>JAJGOT010000118.1:0-682500 GCA_022457155.1 Cladopsammia gracilis | reverse complement strand
TCTGGATAGGTAGGGATTTTTGGTGTCTAGTGCAGAAATCGGGGTTTCAACAAATATACAAGGTAGCAACCCCCCCCCCCCCCCCCCGTAGTGATTTTGCAAATTAGATTCTGGCCATCATTAAAGTTTAACCCTTTAACCCCAACACTTAAACATCGAGTCGTCCACTGATTTCGTTCCAACTTTTTAGTCTGTGAATGAAATCCTAAAGTGTGACCATTCAAATGAAAGCTGCTGAGTCGTACTTTCCTCCGGTACTGTTTGTTATGCTGTAAAATATATTCTATTAAACTTTTGCCGAGTCTGAAAATGAAATCCTCAAGTGTGACTTTTCACTTATTGGTAGCTTGTCAGCAGCACTTACTTTCCCGATCTTGAGAATATTTAAGTCTGTGTATTGAAGGTGTGACCATCCAAATGAAAGCTACTCGAGTGGCTACTGAGCAGCACTTTTCTGTGGTGCTGTTTAATTTGGTGTACACACGGTACGTCGTCAGTGAAATCCTAAAGTGTGACCATTCAAATGAAAGCTATTGAGCAGTACTTGCTGCAGTACTTATAACTTTTGAGTTTGTGGGCGAAATCCTATAACCTTAGGTTCATTCAAATGGGAGCAATAGAATAAGCACATGACCGCGAACGAAAATGCTGCTAGTGAACGTAGGATCTGTAAAAGATCTAAACAGCCAAAACTAGCAGTCGGCAAACAAACAAAGAAGCAAGCTGTGCTGATACTATGTATGAAAACTTTGCAAGACATCGACATGATACCAGATAGAACCTAACACATTACGATCCTACTGTGTTGGGTTCTATCTCGTGTCATGTTGATGTCTTGCAAAGTTTTTATACATAGTATCAGCCTTGCTTCTTTGTTTGTCATTCAAATGAAAGCTACCGAGCAGTACTTTTCTGTGGTTCTGTGATGCTGCACAAGTTGGTTCTAAGTTTTGAGTCTGTGGATGAAATCCTAAAGTGTGACCATTCCCTGTCGGGGAAGTTACTATTTCAATGTCATGCCGTATATAGAGATTACTTCATGGGCAGTGCGGGCGTACGGTATATACGCTTTTCTTTCTGGAGTCAGGGGATAAAATCCTAATCATATTTGGCTATTCAAATAAAAGCTACTTAATTTAAAGTGATGTTACTTTCGTTCTTTAGCGGAGATTATTTCACTATGACAAATTGATTTTAAACTTTAACCCTTTCACCCGGGGGGAGGGAGTACTCCCCCCGGGCCCTTTCACTCCCAGAGTCAATTATGAAGACACGTAATGCGATCTCACTTTTGAGTCTGTGGATGAAATCCTAAAGTGTGACCATTCCAATGAAAGCTATTGAGCAGCACTTTCCTGTACTGACGGTACTTATAACTTTTTAGTTTGTGGTCGAAATCGGCAGTACTTTTGCATGGTACCATTTGTTTTTCAATATTTTACAAAATGAAATTTGGGATTTTTCTTGAATTTTGATTTTTGGCACTCTTGGGAGTTAAAGTGTTAAAGGACTGTTAATGTACAGCCTCATTTTCTTTAAGATTGTTGTTTTCTTAAAGATTGTTGCTGTCGCGTCCGATTACAGTATGACATACACGGGTATACAAATTAATACCGCGGCGCACAATCTGAGTCAACATTTCAAAAAGGAGGAAGTACCTTAAGTGTACGCACGTGAAGATGCGACAACCATCCATGTTGTTTTGAGTTTGGCTTCTGAAGAATGTGTTAGTTTTTTAGCCAAAGTACCGATGTTCAAAGCTAAAAAGTACTTTGAAAATATTTTGCCTTTTGGATTAAGCATTTTGCACGGATCAAACTTTATACTCAAATAAAAGCTTCTAAGGAGAACTTTCTGTTGTGCTGTTTATTATGCTGTACAAGGGGGTTTGAACTTTTGAGTTTGTGGAAGAAATTCTGAAGTGCTACCATTCAAATGAAAGCTACTGAGCCGGCAGTACATTTCATTATGCCGTACAAGGTGGTTCTAACTTATGACGGTTTTAGAAGCAATATAAATCCTCGGTGAATGTTTACAAAGGTCGAATTGAGAGCTAACGAACAGAAATGCCCTTTTTTATATTCATTATGCTGTAAAAAGTATTTTTAACTTTTGACGCTGTCAAAAGAGGAAATGTAAAAAGTGACCATTTGTGTATTTTTCAATATTTTGAATAGAATGTATGTAGATTATTTTCTCAGTTTTGTACGTGGTCGGTTTCAGGAGTTATAGGTATTAAATTATCTTTAGACATGAAATCAAGAAGGCAGGTCATACAAAAATAGAGCCTGATTTGATGAACCAACAAGTTCTCAGAACCGTCGCGATCGGACATAAAGGAACAATCTTATGGTTTATCTTTTAGACATGAATTCAAGAAGGCAGGTCATGCAAAAATAGAGCCTGGCTATTCTGCTTCGATGAACCAACAAGTTCTCACAACTGCTGGGCATAAACTAAAAGATACGACAAAAAAGAGTCCAAGGAAAGCTGATTTTGTTTGGTTACTTTTGCACTGAGTTAAATCTGCTATTAAAAAACAAGAATTAAAATCGTTACCCTATCCAACGATTTCGAAACGTAGTGATATTGATCTTTGGGATATCTTGTTGATTATATTATTTTTCCTATTGACTTTTTCCTTTTGTTTACATTTTGTTTACATGTCACTTTGAAAGCTTCAAAGTACAAATAAAATATCGCAATCATAAGAGGTTGTCAAACAGTAGTTGAAATACTTTAAAACCTCTTAGTTTAAAAACAACATTACTTGAAATAACTCTTAAGATTAGTATCAGTCGAGCTATTTTTACACTGTACAACATAAATACATTGTTAACCAGACATATGATAACAAATGCAAAAATGTTCTCTACAATGCTAAAGCCATTTGTTGTTGTCATGGACCATCGGTTCACAGAACTATGGAGCCATAAGTGGAGAGAATTTGTACTGTGAGCAGCAGACCAAAAGGTTGAGATATTTTAAGCCATTCATGCACCATTTGCAAATAACATGATTGATTACGCTGATTGATTATGTGCGTTTCGGCATTCAGGAAACCGGAGGTGGCTAATTGATTAATTTGACTCAAAACGTCGATAAAGTAACATAACAAATGTTTTATTTTCTGATCATATAACTGATCTTTGCAAACTCTAGGTTGAAATCGTAGTATTACAGAACACTTCATGATCGCGTTTATCATCACTGATAAATCGTAGATAGCAAGATGACAGCGATACGCCACTAGGCAACATTTTCTACGCAGTTTTACTGCCCAAAAGACAGGTCAATGCCCCGCCGTATCCTTTTAGTCGTGAGACTGGTAAATTGATGTAGGACTACCCCATCAGACTGTATAGGCGAGTCAAATGTGACTCTTGTACAATGTACTATTAATCCCAATGCTTATGGGAATCTGCATTATTCACGCTACATCGCATTTACAACAAATAAAGGATAACAACTTGACCCTTTATTGATAATTAATTCGGTTCTCTTTGGAGCTGTTTCTTATCATGGATTTTGCCACGCAAACATCCGGATCAAAACATAGTCAAAATAATAAAATGCGGTGATTTTGTGAGCGTAAACTCCATCAAGGTACAACAGTCAAATTAAATTACCCACAATAAAATTTTGCAAAAAAAAAAAAGCAGTCAACACAGGTATCTGGTATGATCCCGTTACGGCCTACCAGGTCAAGTGTGTTGTGAAACATTACACAGTACTTGCACAATAATCAGTCCCCGAGATACTTAGAACTTAATTTTAAGTGCTGTTTGTTTAAACAAAATTAAAGCTCGGTCGAGCACAAATCAGTTTCGATCATTCCCTCTTCGTATCTAAAACCTTTTAAGGCCATATAGCTTCTGTAGCTCAAACGCGTTTCTAATGCTTTGTGGCCATTACGAGCAAATTCGTCTCCATTCGACGAAGAGGTCACAAGGACGTCCGGGGAGATTTTTGACGAATTATTTCTGTCAGGTGTCAAAATAGCTTGGTTTTGCAATGATATAGTGATCGAGTTTTCCAGACTTGAATTGCTGTTGTCAACTTTACCGTTAAATGAATTGGTTCTTCGTAAAACATTTTTGTGGCAGACGTCATTTTCAGCAGAATCTTTCCGACCCTGTCGCGATCCTTGTCTCCAACCCAACAAGCCGCTGAACGATTTGCTGCGTTTCATTCGACTTCTTCTTGGTTTCGTTGTTTTGTCTACGTGTCCTATTGCCTCACTTTTCATTGCAACACGATATGTCAATGTAGATACCTCCATTTCCTTCCCCTTGCCCTTTCTTCCGTTCTTCGCTGCCATAATCCCATCAACGTTATTTTCCTTGACGCTGTTTTCAGAGCCATTCCGCTCCAGTGGCCCTTGCTTTAGATTTTGTGTTTGATTCGAACGTGAATATTTCGCTAAATCCGAGCGACTCTTCCGAGATAGAACTGGTCTTAGCGCAGCTTTGATGGAGCTTCTTCGCTCTCCGCATTCCACGTCTTCATCCAACTCATTCCTCGAATGCCGTCTTTGTTTCACTGAACGCGTCGCATCGACTGACCCTGAAGCGCCACCAATTTCAGCACTGCTATCCGCAGAGAAAGCGCTCTCCTGTTGACCCTCCAGGACTCCTTTCGCTGCTAATTCATCCGTAGAGCTAAACACATCGCTGTCACTTCCAGACGGCGATCTATTTCGCATACGAAGACCAAGTTTGGAAATTTCTTGTCCAAGACGACGCACTGCGGATGACATAACTGAGCTGTCCTCTTGTTTCATCCTCTAGAATTCATTTCATCCTCCATTCAAACACACTCATATGCAACAGTGACCTTGGCTAACAGTCTTAAGTATATAGGTTCCTGTTTATATTGTACACTATTGTTCACCGAACTGTTTTCATAAGATCCAGCTTTCGATAGATCGCTTAACTTTCAGTATCCAACCCAATCGGGTTTCTTTTTCATTTTCGTTTTTCCCTCCGAAGCCTGTTTGCCTTGTAACGATTAGTTATCTTCGCAACAACTGCCTATTTTGGGAGCAGGTCTTTTGAGTGCTTTCAATTGAAAAGCAGACTAATGAGACAATGTGCGAGGACAACAGCTTTTCCTTGTGTGGTTATTCAATCAGGCACGAACGTATAGCGTTTCGTGACGCGCGCGGCCTGTTGTTATCGCTTTTGCATTTTGCACACCCTGGTCAGTTTTCAATTCCTTCAAGCTCATCAGGTCAAGTGGCTTCTTTTGTCTTGTCGCGTGACGGTCGAATCAAAGACAAGTTAATGTACAAAGTATTAATGAGCTCACTCCAGTTTATCTCTGTAATATGTTTACTCCGAAAATAACAATAATTTTTACAATAAAATTATGATCTTAGCTTTTAAAATTTATATCTATCTCCGCAACACTACAAAAACTAGGTTCTACAAAGCCGAGAACTGAAATGCGTACGTAGCTTTAGCTATAGAGGTCGAATAATCTCACCAAATAACTTGGGCCTCGTACCGTATCGGGTCGGACTTTCACATGGCAAACATGTGAATTAGATCGACAACGGGATGCTGGAAGGTTAAATATTGCGTAAACTTCCAAGGAAGTCGAGAAGTTCAGCCCCGTGTCTCCCCTCTTCTCAAGAACAAAAGCTGCACAGCATTTTCTTCGTACTGTCACGGTATGGTGCACATTACAAGGAGGATCTAAATTTTGATTGTCTGAACGAAATCCTCAAATATCGCCATTTAAATCAGAAGGTCGGCTATTACTAAGCAGTGCTTTCTTGTAGTCCGGTTTATTATGCTGTACACGGTGGTTCTCTCTCATGTTTTCAGCAGCTGTGGATTAAATCCTAACTAGTCTAACCTGACAGAGCATAAACGCATTTCCTGTCTGAATTTTGACAATTTTTTTGCGTGGTACATCTTGGACGAAGTGAAACGATTTCAGTATTAATTAAATAGCTGGAGTACAGAGTACGCGCCTATCACACGAGCCACGAAGTGCCTTATCTGATAATTAGCGCGCATACTGGGCTTCTGCCCTGGGACGGTGTGTGAGAGCCCATGAAATTTTTGGCGATGAAATGTGGCCCGCTTTCAAACCAAGATGTGATTTTGCCTACCCGTAGAATACCCAATAAAGGTTTGATCAGACAAGAACGGACTTGGAAAAAGACATGAGAGAAGAGAGGTACCAATTTTAGTTCTGTTTTAAAGAAAGACTTTACTTTTTTGTTTACTTATAAGGGTGTATCCCAGGCCATGATTTCTCACGCTTCGCGCTTGCGTTCACTAGAGGCATTCAGAGGTCATGCGAATTAAACGCGCGTGTCTCATAAAACTAAGCGGATTTGTCACACGATCAACAATCGTTTGAGAACTTTCTTGAAAGATGTTTGCAATACTTTCACGATCTTTGCACTTGTTAAGAGCTAAATTTTGATCCACCAGAATGTGGCTCTCACTTCTTTGTAATTTTTGAGTCTGTGTATAAATTCCTCAATGACAAATAAAAATCCTCAAGTGTAATCATTCAAATTTTAGAACATAAAAGCTACAGAAGAGGGTGCTGTTCATTTCTGATATTTGTAAGGGGAAAATTTGGTTTTTTTTATCTTTTCTGATGACCATTTTCATGGCAAGAACTTAGACAGTGATACGCAAGGACAGACAGTGCTTTCAGACATTCTTGTCATTTGCAGAAAAACGTATAACATTTCATTTTAGCTGTTTATAATCTGTCATATGCGTTGCGGTTTCTCCACTCAACCCAATAAAGTAATAAACGTATCTCGCCCTCCTGTCTCGCTTCGATATGCCAGCTTAAAGTGCACGTGTGCAGACTTGATATCAAGGATACAAATAAATAAAGGCTTAAGCACTTGAATGCTCCCCATTAATCCGACTTAAAATAAACGTGCAAAGTAGCAAGCGGATGGAGCCATCTCTGTCATCTGCTTAAATATCTGTTGAAAATTCAGAAAAATGATAACGCAACCATGTGACGTCATATCGTCCAAATTGTTGGCGCAGCGCGCGCGCATAGGCAGGGACTCTAAACTCGAAACCAGAGCCGGATTGAGGAACTCTCGTATAAAATCAGTGACGGGGTTGGTCGTTGAAAATTTTGAAAGCATGTAAGTTTTCACAAGCCTAATGGCTCACAACTGCTGGAGTTTCCATGAAGCACAAATAATAATCATAATAATAATAATAACTGTTAATTCACAAATTCCATTGAGAAACGTGAAAAGGAGATAATTAACTATTATAGCGCGAAAGCGCGCGTGATATCGCCTAATACTTAGCCGACGAGGCCGTAGGCCGAGTCGGCTAAAATTAGGCGATATCACGCAAGTTTGAGCGCTATAATAGTTTTATAATTCAACACATTGATAACAAAGCACAGTTTGAAGAAAAAATATCGCCGACAAGCCTTTCATTTAAAAAAAGCTTACATATGTTTTACCGCGCGAAACTTGCAACATCACACAGTTCATGAATGAAAGTGGCGCCTTTGTCAATATTGTGCAAGCTTGAACACTATAACTGTTTTGTAATTCAACACAATCATAACAAATCACAGTTTCGAGAAAAAAATTCATTGAGATATACAATATTTCATTAAGTAAAAAGCCTAACAAGAATATTTTGCCTCGCACCATTTCTGAAACAACAAGCAGCGATGCCGAAACTTTTGTTAAGCGGCGAAAAGTCGGAAAGAACTGCAGCGTGAACTATGTCTTACAAAAATTCACACCTAAAGGATACAAGAAACGGTTAAAACATCATACCTGTAGTTGATTTGGCTTTTTATTTCCTTCCATCAGCACCAAATTTTCAAACATCGAAGTACGAGCTGAGTCGATCAATGTTGTTTACAAACTTAATTGCTCGTTTCTTAGCTCCTTCAGCCGTAATGACGAGATCAGAAACTATTCTGAGGAAGCATATAGCCTATATCGTATTCCAGACGTGATTACCAAAGGAATTTTACGAAAATTGTGTTCCTTCATTCACTCCTTGTCGAGCGGTTAAACTTTGAACCAGTTTTCATTCAGCTACGCCAAGAAACACTGCGACCAGTACCGCGACCGCGACAACGCGAAAATTTCGCGCCTTTTTTGTCCAATCATGTGAACAATACTTTTAATTTTCTCTTTTCTTTTCTTCTCTTTTTTTCTTTCTTTTCCCTTTTTTAACTAATAGTTCACGCACTTTTTCGCCCCAAAACACGAAATTGCAGCCAGCAGTCATTTTCACTTTCCTTCAAAATGCGAAAATTACCGCCATCGCTGGTTATACGTCATGTAGACATAACGCATATCGATAACTTTTTGACCATATTTGGGCAGTGTATCAATGTGTTGAATTATAAAAGAGGTTATCCTTTTCTAGTTTAAAGCGAGCTAAGAAACGAGCAAGTTTGTAAACAACATTGATCGACTCAGCTCGTACTTCGATGTTTGAAAATTTGGTGCCGATGGAAAGGAAAAAAAAAAGCCAAATCAACTACAGGTACGATGTTTTAACCGTTTCTTGTATCCTTTAGCTGTGAATTTTTGTAAGACATACTGTCCACGCTGCAGTTCTTTCCGACTTTTCGCCGATGTTTAGGTTCGTACCCGTGTGTTTGTTTAATTTGTTTTGATTCTGAATTGACCTTTTTAAGATACGAAACACTTGTAACTAAGACATTCTATGCCATTTTACTGTGTTTTAATTCTTGTAGTCACTACTTTGTCCCGTTCTTTGAGTAGACGAAAGCTCTTCGTAGAAACTCTCAACTGATTGTGTACGCTAAATTAATTTTAGCTCAGCCGCAAACGCTGCGGCTTGTCGTTTAAGAAATGGTGCGAGGCAAAATATTGTTGTTAGCCTTTTTACTTAATAAAAGGTTGTATATCTCAATGAATTTTTTTCTCGAAACTGTGATTTGTTATCAATGTGTTGAATTTCAAAACAGTTATAGTGTTCAAGCTTGCACAATATTGACAAAGGCGCCACAGTTCATTTATGAACTGTGTGATGTTGCAAGTTTCGCGCGGTAAAACATATGTAAGCTTTTTTTAAATAAAAGGCTTGGCTTGGATATTTTTTCTTCAAACTGTGCTTTGTTATCAATGTGTTGAATTATAAAACTATTATAGCGCTTAAGCTTGCGTGATATCGCTTAATTTTAGCTGACTCGGCCTACGGCCTCGTCGGCTAAGTATTAGGCGATATCACGCGCGCTTTCGCGCTATAATAGTTAAATATTTAGCCGACGAGGCCGTAGGCCGACTGTCAGCTAAAATTAGGCGATATTACGCAAGCTTGAGCGCTATAATAGTTTTATAATTCAACACATTGATAACAAAGCACAGTTTGAAGAAAAAATATCCAAGCCAAGCCTTTTATTTAAAAAAAAAAAAGCTTACATATGTTTTACCGCGCGAAACTTGCAACATCACACAGTTCATGAATGAAAGTGGCGCCTTTGTTAATATTGCGCAAGCTTGAACACTATAACTGTTTTATAAATTCAACACATTGATAACAAATCACAGTTTCTAGAAAAAATTCATGGAGATATACAACCTTTCATTAAGTAAAAAGGCTTATAACAATGTTTTACCTCGCACCATTCCTTAAACAACAAGCAGCGAATACCGAAACTTTTGCCAAGCTAAAATTAATTTAGCGTACACAATCAGTTGAGAGTCTACGAAGAGCTTTCGTCTACTTAAAGAACGGGACAGAGTAGTGACTACACGAATTAAAACACAGTAAAATGGCATAGAATGTCTTAGTTACAAGTGTTTCGTATCTTAAAAAGCCTTCAATTCGGAATCAAAACAAATTGAACAAACACAGGGCTACGCAAGCTAACGTATTAAAACATAGCGGCGAAAAGTCGGAAAGAACTGTAGTGTGGAAAGCTTATGTCTTACAAAAATTCGCAGCTAAAGGATACAAGAAACGGTTAAAACATCGTACCTGTAGTTGATTTGGCTTTTTAGTCCCTTCCATCAGCACCAAATTTTCAATTATCGAAGTACGAGCTGAGTCGATCAATGTTGTTTACAAACTTGAACAACAACAACAACAACAAAAATCTTTATTAGTTAGTTATTATAGAATTTATAATACTGGCCTGCAGGTAGCAAAAGCTAATCTTGACAGGCCAGTGAAATTAATTACATGATTAGAAATCGCTACACACACCAATTTGTTGAAATAAAAAGAAAGGATCAAACAATAGAAAAAAAAAAGAAGAAACAAAAAGGAAAAAAAAGAGAAACAAGTGATTGAAATAAAAGAAAGAGAATTGTGAGAATATTAATTAATTACTTTTTGATTTAACTTGACGGGATAATCTCGCCAATATTAATATAGGAATCTGCTTCTTTAAGTATAGTCAAAACGATATTCTTAATTTTGTTTTTAAATGACCTCTTTGGTAATTCTCTCAGAAAGCATGGTATCTCATTCCATAATTTTGCTCCAATTCTAGAAAAGGCTTTTCTTTGTATTTCAAGTCTCGAGTTTTTTTATATAGAAGTTATTAGAAGTGGAGGATCGTGTATTATAAGAGTGGACAGTGGAAGTATTTGCAAATAAATTTAAGATGTTTATTGGGACTGAACCATTTCTAACGTCATACATTAAGCTAGATAATGATTCATAATATAAAAAGTTCAAAGGCATTATATTAGCATTGATAAACAATGGAACCGGCATTTATGCTCGCTACATTTAGCAAAGTACATAAAACAGATAACTCGTTTTTGTAGTATTAAATTATCCTACAGCCGTAATGACGAGATCAGAAACTTTTCTGAGGAAGCATCAAGTCCATATCATATTCCAGAGGTGATTACCAAAGGAAAATTTTTTTCATTCACTCCTTGTCGAGCGGTTAAACTTTGAACCAGTTTTCATTCAGCTACGCCGAGAAACAATGCGACCGCGACAACGCGAAAATTTCGCGCCTTTTTTGTCCAATCATGTGAACAATATATTTTCTCTTTTCTTTTCTCCTCTTTTTTCTTTCTTTTCCCTTTTTTAACTAATAGTTCACGCACTTTTTCGCCCAAAAACACGAAATTGCAGGCAGCAGTCATTTTCACTTTCCTTCAAAATGCGAAATTTACCGCCATCGCTGGTTATACGTCATGTAGAAATAACATATATCGATAACTTTTTTACCATATTTGGGCAGTGTATCAATGTGTTGAATTATAATAGGCGATATCACGCGCGCTTTCGCGCTATAATAGTTAAATATCCATTGACACTGAGATGAATAGTTGTAAGTAATGTTTACTACATGAGCGGGAGTGTTAGTATTGGCCTATACAATCACGAGGCGCAGCCGAGTGAATGTATAGTGCCGATATTATACATATAATTATTTTATTAATTTTTTGATATAACCAGAAATCTCACTTTTTAAACTAATTCTCCCAGACAGGTAAAATACTGTTTCTCCTAGCCAGGCAAGTTGAAAAACGTTTTCTCCCAGCCAGCTGAGTTGTGCGTGAAGCTAAGGACCAACAGCTTTTGTTCCGTCTGTTGTGATCATTCAAATAATACTTTTAGATTGAGCTGGTGGTGCATGCTCTTCGCATTTTCCCGAAAAATCGTATCAGACTGATAACTCGTTCGCACGTTTACTTGAGATGAAAAGTTGAGCTTTCCTATTATAATATTTGACGTTAAGAGTGAAAAGAGAAAAATTAACCCGTTGCAAAAAAGGCTTTGTTTTTAGTACATGAAAACTGAAACTGACTGCAAAGAATCATTCTGTTTATGTATCATGCTTTTATCCGTTCACTCTCTTTGTTCCTTTGATATAACAAGTTTTTACACAGATCGTGAAAAATATGGTTGATTCACTTCAGTTAAATAGAATATTCCTTGCAGTAAGTTTCATGTGTTAATCTGAATATTCAGATCGCTAAAAGTAGATCCTAAGTGAAATCAAACTCCTCGTGTGATCTGTGATCCAAGTGACCTCGTCAGTTATATATAATAATAAGTAAATAGTGTGGCTATATGCGCTATGCATTTCGCCCACTATCTCTGTCGGTTTCGCCGATTGTGTAGTAGTGATCAAGTCTGCCTTTCAAGCAGAAGATCGGTGTGTGATTCCTCACCCGTGTACCATATTTTCACATGGTATGTTATAACGTGTTTTTATACGTTAATTGTATTTGTTTTTTGGTATTCCGAGCACCCGACCGTTACGTTATAAAAATAGCTTGAAGCGACGAACCACTTTAGTTATCATTATCAAATAAAACTTTGGAATTTCCTGTGGGTTTTTTGGTGAACCGCAAATATAATGAGATTATAATTTATAGGCACAGCGAAGATTCGAGAAAAAGAAAAATGCTTGGGTTGAATGAGCAAAATGCAGCCTGCTGAGGTCAGTATTCGGAATATGCAGATGTATGTATAAACAGGCTATGTCAAGGCCAATTTTTATATTTTTGGGTCAATTAAGCTCTACCAAAATTATAGCCGATTTCACTGCGGTTTGCAGACCAGGATTGATCATAGTTCCACGGCTCCCATGATCAGACAGTTGTAAAGTAAATGCGAACATAATTTGAGTTTCAGAGTAAACACTGACTTCCTGAAAATCAGAAAAAAAAAATCATAAACTTCTCTGTGCAGTGTGCAGAACCGTTTTTATTCAAACATGATTCGCCCCGCCACGATTCGTGTCACGATTCGCCAGTCGTGATTTGCCCGTCAAGAAAAAGATAACGGTCACGGAATTTCACAGATCTTGTTCGTTGTGGATGTGCCTCGTGGATGAGCTCTTTGAGCTCATTTTATGTGGGAATTCCTTCTCTATATCTTATCTTAGGCAAATGATGTTGGGCGAATCGTGTTTGAAAATCCCAGCTCATCACACTGCAGTGAAATCAGCTTTAAAACTCGGTACTTTTTCAGTATTGAACATAACATATCACTTCAACTTCATAACATATCACTTCACTCCAAGATAAGCATCACAAAGTGTCCCCTTCGGCATGACACGCATAAGACTATGAAGTAATATCAAAATGACAAATAACTCTGTCAAATATGAAGTATTTGTTAAACAATGAATGCAGTGAATGAAGTGACATATCTGATACAAAACTAGCACCAGAATAGTGTTTTAAAAGAATAAAGAAACAAAGTACAAGAGTCCTCTCCCCTTTTGGGTTAGTTGTTGTTGTTTTTTTGTTGTTGTTGTTGTTGGTATTCAGTTCTCATAATTAGGAGTACAAGATTTTGACGAGCCGTCGCCCCCGCCCCCTTCCGGGATTGGTAATCGGAAGACACAGAACTGCACAAGTCTACTATTGCAGTCAGTTTGTCTGACCTTGGAACGGGGTGTATTTCTGTTTATAGCGTGGGGTAGGTGTGCACAGCTGAAAAGGAATAGATATTTTATATCTGAAGAATATTTTAAACCTCATAAAAATGTTTCTTGATATTTCGCCAGAAAATTAAAAGATAAAGTATCCCATGACAAGCCGTAACCTTGCCACGATAACCTGAGAGAGCCAAAGTGTATCAGAATATATTTGAAAAGAACCACCTGGCACAAGCTTTGTACAAACGTTTTAACCACCTTGTATTGCATAATGAACAGCACCAAAGTAAAGTACTGGACCCCGGCCGGTTGTTCAAAAGGTGGATAGCGCTATCCACCGGATAAATGATCACTATCCAGTGGATAAGCATTAACAAAACCAGTTGTGTTATCCAATGGATAGTGATTTATCCGGTGGATAGCGGTATCCATCTTTTGAACAACCGGGGCCAGCTCGGTATCTTTCATTTCAATGGCCACACATTACGATCTTACTCCACAGAGTGACGTAAAAGTTAGCACCACCTCTGTGTGCGCAATTTCCTTTGAAGGGCCATTTTCAGACTCCAAAGGCAAAAAAACCTTGTATAGGCTAATAAATAGAACCTAACAGGAGGGTATTGATCGCTAGCTTTCATTTGAATGATCGCACGTACTGAGTTAGGATTTCATCAATAGGGTCTAAAGTTTGAATCACCTCAGTACAACGTAGACGATAGTACTATGCCCATGCTAAATGCATATATCTTAACTTAATAATTGTACAGCACTTAGTAGCTTTAATTTGAATGGTCACACTTCAGGATCTTACTCACAGACCCAAAAGTTATAACCACCTTGTACAGCATAATAAACGGCACCACAGGAAAGTACTGCTCAGTAGCTTTCATTTGAATGGTCTCACTTTATGATTTCATCAACAGACTCAAAAGTTAGAACCACATTGTACAGCATAATAAACAGTACCACGGGAAAGTACTGCTCAATAGCTTTCATTTGAATGGTCACACTTTAGGATTTCATCCACAGACTCAAAAGTTAGAACCACATTGTACAGCATAATAAACAGCACCACAGGGAAGTACTGCTCAGTAGCTTTCATTTGAATGGTCACACTTTAGGATTTCATCCACAGACTAAACAAGTGTATGACCACTGCTGCACCTTGCACTAACAGCACTAGTACCGCACAACCACTTTCATTTAGCCTTTTGCTCATACATGTACAGCTATTTCAATTAACGTTGTCGGATGAAAAAGGCGAAAAGCCAAGACCGTAAGGTAGTATGGGATTTTTATTCAATGGCTTTTAACCCTAACCCATACAACCCTGCGGTCTTGGCTTTAAGCTTTTATCCGACAACGTTTATTGAAATAGCTGTATATTAAATTAGGACGAAAATAAAGAAAAAATTGAAGAAAACAGACGCAGACAGCTGTTTTGTTCTATCGAGGCAGTGATGTCAAATTTGGCAGTGCCTTTAGGCAATCGGTTTGATATTTATAACTAACTGAAGGTTCATCTAGCAATAAATACGATGAACTTTTTAAAAATGAACGCGTTAAAAATAAGTGTCCAGGCGTAGAACAATTTCCATGTTCTCTGTGTTCTAAATATCAACCGGCATATTTTGGCCAGGAGAGTGATATTGATAAGGCGCCTGATTTTGACGCAATCTACCCTGATCATTCTAATGTTTATATTTTGACGTTATGGTCGTTATCCAGTATATAGACAATAATATATATAGATAGGCTTAGCCTAACAGCGGAGCTCTCTGAACAGAAACGATGATGATAAGCTTAACAAGGTGAAAGGTCGGAAGCACAAGAATAATTAGAATTAAGATTGACGACCAGGCTATTTTTCAATTTTAGCAATTCTCAAAAACAGTAAGCTTATTACGCTACCGTCTGCACAGTGCATTTAGACTGCACAAATTCCACAAAAGCTCACTGTTTCTGAAATGTGAAACCTCTCTTGAGTAGCAAACCGCGAAAAAAAGCAGGGGAAAACGATTTTGCAAACCGTTTTCTCCGCTAAACACAACAAAAGTGTTTTTTTCCTTTTAAAATGTTTTATTCATCAATAACAAATCCCTAAAGTTTAGAATATTATCCTGAGAGGCTAGTCATTTCCGGTTACAAGGCATCCTGCGTTATAAATCTAGTCATTTCCGGTTACAATAATACAAGGTCAGTTCCGGTTTACATGAGTCACTTGAAAGTCTATAGTCCATAAAGGATTATTTATAAAGTTCATTTCCGGTCGTTTGGTCCACTTGAAAGTCCTTTCTGGTTTGCACATGATTACTTTAGTCATTTCTGGCATTGAATGATGAGTTGCCAGTAGCTAAATTATTTATAGAGTCACAAGCTTTGACTGTTGTATTTCACAAATATTCGGATGACACCACAAAGCAGAAAATTTCTATTTGGTCATTCGGGAGAAATCAATTTGCCCGGGGGGAGGGGGTACTCCCATATATGAGCTATATAGGTATGTGCTGCTGTCAAGGGTATGGTTTTCAAGCAGTTTAGTCTGGGATAGGGTATAGTAATCCGAAATTTTTGGTCTAGAATAGGGTATCATTTTCCACAAAAGTAGTCTAGACGAGGTTTACTGGCAAATGGAAAAATTGGTAAGGTGTGCTGTACGACATTTTTACTGACCCCTGGTATCTTAGACTGTGATAGTGAACAAGTTTCTGCAAAATAGTGAGTCTAGAAAAGGTCTAGGATAGGGTAGGATTTTTCGGTGTTTATTCTAGCATAGGGTTGCAAAATGCAGCTAAAATGGTCTAGTATAGGTTAAGGGTCTCAGAGTCCCAGCCCCCCCCCCCCCCCCCCCCCGGGGGGCAATTTGCAACTGTGTTGTGATGTTATTCCTTTTGTCCCTTACAGTGTCCCAAGAGTTCTCGGTGCCATTGTGAAAATTTAAGTTGCTTTATTTCGAAAACCCATATACCATAAAGTATGGTCTTAATGAAAAAGAAAATAGTCTTAACATTAACTAAAAACCTACTAATGAGTAGTGCCGATAGGGTGGTAGTGAAAACACCCCACAACCTTTCACAGGTTCAAATTTTAATCTACTAGCTTGGAAAGGCGTGGTAAGGAGGCCATAAGGAGTGTCCGGACGTGAGCACCTCATGGCTTCTGTACTCTTTGCCACGTTTAATTTAGTCCCTGTACCTGTCTCGTATTTGTGAAGTATAAAGGTAAACAATTTGTCTAAAGAAAAAAATGTCCTTTACAAAACATGTGGAGTCATCTGCTTATTGGCGAATTTTAAAACGCTTTCCTCAGGCTTTTGGAATGAGAAAACCTTCAATAGTATCATCCTTTCTTATACTGGTCGCCAAAACTTCTGCGCATAAAATGTACAAAAGTGGAGACCGGGGATCTCCCTGCCTCACCCCCCACTCGAGTGGAATTTCTTTGGTCAAAAACACATTAACTATAATTTTCATATTTGCTTGACAGTATAATGTAGAAATCCACCGCAGGAAATTAGGGCCAAATCCAAAACGACTTAAAACATTGGTAAAAAGTTTTCCAATGTTTTTCTACCATGTCAATTGTCAAAGGCTTTCTCTTGATCAATATTCAGCAAGATACCAGTTTCATTGGTAATATTTATATAATATTTTAGAGTGTCACGCAAGAGAAATAAATTCTCAAAAATCGATCGTTTGATCTTCTTGAAATAATCGAGGGTAACAATTTTGAAAGTCTGTTTGTAAGAGCTTTTGAACAAATTTTGTAATCAACATTGAGTAGCGAAATGGCGGGGTCACCATTGTTTGAGGTTTTTCTTATCATCTTTCTTGTAAAGTAATCTAGTCACGCTTCCTTGCATTGAATCACTGAGAGAATTATTTTCCAAACTAAATTTATAATTTCGAACAGAATAGGGCCTAAAAGATCCCAGAATTTAGCGAAAAATTGTTGAGGTAATCCGTCTGAACCGGGGGTTTTCCCTGAAGAAAGTCCACGCATTGCGTGGGTAATTTCAGCCAAAGATAAAAATCCTTCGCAGGATAAAATTTCGCTCTCACTTAATCTGTTTACAAGTTTGTTCAAAAATTCGGTTTGGACTGTTAAATTAACAGGTTCTTGCAAGTACAAATTAGGGAAAAAATCGAAATGGGCCGGAATCTTGTGAAAAGACTTCAACACCGGCGGAGTTATAAATAGATTGAACAGTATTTTTCTGAGCACGTGTATTTGGTAAGTTTTTCACCTTCTTCAAGCCATTTGACTCTGCTACGAATTTGGCTTCCTCTCATTTGGGACAAATTAATGGCCCGAATTTCTCTTTCAAGCGTTTCTATGGTAGTTTTCGCTGAGCTATCTCCTTCAATAAGAGCCCGTTTAGCTTCGATCAAAGAATTTATAGTTGCGTGGCCTTTTAATATCGCGATTTAACTTAATATGCGTTGTTTACTTCGACCAAAATCTATAGCAACTAATTTTATAGATTCTTTAAGAAAATCCTACAAAGCTTGAATGGAAGTAAATGCTTTCCAGTACAATGCATGTTTCTTAATAATTTCTGAGATCATATCGCAAATATCAAATTCTAAATTTAGCCTCCAAAGTCCTGGTCCACGGGAAAATGCATTATGCAAATTGCGGCTTAAATCAACAGAATCATGATCGGAAAAAACACAAGGCAAAATTTCACATTTTAAAAAGGAATCATACAAGTCCTCAGCAATAAAAAAATTATCCAAACGTGTACCGATAGTTTTATCCGCATTATTACCATGTGCATTGTATTTTTCAGTCGGCCGTGTTTTTTTGCGCCAGAGAACACTGTGCAGATCTTTCAAATCCATGGAAATTGTAGGATTTCCTCCAAGCTTATCAGAAACGTTTTCAATGCAGTTAAAATCGCCAGCAATAATTTTAAAAGAGTTCGGAAAAAATATTCATGAATTGTGTCATAAAAGTACGTTCACTTGGATTCGTGGGTGCATAAGTATAAAACCAAATTAATTTTCGTGTCGTCGAGTTCAGTTAAAACACTAACAATTCTACCAGAAGAATCTTTTTTCCATTGTAAACATTTGAAATCAGTATTTTCAGCGACAAGAATGGCAACGCCGCCTTGTTTACCAAGAGCGGGCGACCAGAAACTTTTACCGCGCCATTTCATTTAGCTGTCAGAGAATTTATCGCATTTTGTCTTGTCGCTAAAGGTTCTTGTAAACAAATAAAATCAGAACGGGAATTTTTCGCAAAATCAAAAACAGAGCGTTGTTTCGCTTCATTGCCAAAACCACGGATATTCAAAGTTGTAAATTTAGCTCTGAATGCAAAAACTTGGAGAAAATTCTTCTGGTAAAATTAACACATTTAACTTAAGCTTAAGCTTAAGTCTTATTATTAAACTAAACAATTTTTGCAAATCACATTTAGACGTTACTTGCTTTTCTGCTTATGTTTGTTTGTCCGATGTCCAGTGTTTCTCCTCTCCGGCAAAGGTTGTTCGCCGTCATATTCATAACGTTCGAGAGTTTTAGTGTCCGTTTTCTCCGCTCCTGTGGTACTGGATTCCGTAATATAAAAAACACTTAGCTCTATATTCCTCCAAAAACGCTTGATTTGCAGAGTCACACAGCCTCAAATGCGGTCTTGACCACTGTTCGAGAAATTGTGAAACCTGTCTTAAGTAGCAAACCGCGAAAATGCAGGGAAATAACGACTTTTAAACGGTTTTCTCAGTTTTCTCCGCTAAACACAGCTCCAACTAACGTGTTTACCGAGCTGACGTGACATTCGCCATGTAGCTGCGCGAAGGCGCGAAAATCAAAGCCTCGCTTTCGTTTCAAAATGCCCAACACGGCGGGCCGGGGGAGGGCGGCGGACGGACACGCGCCCGTGAAACATTCCGCTGGTCATGACCATGAAAAATGACGGCATGGGTTCTATGAGTATGGCGCTCCGCGCGGGCCTTCGGCCCGCAGAGCTCCGCTATAAATTCTAAGGCATGACAAATCAAGCATAAAATAATTCTTATGTTTTGTTGTAATGCATCCGCTGGCCATGGAAATGCTGGCTCAAATAAAAGAAAAAACTCATCAAAAGATATCCAACTGTCTTTAAAACAATACAATTACGGTCTGTTTACGAGTTACTGAGCGATAGTTTTTCTATCTTCTTGCTGCTACACCGTGCTGACGAGACCCAACCAGATTGAAACAGCTGTCCACGGTTGCATTTTGGCTTTCAGTTTGGGCTTTATCATGTCGTTGTCGCGTTAAATGTTCTACGTAGTATCAGCCTTGCTCTATACTTTGATTGTATCTCTATTTTGGCTGACTAGATCTGTTACAGATCCTACGTACACCGGCAGCATTTTCGTTCGCGGTCCTTTGCTTCTTATTTACTTAATACTAAGACACTTTAGGCTACTAAAACCGGCTTGAGCGTCGGCAGTCACCATGCAATAATACAGTGACCAGTGTTTGACGTCGATAGTGTAGGCCCGGGGGGGGGGGGGGGGTACTCCCATATATGAGCTATATAGGTATGTGCCGCTGTAAAGGGTATGATTTTCAGGTAGTTTAGAATAGGGTATCATTTTTCGCGAAACTGATAAGTTGCGTGAACAATTTAGTCTAGACAAGGTTTACTGGCAAAATGGCATTTAAAAATCGGTACGGTGGGCAGTACGGCATTTTTACTGACCCCTGTCATCTTAGAATGTGATAGTGAACGAGTTTCTGGAAAATGGCGAGTCTGGAATAGGTCTAGGATAAGGTAGGGTTTTTCGGTGTTTAGTCTAGAATAGTGTTTCAAAATGCAGCTAAAATGGTCTAGTATAGGTTATGGGTCTCAGAGTCCCAGCGGCACACCCCCACCCAAATATTTACGGAGTACCCCCCCCCCCCCCCCCCCCCCCGGGAGTGTAGGAAGTGTTCGCCCAATCTCCCGAGCACTAGGTTCAAGCATAAAAACACTCGACTATACATAATAAATATGATATAAAAATATGCTTATATATGAGTATATATAATTACAATCGCACGACTATTAAAATCGGGTATGAACTATACTGGCAATCATTAGTGACACTTGATTAAAAACTGCTCTATGGAGACAAGCTTTTAGCTTTCAACCCTTCTTTTTATGTGTATAGCTATTTCAGTTAACGTTGTCGGATGAAAGCACAAACTCAAGACCGCGAGGTAGTATGGTTAGTTGTAAATAGCCATTGCATAAAAATCCCATACCACCTTGCGGTCTTGGCTTTTCGACTTTTTCATCCGACAAATAGCTGTACGCTAAAACATTAGAGCTGATCTAGTTTTCTTAGAAATTAAAAATAAACTTTAATTTTGTGTGTGTTCCTTATTTGCCTTTGTAAAGGAATTAATTAAACCTTTACAAATGTATTCTGTTTACTAGGATCGATTTAGTTATATTAGAAATTAACTATGGCTCCATATAAGAACTATAGCAAACTTCATTGTTCTGCGGCAATGGCTCTTTCCCACATAGAATATCTTTGGTTTCAAGAATAGAGGAGGGGCTGATGGTTCATAATTATATTTCATTATAAAAATAAAGAAAATCCATTTGCGTGAAATAAATTTTAGGAAATGTTCGTGCTTAACCAATCAGAATAGCAGAAGGCAATAGCTAATAATTTAGCTTCTTTGATGAAGTTTCCAAATACAATATCTTTTAAAACTTGTTTGTTGTGCGATTGGGTCTCAAATTATTTGAAACCTTAAAAGCGTACCCCCACAATAATCTTTCAAACAAAAGTTATAACCCCACTGCAATTACAATTTGAAAAATTTACACCCCCCCCCCCCCCCCTCCCCCCACCCCAAACAATTCGCCAAATGAATTTGCTTTTACTGCTTTCCTTATGCTCCTATTCAACAGCGTAATGTTTGCTAATTGCTTGGCACGAATTTGTAGAGTTACCGCTGACCGTTCAATATTGTCCTGTTCACCAGCAAACTCGTTCCCAGGGTCTCTCTTCTTCACGCCGTCGGACCAGGTTCAATGGTTCACCAGTAGCTATTTTCTCATCGAAATGAGTATTCATTTCAATTATATTTTATATAATATATTATATATTTTTAACATTTGGTTTCTTTTAGATTGCCATTATTTCAATAACTATTATATACATGTAGTTGCTACCTTTTGTGTCAGTCTTAAAATTTAATCAAAGTATAGAGCAAGGCTGATACTACGTAGAACATTTAACGCGACAACGACATGATAGAGCCCAAACTGAAAGCCAAAATGCAACCGTGGACAGCATTTACACACCGGTACGGTACACAGGCAGTATTTTCGTTCGCGATCCTTTGCTTCTTATTTACTTAAAATTTAACCCCCCCCCCCCCCCCCCTCCCCCCCCTCCTCGCTTCTCGTACAAGGTAAAAAATACTCCTCCCCAAACGGAGCTTTTTTCATAAAATTATCCCTACCCCCACCCCTCAAAAAAAACAGAAACCGATAAAGCAGGGTAGCAACCGCGGACACAGGCTACACCGCGTTGACGAGCCCCAACAGGGCGAAACAGCTGTCCGCGTTTGCTACCCTGCTTTATCGCTTTCTGTCGCATTGGTGTCTCGCAAAGTCTGCTTTTTTACTTAGTCAGATCAGCCTTGCAATTTGTCGGTAATGTTTATTCATTTTTTTTTTGGCTGATTGGGTCTTTCATAGATCCTACGTATCGTTTACAGCATTATCGTTTGCGGTCTTTTGCAGATTTTATTTCTATAAAGAATTTGAAATAACGTTGTCGCGATAAAGAAAGTGAAGATGGACAGAACCATCCCTCAGCGAGTACATGGCCAAATACCATGTAAAAAATAAATAAACAGCATTTCGGATCTGAAAAGATCTACGGTCCCAAAATATAACAAGTAAATAAGACGTCCGCTACCATATATTTATATTTGCGGCAGTAAAAAACGACACTGTTGCAATTGGTTGACTCTTCAGAGTTCGTGTGTTATTGGAAAGCACAGTTAAAAAAAATGTTTACAATCAGGTGTACTTTAAAACCTGTGTTACATAGCAGCGACCTTTCTATTTCATACTTAGCAATAGAATAAAACCCTCTTAAAAAGCTGACAGCATTATTTCGAGAAGCATAAGAAAATAAACTAAAAATGCAAGGACCGATACAACGTAGATACAAATTTAAAAGGTGTACTATATTTCGGCTGGCCAAACCAGCCTTCTTCAGGTACAATGGGGTAAAATTTACATTGGCTTTTTATATATAGTTGACATGTATACGTAACAACGGAAATACGTAGGGCTACGCCTAGAAAAATAACAATGATAGATAGAAATAAAAACAACTGATAATGAAAATTATACAGAAAACAATGAAAGGAAACTAATACAAAAGTGAATAATTAGTATATTTCTTCGCGAATGTTAAGGCCGTGAGGAAAAAGTGTTCTACGTTTTGAAATTAAAAAAGCTTCTTTGGCCTTACGTATTGAGTCTCGGTTAGAGAAAATTTTTTCAATGGGGATTAGTTGCATGTCATTAGCAGTGTGATTAGGAGAGGAGAGAAAATGTTCAGCGGCTGTAGTAGGTTTAGACTTGGTGTTGGGATTATCTATAGTACGGCGGTGTTCATTAAATCTGTCTTTTAAACGTCGTTTAGTCTCTCCAATATATTGTAAATTACAGCGGTTACATTGAATCATGTAGATTAAATTTTTAGTGTCACAGGTCAGGTTAGATTTAATAGTACGCGTTTCACCGGTAGAGAAGAAAGTATAGTTAGTAAGTCCGTCAGAAATGTAGGGACAAGTAGCGCAGTTCTTTCCGCAACGGAAAGAACCACAAGGGAGTTGGGGATGGGGGGTAGTAGAGTTAGAAGGGAGTTTAGCTGAAACTAGTATATCACGGAGATTAGGGCAGCGTCTGAAGGCTACAAGAGGCAAATGGTTAAAAGCTTTCTTACAACGTTCAGAAGAGAGCAGTAAATTATAATGTTTTTTAATTATGTTAGAGATGCGAGGAAGTGAAGGATTGAAAGTCGTAATAAAAGGTATACGTTTGGGTTTGTTGGTGTCTTTGGCTTGTAAAGTAAGTCTGCGGGGAATGTCAGCTGCGCGCTGTATTTGTCTCGTTAGGAAGTTGCGGTTGTAGCCTCGTTTAAGTAGGTATGTAGTTAACTCAGTAGAACGAGCTTTGAATGTTTCGTCGGTAGAACAGATACGTCGTAAACGGAGGGCTAGACTGAAAGGAATGGCTTTTTTAGTATGTAAGGGATGACAGGATGAAAAAAATTACTAATTACGTAATTTACCATTAATTACGTAATTTACGTAATTACCTAATTATTAATTACGTAATTTTTCATCCTGTCATCCCTTACATACTAAAAAAGCCATTCCTTTCAGTCTAGCCCTCCGTTTACGACGTATCTGTTCTACCGACGAAACATTCAAAGCTCGTTCTACTGAGTTAACTACATACCTACTTAAACGAGGCTACAACCGCAACTTCCTAACGAGACAAATACAGCGCGCAGCTGACATTCCCCGCAGACTTACTTTACAAGCCAAAGACACCAACAAACCCAAACGTATACCTTTTATTACGACTTTCAATCCTTCACTTCCTCGCATCTCTAACATAATTAAAAAACATTATAATTTACTGCTCTCTTCTGAACGTTGTAAGAAAGCTTTTAACCATTTGCCTCTTGTAGCCTTCAGACGCTGCCCTAATCTCCGTGATATACTAGTTTCAGCTAAACTCCCTTCTAACTCTACTACCCCCCATCCCCAACTCCCTTGTGGTTCTTTCCGTTGCGGAAAGAACTGCGCTACTTGTCCCTACATTTCTGACGGACTTACTAACTATACTTTCTTCTCTACCGGTGAAACGCGTACTATTAAATCTAACCTGACCTGTGACACTAAAAATTTAATCTACATGATTCAATGTAACCGCTGTAATTTACAATATATTGGAGAGACTAAACGACGTTTAAAAGACAGATTTAATGAACACCGCCGTACTATAGATAATCCCAACACCAAGTCTAAACCTACTACAGCCGCTGAACATTTTCTCTCCTCTCCTAATCACACTGCTAATGACATGCAACTAATCCCCATTGAAAAAATTTTCTCTAACCGAGACTCAATACGTAAGGCCAAAGAAGCTTTTTTAATTTCAAAAGGTAGAACACTTTTTCCTCACGGCCTTAACATTCGCGAAGAAATATACTAATTATTCACTTTTGTATTAGTTTCCTTTCATTGTTTTCTGTATAATTTTCATTATCAGTTATTTTTATTTCTATCTATCATTGTTATTTTTCTAGGCGTAGCCCTACGTATTTCCGTTGTTACGTATACATGTCAACTATATATAAAAAGCCAATGTAAATTTTACCCCATTGTACCTGAAGAAGGCTGGTTTGGCCAGCCGAAATATAGTACACCTTTTAAATTTGTATCTACGTTGTATCGGTCCTTGCTTTTTTAGTTTATTTCACTTGTTAAACCGATCAGATCACCATTGATCCAACGTATACCAGCAGGATTGTCGTCCACGGTTACGTGCTTGAACTTCCCATAAGAAAATGTATGATTTTACATTTCTTTGTGAAATAGCTACGTGATAATGATTATTTGAAAGCAACAATTATCTTGTAATAAATTCAAATAAAGTTTAATCTGTTCGCATCAGCCTTCGTTTATGGGTGGGTCAGTCAGTTTTGTACCAAGAAGAAAGGGGTGGCTCATATAATTTTTATCTCCCACATTACAAATGCCCCGGCTCACCAATGTGTCATGCATTATTGCATTTATTCTTATGCATGCATTTTTAAGGTAGCTTTATTAAAGTCCAAATTAGTTTATTATTATAAAAAAACACAAGAAACTTTAAATGTTAAAAATGATGGTTTAATAAAAATCTTCGATTTTTGAAATGAAAATGATATTTTTATTTCTGTGGTACGTCAAGCTCAAGCTCTTTTTTATTTTTACGAGGTTATTTATAGCAACCCCTAACTATTACTCAATTAATAGAGAAATAATATCATTTCACAAGATTAATGTTTCACTAAAAAGCAAAATCCTAAAAACTATATCCGTAAAACAAACTTATGTTTCCGTAATCTGATTTGTAATCAGACGACCACTGGCTAAGTATCGAACAGGAAATCATTGCCTACCGTATAGAAACGGGTAGACATGCAAAACCAAAGATTCCAAGAGATTTGAGGCACTGCGAATGCTGCTTATCAAATGACGTTGAAGACGAAATTCATTTCTTTTTCGACTGTGTTTCACATTCTGTCCTAAGAAATTCACTATTCAATGAAATTAGCAAACATTGTAAAAGTTTTTTGAATCTACAAAATACAGATAGAATTAATTTCTTTTTTAATAATGTTGACCCCTTTATATGTCTGTAAACAGGTGGGTCACTTTATATATGAAGCTTCAGAGAGACGAAACACTCTGTTAGCAAGGACTGCAATCACTGTATTGTAGTTTAAGTAATGATCCGCATACGAAGGAAAGTGCTAACGGAAATGCACGATGGAATGTCAACTTTTTTCATTGTTACAACTAGTGATCTCCTTGGCCTAGACTTAAAGACCGCTAAAAAGTTAGGTTTCAAGGTGCATTTTGTTTGATGTTTTAAACGGGTTTCATGTAATTTAAGACCCAATCGCAAAACATGCAAAATTTTAAAGAAATTCTATTTGAGGAACTTCATCAAAGAAGCAAAATTATTAGCTGTTGTCTTCTGCTTTTCTGATTGGTTTAGCACGAACATTTCCTGAAATTTATCTGACGCAAATGAATATTCTTTATTTTTATACTGAAATATAATTATAAACCATTAGCTCCTCCCCTATTCTTGAAATCAAAGACATTCTATGTGAGAAAGAGCCAATGCCGCTGAACAATGAAGTTTACTGTAGTTCTTATGTGGAGCGTTACTTAATTTGTTAGTGTAATAGGCAATACCATCTATGTATATGGGAATGCTAATAATTTGATTTTCAAAGGGATTTAGCATTAAGTACCTTAAGTAATGTTTTTCAGCAGATTGTGAAACGTCATTTACTTTTAACTGATCATTCATGCGATCATTTTTCCATTTAACTTTTGACAAAATTCAAATAACGTAAAAATACTGACTTGTAATTAATTTCTATTTTAAACATTTCGTTTCACTTGACATATTTAGTTCATTTACTTTGATCTCCAAATTGTTTTTCTTTCAACTTTGCTTTATTGACATAAACGTCTGGAATGTTTTCTTTATTTCCAAAGTAGACAAAACATTATCTCTCTATCTATTAATTACTCTCATTAAAATTAATGACTTTAAGCCTTTAAGTTAATACAATTCCTTGATGTATTCAGATTTTGTATTCAGTGGTTTGAACAAATTATTGATGGCTGACTCTGTTAGCCTTGACGTGTGAACCGCTTCAGGATTGGATTCAGTCTAAATAAAGCCTTTTCGGAAGGTGTTATCAAGGCTATAAAGGAAATTTATCTTTTCAAAATATTTACATTTAAAAGGAAACATTATCTTTGTTCAAATCGCAACCCCTTTAACCCCTTCACCATATAAAGCTAAACGCGGAGTTGTGTGCACCTCTAACTTTTGAGTCTGTGGATGAAATTCCACAGTGTGACCATTCATATGAAAGCTACTTTATCATTGTGCAAATTTGAATTTGTAATCCTTTTTGAATCTTGATTTTTGGCTGCTCTTGATCTTGGGAGCAAAGGGGTTAAACTCAAACGGAATTCATTATTGATCACGGGACTTTCGAAATCACTCGACAGCGAAACAGGTCGATGGTTCACTGATCATAATCAATACTGAAGGGGCGGTGAAACAGTGGCGAGGAAATAATTGATGAGTTTATCTGCATAGCGCGCTCTTGCCTTCTTTGTCGAATCAATTCGTAACTGTTTGAACTGAAATGGAATTGATGTCTTATAAAAAAAAATAAGTGAGAAGTGGGCAATCCGGATATAAGGAGTCAGGGCGACGGACGCTTGGGCAGGCTGACATCACAATTTGTCGCATAGAAGATTAATAATCGTGGTTAGTGACAAGCGGCTAATAACTGCGAGATATCAAGAAAATAGAAGTCATGAACGGCGCTGTAATATGCCCTGGTGACAAGGTGACTGTTACTCTCTCTTTTAACGAAGGACAAGATCTGGAGAATAACAATTTGCCCGACAAAAAGGGAAAAAATACTATTAAACAAAGTCAAACATTATCACAACGATCTCCGAATCAGAAAGGACAGGAAAACCACAAGACGAAGGACGACAAGCCTCAAAGGCCTTCACTGATTTCGCGACGAACCAGCTCGTTGCTAAGTTTGAACATCGAAGGGCTTCTGATTGTTCCTGAGTTGGAAAAACGACTCAGAAGAAACTCTTATGGTGGAAAATCCGAGGAGCCAAAGGAAACCGCAGTTGATCCATCAGATGGAATGCTAACGACTTCGTTGTGTACGACTGAACTTTGAAAAACCAACCTACGTTGTTATGATCGCAGTGCGACTGACGACAGAAGACGATTTAAAAAACCTACATTGTAGCAATTTAGGAGTAATGCTCGACGGCTTTGATTTGAATGGTCACACTTCAGTATTTGGTCTACAATTAGAGACGCTTTGTCTTAGACTAGAAGGAAGGGATTACGTTCTCAAAAGACAACAAGATGAGGAGCTCAAGTAAATGCCTATGGAGAATTCTAGAAGTGAAACATACAAGATACATTTTGGAGAAAATACTGGAGATGGCTCTTCATTTTGGCTTCGTGTGAAATGCACGCGCACTTAAACAAACTCAACTCGATTCGAGTCTGTCGTGAAATAGCCAATAGTTGTGTTTTAGCTGATCCGTCCAGGCTTTTTTATAATTTTATGTTATTTTGTTCCATATACGGCCGCACACGTCATTTACAGTTTGTTTTTCTTCATCTTTGTCGGAGAGTGTGATTATGGCCAACGTTCCATCAACCGCAACCAAAAACTGGTGACTCAAAGATCAGGTGATGTTTGTGATTTTACTAAATACGATGACACGGTGAAAACGATGTTTGACGTTTGACTATAGTACAGGTAGTTGTTTATATACTTTATTTCTTTTTGTGATGAAGTATGTATGAAAATTTATAGATTACTGAGTGTGAATGAAATAATGAGTTATAGTTCTAGCGATCTAGTCGCGGCATTTGTACTGTAAAGCTTAGTATATTTATAGGTTGCAAAGACTGGCTTCATCGAGATTCGAATACAGGTCAGAATAACCAGAGACCCACAGAGGGTTTAGTCAACAGCAAGATACCTCAGCAGCAGTATCTTGTGGTTTATTTCTTTATTGTCGCAACTTTAATTCGATAAATCAACTCGTTACATCCATTCATAATATAGTGTCTATCTACTATGAAATTATAGTTCGTTTACTCAATATTTCACCCTTTCAGAGAAACATATTTGATGCAGCGGTCTTGCATAGGTAGAATACCATCGTATAGATGCAGTGTTATCTGAACGATAGTCGTAGAAACGGGGCCCGCTGTGCAGCTGTGCAAACGGCATTGATCCAAAATGACGGTAAATTAGACAAAAAGGTAATTTCACATTGGGGGGTACTTCTTAATGTATGAAAAAACAAAAGCCGGTTGCCCTTGAGGCCCTTAAATTAGACATAAACAGTTTTTCATAAATTTAGACACAGATATCTTGTTCACTTAATAGTCATCGGATATCGGAGAAAGGACGATATTGCAGCCAAAATGCTCTCTGTATTTTCTTGCTAAAAATGTTCCGCATACCACGAACCCATTTCATATGGTCACGTATCTAACCTGTGATAACAAACGGTCTGATAATTCTCATTATCATTTCTATGCATGTTGATTTTCCCTTTGACACTCCTCGTTTTTCACTGACCATGTTTTTTTTTTAACTTAAGAGAAAATCAGCTTAACTGGATGAAGTAAGAAACAAATTATCACAACTGCTAAAGCAATTTGTTTTATGGGCTCCCATACATGAATTAAAAAAACAATGTTGATAACTAAGTAATTACAGGTTACGTCAGAGCGTAAAGTGGGCCCATTTATAAACAGCATGAGTTTGTCTGATCAATACTTTGTAGAAGTTGTTGTTTACTTTCGCTTTAAGTAGATACAGATAGGGAAGATAATTTACTACTTGGTGAAAGATAAACGAAACGGTATGCCATGAATTATGTGTGTAGTTATTACTATCAATTGCCGTAGATATGCATCAATCTCAGCGAGTACACAGTGCCTACTGCTCGTGGTATGAATTCTGAATATTTGAAGCTGTTGTGTTGTTTTTAGACCTGTAGGGTAGAAATGTGCAAGTTTTGAAAGAGGAAAATGTGTTTTGCCTCTTAGTAATGGTTCAATAAATCACACGGTTTCCTCGTTAGATTTGTGTTTATTGAAAGTTAATTCATTATGAAAGTTTCATTTATTAAAAATTTCATCATGAAGTGTGACTAGATTTTGATAAAAACGATAGTGTTTAAAACAAAGGGCAATAAGCTGGCGTTGCTATAGTAATCGCTGTCGCTTGGAAACCAGTCACACATGAAACATTGGTCACATTTCATATGCGGAAAGTAAGAAAGCAATCGATTCGGAAGCATGTCTTCCCCGCGAATTTTTGATATCAAAACATACACCCCACGGCAAAAACTGAAACTAAGTCGAGCCTTCTTAAGTGTGACCATTTATGAATTAAAGCTGTTGAACAGTACCTGACTAGGAATTTTAATTTTTAATGATCAGTTACTACATGGCATTTAATACCTTCAACTTGCAATTGATCGCTTCTAGGGGGAAAAGAGTTAGCCGAACAAAGCAATTGAAAGCTTAAATAGAATTGCTTTAACAGCCAGAAAATGGAAAAACTGTGAGTCGTCCTTCATTTTAACTTTCATTTAGAGTTTCGCTCATTGTTTGCTCTAATAACAAGATATTGTTTTGTTGGGAATGTTAAGTGGCCACTATATGGACTTGAGACGATTCGTTAAAACATCTCATACACTCCCTAAACTTTTTCAATATAGTAAGGTTGAGGTCTGGTAGAAGGTGGCCACAATTTTGAGAACATGCTAAGAACCTTAATAATTAGTTTTAACTAAAATAATTAACTAATAAAAATTTACTATGTAAATGCGGTGTAAATGTGTACAATTTAGATTAGTTTACATGCACTATAATTGATCCCAATGAAAATGCTACATTTTTTAAATAAAGAAACAATATCGTTAAAAGTACAATCATATGAAGTTTTCAGTTTCGTATTGCAACGAAATCAAACTGCAAAGCATTTCGATCATTTTCATGCCAGGTACTTTCGCCAAAACTACTTTCTCTGCTGCTGCCAGCAAAAATGAACGATTAGGATGTAGAAAACCTTTATTTGATCGCGGAAAACAATCTTGAGGGAAAATCTTTCTTACATGCGGAACCTTTGACTAAGTTAATTATTTTTTCTACTTGTAAAATTCATTAATAATTCATAACAGTTATGACAAATCAATAGGTGGTATTTGAGTCACATGTACACCTCTGTAAACCCCAATACAAATCAACTGAGTTGATGAATTATTAAAAAGTAGAATTAACTTTTGATACAGATCTCTACTCATTGTTTCATTTCATAAGTACGATAATTGTAAACGCTCAAACAGATCTCCCCCTCATATTTGATCTACTACTTATAAACATATGAGTAAGGATATTTCTATATAGTAAACAACGACTGCTTCACCGTGGGTTATCACCTTGACGTGGTGGTGAAGCTTGCGAGGCTCAGCGACCTTTAGAGCTATGCCGACTGGGACCTTGGTCCCTGGCAGGTTCAACCTTGCCGGATTGGTCAAGAGGTAGAGTCCAGACAGAGAATAACCCCCGGTTCCTGCCGGTAACAGGTTGAGCTTGGGGCCAAACACCCCTTCTCGTTAAAAAAAACAACAGATTACGGAATAAGGCCCTATTTCCCTCAGAGGGAAAAGGATATGATGATGATGATGATGATGATGATGATGATGATGATGATGATGATGATGATGATGATGATGATGATGAAACAACGACTGAATTTATTATAAAATTATAAACTAAAATAGAATCTGCAGATATGATCTCTTCAAAATGAACTTAAGTAATCACAGGCATGACCATTTATCAGAATCTTTGCGTTTCAGATAATTATAAGTTATAATTGCATTTTTATAACACTTTTCTTTATCATAATATTATAGTTTGGGATTTCATCTGTAAGAGAACTGTAAATTGATTTTGCATCGAACCTCTACAACTTACGACATCAGAACAAAATGGGAACCTGTGACGTCATCAAATTCAAGATGGCCCAGTATGGAAACGCGATTTTTGTTTTTTGTCCAACAGCCCGTTCCAGCAAAGCCCCTGGTAAACTAATGATGGTATATCATGATTTATATGATCGATTCGTTTAACTGGCATAGTTTTGTTTGTGACCTTTATGCCTGTGGATGAAATCCTAAAATGAAACTAAGGCCCGATCCGGCCGCAGAGAGCAATTGACCAATAGTTTTCTGCATTTAGTGTTGTTGTCTTATAGATCAAAATATTTTAACTAAGCACTCTTTTAAGTTAGAGTGTTAATGTATTAAAAGAACTTTGTTGTTAAACGAGGTCTATATCTTAGCCAGCGCCTTAAAATATGCGTCCTAAAAAATATTGTCATGATATTTCGTAACTATGTGTTTGAATTCAGAATTATCTTTCACAAATATCGACCTCTGTTGATCGTATTTGTGGTTTGTCGTTTATCTCTGACGGCACTGAGGCCTAAAATTTAATTTGATTGTATTTTGTCTCAATCCAATTTACATCTCATTCTATTTGTTTTCATAAACAATGGCATTGTATACTTCCACAACAACAGAATAGACTGCGAAAAAAAAATAATTGCAAAAGAAGAAAATTAAAACAGAATTCATGGGAGTGACAGTTTAACATGCATGGCCATTCATCATGTCTTTGCGTTTCTGAAAACCTGTTTTTTGCTTCGAGGTGTTTTCCACGTTCTCCTTTTAACAACGACTAGAATCGTGCGTGCGGTGTTAAGGAAACTCATCTGGAATCAATATTCGAATAATTATACCCTCAGTACAGAATTGTGGAACTGTGTTTGTTTATTAAAGATTCAGCTGCTTTGTGGCATTCAGCTGGAACTAAGCTATGCGATAATAAAAACTCATTCTACAATCCCAACAACCGAGAAACGTTTGTCTGTCATTCCCAGATACGCTTCATTGAAAATTTCGCGGATCCAACTTTAGAGTATGTAGATGAAACCCCAAAGTGCGGCAATTCAAACGAAAGCGCTTGAGCAGTACTTTCCTTCGGGGCTGCTTTTTGTTCGCTATTACGCACAAATATTTTCGCGTTCGAAGAACGCAACCCTAAATTCGTGTTGGTTCTCCTGTGCCTTACATGCAGAAAAATTTGAGATTTTTTTGGTGTCCGGTCTTCCAAATGGCCGCCCGGCCCTATTGATTCTTTCAGGAGCTCATTTCCGCCGAAATTCCTTCGAACGCGTCTCCATAATCTCCGATTACTACTAGTTTTAGCTTTTTCTTGATTCGATCTTGACCGCTTTTAAGAACAAAAGATCGCTTAAAAATCTGCTTTATATGTAACATAAAGTATACGAGCCATAGGTGAATTATTCGACGAAAACAAACCAAAGAAAGGGATTAATGACAATAGTAATTACGTTGAAACAAAGGAGCATTTTACATTAACTCTGACTAAATAATGCGTTCAGTTACAAAAAACGCTTTCGGAAGAATATATTTTTATTAATTAAATCGTCGCGGTTTCGGTTTGTTGGACATCAATTATTAGCGTGCCGCGTGAGTGTTAATCGTATTTATTTTCAGGGAATGGTGAGAAATTTTAAAATCTGCGCGCCCTTTCAGTTGTAGTGTAACAGAGATAGCAAAATCAGATACAACAAGACATTTGGGCATGAACTTGAACATGGACGAAGAGAAGCCGAGTCAAGAAGCAACTGCAACGAAAGGTCATCCCTCATCTAACAATCATCCTGTTCTGGAAAACACAGAGAAGATCTGTTCTCAGAATCAAGACAGCAGCAATAATCACACGGAAAAGGTTTCGTCAAGCGTAAAGGACGATGACAGAGATCAAAGACCGAAATTAGGCAGAAAACGAAGCAGCTCTCTGAGCAATTTGTTGCAACTCAAGCAATTTCTGGAAGCTGAAAATAACCCATATGAACGAACCAAACTACGAAGAGTTAGCTCCATTCCGATGACGAGTAGCTCGGGTGAGCAAGAAACTCAACTTGAAGATGGATTGTTGACAACGACGTTATGTTCCACAGAACTTTAACGCTAGGTCATAAGTGAGTGCCGAGCTTACTTTAATATTTTCCGTTTATCAGGTTGTTAATTAGCAATATCAGTGATAACGCGCGATCGCGTGCTGGCGTGCAAGAAAGAGACATCTAGAGGATATAGTCAACTGAAATCATGTTTTTTTGGAGGACACAAAAGTGTTTGACACTGAGTTAGACGGACAAACGGGGCTTAACTCTATCACTGCCATAGTCAGACTTTTAATATGTATACAAAGTACTCAAGCGTAACATGTGACCATTCAAATGAATAGTACTGAGCAGTACTGTATTAAGGTTTGTTTTAATTTTATCTCATTGGTTTGTTCAAGGGGCTACGCTTAAATGGGAGTTATAAAATAAAACCTTTTACTCATCAGTTCAGTTGCTGTTATATTTATTTACATGTTAGCCACCGTGAATAATTCATAGTGTCTGTGATTAGCGCCTTCGTACTTACTTTCAGAGTTTAGGCATGCGCACCTTTTACATGGCTTTAACACCAGAAGCCGTGATTTGCTGCGCCCTCCCTTCGCAAAAACTACTAAATACCAAGGTAGCTTCAGAATAAACGGTGCTCGGACCTACAACACCCTACCGAGAACCATTAGACAAGTAGAGACGCTTAGCGAATTTAAAATCAAGGTAAAGCGCCATTTTAAACAGTAACACCTGCGATACATGTTGCCTCTGTAACTTAACTAATTTTCTAGTTTTAATGTTTTAATGTCTTTGTTTTTGTGTTGTGTCAGGGCTCCATTTAAACTAGCTCTGCTAAATTGGATGCTCCTGGATAAATAAATAAATAAATAAATTACTGTGAACTCCAAAACCTAGTATTTAGTGTTGCACCACCATCAATCTTATAATTGCAAAAATTTCTCAATTCGGTTTTGTGAAATAATGTGATTGTGACACTCATAGGATTTCATCAGTTACAGACTCAAAAGTTAGAACCACCTTGTACAGCATAAGTATTGCAGTACTGGAAAGTACTGCTCAATAGCTTTCATTTGAATGGTCACACTTTAGGATTTCATCCACAGACTCAAAAGTTAGAACACAGGAAAGTACTCGGCTCAACAGCTTTCATTTGAATGGTCACACTTTAAGATTTCACAGACTCAAAAGTTAGGAACCAACTTGTACAGCATAATAAACAGTACCACAGGAAAGTACTGCTCAGCAGCTTTCATTTGAACGGTTTAGACATTAGCATTTCATGACAAACTCAAAAGTTAGAACCAACTTGTACAGCATAATAAACTGCATGTTGACAGGAAAGTACCGCTCAATAGCTTTCGCTTGAATGGTCGCACTTTACGATTGAGCATGCCAGAAGCAACTTGTACAGAGTTATGAAGTAATTGCTCAGTGGCTTGGTCGCACTTGAAAGAACTATATCATGGAGAATTTGACGTTTTGGGGTCAGATTTGTCCCAAATTAAGTCTAGGTACCTTTGTCAACAAACGAACTGTTTATAAATAAAGGAAGATATCAAGTGAATTTTCGCGGAAGAGAGAATCGAAAACATTGGCCCAATTGTTTTAAGTTGCAATCCATGCCATTTCCATCCTGGCCATCTGCAGATTAAGACACTTTGCCAATATCTTAGAGCACTAGTAGAACAATTCTAAACAAAAGTACCATTATTTTAGGGTTTCCGCAGATTTGAATACATATATTGACTTTTCAGAAGTGATACTTAAAAATGTGCAATATAACCCCTTTAAGAATTGTACCCACAATGACTCAAAAGTTAATACTTCATGACAAGATACAACTAGGTTCCGCTCTCCCACCCCTCACGCTGTAACCCCCAACGCCCGTCACCGCGGGATTTTTGCGGCACTTTCCCCGGCTTTCACTCGCCATGAAAAACAAAAATGTCGGCTGACTCGAACTTGGGTAGTTTCTTGGTATTGCGGATGGTGTGATCACCAAATGACGTAAAACAAATTGAACAATACACACACCACAACACTAAAGCTAACCAACAATGGCTTCCGCAACACCAAGAAACACCCCGAACTTGCGATCAATCTCGACTGATCACACAGAAAAATAGGGAACTGTGAACAGTCTGGTGAGTGTTGGACTGTTGGCTCATCACGGACAGCTATGCCCTCTATAATGATCACCCGAATTCCACCTTAGTCTCCGGCCGGTGTGATCAGATGGTAAACTTTCAGGGCGCTGTGGCTTGTGCAGCCTGGTGCAGTCTAGCTGCCGTATCTGCTTAGGTCTGCTGTCTGTGAATAATCTGTTAAATGATGCTTTTAATCTGCAGGAATGCGATCTGCTCACAGATATTGAAGATCAGATCCGCAGGTGCAGCATTATAGCTTGCGTAGCTTGCTTTGTGCTTCGTGATTTGTGCTTGCTCTCTGGCCAGTGTGATCAGATGGAAAACTTGCAGGGCGCCGGCGCTATGGGTTGTACAGTCTAGCTGCTCTATCTGCTTAGGCCTGCTGTCTGTGAATCTGTTGAATGATGCTTTTAAGCTCCAGGAATGCAATCTGCTCACAGATATTGAAGATCGGATCAGCAGGTGCAGTATTACAGCTTGCTCTGAAGTGTCTCTGGGAGGGCAGCTTTGGAGAACGTATCAGCTAAATTCATTTCTTTGTCTTTCTTGACAGGTCGACTCCCTGCCTATTTCTGCAGACGTAGCAACATTCTCTGCAAAGACGTGTCGGGATGTACAATCTTTAAATAAAATATTCCCAGTGTCCAATGATCCAAGCCAGCTGTAGGCAACACATAATTTTGCTTGTGCACAGATTAAGGCAAAACTGCGTCGTGGAATTTTCAATTTTGGCGGGAAATCATTACCACCCGCCGGTCCAACCGGTAGTTACCAAATGGTGCAGGGTCGGTGCAAATTTTTTAAGGTCACCTCAGTTATAAATAGCCTTCTGGGAATTTGATATTTTACATATTCTGTTTTTCCTATTAAACTCCAAAGAATTAAATTTTCATGCTTCGAGATAAAAAAGAGCAAGAAATTGATATGACCTTCAAAGGCCATTGAAAATTGCTATAAGGGTCTGAAGAGCTAATTAAAGTGATAGTGAAGTCAGATAAGAAAATCGAGAAACTGTGGACAAAATACAAAACTACACTGGACAAGGAATCATAGAAATTAATTTGTTACTGTCAGCAAGATAAAAAGTCTTTTATGAAGGATTTTTATCGTGTTAATTGCTCGTGCTTCTTTGACTGTTATGCAGCAGATGTTCACATTTTCGTTTCGTGTTGAATTTGCTCAATCTAAGATTCATCATTCTGTAATTTCCGCCGTTTGTGCTATTTGAAAACGGTGAAATGAGAAAACAACATATACAAAGCTAGATAAGTGTTTTACCTGCTGAGAAAAAACAATTAACTGATAACGTGAACGAATAAACATGTCCTGAAGCATTTTCATCGGCAAGCTTTATAGATAAGGATATTGTTTGTGGCTTCCGCAGAGCTCCAGGAGCGATTTCCAAATGATATGTGACATGAACCATAATCTCTTGCATTTGTCTCTTGTTATAAAGAAAGAAGCAAGCGATAATCACCACAAAATGGATTCATGACTCTTCACGCCAAGGTACAAAATTATCACTTATCGAATGCGAAAACAAAGGAGCCAAGTTATGATTAACAGATTAAAAACGGATACACAGTCAGGATTTCACCTATCTACAAACTCAAAACTCAGTTCCCGGCAGGTACTTCCTATAATGGGCTATACGGGGATGCTCCGCAGAAAGGGGAACCTTTTTTAGGCTGGAGGTATATAACAGGGTAGGGATTTCACCTTCACAAATTGAAGTATAGAAAAAGGTAGGGAAAACTTCCATGTTGGTCCGGTATAAAAAGGACCTTTCAAAATAACTCAAACAGACACATGTTATGGCTCATTCGCCTTTTAAAGTACTTTAATGTTTATCCCGAAGTGAAAAGTTAGTTCAGTAAACGTTGCTCAAATGTATTGTTAGACAAAACCAAATAGTAAAGAGATGCAGTTCTGTAGGTATATGAAAGAGGTACCATTTCCTATGGAAGGTAAATGAAAGGGTACTTACCTTTTCTGTCAAAAGCGGTATATAAAAGAGCAAGGGTTTGGACCTCGGGGCGGAGCATCCCCGTACAAAACTTTGTTGAGTACCCCCAAAATAAAAACCCTACCCTATCGGGCGGCACATACCTGTATAGCGTATATAAGGGAGTACCCCCCCCCCCCCCGGACTACGGTAATGGTCACACACTTAAGAGTTCATCCGACAGCTGCTCAAAAGTTTATTTGGCTGTGACTGTGTTTGTTCATCACAAATGACAACATGGTATCAATCAAAAAGCTAATCAATTTAGAAGGTTGCCACCATTATATCAATTATCTACTTTGCTTGAACGTCACCTATATGGCTTAACCCTATAGAGTCAATTATGGAGACAGTAGTAGCGTAGTTCTAACTTTTGAGTCTGTGGACGAAATCCTATGGTGTGACCATTCAAATGAAACCTCTTCAGCAGTACTTTTGCATGGTACCATTTGTTCTAACTTTTGAGTCTGTGGACGAAATCCTATGGTGTGACCATTCAAATGAAACCTCTTCAGCAGTACTTTTGCATGGTACCATTTGTTCTAACTTTTGAGTCTGTGGACGAAATCCTATGGTGTGACCATTCAAATGAAACCTCTTCAGCAGTACTTTTGCATGGTACCATTTGTTCTAACTTTTGAGTCTGTGGACGAAATCCTATGGTGTGACCATTCAAATGAAACCTCTTCAGCAGTACTTTTGCATGGTACCATTTGTTCTAACTTTTGAGTCTGTGGACGAAATCCTATGGTGTGACCATTCAAATGAAACCTCTTCAGCAGTACTTTTGCATGGTACCATTTGTTCTAACTTTTGAGTCTGTGGACGAAATCCTATGGTGTGACCATTCAAATGAAACCTCTTCAGCAGTACTTTTGCATGGTACCATTTGTTCTAACATTTGAGTCTGTGGACGAAATCCTATGGTGTGACCATTCAAATGAAACCTCTTCAGCAGTACTTTTGCATGGTACCATTTGTTCTAACTTTTGAGTCTGTGGACGAAATCCTATGGTGTGACCATTCATATGAAACCTCTTCAGCAGTACTTTTACACGGTACCATTCATTTTTCAGTATTTTACAAAATGAAATTTGGGATTTTTCTTGCATTTTGATTTTTGCCACTCTTGGAAGTTAAAAGGTTAGAGACATTTTACATATTTAAACAGCTGTCGACATTGATTGACCATCCGCTTTTCAAAACAACTACTCTGTCACAACCATTTGCAGCACTCAATTTAATTTCCTTTTAATTCTCACAAATGAGCAGTCAATAAGTTCAGTTTATACAGGGCGCCTGCCAGGACGGGTCACTCTCCAGTATAAGGCGTGTGTTGCACAATGGAATCTGCATTGTCATATGGGGCATAAATGTTGAACAGTTTTTGACCTGATAGAGTTTATGATCTGCTATTGTAATTTAAAAATTTAAAGCATCGATCTTTTTGTCTTGGACCAAAATACTATAGGATTGAGAAATATAGGAAATTCGTAAACAGGTAGGGGTTTCAAGAAGCGAGCAGCACAATATCTCTAAAAATGTTTAGAAGTAGACTTGGGAAGAGGGAAGGGGAAGGGGGGGGGGGATGATGCAACCTTTCTAATCAGTCCGTACTTAAATAAACAAAACATAGAATGACGGCACTTTGGAAATATCTGCAAGGGCCAACGGACAATACAAAGGCGTCGGATCCTGGTGGATCTATAGTCAGCAAATTTTATATAAATGGGAAATAACTAATCAAGCAAGGCTGACTGAACAACTGGGATTATGTATTCTGTCCAATATTTCGTCAGGCACGACTTGACTTCTTCATGAGAAAAAAAAACATAGAATGCGCGATAACTGCAACAAACCGATTGAGAATGGCCGGATCTGGGCTTCTCAAACTCATTAATAATTCATGACGAAAATACCTTCTAGAAGGAAATTAATGTTTAATGAATGTTTGGAAATCAGAAGTTCGTCAAAAATACCCCGCTGCGCGTCTTATTTTCAACTCTCTTCTCAGTGTTTGATCTTCTAATGAAACACTGTGTCTCATGTTTGATATATTACAGTTCCAGACCTAGATAAGTATAAGTGCTTAAAGTGAAACAAAAGAAACGGCAAACTGATCCTTACGGCAGAAAAACAAAAGCAAATAAAATAATGAAATAAAAGTGGAATAACGCTATCATGATTATACTACTTTATTTTATTTGCTTTTATTTCTGTTTTTCTGCCGTAAAGATCAGTTTTCCGTTTCTTTTGTTGTACTTGAATGATCACGGGGATTAGGAGACACGGGAAACATGGAGATCAAAACTTCAAAAAAAATGCCCATTGATACATGCAATTCATTCATGGTTTCCAAAGCAAGGGGTGGCGAATGGTAAATCCGAGACTCGCCGAGACGCCGAGACCCTTGCTTCAAAATCCGAGACCGCGACCGCAGCTAAGTTATAAAATCCGAGCCCGAGACCCAATGCGGGAAAAAACCGAGCCCGAGACTCAGTGCTAAAAATATCCAAATCACCTATCAGACAACAAACAAGGATGAAGAATGAGAATGCTTGACAAAAGTATCCGAGACTCCGAGACCTTGAGGAAAAAAATCCGAGACTCCGAGATAGAAAAAGCACCAGCCAAACGAGACTTTGAGACTTAAAACAAAAACTGCCGAGATTTCGAGACCGGACCAAAATTTTCCGAGACCCACGATTTTGAAGGTGCCATTCGCCACCCCTAAAGCAGCGGAGATCTATGGAAGGGCCCCCACAGGAGCAAGGCCGGATCCACCAACGGCAAAGTCCCGGAGGCAAAGTGTTACTAAAATAGTTGACATTGCCCCTTCAAGTTCAGTATCCATTCTATAATTAATCAATTAGCACTGTGTAATCTTGGCTTTACAGTTGAAGTTTTCTCCGGAAGTTTTTAATGGATTGTTATTTACGAAACAATATCGGCCAGGTACCAGATTATAACGATGAAATGCATTGATAGTAATTTGATAAATGACTGATGTAGATTTTACCATCTTTGAAATCTTTAAGCTCTCGTAAAACGAGTCTTGAAAAGATAACTCTCAAATAAAGCAAGGACCACTTGGACAAACAGCACAGCGAAGTGAAGCCGAATCTTGGTGTAGATCAGGATCAGCAGTATTGAATAAAACGTAAAACTAAATGCAAGGCTGATCGGACAGCTATAAAGGGTATTTTATTGCCCAATATTTCGGTTAGGCAAAATTAACCTTCATCAGGGGCTACAAAGAGCTAAGTAAAAATGGAATAAAACGGTTACAAGATATAAAATGATTCAAATGAAAGGATTAAATATGATTGGTTAACAAAAATAAACAGCAGAAACGTTAACAAAGGCTACTATAAAAATATAAATATATCAAGTTTCATCGCGCCTGTTCATCCCAGAGGGACGAAAAGAAAAGAAAAGATGGTTGGCCAGGATCTTGATAAGAGCCCAACAGGAATGATGAGATGGAACGAGGACACCAGAGTGATAGTTGAACCCACTCGTCTATGTTGTACTCCATATATATAGCTATGTAGGTATGTGACGCCCTTAGACTGGAATGGTTTTTGAGATGCTCGGTCATTAAATAGGGTATCTTTTTTTGTAGTGTGACTCCTTAGATAGGGTTTCTTTAAATTGTATTAGCTAAATACGCCTCGACCGCCTAGCTTAACGAAAACGATATGGTCTGTTAAATCTAAACTAAACTACTCATTTTATCGTCTTTTCCTTAAAATAGGGTGTCATTTTTCGGTTTTGGGTCTTAAAAAAGGTATCAATTTGCGAATTTTTACTTTTAAATTGGGTCAGGATTTTTAAAAGAACCTTCGCGGGCACATACCTTTAGTAAATTAGCGCGAGTACCTCACTCCCCCCCCCCCCCCCACCCCACCCCACCCCCCGGGCATCGAGCTAATACAAATCTCCCTTAAGGCCTATTTACACGCTGCGATTTGTCGGGCCGATTTGTCGGCCACGACAAATCGTGCGCGCGCTCTTTGTACAGTGCAAGCATTGTACATGAACTTTTTTTTTATTTCAAAACTTTTCTGCTAAGAACTTCTTGAAAAACAAATGATATCCAATAGGTTATTTAGGTTGTTGTTAACTTAAATACTGCAGATATAATTTGTTTTGCGTGATTTCTTGTCCAGATTGCGTTTTCGTTCTTAAAATCGGGCCCGACACGCGAAAATCTCTGAAGCGATCACAGATTTTTTCCGAATCGGCCGACATGTCGGACTGAAATCGCGCGCGCATCGGGTCGCCATTTACACTCGCCGATTTGCTTCACGATTTCTCGGGGCCGACAAATCGGCACGACAAATCGCAGCGTGTAAATAGGCCTTTATGATCTTCAAACCGATTGCATACAATTCTTGTAAGGGGAATTGTAGTATATTAGCGGAAGACAATTACTCCGTGTGGATGAATATTGACTCAGTTATTCGCATTGCAAATTGCATGTATGCTTGTTATCATTACTTATAACACTCTTTATAAACACGACAACAACTGTTCTGCTCACAAATTTTAACTTTTAACACTAGATAGAGACATCAAGTGTTCAAAGCCTAATTACACTGCGGAGAAAGCACCAGCCAATCTATGACCTCCCTCATTTCTCATCCATGTTAAAGATTATCGAATACTACATATGAATTCCCAGACCGACAACAAATGATTTTCTGATACTGTACCAGCGGTTCGGTAAAAAGAAGCTTAGTATTTGTACGAATGTCTTTAGATGTTTACACACGCTTGACAGTGTCAGTGATGAGGTATGCATGTCTCCAGTTTATGTTTTTCTTATCCGTTTCAGTGTCAATAGTACAACTGAAAAACAAACAATGTAACAGCAAACTGACTGCTCAGTAGTTTTCATTTGAATGGTCACACTTTAGGATTTCATTAACAGACGCAAAAGTTAGAATCACCTTGTACAGCAAAATAAACAGTACCACAGGAAAGTACTGCTCGGTAGCTTTCATTTGAATGGTCACACTTTAGGATTTCATTAACAGACACAAAAGTTAGAATCACCTTGTTCAGCATAATAAACAGCACCACAGGAAACTACAGGAAAGCCGACTGCTCAGAAGCTTTCATTTGAAAAGTCACACTTTAGGATTTCATCTGACAGATTGAAAAGTTAGAAACATCTTGCACAGCATAATAAACAGTACTAGAGTCAAGTCCTGCTCAGTAGCTTTCATTTGAATGGTCACACTTTAGGATTTCATCCAGACTCAAGAGTTAGAACCACCTAACAGCATAATAAACAGCACCACAGGAAAGTACTGCTCAATAGCTTACTTACATTTGAATGGTCGCGCCGGTTAGCATTGGATCCACTGGACTCAAGAGTTAGAACCACCTTGTACATCATAATAAACAGTAACACAGGAAAGTACTGCTCAGTAGCATTTGTATTTGAATGGTCACACATTAGGATTCAATCCACAGACTCAAGAGTTAGAACCACTTTGTATAGCATAATAAACAGCCATGTATTGAAAGGTCACACTTTAAGATTTCGTCCACAGAAGCAAAATTTAGAACCAACTTGTACAGTATAATAAACAGCACCACAGGAAAGTACAGCTCAATAGCTTTCATTTGAATGGTCACACTTTAGGATTTCATCCACAGTTTGTACAGCATAGTTAACTGAAAAAACAGTACCACAGAAATGTATACAGCTCAACAGCTTTCATTTGAATAGTCGCACTTTAGTATCTCAAAGAGTTAATAAACAGGAACAGTACTGCTCAAGACTGTATTCATTCCAGTGCTACACTTTTTGACTTTTGAATAATCTAGAGCTTCAAACGTCAAATGATTCAAGGTGACAGGCAGTGAAAGAGAATAGAATATATTCGCATTTGTCTGCTAACTTCCCTTCGTCAGATTATTGTACCTCTAACTGTTTTAAAATGTTCAACTTTGTCTTGAAAATAAAGTTCGCGATCTGAGTACTGAATATGTCCCTGAGCTGACTCCCTCGCTTAGTATTAAAATTTAATGCGTTATGAACTGGATCTGAAACCTCCTCTTTCATCGAACCGAAAACTAGTTGTAGTACAGTTGTTATTAGATATGTTTACTCCCAAAATGGTTTGCACCAAACCCTCCCACGAGTGAGAAATATCAAAATTCAAGAAAATTACCAAATTTCATTTTGTAAAATATTGAAAAACAAATGGCACCATGTAAAAGTACTGCTGAAGAGGTTTCATTTGAATGGTCACACCATAGGATTTCATCCACAGACTCAAAAGTTTGAACTACACTACATGTCTTTATAATTGACTCTGGGAGTGAAAGGGCAAAATGGGAGAAACAACTTATTCATAGGGAAGCAGTTGGTATACTCTAATAGTTCTTGCAGCAAGCGAGAGCATCAACGTACGTCCTGACATTTAATTCCTCCTCTAGCCTAGTACGTGATGACCGTCAGGCTACCTTTTTCATGCTGAATATCATATTTTCGGTCTACAGTGACGGAAATGCCTTTGCGCTAACTCGAACCCCCGCTGTTTTACCTAAACAAGTTTACGTTTATTACGAGTCTTGAATTAGCGACGGATTGTTGTTTCCTGTTAAAGTTCAGTAGAACATAACGTTGTAGTCAAGAACCCATCTACAACAGCTGTTTCATGTGGTCCTCGTGTGATTTCCACCAGCTTCTTGTTCTTAACCCCCGCAAAGGAGTGGCATCTACCTCGCTTCAACTCGGTTACAACCGATGCAGGTTGGACTGAGGTTATGCTGCGCCCCTCTGCGATATGTTTCAACCTCTCAGCCTGGTGCACACTAAACCCTGGAAACGAGATACTTCGACGAATGCGTTGGGGCTGAAAACTGTCCCGAATTTCTCGCTCCTCTTCCTCTCCCAAACAATCGGTGTCACCTTGAATATCGTGCTCTGCATTCTTTTGTTGTTGTAAAAATGGTGGTTCGCAAACGTTCAAGTCTTTCATAGCTTGTGGTTGCACACAACTCATTCCACGACCTAACTTGATGATCGTCTCCGAAAGGCGGTGTTTCAATCCTTCTTTTGTCATTTTTAGATCTTAGCTTCCTAGCTTTGCGGTTTACTCAAGCTATTTGCGGATGCATTTGCGGTGTTTACTTTCCAACTTTCCTTGTGAGACGAGGGCAATGGTAAACAAATGACAAATCACTCTGTCAACGGATCATCGGGTTTGAGAACCGGCCTGAATCAATTAGCTTTATAATAATAATGAAGCCGACACTTCAATGGGAAATTTGAATGCCATCTTTTTGCGGACCTAACAAAAACATTGCGCTTTGTCCTTTTTTCGTGATTACATGATTATTGTGGACATAATTTGAGGGCTTTGTCAATATCTAGGAGTCCGAACTAATGCGGAAATACTGTTCTCTAATGCAAAACTTGAAAACGAAACGCTATGTAACTCTATGTAACTTTTGGATGAAATCAATTAACCGATTAACGGGCCAATTAAAGATTATCTTAAGAGGTACATGAATAGCACCTTGTTATCGCCTAACGATCCATTAGCAATTATGCTATGGCCGTGTTTGATTTCGATTGATTTATATGCATACTAGCTAAGAAACGGCAAGACGGCACGTACACAGAGGAATTTAAAGACTTTGATTGAGTAGTTTTCAAGATGTGCCATTGGTTTGTACTTGTAGTAATACTAGAGGGCTAGGATAATCGTTTTCTACTGTATTGTTTTGCATGAAGTTTATGTCTCGAGTCTTAGCTTGTTAAAGGGACACTGTCACCTATTTTTAGTATCACTTTGAAAAGCCCAATAACATATTTGTTTCAATGGAAACCTTAAAATAATGGTCCAGTTTTGTTAACAAATACTCTACCAAGGCACAAAAACTAGTATTCGTTATCTTTGGCTGCGGATAGCCAGGAATGGAAACTAATGGAAAGTGGATTGCAACTTGAAAAAATTGGCCAATTTTTTCAAGTTCCTCCCAAGAGTCGTGGAAAAATCGCAGAAAAACTTATGGTTTGTTCTTCCTTAAAGAAATCCCTTGATATTATCTTCTTGGTGTTCTAAAAAGCAATTTTATGTTTGAGCAAAGGTACTTTATCATATATTTAGTGTATTTTGACCAAACACAGCAAAATCAGCGTGACAATGCCCCTTTAAGCCTGGTTTTCACTCGCAATATAAACATAAGCGAGCGAGCTAATCACTAAAACAAGCTCAGCGAAACTAAAGGAAGCCATAAAGCTAAGGCCGACTATCCAGAGCCCGGGTGGGGGGGGGGGGGGGGGGGGTTACCCCCTATAATGGGATATACGGGGATGCAACCCGCTAGCAGTTTACCGGGAAGCATAAGAACTTGCGTCATGTGATAACGAACATTTATTTAATTGACATAAAAATAATAATAATAATAATAATAATAATAATAATAATTTATTCACTTAATATAGCGCCTTTTAACATTAAAATGATCAAAAGCGCTTTACACAAATTTTATACTAATTATAATCTATTATCCTAATTAATACTATAATTTAATACTAATTTTACACAAGTTTTATACTAATAATAATTAAATCCTGATTAATACTAATTTAATACTAAAAATGCACAAATAACCACCCCCAAAAAATTACTCGTTGTAGGAAACTGTTTTCGGCCACTAAGCATACGATTGACATAAGCATTAGTTATTAATTCCGCTCATCAGTTATGCTTATGTTGGGCCCGTTTTCACTGGACATAAGCGCTGCTTATGCTTCCTCTTATGATTTAGCCTGTTCCAGGCTCCGAGATAGTGGGGAACGCGCGAAGTATAAAAAATGGGAAAAAATCACGGGGAACTAGGGAGAGAGCGGGCGGCGGTTTTTTCCCTTTTTTTTTACCTCGCGTGTTCCCCACTATCTCGGAGCCTGGAACAGGCTACTTATGATTATTTTATGTCAGGCCCGTTTTCACTGGACATAACGTCTTTCTTACAAGGACGCATGCAGCAAATATAAGCTTATTAACAAATAGATTCCATTTGGCCGTGTGTCTGTTCAGTTATAGATCACAGATGACGTCAAAATGTGGTAAGAACAAAAAAGTGGCACACGAGCCGCAGGCGAGTGTCTCACTGATGTTTTTACCACATTTTGACGTCTTCTGTGATCCGATAACTGAACAGACACACGGCCAAATGGAATCCATTTGTTTTATACAATGAACAGAAAAGTAAAAAGAGTAAAATTACGATCTTGCCTCGTAGCGCTCGACTGTTCGAAGATTTGTTCCAGTTTAGGTATTTTTCAAGTCGCCAAGAATACTTTTCGTCTTGGTTTCTTCTTTTTCGTGCTCGTAAACAGCTCCTGCTAAACATTTTTCGAGGCTTTCACTTGCTCAATCCAGAATAATCTCGCAAACATTTTTAAAACTGTGCGCCATGTTGGACAAAACAAAGCAAACAATTTTTCTATGGCGTCAGCCGTGCGTCTGTACTCTGATAGATCATAGGCAACGACCAATCACAGAGCACGTAGTATTCAGTTCATTGTATAAAATCATATGTATCATTGATCGACTTTTATGCCAACGTATCAAAATATGGCACGTCTTTGAACGGCTCAGGTTAAAATAATATTTAAGTTAGCTTGTCTCGCCTTTTTCTTGTCGTACGCAGCAAAAATATAAGAAGTATTACAAAGCTATCTAACAAAAACCATGGCTTGCATGCTTTTGAAATTCGCGTCCCATGCAGGGAGGAGTAGTAATACGCCTAGTTGTTTTATGCTGCCGACTGACCTAACAAAATACTGGAGTAACCCTGTGATGGACAAGCATCCCACCCAGGAAGGAGTAGTAATACTGCTAGTTGCTTTATGCTACAGAAACCTAACAAAATGCTGGGGGTAACCCTGTGATGGACAAGCATCCCATTCAGGGGGAGTAGTGATACTCCTAGTTGCTTTATGCTACAGAAACCTAACAAAATGCTGGGGGTAACCCTGTGATGGACAAGCATCCAATTTAAGGGGGAGTAGTGATGCTCCTTGTTGCTTTATGCTACAGAAACCTAACAAAATGCTGGGGGTAACCCTGTGATGGACAAGCATCCCATCCAGGAGGAGTAGTGATACTCTTAGTTGCTTTATGCTACAGAAACCTTACGAAATGCTGGGGGTAGCCCTGTGATGGACAAGCATCCCATCCAGGGAGGAGTAGTAATACTCCTAGTTGCTTTATGCTACAGAAACCTAACGAAATGCTGGGGGTAACCCTGTGATGGACTAGCATCCCATCCAGGGGGGGAGTAGCAATACTCCTAGTTGCTTTATGCTACAGAAACCTAACAAAATACTGGGGTAACCCTGTGATGGACTAATATCCCATCCAAGGGAAAGTAGTAATACTCTTGTTTGCTTACCCTGTGATGGACTAACATCCCATCCATGCTCCTAGTTGCTTTATGCTACAGAAACCTAACAAAATACTGGGGGTAACCCTGTGATAGACTAGCATTCCATCCAGTAGTAATACTCCTAGATGATTTAATTTTAAGCGTCAAAATTTTACAAGAGGTTACGCCTAGCCAATACTTATACCAATGTTCGTTACTCGCGGGCGAACACTTACGTAACACAACAACAGGCAAATAAAACCAAAATTAGTTTCGCTTCTGCTTGCATGCATCTAGAAAAACGGAGGGTAAACCTTACCTCCAGTGTACCTCGTCGCCGTATCCGTCATCGAGTAAACAGCTACAAACAGTAAAATCCAAATTTGTTTCGCTTTTGATTCTCCGATTACACCGAATCCCAAGTACCAGCTAGTACCGTGGGCTGTACATTGTTATTTGTGGCACCCTTGGGAGTTCAAGGATTAAGGGTTCAAATTCGAACTAAAAGTTTCCATTTTTTATCCTTGTAAATAATTTTTTTCTAATCAATAAAAGTCAGGTTCTAAAGAATATAGGTTACACTTCATTTCCTAAGTCATTGACCGGAAAATTTAAACCATGACGGGTTCTAAATTTGTCTCCTTCTCCAAGTGTTTTGATCATCTTTATTTCTGTATCAGTACTTCATCATATTCTTGACGTTTAACTTCATCTTTAAAAACAAACGTTGAAAGGTTTCTTTCGATTTCCAGACTATTTTGTGCGATCAAAAACATAACTTTAAATTGCGTGACATATATATGTATTGCTTACTGATTGCGCATTTTAACATAGGATCAAGTGCGCATTACAACACTGTTCAAGGGACTTTGCCAGACCGCTAAATAATGCAGTTTGCAGTTTACAGTTTGCAGTTTGACTGTGGTTTTTTTAGTTCAAAATCAGAGGAACTCTGGTTCAAAATTGTGTACAATTTACGTAATGAGCTGAATCAGATAAGAAATAACCGGAAATTGAAACTAAAAACATCATTGGTTTGTTTGCAAGACGAGAGCACATGTTCACCAAAAGATAGTGATATGATGGAAGCCCTTGATCCAAGACGAAAGCTTCGATAACAGGTCTTGAATATTAAGCAATACCAAGTTAATGATTTGGGAATGACCGGCAAAACGTCTTTCTCGCGTGGCCTTCTAGAAAGTTCAAAGCACTCCCGACACAATGCAATCCAAGGTTGTCGCTAATGAAGATCTATTTTTGAGTATAGTGATTCTGACAGATGGGTCGATAATTGTTGAAAAATAATTGTTTGTAACAAAAGATCTTTCACACTTGCAAACAACATTTATAATATTAAACTGATGTGATTAGCGAAGATTAGATATACACACAGATAGCTGGTGTGCAGTTGAGCTCAAGTGCAGTTACTCCGCTTTAGTGAGATTTTGAAAAAGGTTGAGCCCAGAATCTTAAAAAAAGTTGCAAACTGGTGGCCCAACAGAAAGCTTGCTTAGCGGACAGACAACAAATCAGTCGAGCAGAGCTCAAGTCATCCAAAACGTCCAAAATAACTCAAATATATATAAATATATATCAACTTCAAGTCCACCTCGCTTCAAGTGGAAACCGAGGATGAAGTCAAATGGGTCGATTATGCCCCCAAAACACGTTCAAGCAGCCATGCTGACAGTATCGCAGGGAATCTTTGCTATGTCGCTCTCCGAAAAGAACTGTGTAACACTGAAGCAGTCCGTTAGTTCCTGTGTGGAGGACAACGCACCGGTGAAACCAGCAGCAGATAAGAAGGAGACGAAAGATTCGTCTAAAACCGGTCCAAAAACCAAGGAAAATATGCTTGTCAAAATGCTGGTTAAAAGAAGGCGGCATTCAACGACACCCGCAACGATGCGGCAGATAGAAACAGCGTCGCGCCCTCGTCTGCGGAACGCGAGATCACTGACGGAGATTCAAGTTGACACTGAAATAATCGATGGATTGTTCACAACGACTCTCTGCTCAACAGAACTTTGAAATTTGTTGGTAAATTACGCCTTAATCATGTTAATCATATCAATTATGTCAATTATGTCAATTATGTCAAATACGTCAATTACTGCCTATTTGGCAGTACTTTTGCATGGTATCATTTGTTTTTCAAATTGCACAAAATGAAATTTCGATTTTTCTTGCATTTGGATGTTTGGCACTCTTGCCAGCGCAAAAGTCGTAAATAAGTGATAAAGACCTAATATGATACTGGGCGGTACCCGTGATATGGGTGCAATAGTTACATTGCGTGTGAATACTCTATACTACTAGTTTAGAATAAACGACAAGCCAAGAGCGTGATCATGTCGGAATGAATTAAGACATCCGTGTAATTAGTGTGACGAGCGTATAGCGTTTTGAAAACATTGTAATGGAAAAATGTACAGAAAATATCAAGTATTTCATCAGTAAAAATAAGAACGACATTTATTTCATACAAAGAATGTAAAATACAATGCATTAAAACTATTTAGAAACATTTTCAGTGTGCGTTAGTTCAATAACCTTAAACCATTTTTCTCCGAAAATTTAATACTTGAATGGAGTCACTAAACATTATAAGCCTGGCATCTTTTTTCTGTCCGAAACATGATGAGGTTGCAACTTTTCAATGAGTTTGTGGATGAAATCATAAAGTGTGACCATTCAAATGAAAGCTACTAAGCACTGTGTGCTTTCCGGTGGTACGTTTATTATGCTGTACAGGGTGGTTCTAACTTTTGAGTCTGTAGATAAAATCTTATCATTCAAATGAAAACAACTGAACAGTACTTTATTTAGGCACGGTAAAAAGAATCATCGGGCATAAGTAAAATCATAAATAAACTACTAACTTAAATGCTAATACATCAAACAATACAAAATCTAGTTAAAACAATGCTAATAGAACTCTTATTCAGTTAATTCTTAAAAAATGCCCGCTTTCCGTGAATGCCGTGCAATACAAGGATTATCGTTCATTTTGAAAGAAATCACTGCAGCTGGATTTAAAAGAGGAGAGAGTTTCGGCGCTTGCCGCAGCTCAACAGGTAGACTATTCCACAGCACCGAACCTCTTTATTATATAAGTGAAACTGTTTTTGACATATAGGGGCATATAGGGGCGCAACATGTTAAAACAGATTCCCCAAAGATCTTAAAGAAGTAGCGGACTGCAGTATTTTTAAAGAGACTTGTAAATATGCTCTTAGAATGATTTTTATTTTTATTTTTATTTGCAATTAGTCTTAATTAGTATATTGTGGCTGTAAAGCCCTGTAAAGGGAGTTTCAATAAAATGTATGTATCAGATGTATGTATACTATGTATGTACGTCTCTGTGGTACTGTTTATTATGCTGTGCAAGGTGGTTCTTACTTTGAGTCTGTGGATGAAATCCTAAAGTGTGACCATTCAAATGAAAGCTACTGAGCAGTACTTTCCTGTGGTACTGTTTATTATGCTGTACAAGGTGGTTCTTACTTTTGAGTCTGTGGATGAAATCCTAAAGTGTGACCATTCAAATGAAAGCTACTGAGCAGTACTTTCCTGTGGTACTGTTTATTATGCTGTACAAGGTGGTTCTTACTTTTGAGTCTGTGGATGAAATCCTAAAGTGTGACCATTCAAATGAAAGCTACTGAGCAGTACTTTCCCGTGGTACTGTTTATTATGCTGTACAAGGTGGTTCTACCTTTTGAGTCTGTGGATGAAATCCTAAAGTGTGACCATTCAAATGAAAGCTACTGAGCAGTACTTTCCAGTGGTGCTGTGTATTATGCTGTACAAGGTGGTTCTAACTTTTGACTCTGTGTATGAAGTCCCAAAATGTGACCATTCAAATGAAAGCTACTAGCTGAGAAGTACTTTCCAGTGGTGCTGTGTATTATGCTGTACAAGGTGGTTCTAACTTTTGAGTCTGTGTATGAAGTCCTAAAATGTGACCATTCAAATGAAAGCTACCGAGCAGTACTTTCCTGTGGTACTACTCGTTTCTCAGTATTTTACAAAATTAAGTAAATCCTTTGACATCGGGCCACTCTTGAAAGTAAAAGGAGTTGTCTGAGCTTTGTTATTAATTGACGGCCATTTATAGCACCTCATCACGTGCTTAATCACGCGCGCCTCTCTGTTTTTCAGTGTGTTTTTGCCAGTCGGATTGCTTTCTCTTATAATTAACTCACGCAAACAAGATAAAAGGAACACCGAAACAGTTTTCTTGACGTTGATTGAAAAATGGGTTATAATAAGTGTACAGTTCAACGTAAACGCCGAATAAAAGACCCTGTCAGTGTGCCGCTTGGAGTGTCGACATCTCTTTTTATCGCACCACACACAGGTTCTGATACACTCTGGTATCTGCCTGACTTGTCTAGAAGAGACTTGATGAGATGTTTTGATTGCATTAACAAATACTCATCGATTGTAAATAAATTAAATATCTTCATCATTTTAATATTTCCACCACTCGTTTCAACATCTTTTACTCAGCAAAGACTGTTGATGTTAAATACCTTTAAAGGGCTGAAGAGCATTTTAATATTTCCGTCACTTTAAACATCTTTTACACAGCAAAAGTATGGAGATACATATTCTACAAGAATTATCAGACTTATCAGGAGCTATAAACGAACTGTTCTCGTCAATACTACTGTTTCGCTGATATCATGGTTAAGTAACACGGGTTTCGAATGGAAAAACATTATTTGGCCATTTATAGGCCATAGTCTATTGTTTTAAAACAGAACTTTATGTATGGCTCAATGCCCGGGTAATTCCCAGCTTAATTTTACACTTCTCTATATTGTGAGTATGTATCAAATAACAAAAAGATTTAAATAGCATAGAATGGAGTACATAAATAAAATACAAATAGCTTAAAGGGCACGGACATTTATAGAAAGTGTATCTCAATGAACTTTCTATAATGCACAAGGTTATCAGGAGCAGAGCGATTATTAAATTAATGCTCTAATTCGTCTACTCTGTATTTCTCTAAAAAAAAACCAACACTGAAATAAGACATTACCCTGGGCACGGAAGTTGCATTTTTAAGAAACAGTTTTGAATACCAAGTTTACAATAAAAATACTTATAATTCTAGTTTTAGTCAGTTCATTTGACAATAAATCTGCTATAAAGATCATCACGGACATCACCTATAAATCATTTCGTGACTGTAAAATTTCAACCCGAGAGTCCCATCATAACAAGTTCTTTGATTCCTTAATGGAATGTCTGTCCATCGACAAATTACTTTCCACTTTAATTTTATACAAAGCTTTCAGGTACTCAGTCTCCTGTTGCTAATTCGTTTATCGCCTTATCGTTTGCTAAAAATACAGCTACACGCGCCAGTAACTCAGTGGGCCCAAAATAGGCATAGAGTGTTTTCACTCACGTAACCAGCGGCCACATTGGACAGCTAAAACAATAGCAAATGTTTGAATAAGAATGGAGCTAAAGTCCCATAAGATTCGTTTAAAACACCAATATGGCAGCCATTTCATTGTTTTGGACAGCAAGGGCGCCGTGACGTCACGTGCAAACGCTCCATGCTGTTCAATTCTTCAATAGACCACCACGTAGTTTTTCTAAATTTACACTTTCGGTTCGGACAGAAAAACGATCGATATTGCATTGCCAGAAAAAAACAGGGCTATCCAACTAATAATGTTTAGGAAAACATTTGGAATGGCGCTATACTGTTTATTTTATTAGTTTCATTTCGTTTTCGCTAGGGTTAGATAAATTATGCTGGCATAATTTCGAGCATAATACTATGGTGCGAGCATCGAGCATAATGCCGTCATAATTGTCATGTTTAAGAGCATAAAAGTTGATAAAATTACCCTGCTAATAAAAACATCAAAATAATGTGTTTTATAAAAAAAATGTCCTGTCAATTGTCGGCTTTGTGGCTGCTTGATGCATATATTTCGCTTTGTTGAAGGCTTGGTTTTCTGTTTGAAGGCCTGGCTATCTTACTTTATGCCTGGCTCCCCAGTCCTGTAAGTTTGAGAGTTCACATTTAGCTATTTTTGCTCCGTATGAGCCGAGAGCATTCTTATTTCAAAGACGTTGTTATTTAAAAGAAGGAAAAAATATGTTAGCCCCTATTTTGTCTTTTTTTTTTTTGCGCCAAATTAACCCAGCATCTTTGAGCATAATGCTAGGGCAAGAGCATAATTTTGAGCATAATATACATGAAAAAATTACTCGATTCTGATTGACTAAGAGCAGTGCAGTTCAAGTGTAACACCATTGCAAAACGTGTAACACCGGTGCAAAAAGTGTAACACCAGTGCAAATTACAAATCGAAAAAAAATTTGTACCGAAACGATTCGTTGGTTGCTTTCAAAAAACACCTTAAAATTAGCAAGACGTTAAAATTTTTAAATTTTTACAGACATTTGTATGGCATGACGGTACGAAAATCTTGCATACGCGGTAAGCCAAATTTTCGTACTGCCATATAAACATCGATCTTCACATTTACTGACGTATATCTCTCTTCCAGGCAAGAAGTTTACCAATTTAAAATTGCTATTTCCAGCAGAATCAATGGTTTGTCAGTCCAAGCTGAAATAAAAAAACTACGAATCGTCATACATCTACATGCTGTTTTTAATCTTATCTGACTTCTTCAGTCGATTCTTAGTAACCCTTTTACTAGCTCCCAGAGTCACTGATTATGGAGACATGCAGTGTAGTTCTAACTTTTGAGTCTGTGGATGAAATCCTATGGTGTGACCATCAAATGAAACCTCTTCAGCAGTACTTTTGCATGGTACCATTTGTTCTAACTTTTGAGTCTGTTGATGAAATCCTATGGTGTGACCATTCAAATGAAACCTCTTCAGCAGTACTTTTGCATGGTACCATTTGTTCTAACTTTTGAGTCTGTTGATGAAATCCTATGGTGTGACCATTCAAATGAAACCTCTTCAGCAGTACTTTTGCATGGTACCATTTGTTCTAACTTTTGAGTCTGTTGATGAAATCCTATGGTGTGACCATTCAAATGAAACCTCTTCAGCAGTACTTTTGCATGGTACCATTTGTTCTAACTTTTGAGTCTGTTGACGAAATTCTATGGTGTAACCATTCAAATGAAACCTCTTCAGCAGTACTTTTGCATGGTACCATTTGTTCTAACTTTTGAGTCTGTTGACGAAATTCTATGGTGTAACCATTCAAATGAAACCTCTTCAGCAGTACTTTTGCATGGTACCATTTGATTTCCAATATTTTATAACATGAAATTTGGAATTTTTGCCCCCCCCCCCCCCCCCCCCCTTGGGTTTTTGCTAGGTTGCAATATTTTGGAAACATTTTACATCTAATAGATAGCCGGTAATGTGCTCTACAAGATAAGGTAAATATTATGGGTTGGGGCGCTGCTGGGGATCCTTGACGTCATCCAAAATGGCCGCCGAGATGGCTGCCATCTTCCACTATAGAGGGGCAGTTCTCTGGAATAGTCTATCAAATACTATTAAAGGACAGACAAGTCTGAAATCGTTTATATCATATTTGTAATTTAGTATAATTTTAATGACCATATTTATATATTTATATTATATATATATATATTTATTGCATGATTTTTGCAATATTTTAAATTGTTAATCCCGATGTATTTACCGTGTTTTTTAAATAAAGATGATCATCATGATGATGATGACGATGAAGAGCATTTTTATGAATGGGATTCTGTGACTAAATAAAGATGATTGATTGATTGATTGATTGATTGATTGATTGATTGATTGATTGATTGATTGGATATTACTAAAGATTCAAATTTATCGGAAAAATGCGGAAATTGCAAATATTGTTTGCTAGACTCGGTTACAAAATAACATACAATTAAACATTTTGATGCTTTTGTCGCCAAACTTTACCAAATTGTGTCTCAAGGATAAGTGAACAGCTACTGAAAACGGCATGTGCTAATCGTAAATGGTCTTGAAAATATCGGAGAAAAACCTCAAGGGGATACGTCCTAGGGTTAACTTATGGTCAAACTGTGTAGATTACTGAAGCAACGTCCCTGAAATCAGGCGTTAATTTCGTAGTGCAAAAGTTTCCGCGGCGGAGAAATCAGCTTAGTAGTATTAGACCTTAAACCGTTCACAGTTTGCGTGCCCGAGCTGTTTTAATCAGCTTTTTAACAACCGGCTGATCTAGTTAAGTGATGCGAACTTTGACTACATTAATTGTACGTGCCCGCTCTTTTAGGTGGTACCAAAACTATCGTACGCAACCACGCATTGTCAACTGAAATTTTTGACCAACGTGCATGGAGGCTCTTAAGAAGTAATTACGAATTCTTTCTGATTGATCTTACTGATTTATCAGGATTAATCCCTTGGTACATGGTCGGACTCCAGATAATAAACATACCGTGAAAAACCACCTACAGGAACTGAGCTCGTACAACTTCATAAAAACGGTTTTTATTGGCTGGCAAGCAAAACAAATTGTGATAAGTGTCATGCTTGCTTTGAAAAATTTGTTTTAAAAATTTTGCTGTGGTGGCGTGCTATATAAAGGAGGACTGAGATAAAATTATACAACCGAAATAATGTTGTGTTACCAAACTGTTGGGTGGGCTTATAAGTAGCATTTTACTGTATAAACAAATTGTCAGCAGCGTTGTGGACTGCGACGAGTTCACCAGGACGTTAAGTACTGCTGAAGAGGTTTCATAATATATATAGATAGGCTTAGCCTAACAGCGGAGCTCTCTGAACAGAAACGATGTTGATAAGCTTAACTTAGGTGAAAGGTCGCCAGGCTATTTTTCAATTTTAGCAATTCTCAAAAACAGTAAGCTTATTACGCGACCATCTGCACATTACATTTAGACTGCACAAATTCCACAAAAGCACACTGTTTGAGAACCCTCTCTTGAGTAGCAAACTGCGAAAAAAAGCAGGGAAAAATGATTTTGCAAACCGTTTTCTCCGCTAAACACAACAAAAGTTTTTTTTTCTTTTAAAATGTTTAATTTATCAATAACAAATCCCTAAAGTTTACAATATTATCCTGAGAGGCTAGTCATTTCCGGTTACAAGGCATCCTGAGTTAAAGCTAGTCATTTCCGGTTACAATAATACAAGGTCAGTTCCGGTTTACAGTCACTTGAAAGTCTAGTCCATAAGGGATTATTTATAAAATTCATTTCCGGTCGTTTGGTCCACTTGAAATCCTTTCTGGTTTGCACATGATTACTTTAGTCATTTCTGGTAATGAATGATGAGTTGCCAGTACCTAAATTATCACTCACAAGCTTTGACTGTTGTATTCCACAAATATTCGGATGACACCACAAAGCAGAAAATTTCTGTTCACGGTGGAGGGGGGGGGGGAGTACTCCCATATATGAGCTATATAGGTATGTGCCGCTGTGAAGGGTATGGTTTTCAGGCAGTTTAGTCTGGGATAGGGTATAGTAATCAGAGATTTTTGGTCTAGAATAGAGTATCATTTTCCGCAAAACTGATCAGTTGCATGAAGAATTTAGACTAGAGACACTAGGTTATCTTAAAGATAGTGATTGCTGCGCATGTAGGTGATTAGGCCTGGATAAATTCTGCTCATAAAATGGCTTATCCTGTCTGCCGGCAAGGCTGGTAAAAATCGCTCATTCTGCTCGTACACCTAAATTCTGCTCAAATTCTGCTCGGTACTCGAAACATTTTCGGTCCTTCTGGCCTTATGTATTTTCGCAAATATGGAAGCCCTAAACAACTGTATTAGCGCGCTCTAAAATAGAGAATTTTTGTCGTCAAATTGCGTCAGCAAAGTACAAATTAAAGTTCAAAAATGAAAAAATTCAAACTTGAAAAGTTAAAATAGAACGAAATGTCGCTCAAAAATTGCGCAAACACAAAATGTCACATTACCGACATATGTAGTTGCTCTTCATCAGGTTTCTTCTTTCGACCATGCAATTGCTGACTCGAGAGAAATTACTTCGTTTAGTAACTCGAAAATATTCATCGTTTTCTCTCAAAATGACAATTTTACTCGCCATGTGATCGCGACATTAATTCGCTATTTTAGCGCGCGCTACTGAATACAGTTGTTTTTCGCTATATAGCGCGGCACCCCTAAAAGTAACCAAAACTGAGTTTTCTAAATATTTCTCAAAAACTACTGATAACAAGAAAGAAACAGTCAATAAAATATTTCTTACAAAGTAAATGCACATTCAAAAATGTCATTTCCTTTACCATAGCTTTTCAATAATTCTTGAAAATTCTTAGAAAAGTCTGCAGATTGTGAATTCTGAAGCAAGACATGCTCTCACTTTGTGATAAATCTGGATAAATGTATTCTGACAGGGGCGTAGCTACCTGTACGCACGTACTCACGAGCGTACCTGATAAAGTCGAAAAAATAAGTAAAAATGAATAAAGTATTGGACCTTGATTTGGTGATGGTGCGTACCTGTGAAAAAGTCCTGGCTACGCCCATGGCTGATTTAATCGCTTTCAGCTCTCTTGCCTACTAATATACCAAGTGTAAAGAATACTCACCTTCAGAAGCGATCGAGGTCCGACAATATAAAATACTGTTTGCATGTGTTTAACGGAAAGCGAATGACACAAATAAAGGCACGCATCAGCATAACGCACGCAAAGAGTTGTGGGACAGCGTTTCCTACGAAACCATTGCATCTTCAGCATGGCTCGCAAAGGATTGTGGTAAAAAAAACAGCGATTCCAGAATTTTTCTGCCTTTCTGGATTATGAACTGCTGCTCCGCTCACTTCGTTCGCTGCGCAGCAACTAGACGAGGTTTACTGGCAAATGGCATTTAATAATCGGTAAGGTGTGCTGTATGACATTTTTATTGACCCCTGGTATCTTAGACTGTGATAGTGAATGAGTTTCTGCAAAATAGCGAGTCTAGAAAAGGTCTAGGATAGGGTAGGATTTTTCGGTGTTTAGTCTAGAATAAGGTTGCAAAATGCAGCTAAAATGGTATAGTATATTTTAAGGGTTTCAAGAGTCCCAGCGGCATACCCCCACCCAAAAATGTGCAAAGTACCCCCCCCCCCCCGGTCAATTTGCAACTGTGTTGTGATGTCATTCCTTATGTCCCTTACAGTGGCCCGAGAGTTCTCGGTGCCATTGTGAAAAGTTGCTTTGTTTCGAAAAACCCATATACCATAAAGTATGGTCTTAATGAAAAAGCGTGCTCGCATGTCATTCTCGTCATCAGCAGAAGTCCATTAGGTAAAAGAAAATAGTCTTAACATTGAATAAAAACCTAGTATTGAGTAGTGCCGATAGGGTGGGAGTGAAAACACCCCACACCCTTCCACAGGTTCAAATTTTAATCTAGCTTGGAAGGCGTGGTAACCAGTTATCTGGTTCCACATTTGCAGTACCATTGCTAAACCAGACACCCAAGATTCGCATTCTTGACACCCATGTCAGGCCATAAGGAGTGTCCGGACGTGAGCACCAAGCTCCTAACTTCATGGCTTCTGTACTCTTTGCCACATTTAATTTAGTCCCTGTACCTGTCTGGTATTTGTGAAGTAAGGTAAACAATTTGTCTAGAGAAAAATATCGTTTATAAAACATGTGGAGTCATCCGCATTCATTGGTGAATTTTAAAACGCTTTCCTCAGGCTTCTGGAAGGAGAAAACCTTCAATAGTATCATCCTTTCTTATACTGGTAGCCAAAACGTCTGCGCATAAAACGTACAAAAGTGGAGATCGGGGATCTCCCTGCCTCACCCCCCACTCGAGTGGAATTTCTTTAGTCAAAAAACCATTAACTATAATTTTCATATTTGCTTGACAGTATAATGTAGAAATCAACGCTGGAAATTAGGGCAAAATCCAAAACGACTTAAAACATTGGTAAAAAGTTTACCAATGTTTTTCTACCCTGTCAAAGGCTTTCTCTTGCAATTGATCAATATTCAGCAAGATACTTGGTAATATTTATATAATCTAGAGTGTCACACAAGAGAAATAAATTCTCAAAAATCGTCCTACCTGGGACGGAACAAGTTTGATCTTCTTGAAATAATCGAGGGTAACACTTTTGAAAGTCTGTTAGAGCTTTTGAACAAATTTTGTAATCAACATTGAGTAGCGCCTGGCCGGGCCACCAATTTTTGAGGTTTTTCTTATCATCTTTGTTGTAAAGTAATCTAGTTACGCTTCCTTCCATTGAATCACTGAGAGAATTATTTTCCAAACTAAATTTATAATTTCGAACAGAATAGGGCCTAAAAGATCCCAGAATTTAGCGTAAAATTCTTGAGGGAATCCGTCTGAACCGGGGGTTTTCCCTGAAGAAAGTCCACGCATTGCGTGGGTATTATTTCAGCCAAAGATAAAGATCCTTCGCAGGATAAAATTTCGCTCTCACTTAATCTGTTTTCAAGTTTGTTCAAAAATTCGGTTTGGAATGTTAAATTAACAGGTTCTTGCAAGTACAAATTACGGTAAAAATCGAAATGAGCTGGAGAAAAGGAACAAGCTTAACTAAGGTGAAACTTAACTAAGGTGAAAGGATTAAGATTGATGACCGGGCTATTTTTCAATTTTAGCAATTCTCAATAAACAGTATTACCCGACAGTCTGCACAGTACGAAGTTCACAAAAACAACTTTTCTCTGTCTAGAATAACTAGTACGACTACTTTCCGAATAAAATACAGTTTTTGTTTGTCAAAAATTGCCCGAGAAACTGATTTGGAAATCAAAATTGCAAAAATACACAAATATTTGCATAAGGCGACGCGAGTGAAGCCTGACAGAAAATCTAAGTCTTGTTTTGTTTGCTTTTCAATCTATGAAATAAATGAACAAACACATAAAAATGGACAACACAATCTTCTTTCGAAAAATGTTATTCAAATCTCCATTAGTTTATGTTTAAAAACACGTATACCATTAATAGCGCATCAGGGCAGAGCTGTCCTCGATGAAATTCAAGATAACAAATACGACTTAATTTGAGCACGTTTCATAAACATGTCTCCAAAATTTGAGAACACAAAGGAAAAGTCAATCAAAAATTGATATCAACATAAATTCCCATCAAAAAAGGTGATTTATTTTACCTTTAAGTCACTGGACCGCTTGGAAATTCGTTAAAACTCCGCTTCTTCGGTTCTGAAATCTGTAATCCGTAATAAAAACAAGACATCTTCCCGCATTGCTCCTGCATTGATAAAAACGTATGAGGGTTCCTCGAAGCAAGATTTTACCGCTGAAAGTTCTTCTTTTTCCACTGAAGCGGCTTCTGAGTATCCCTTAATTAATTAATTATCCCTGTCTTGAGTAGCAAACCACGAAAAAATGCAGGGAAATAACGACTTTACTGCTCCGCTAAACACTGCGAAAGATCCAACTTTTAAAGTGTTTACCGAGCTGACGGCTGTGTAGCCAACATATAACCTAAAAAATTGCACAATATAGAACAGTAAACTAATGATATTAAGCTTTTAAACTAAGGCGAAAAGGTTGGAAGCACAACAATTAAACTCAAAAGAGTTTAGTTGTAAACAAATGCTTCGACGAGCTACTAGCTTCAATTTAAAACGAAATCAGGTTTAAAAATAAGCACTTAGCTCTATATTCCTCCAAAAACGCTTGATTTGCAGAGTTACGCAGCCTCAAATGCGGTCTTGACCACTGTTTGAAAAATGTGAAACCTGTCTTGAGTAGCAAACCGCGAAAAAATGCAGGGAAATACTTTAAAACGGTTTTCTCCGCTAAACACAGCTCCAACTGACGTGTTTACCGAGCTCACGTCACATTGGCCATGTAGCCTCGCGAAAAACACAGCCTCGCTTTGGTTTCAAAATTGCCCAACACGGGCGCGTGCGGTACACACACGCGCCCGCGAAACATTCCGCTAGCCATGACCATGAAAAATGCGGGCATCGGTTCTATGAGTATGGTGCTGCGCAGCCAGGCCTTCGGCCCGGCGAGAGCTCCGCTATAAATGGCCACACCATAGGATTTCATCAACAGACTCAAAAGTTAGAACAAATGGTACCATGCAAAAGTACTGCTGAAGAGGTTTTATTTTTTATTTTTATAATTACTTATGTATATTTTAGATTTTATTATTTCTTATTTTTTATTAACTGTTAGTATTATATTATTAGGCACAGCTTCAGTGTAAATAAGTGTATACTTTCTGAATTCTGTGTGAAATAAAGTTTATTATTATTATTATTATTATTATTTGAATGGTCACACCATAGGATTTCATCAATAGACTCAAAAGTTAGAACAAATGGTACCATGCAAGAGTACTGCTGAAGAGATTTCATTTGAATGGCCACACCATAGGATTTCATCCACAGACTCAAAAGTTAGAACAAATGGTACCATGCAAAAGTACTGCTGAAGAGATTTCATTTGAATGGTCACACCATAGGATTTCATCAACAGACTCAAAAGTTAGAACAAATGGTACCATGCAAAAGTACAGCTGAAGAGGTTTCATTTGAATGGTCACTCCATAGGATTTCATCAACAGACTCAAAAGTTAGAACTACACTACATCTCTCCATAATTGACTCTGAGAGTGAAAGGGTTAAAGTACCTTTGTTGTACACGAAATACTTATAGAACACTTGGAGGAAGATATGAAGCGAATTTTCGAAGAGAAAATAACCATAATCAGAGTTTTAGCTAGTTTTCCAAGACAGAAGCGATAAACGTAAACAAATTAACCCAATTTTTTCAAGATGCAATTCATTTCCATCCCCAATTTCTGGCTATCTGCAGCCCAAGAAACTAATGTTTACTCTTAGAGAACTGTCTAGTAGAATAATTTTAAACAAAAGTGAACCCTTATTTTTGGGTTTTCACTGATATTAATACGTTTTTTGGTATAACAATAAAAATTGTGACATAGCCCCTATAAAATCAACCGAAAATATCATTGCGTTGTATCAGCTTTGCAGTAGTCCTTGGACTTCTCGTTTATATTGATTCAGTGTAGCTGATTAGGTCTCCTCCTGTGAGATCCAACGAAATACCAGCAGGATCTTCGTCCACGGTTTTTGCAGTTCCGAACAAGTTTAATCATATATCTAGCATTTATTCGACTGAGTTAACTGCCCTAGCCCTGAAAACAATACATCTGCGTGATACCCAGGTCCAATGAAATCAGAGGTTCTGAAGAGGTGCGTGGTATCTGACTAGTAAGTGAACCACCTATTGCAAAGTTTACACTTGTAAAGTCTCTCGCTAGCAGTGCCGTGTATTTTCTCGTGTTTCTCAGATTGCGTGGAGAACGTGTTAGGTCGGTTTCTCTTATCACAAGGGATCTTTAAAAATAGGATTAAACTTTCTTTACTGCTACCTTGATAATCTTTTTTGACGTCAAATAGAAAAACAAATCGAGCACGAGTTTATTTATAAAGTTAACCTTGTTTATTGGCCCGCCCGGTTATTTCCAAGCCCACACTTCCTGCGGAAAGTTGACGAAGGCACGTTTACAATATTTGTTTACGTTATATGGTAAAGTTTATACAGAGAAAACCAACGCCGGAGGCTTCTGAAGTTGATTGATTTACAGATAGCGAGAGAAACTAGAAGTTTCGTTACAATGCGAGTTCCCTTTCGTGTTTTTGAAAAATGTTTTCGAACACGAAACAATTATATTTTTTCTGCACACGTTTTACCTGCATTTCCTTCATCAGCATACGGTCCCTTAACGCGCCATTCTGCATTTTAGCATAGGGATTTAGCTGTAGTTGGTAACTTAAAAAGATCCATGAGTGTGGACTTACGGCATGTTTGACGCATTTCGTCACGTGACCGGATAGAATTATACAAATAAAGCTCTTGAATTTAGTGTTCCTAGCTCAGTAGCATAAACAACACAGAACATGCGATCAATGAAAGTGCGTGAAACGTTTGGCTCCTTTTTACCTTTGAAAAACATGTTCAAGGGCGGGAAGCTTTTTGTGAAAAACAAGGACAAGTTCTCGACCTGGGGAATGCAAACCAGACGGCAAAGCATGCGTGACAGAGATCAAGACATCAGAAATGATGTTATGTTTCAAACTTTTATCTCGAGAAGCCGCAAGGGTTTGGAGACTTCAGAAAGCAAGTCACCGCAAAACAATCGCAACTCTTGTCTCCGTCTTGAAGAAAGGCTCGTTCAACGAAAAATTTCCCTACCTTCGGGAAAAGTTGAGCAAAAACTGTATTATACTCGGTATGTTGATGTCGTTGATGTTAGCAGCTCGGAGTCGGGACTTAAGACATGGTTTGATCTCTACCTGGAGGAACAGACTCAAGGAAAGATAGCCTTTCCCCAGTTTAAACTGAACTTGGACTATGATTCGGATACAACACTTGTTGATGGAGTTCTAACAACAACGTTATGTTCGACAGAATTGTGAAAAAAAAAACACTGGTTTTAACTGTTTTAAATGACATCGCTGGTCGTAATATTAGTGCTATCTAGAGCAGTTCTAGATTATTTCGAAGGAGCTAACTATTGCTTCACAGGTGGACCAAGCCTGTTAGCTAATTAATTATTGTTACGTTAGAGCAGTTTTCAATTGAGTATCGAAAGTAATTACACAATTGCTTTGGTTTTGCATTGCTACGCTTTGTGATTTGCTAAAATATCTCGCGCCACTTTCTCGACCAATCAGAAGAAAAACCAAAACCAATCGTGACTTGCTCGCACGCGTTTTCCCGCGCTTGGCGCCGCCGGCATGTAATTGCTTCGAGCTCTGATTGGTTCATTGGATTGTTTACGACTGCTGTGATTGGTCAGAGTAATCTAGTACTTTGGTTTTGGTTTGACGACACTCAAATTAAGCTGAAAACACCGTATATTTTGTTGAGTACAATATTTCAGCTGGCCAGACCAGCCTTCTTCAGGTACAAGATGTTACTAAATAAACAATATGTTATACGATGTTATATACATGGAGAATTTCGCATATATAACATCGTATAACATATTGTTTATTTAGTAACATCTTGTACCTGAAGAAGGCTGGTTATTGTACTCAACAAAATATATGCTGTTTTCAGCTTTGCTTTAAAGTCTTATATTCAATTATTTTTGGCTGAAGCAGATCCTCAAGGATCCAGCGTACAAGCAGCGGGATTCTCGTATACGGTTTCTTACCATTTAATCAGTTACTCAAATTAAAACTGCTCTAAATTTTGAATGTCGTAAAATCAAAACCAAAGTATTTTCTTTATAAAACTTCAATGTTTACAGTAAATTTCTCTTTTAGTAGAAATACAAAAATTAACGCAATTTATACGACGTTTCGATGTCTCTGACATCATAATCAAGTATAAAATGACAGAAAGAAATTGTGAATATAAATCTGAAGTGAGAAACAGATAACTACTAAAAGTTTTTAACGAACCTTGTGTCATTCGAAATTCTTCTTTTGAGCTGAAATGCAGTGCATGCACAAGAAAAGGCCAGAAAACACTAAATGTGAGCTGAAAAGAGAAATTTGCACATTTAGAACTTTAGTAGAGAAAATAATATTTCCCATACAAAGTTTCAAAATCACGCGTATTAAAAATTATTTATTTCAAAGGCTTAACATGGCTCACGGGCGCTGGTAGCGAGTTTGGGCTACCAGAGAACAACTAGTATTTATTATCTCGGTTGACTTTATAGTATCGAGAGTACATGCGCACTGCGTGTTTTCCAGAAATGAAGTTGTAAAATATTACACACAGGTCGTAATAATTATTTAGCATTTTATATCTACATAGACGGACCAGACATTAGAAGAAGCTAAATAGAGCTACTTCAGTATTGAGTTGTTCATTAAATACTGAGAATATACCAGTCTTTGAACTTCAGATTCACGAATTATTTATCCTAATGCCTTTTATTTTCGCCCGGTTTAGGATTCGCAAAGATCTCGCAGACTGAATAGGCGGTAAAATTAAAGGGGATAAAATGTTTTTTGCAATAGTAACTTACTTAAAAGCCCTGAAAAATGTACAAAACTAGGAGTCACACTCTAGGATTTCATCCACAGACTCAAAAGTTAGAACCACCTTGCACAGCCACACAGCATAATAAACAGCACCACAGGAAAGGACTGGCCAGTAGCTTTCATTGAATGGTCACACTTTAGGATTTCATCCACAGACTCAAAAGTTAGAACCACCTTGTACAGCGTAATAAACAGTACTACAGGAAAGTACTGCTCAGTAGCTTTCTTTTGAAAGGTCACACTTTAGGATTTCATCCACAGACTCAAAAGTTAGAACCACCTTGTACAGCATAATAAACAGTACCACAGGAAAGTACTGGTCAGTAGCTTTCATTTGAATGGTCAGCTTTTAGGATTTCATTCACAGACTCAAAAGTTAGAGCCACCTTGTACAGCATAATAAACAGACCACAGGAAAGTACTGCTCAATAGCTTTCATTTGAATGGTCACACTTTAGGATTTCATCCACAGACTCAAAAGTTAGAACCACCTTGTACAGCATAATAAACAGTACCACAGGAAAGTACTGCTCAGTAGTTTTCACTTGAAAGGTCACACTTTAGTATTTCATCCACAGACTCAAAAGTTAGAACCACCTTGTACAGCATAATAAACAGCACCACAGGAAAGTACTGTTCAGTAGATTTCATTTGAATGGTCACACTTCAGGATTTCATCCACAGACTCAAAAGTTAGAACCGCCAGGAAAGTACTGCTCAGTAGCTTTCATTTGAATGGTCACACTTTAGGATTTCATCCACAGACTCAAAAGTTAAAACCACCTTGTACAGCATAATAAACAGCACCACAGGAAAGTACTGTTCAGTAGCTTTCATTTGAAAGGTCACACTTTAGTATTTCATCCACAGACTCAAAAGTTAGAACCACATTGCACAGCATAATAAACAGTACCACCAATCGACTCAAAAACTCAAAGTACATTCGCATGTGATTGAAGATTTCGCTTCCGATCTGAAACGTTGACAAGTTTTTTTCGTGCGTCGAGCAATCCTTCAACTACAGTTTTTAACATGGGACTAAAGAGTAAAAAGTCAATCAAACTTCAAACAGTTGTTATTTTTATTCAAACAATTTAGGTTTCGATGAGCAAAGTGCCCGCGTTAGAGTAATTTTAATTTAATGTCAGCCATCTCGTAATTTCTTGCAGTTCGGACCAATCCATATTACACAGGCTCGGCAACATTCACTTCGCTGTTATTGACACCTGGCACTTCAACCACAGGACGGTGACGAATAACATCTAACTTCAGTTAAGAATGATAACTAGGATTTAAATTTGGGGACAAACAAGAATTACTGCCACTAGGCAATTACGTTCTAGTGCTACCACTAGGCTTGTAGTCCCTAATGAAATCGGAACCTTTGAAGATGCTTCGCGGCTCGGTAAATATCCACCACTACCCACCTACACTGAGTCTTGCGAACGATATTATAACTTCACTTTTAGTTGTAAATTACATAAATTCTTACAGGGACGCCGTGACGCCGAAAAAGCAAAATTTCGCTTATTCTAATTCCACGTTATATTGGCAAATACCACCAAATATACAACTTAGTTGGATAAAAAGATTCAAAAGAGCAAAGCAAAAGCAGTAGTTTGGAGATAAAGCGTAGGATTGCAAGGATTGAAGTGGATTACAGTTTATGAAATTTGATTTATTGACAGGCGGTCAAGAAATCAAACTTGTCATTCTTGTGAAATTTTGACTTTTCTAGCCATTATTTTGTCTGTTTAGTTCATATTTCTTTGTTTCTATAACTTTTGGCGATGGTTTCTTCCAATTTCAAGATAATAAAGTAAGCTTAAAGCAAGCTCCTGGCCATAATCATGAAAACACGATATTTCAGCCGCGCGCTCGACTAACTAAAAGACAAATATGTAACAGACTGCTCACAGCCTACCGTTCAGATTAATTCAAGATATTATGCTATATATAAACCAAGATATTTAGATAATTGCAATTTCTGCATGCCTCCGTACGAATGTCCTCAGTTATTTTAAATTATATTTGTTATTATATTAATTTTAATAATCTTAAACTGAAGGATACGATCCTTTGAGTTTGCTTTTACATCAAAGTAGTTCAGGTTAAGATTTTCTGCAAGTCTCTTGGCCAAAACACGCAGCTTCTAAAAACAATAATAGAAAACAGAAAAATGATTGTAAAATAAGGTACGGGTGCAAACTTGTGGAGCTTCAGTGCTCTTTGTGAAGAGTAGGCGCTCCTAAATAAAAGTAACGGTGTTACTCGTGGGAAATAATAATAATAATAATAATAATAATAATAATAATAATAATAATCTTTATTTTCTCAAGATAAAAAGACATATCCTAAGTTATAATAATAAATATCTAAAAATATCTAAAAAGTGCGCAAAATACATTAAGTCTAATAAAATCACTAAAAATTATAAATAATGGTAGTAATATGTTGTTTACTTTTATTGGAGATCAAGTCAGTTACAGAAGAAAGGCTCTACTTGTGCAGATGTTTTGAACCAGTGGCATAGATCCTCTTTTTTGCCCTAAGAGATACTCTTTTACTTTCAACTCCAACCAGTGACACTGAAATTAAGAAACGAAAAGCATCCCCATCCCCCCATCCCCCCTCCCCCTCCCCCTCCCCTTCCCCTCTCCCCTCCCCGCTACACAAACACACACACACACACGCACACACACACACCGTCCGGGTTCTGAAAAGGAGAGCACGTAACAAACCTTATCATTTTTGGAGTAAGAAGTGATCTTTTGCTCCTTTACGTGAAATCCGTTGAATACAACGTAATAGTACATCTCTCCAGCACCTTAAGAAGAGCAAACAAAAATAAGAAGAACTGAAATAAAAAACAAGGATGCTCATAATAAAGTACTTCCTTGATTACGATACGGTGCGCGCGATGTGATTGGTCCTTGCCCATGATATATCAGAAGTCACATGATATATCAGAATCAATTGTTAACTTATTCATAATGGTAATTGAACTGAGCCGGAGTGCAATTTGGTCTGAAATATTATCATACGCGTGATTTCAAAATCGAACGAGAACGCAGCGCGAGTTCGATGAAATCACAAGTATGATTTCAGACCAAAATTGCACTCCACTCAGTTCAATTACCACTTTATTACATCCATTTTGAAATCGCACAATTTAATTGCCAAATACAGGATTTTAGCCAGTACCAATATAGATGTGATTTAGAGCAAAAAATAGTGCGATTCGGGAATAAATCGCACTGCTGAGTAAAAGATACGATTTAGAGCAAAAAAATGCGATTCGGGAATAAATCGCACTGCTGAGAAAAAGATGCAATTTGGAGCAAAAAATAGTGCGATTTAGGAATAAATCGCACTGCTGAGAGCCACTGGTGAGGATCACCAGTGGTTTCAAAATGGATGTAATAAAGATAGTAAATGCCTGGACAAGACTACCAGAATACTCCAAGATTCGTGGAGTACAATATAACCCCGCTAACTCGAACTCCCAAGGAAAACAAAAAATAGTTTGAGTAAGCAGCGTGGTGTTGAATTTCAAATATCCTTTTAATATCTTATAAGGTCAGGGTTCTATCTAGGATTCATCGTTTGGGGGAGAAGTCCCGAGTGGACGAAGACCACAAGCTTCATAGGGGGGTCTGGAGGCATGCCCCCCCCCCCCCGAAATTTTTTGAAATGAATATGCGCTGAGATGCGATCTGGTGACTGGCCAGCAGTTTTTAATACTCCATGTTCCTTGTCATATAGTGTCCTTAGACAGGGAATATTTACTTCATGTGCACTGACCTCTGGATGATTTTTCCGATATAGTTACTTATATACTGTAATGATAACAATATTTTTATTGGGGGGGGGGGGGAAGCTTCTACCCCTCAAATACCCCAGATAGAACCCTGAAGGTATTGTGGTTTATAATTTAGAGTGGTTTTCATTTAGGTGGCGAAAGTAATTTCTTGATTGCTTTGGCTTTGCATTACTAAATTTTATGATTGGCTAAAAAATCTCCCGCCACTTTCTCAACCAATCAGAAGTAAAACCAAAACCAATCGCAACGTGCTCGCACGCGTTTTCCCGCGCTTGGCGTCGGCTACATGTATTTGCATCGAGCTCTGATTGGTTCATTCGATTGTTTGTCTCTGTTGTGATGGGTCCGAGTAAGTATTTTGGGTTTGGTTTTACTACACTCAATAGGTCTCATTCACGGTAGCCGCAACATTATAATGCAAATTAGCCATGTGCTCTGCTAGGGGGCAAACAATGGATAAAACAACAATTTTCCGAAGATCGGTTCTTTCCAACAGTGAAGTATCCTTGTAAACATCATATATGAGAGCTAGATAGTTGGCAGTTATGATTCTTTTTATTAGAAGTTTGGAATGGTTGCTCCATATCTGACTTGTATAGTTTTGTTAACTACGCAAACTGTTTACTTGTTACTAAAGCGACGAAAATGACTTAAATTAAAGTATATTAACTACAGTAACACTGTAAAAATGCATTAGCTCCGAAAAAATATGAAGCATAATAAGCAACTGGTTTGAAATCTCCCAAGTTTGAGTTTGCCTCCTCATAAATCACGTGGTAAATTTGCATAAGAATATGAAAAACCAACAATGGCGACTAAGGCCTATTGAAAACCGCTCCATCATTCATTCACAATCATGTGTTAGTTTGGAACTGAATTAGTTTGTTTTGAATCAGGCTTTTGATGAGAACGTTTAGTTTGAGAATTTTAGCCAAAATTTTAAGACCATATTAAGGACAAAACAAAGACTGAGATCTAGTCAAGGACATTAAGGCTCGGGTCACATGAGCCAAACGTTCGGCTCATGTGAAGTTCGGCGTTTGACTTAGTTAAGTTCGACTGATTGAAACTGATTGTATTTGGATCAGTTAGCCATTGTTCACGGCTAACGTTGAGTTCGGCTGAATTAAGGTCGACGTTTGACTCACCAGGCGACCTTAATTAATTTGAGTCGACCTAAACTATACAGTGGAATGCCGAGTTTTCGAATACTCGATTTTTCGAAACTCCCGATTATTCGAACCAAAACTCGTTTCCCTTGGATTTGATTTCAATCAATACCACCTTCGATTTTTAGAACTCCCAATTTTTCGAACCAATTTCCGTTTCCCTTGGAGGTTTGAAAAATCGGGATTCCACTGTAATTAGGTTCGGTGAAGTGCGGCGTTTGCCCCGGGCCTAAATCTAAATTTTTCATCATACCGTAAACGCTCTATTAACCCCCCCCCCCCCCCGCCCCGCCTCCTTTCTCTAATAACTTCGCCCCCCTCTTGAGCTTCATGTTTTTAATAAGCCCCATCTCTGTGTTAAGCCCTCTACCCCCTATCTACCCCCCCCCCCCCCCCACAAAACCACGGAAGACACGGACAATTAGATCGGGTTATATTCTTGATCTTAACATTTCCAACTTCCAATTTCATATGGGACAGATTCATTACTTTTTCATCAAGTTAAGAGAGAATTTTAAATTAGCCGTCCCCCCCGCCCCCCCCCCCCCCCCCCCTTAATAGAGCGTTTACGGTAAGTGACTCAAATGAAATGAACGCTTACCGTGTTTTTGTGCCTTCAGTCTAATGTAAACATTGTGAAAATTGCCAGTCTCCACAGAATGCTTGTCAATTACGCACTTGTACTGCGTTTTCTCTCCATCTAGTACGCATGTGCGATGACCACGGTTTTCCCACGATATGATGACTGATACAGTACCAATCACGAAAGGGAACAACATGTATTGCTGGGGAGGGGAGGGATAGGACAAAATCAACAACCTTATTATAGGAAATTAACGCTCCTGTAAATTAAGGTCTTTGAAATTAACGCGACTTTAATTAACGCGAATTGGAGGGAAAATTTCTTTCGAATAAAGGAAATTAACGCGAGAGAGGGAGCAAATTTTCAAAATGAAGAAAATTAACGCGATTATTGATGTCTCTAAAGATACAAGTTTCCTAGTTGCTATATGTGTTCGGACGGTATCCAGAATTTGGGGTGAAATTAAGGTCTCGGAAATGAACGCTCCACTGAAATAATGTCGCGGAAATTAACGCTCACAAAAATTAACGCGACTTAAATTAACGCGAATTTTGAGAATTCCCGTTAATTTCATGGAGCTTTAATTTCCTATAAGAAGTACAGTGGAACCCCGCCTTACGGCCACCTCGTTATTACGGTCACTTTTTTATGTCCCGGCGAAACGCCCATACATTTTCTTATAATAAAACGCCATTAATGCCGTTAATACGGCCAACAGCCACATTCTGAAATCCCAACATGCGCGAACCAAATATGCATTAATTATTGACCAAACAAAACAAATACTATACAGTACTCGAGAAACAATGGCTGTAATTGGAGCCAATTGTTCTTTTCTGAGGTCATAAAATGGTTCAATAATGAAAATGTCACCTCTTTCATCCTTTCACCGGTTGAATTAGTTTTCGGTAAGAAAGTAGACAATTTAAACAAAGAATCAAACATTATTAGGAAATTAAACTTCACCTTTTTATATGCTAAATATTACTTGTATAATCAGAAATTATTGCATGGTGAGTTATTGGTAAATGAATTTATAGTTAACCTTAAATATAAGTACATGTTCGAAAACTCTTTTGTATAGTTAATAGTAAGTAACGATGTCAATAGGAATGTAAAGCAGAAGTTACAGCGTCAAGAAGAACCTTGCTCCCATAATGTGTAGCAATCAGTTTAATTTAATTTAATTTCTTTATGTTTTTACTGTAAGTTGTTTGTATGTCTTTGTTTCTATTAGCAATAAAATAAAATAAATAAAAAAAATGTTGTGTATGTAGTTTGGGCGGAAGCCTCCATTTCGTTTGCCATAGAATTTCCCAACATATGCTTTGGGCAGGAACTCTGTTAGGCAATGGCCATTAATTGTCCTGGCATGCTTGGCGACTTCACGAACTCATTGATTTCGACGTAACGCACATTACCTTCGATACCGAACACCATTACGCTATGGCCATCTGTCTGTTTTGCGCCATGTGCGCTTATGATGGAGTACTTGCGTTTCAGTTTCTTGCCATTCGGAAGAGAAGTATATATTATTTCTAGCGTTGTTCAACTCCGTTATGGTTACCTAGCACTATCCTTCGCCGTTGTAGTCCTACGTATACACTCAAAGATAAAGGAAAAACGAGAATCCAACAAGAGTTATCGAGGGATCGGAACAAATGACCGCAAATTAGAGAATAAAACCAGTGTTTGATTACATGCTTTACCACAATTGGAAAGATTAAAAAAGGAGCCGGATATTTCATCAACAAAACATAACATAACAAAAAAAAAATTGAAAATGAAAACTAAGACCCTGGCAAAAATAAAGAAAATAAGGGGGTCTTTGTTTTCGGGTCTTCGTTTTCGGGTCTTCGTTTTCGGGTCTTCGTTTTCGGGTCTTCGTTTTCGGGTCTTAGTTTTCGGGTCTTAGATTTCGGGTCTTCGTTTTCGGGTCTCCGTTTTCGCAAAAACTATGGCCCTGGCAAAAATAAGGAAAATAAGGGGGTCTTAGTTTTCCAGTCTTCGTTTTCGGGTCTTAGTTTTTGGGTCTTAGTTTTCGGGTCTTAAATCTTAGGTCTTAGTTTTCGCTACAAAGTCACGCGTCCTTTATTATCTTCTTGTTTGATCTCTTTTGGCCTATTTTTTCCTGAATTATATTTAAAAGAAGAAACAATTAAAAATTTCATTGGTTTTGATGTTCAGAGTGTCATTTTTATTTTGTCAGCGTTTGCAGCGTTTGTTCTGCTTATTAACACGTGGAGCGGTATTTGCTTGATTTAGGCCTCGTGGCATTGACCTGAAATTTCTGCCGAGATTTTTCTGAAGGTGATTATATGTGCTATAAATTAGTGGGATGACAGGCGACTACAAAGTGCGTGTTTACCAGAAATTCGGAGAGAATCAGAACAAAAGAATTACTTACCGCCATTTAAGAAATCTATTTCGATTCGATCTTTAATAATGAACCCGCATGTTGTTGACTTCCATTGTCTTTTCATTTGTATATTTTTGTCATTATTGTTTAGATAGTATTAGGGCCTCTAGTGATATCAGTTTTTTACTTTGTAACTACTGAAAGAGAAACCCTGTTTAACAAAGGTTTCTGTCTAGCTATCTATCAGATCTATCTCTCTTAACTCTTCGCGTGACTGAATCGTATAACGCAGCTCATCTTGGTTCACTGTGTGGTGGTTAATAGACGTAGTTCTGGCCCCTTATTTGAACAGCTAGGCTGGAAGAGGTTAGATACGCAACGTCAAATTTAAGTGGCCGTTTTGGTCTATAGGTCGCTTCATGCTCCTAATTATCGTAGCTCTCTTTTCACTCGAAGAAAAGGTCATCAACGTAATAGCGATCGGTGTTGTTAAAGTTCTTTTGAGCTTCTACAGCTTATATAGTTCTTGTGAGCATTATTTTCTAGGAATTTTGATACTTTTAGATATATATATATATATATATATATATATATATCTAAAAGTATATATATATAGTTTATATAGTTTATATATAGTATATATAGCATATATAGTTTATATAGTATATATAGTATATATAGTTTATATATATATATATATATATATAGTTTATAGTATTGTTATGCCTCATGAATATACCGTGTCTAAATAAAGATCAATTGCATTGAATTGAATACAGTAGATCATGTAAGCCAAATACTTACGTTTGACCCTTGCGCAAATCCCCACGTGAACAGAAGTACTACGCAAACCACAGACAGGAATGTCGAAATATAAAATATTCGCCGACTGAGAGTAAGAACAAATTCTGCAATTAAATCAGAAAGCTTAAAGTACTAATTTCCGTAACGACTATGGATAGCCATTATTAATTTTAAGAATTCGTTGTTGTTGCATTGGGTCGAAATAACACAACCAGGAAGCTCAAAATAAATTATCGGCTTAAGCGTATATTTAACTATTATAGCGCGAAAGCGCGCGTGATTTCGGCTTCGCCTATCAAACGAGATTCTGGTACTTTTTAGGGTGTTTTTTCGAAATTTTCCGACGAGCACCCCTGACATTTTTATATGGAAGTCTACCCCCGGGCCTTGTTCAGGTGGTTTCTACGTCCTAGCCCTGAGGACTAGGTAGAATAATCATTTTTCGTTATCTTCAAATTAACTTGTCCTATCCGTTGCTTAGCAACATAAGAGTAAGATGCTTGACTAAAATTCTGGAATTTTTTTGTTGTTGTAGATATGTTCATAATTTTCCAAAGCAGACTGGATGAAATCTTTAAACGGAAATTCAATTCCTGCATTCCTTTCCAAGGAAAAAAGAAGAGTTTTTGAAAAAGAACTTCACAATATTCTGCTTTTTTTCCCCCGAACGTTTCCGCTCTAGGGGCGCTGCATGTTGGAACAGACTCGACAAAGATGTTAGAGAAATAGCGGATTACAGTATTTTTAAGAAGAGACTTGTAAATATGCTCTTAGAATGATTTTTATTTATATTTTTATTTGTAATTAGTCTTAGTTAGTGTATTGTGGCTGAAAAGCCCTGTAATGGGAGCTTCAATAAAATGTATGTATGTATGTATGTATGTATGTATGTATGTACTCAAATCAAATGAAAACCGCTTTAACGCTCTCGAATTATGAGTACTTACTGTTTTTTCCAACTTTTTGAAACGGATAGAAAGGATTGGAATTGAGCCTCCTGTTAAAAATAACTTCTGGCTTTTCAAGGATTTCAGGTGTTTTAAAATCCTTCTTGAAACTCATTTTGCTTTGTCTTTTGTTGGCAATGAAAGCTCTATGTTGTTATAACAACCTTTGTGACATCAGAATTTGCGAACTTGCGCGCGCTATGACGCACATACCACAGCGAATCTTCGAACTGAATGCGTGCGATTTCAAATCGTTATCGTCCCCAGGCCCCGGTTGTTCAAAAGGCGGATAGCGCTATCCACTGGATAAATCACTATCCAGTTTATAGGTATTAGCAAAACCAATTGTGTTATCCACTGGATAGTGATTTATCCGATGGATAGCGCTATCCACCTTTTGAACAATCGGGGCCAGAGCTTTACGTTTTTTATCTCGTAAATACGAGAAGCGTTGAACGAGATGTTATATACGGCGACATATATGAAAATGAGCACTCGATCAGTCGGTCGGGTCATCATTGGGATGTAAACTTTTTCGTAATTCCGCAGTGTGTTACGTCATCAGTTGTCTCGTTTCACACAATGCATATATTTATGTCACGCTAAGATGTTTTGCCGTTCAATAGGGTTTTTTTTTTTTTTTTTTTGCAGTATAATAGTGACAATAAATTCGAGACTTTGATAACTGACCGCTTAAAAGAGGGTGAAACAAAAGATAAGGCAAACTGATCCTTACGGCAAAGAAACAGAAGCAGAAGCAGAAGAAAATAAAATAAAATAAAAGTGGAATATAATAGTTCCCAATATTTCGCTTTGCCTAAACATAGCTTCTTCAGGGGCTAGCACTATAAATGATTACAACTGTAAAACCGTTAATACAAGTGGTTTGGAAAAAAAGTAAAGAATAACAAAAACAATGAATATGATTGGTGAAGGGTTTGACGGGTGATAAACTAAACTGACTAGTGATGGGAACGTTAATGAAGTTCGTCGCGTCTGTTGATTCCAAGTGGCTCTAACGTCTTTGCTTTGTCTATGAGAAATGCTCCACGCGCTTTTCGTACAGAGTCTCTGCTATTACGTATTAATTCCAGTGGTATAAGTTGCATGTCCTTAGTAGAGTGTCCCGGTAGATTAGAGCGTTCTGATATAGGAGTAGGGTGGCCGCTTTATAGGGGCTCTAATGTACGCTTACTTTAACATAAACACGGGTTAAATATTTAAATGTAACGATTCAAATCACTTGTGTATTTGCTGATCCAGTGAATAGGTCAGGAGGAGGTAAGCAGTGACCGATCCAGGCCAGGAGAGCCCCCTCTCCCAACCCCCCACCCCCCACCCCCGGTTGCTTTTGGTTTTACTTCTGATTGGTTTCCCAGGGGTTTCGTTTGAGGCCGCTGGCCGAACGTAACTTCCAGTCGTTTGACATGCAAGGTCCAGTAATTTCACGCGAAATAATTATTTCTGAAGTGTAAAACATCAACCTTCCCGGTTAACCACTCAGTCAGATCCAAGGAACCAGTTTCAGTGGGTCCAATTTCCCGGGGGAAGTAACTTCGGACCCCTCGAAGTTCGTGTCTTGCGCACTCATTTTCGTGCCGACGGGGGGGATGGGGGTACTCAACAAAGTTTTGTACGGGGATGCTCCACCCCGAGGTCCAAACCCTTACCCTTTCATATAACATTTTTGACAGAAAGGGTACCCCTTTCATATACCTTTCAGTGAAAATGGTACGCCTTTACGTGCGTCTGTTTGATATATTTTGAAAGGCGCTTTTTATAAAACTTAAATGGCAGTTTTCCCTGCTCTTTTTTATACTTCAGCTCGTGTTTTCCATACCCTTTCCTATACTTTGTGGAATCCCTACCCTTTCATATACTTCAACCCTTGAAATCCCTACTCTTTCATATACCTCCAGCCTAAAAAGGTAAAAATGAAAACGAGAAAGCAAAAAAAGGTACCCCTTTCGGGCGGAGCATCCCCGTATAGTCCATTATAGGGAGTACCCCCCCCCCCCCTCCCCCGCGGCGCTCACGTCCGCTTGTTTCAGCAATGAATCCGGTACTTTAAAATGTTACCGAAAACCCTGAACGGTTGATAAGGAGGTGAGAAATTAACTAATCACAAAGCTCAGCAATACAAACCCAAAGCAATCTCTAAATTACTTTCGATACTCAATTGAAAACCACTCAATAAGTGTATAATACTAAGTGTATAATACTAAACACTTAATGACTGGTCACGAGGGAAACAGTGAATTTTGTTTCCCGAGAATCTCGGGCCCCGTCCACACGTATCCGTTTTCGTTTGAAAACGCAAGTTTCTTTCCATTTTTCAAAATCTGTCCGTCCACACGTAGCGTTTTCGAATCGTTTTTCCCTGTCCACACGTATACGCAAAAACGACTGAAAACGCTTCAAATGCCTCTAAAGAGCATGCGCACCACTGAGTTTAGCCGAGCCTGCGAGTTGTTTGTGGCTTTTCATCGCTTTTTATCGCTTTCCTTTAGTCTTTGGAAAAAAAGCATTCGGAAATGTCGAAAACTCAACGAAAGAGCGACTGTTTTGTTTGGACAGATGAAGCAAACGCACGCCTAGTGGACTGAATTCGACCTCTTGACATCATCGTTTTCGAAAAGTTCCGTTTTCAGGTGTCCACACGAGAACGCGAAAACACCGTTTTCAAAAGTTTCCACTTTAGAAAGAGTTTTCAAAAGTTTCCGTTTTCGGTGACCGTTTTCATCGGATACGTGTGGACGGGAAGCGAAAACGGAAAAAAAACTCTTGCGTTTTCAAACGAAAACGGATACGTGTGGACGGGACCCTATTTCCCGAGACGAAGTCGAATTTGGCGGGAAACAGTTTGTTTGTTAGATGTGATGTTGCCATGAATCAACCAGTCAACGCGCGCGTTGTATTGAGAAAACTCCAGCCGCATAACAAACTCTATTCTATGAACTTTTTCTATTAAGAACATTGGCCACAATTTTAAAGGGAACCTCCATTGTTATAACAAATTGACGTTAAATTGTTGGAAATAAAGTCTAAATTTCAAATTTTTAAAAAGCAGGTGCAAATAAAATATTATTTTAGTGTACAAATAAAATGGATATGAATATCGCCTATTTTCGCTTTTAAATTTCCCGCGCGCCGCCATTTTGAATTATTATGACGTGTTACGGTGGCCGCTATTGTTAAGAATCGAAGTTCTTTTGTATGCAACAATAAGACAACCGTAATACGTCATAAATATTCAAAATGGCGGCGCGCGGGAAATTTAAAAGCGAAAATAAGCGATATTCATATCCATTTTATTTGTACACTAAAATAATATTTTATTTGCACTTGCTTTTTAAAAATTTGAAATTTCGACTTTATTTCCAACAATTTAACATCAATTTGTTCTGACAATGGAGGTTCCCTTTAAGAACGTGGTAAGCACATACTTAGTCTGAGATTTTGTAAAAATTGTCTTTATTTTGTCCTATTATTGTTACAATTAGCTAAATAAGAATAAGGTTAAGTGTAATAAATTGGTCAAAGTGAATTTACTTGCAGTCCAATTGACCCCAAAATGCTAGAATTTTTCAGCTAAAAACCGCTCTATAACACAACTAATGCTTTAGGTAAAAGGTGGATAAAGTCGTATACAAGTCACAGGGAACCCCACTTTCAAGTACATTAAAAACTAAAGTTCTCTTTAGTAAATGTACCCTGCAACGTTTGTTACATTGCCTATTGTTTTTAGAGGGGTAGGATTTTCAGAAAGGATGAAGCAGGAGAAAAGAGAAAGCAGCTAGAACAAAATTCAATACGCCATTCCAAGTGTTTCAAAAACATTCCTCGTCAGGTATCACTGTTTGCTTCTACAAGGAGTATTGCTACTCCTCCTTGGATGGGATGCTAGTCCATTACAGGGTGACCTGGTTTATATACTATGAAGTGACTAGGAGTATTACTACTCCCCCCTGGATAGGATGCTAGTCCATCACAGGGTAACCTGGTTTATATACTATGAAGTAACTAGGAGTATTACTACTCCCCCTGGATAGGATGCTAGTTCATCACAGGGTAACCTGGTTTATATACTACAGTGGGACCTCCATTTAACGGAGGGCCAAAGGACTGGAGAAATTGGTTTGTTATATCGAGGGTTCGTTATATTGAGGGTTCGTTATATCGAAAACCTCGTTATAATGAATTTGTGGAAATACCAAAATGTTCGTTATATCGAGGTATAGTTAATAATTGTTTTGTAACAGCGTTACGTATTTCCGGATCTTAACATGCCTGTATGAAGCTACGGTATACTGTAAATATAACTACGGCACTGGAAAACTGTACAGGTTATACCTTTACCCTATAGCACACACTGTTGGTCTGTTCTGTTCTGTTCGTCGCGCGTTGACATTTATTTGTTATATCAGGGTACATTTTACATTTAGGCTGCTGGATTGTGTTCATTTAATATAACGAGGATTTTGTTATATCGAAGTTCTGTTCCATACATTTTACTTGTTATTTTGCCAGGCTGAAGAATATCGTTCGTTATGCCGAGGACTTCGTTATATAGAGGTTCGTTAAAACGAGGTTCCACTGTATCAAGTGACTACATGTAGTAGTATCGCTACTCCTCCTTGGATGGGATGCTAGTCCATCACAAGGTTACCCCAGTATTTTGTTACATTTCCATAACTGTACCCATTCATTCGACTGGGTCAAGAGATAGTGTTGGGCAAAGTCTCTTGTCTACGGAGACAACAGGTACAATGGCATAGACCAGGCCTCAAGCCACTGACCAAAAGTTGGATGCCCCAGTCACAAAATTTAATACTGTGTCTCCACAGTGCCTTAATATGCCATCAGAAATGTCCACTGTCACAACATCCTGTCATATATGCTAAACATTTGGTCATCCTTCTGCTGAGGCAGCTGATGCAGTCAAGCCTGTCAAGGTAACAAAAACAAACCAAAGTTATCAAGTTTTAATGCTAATAATGTGGTATGACGAAATCACCTGGGAATAGAAAGCACTGGCTGAACAAAGTTATTGAAGAAAATTGGGGAGACTTCAGTTGTTTTCACCCTTATCGTGGTTTTACATAGTCACAGAGTTATTTTCTTGGCTCTCCACTTATACTTCTGTAAGATCACCTCAATAGCAGCTTTGGTAGATAGCCAAGAGAACAATGTACTACTTGAAAAACAGTGATAAACTCAACCAAGAGTTTTACGCAAGTAGTGAAGCTATTAGGAGTCATAAACTAGTGGATGAAGCAAGACTTTTCATTCCAAACTTGCCGCTGCTTGCAAAACTTAACTATGCAAGACATGGTTCACGCAACTTTGGCCACACAAAATGCCAAAATTATTGAAGTATTTTGAAAAAAGTATAATAAAAAAGCTAAAGTTAGCCTGCAAGCAAGCTCTGAGGCTCGGGGTATGAAGAAGGGAGGAGCTGGCTGGGATAAACTGGAATTTCCAGAGGGTTACAGGGAGATCCCCCCCCCCCCCCCAAAAAAAAAAAAAAAAAATGCTGTGCAAATCAGGCTCATAATTTTAAATCATACTTCAAGATACAATTTGTCTAAAACATTTTCAGTGAACTTGAATGTCTTGATTATACCATTTGGTGCTTTCCTTTCTTCTAGGAGTTTCTCATATTCCTCTTTTGTTAGCAGTCCATCAAGAATATTTTCAGTGAGTTTTGGAAGAACAACAGCAAGGTAGCCTTCTGTTTCTGACTGCAAATAAAATGAAAATGCAATTTCACTACTGAAAACAATAACCCAGTAAGGACCAGTAGTGTTCTGAATGATTGAAAACCATTTATCATTTAAATAGAAAATACTTTCCATGTTTCCATTTTGAGAGAGATAGAAATGCTATGGAAACAAGATGCTTTGAGTTTCAAAAAAGAAGTTTGGACAAGTTTGAAAATTTATTTAAAACTAAGGCAAGGAAACACTGTCAAATTCTCTCAAACCAGAATCAGATTTTAGTAATCTTTCCAAGACACAGAGTAAGAATGCATTCCATTTTCACCCTAATAAATGTATAGTTTCAGTGCACTATTAAATTTTTTAAACACAACTGGGCCATTACTTTCAATGGGATTTCCATTTGTGCAAATGACAAACCTTTTCCAACAAGAGGTTTGGATGGGAGACCAGTTCTTCGTTCACTTCAACCAGCTTGCCTTTGATGCAGCTAAAGCAGAATGAAGAAAAATAATATGAGGTATCTAAAAAAAACATAAGTGCCAACAAAAAGTACTAGCTTTTTGCAAGTGCAACAAAGATCTCATCCTGCTGCACTCCAGAGGGATGTTTTAAATAAAAATTGAAATGAAATTTTGCTATTTTAGCGGGATAGTGTCCCTTTAAGCTCCAGCAGTTGTGCGCCATTAGGCTTGTGAAGACTTACCTTTAGTCTACATAAAGACAAAAGGTCACAGCTGAGTGCAAACAAAGAAACAAAACCGAGCAGCCCATTTCCCAGACCTTATTAATGTGCTTAGCGGGTGAAATGATGGGGCTCTGGGCCAAGCAGGACAGTCAAACAGGTGATATCACATTTGACTTTGCACTAAGAAGGACTGCATGCGACATTGCTGAAGAATTTAAGCTGGGTCAAGTCCTACCTATACAGGGTGTATTTGGTACCACTGGAGCATGTGACTTGACAGATTACAGACTCCGGCAGAAGATGCTGTGCTCCTTTCTTCCCTTTGCCTGACACTTTGTTATCCAGTCGATTTACTCTGGTACTCACTTGGTAATCAACATTTGTTATCTGCTCGCATTTCAGTAACGGATGACTTGGTGCAATGGTAATCACACATATCCTGCAATATAATAAACATGATCCAGTTGGACTCTCTCTTGAAGGACACCATCAAGAGCAGAATACACTGAGATCTTACTATTCTGCAGTTGAACTTCACGTAAGCGTGGGACTCCCATATTAAGAAAGTTAACTACCCAGATAAATTATGGATAAAAATTGCAAAACTTACACCAGACCAAAACCCAAAATAAAGCTATAAAAATGCTTTTAAACAGTGCTACTGGTATGCCCGTATATAATTCTGGCATAAGTAGGCACAGATGACTGGATAAGCTCACCTGTTTGCTATTTATTTTTAAAGAAACATGCAAAATGTTCGTGAAATTTAAGCTTAAGCTTACTTGTTTGAATGTTGTAAAACACATTGGTCTTCACCAAGTTTTCCCTTGATGTCTACAATGAACGAAAAAAAAACATTACAATCACAAAAGGATGATGAAACCTCGTATATTTAATTTATTAACATAAAAGATATACTTGTAAAAGTATTTTAGCCTAACCTGTCTTATAAATACGCTTAAAATACCGATCGACAAAAGTTTTTCTTTCGGTCAATCCATCCGCCATCTTGTTTCCTGAGGTTCCAAGCCTTCTCGCTTGGTAGCCAGGCCTAAAACAAAATGGAGTCGGTCAGGAGAAGTCGTTCATCAAATATCCTCGAAAAACCACTGAGCAAAGGAAGAAACGAGGTAATGGATTGTTTTGTTTGATAATGAGGATAGTTTTAAATGAATTACTGGTGTTAATGATCTGTTGATGTACTTTATTATAGATAAATGTAAGCACTTTTGGTTTGCTGTTTTCTGAGATGGTGCAGTATTGTCAGAACAGAGTACACACGGTCCCAGAGCTTCAAACTAAGTGAGTTTCATGTATTAAACTATTTAGAAAATCTCTCACTCTGTGAACTTGTAAACCTCCTTTAGTTTTTGTGGCTTATTTTCTTCTTGGAGTTTGGGGTGGTGGGGGGTGGGGGGGGGGGGGGAGGGGCATCACACAAACATTGTGGTGTGGGTTGGGGAGTGAATCACAAAAAAAATTGATTTTATAAACTGAGTTGATAAGATAATTTGTCCACCGTCAAGTCAAGGATCAGTTGTTGACCTGGAGGAGGGGATAATGGAGGGAATGGCTAGAGTGAAAAATTATGTTCAACACTGATGGGTGGAAGCCTACCCCTCCCCTAGATCCACCATTGCAAACTTGTTGCAGTAGCTTACCTAGAGGAGTGCCCCACTCCCCTCCCTCAGGTTGTAATACTGAGCTAGCTGCTTCCCATTGATGCTATTTGAACAGGTTATCGGAACTAGGACAGCAGGTTGGCTCCAGAGTGCTTGATGTCTTAGTATTACGAGAAAAAGGGATGAAGCGTGAAGTGAGGGTACTGAATATTCTGCTCTTCATCAAGTCAGGATTATGGAAGGTGAGACTATTGATTACTAATATTATTATTCCATTAATGTTTTAGTGTATACCAAACCAGCAGATAGCCAGCCCAAAATAGTTTCTTTATTTCTGGAAAATGAGGAAGAACTTATGTGCGAGATCCAGAACAATACCTGGAGGGGAATAGCAAATACTATTCCAAGTTGTGTAGCCAATCAGCTCAGAAAGCTCAGGCAGTACCTAGGTGGGGGGGGGGGGGGGGGGGTGAAATGGGTGAATTTTCACCCCCCTTTTCTGAGACCCTTTCTTTCTTTTTTCTAAAGTATTTCTCAAATAAATAATATTTTATTAATATTTCATTAAAATTTCACCCCCCATTTCAAAATCCTGGTTCCGCCCCTGGTCTGCTGTGTACAGTGTATGTTGTAAGTTAGAATTATTTTAGGTTAAAATTATTTCAAACTTGGTTAATTTTTATTTTCCTTTGTCCCAGATTCATTAACATAACATCAGACAAAGGAAAATAAAAATTAACCTAGTTTGAAATAATTTTTAACCTAAAATAATTTTAACCTACAACATGTATGCCAATGACTGAGGTATTTCTTTGTCTTAAATGAGCTTTGTCATGATGATTTTGAGGTTTTTGGGTTGACCAAACTGCCCCAAATTAAAACTAAGTTCCTTTGTCATACACGAACTACTTAAGAGGAAGTTATCAAGTGAATTTTAGAAGAAAAGAAATCATTTACATCAGAGTTTTAGTGAGTTTTCCAAGACACAAGCGATAAACTTGAAATAACTAGCTCAATTTTTTCAAGATGCAATCCATTTCCATCCTGGCCATCTGCAGCCCAAGACACTTATTTTTACTCTTAGAGCACTAGTAGAATAATATGAAATAAAACTGGACCATTATTATTATTATTTTTTTTTACTGATATCAAGATGTATTTTGGCACTAAAAATGGTGACATAGCCCCTTAAGTTTACCTTATTTGTTTATTTATGTAACTACTCTTTTTCTCTAGTCTTTCTTATGATCCATCTTTATATTTATTACATACGTGTAACCACTGCTCGCCTCGACTAGTAACTTGCTAACTGCGGGCAGTGGATATTGCTTTCTGTAAAATCTGTAATAATTAATAAACAGTTGAAACAGTTGAAACAGTTATTATGTATGTGTTTCCTTGCAGTCATTGTTTGGCAAAGAAGCTGATAAACTGGAACAGGCAAACGATGATGACAAAACTTGTATCCAATTATACACTTTAGGAATTTTTAAATTAATTACTGGCTTCCTGTAATCATCTAGGTACTGCACCTTTCAATAACAAGCTGATGCTGAAGCCCCAGATAATGACAAAAAATAATCACATTCCACCAATCAGGTTGTATTGGATGTTCGAACAAGAGAATTTCAATACAAAGTGGTTAATAGAATTTTATTTACAAAATAATTCAAGATTATGCAAATTTGGCTTGGTTAGTGGAATTGCTTTAAATTTATACACATTTTGTGGAAAGGAAGAAGAAACTCCTGAGCATTTGTTTATATTTTATAGTTATTCTTGTGCATTTTAGAATGAGATATCAATCTGGCTGCAACAGTGCAATACTGAGATAAGTCTTGATTTATCTAAAGATGTTAATATTATATTTGGCTTTCCTGATCTCAAAAATAATTTTATGCCTGGTAAATCATATAATTCTTTTAACAAAACAAACCGCATTTTTCTTTGCAAGAAAATAATTATAAAACCTAGCTTGATTGTCTTCCTCGCTCTACTGAGAAAAACTATTAACATACCAGTAGAAGAATTTATCACTAAAAAGAAAAATAAATTGCACCTCCATTGTGCAGTTCCAGAAAATATCCATACTCCCCCCATGGAAGGTTTTTTTGTTTAGCACCCCCCGTCCCCCCAGGAAATTCCAGTTTAGCTTCATACTTTGCTTCTAAAACTTTGGCTTGTAAGACCCCCCTCCCCCTAGGAATTTCCAATGACCTTCCATGGGGTGGGTATGGATTTTTTTCTGGAACTACACATTAAACAAAATGGGAAAAATTTCTAGATAAACTGCTATAATGAAAAAGCATGCAATGTCATCCATTTTATTTAATTTATTTATCTATTTAACCAATCCACAACCCACAAACCTGACATTTTAACCCCACTGAATGAAGCATCCTTGTTTCCTGAGTAGGTTGCTGTGAAAATTGTGGTGATGAAAAACAAAATTGTTCAGAGTCCGCATGTCATCGAAAAGCACAGTAAAACCACTGATGGGTTATATGGTCCAATCAAAAACAAATTTCCACAGACAACAGACTTAAAGCTTGATTGGAAACATGGCTTTCAGTCAATCAAAACCTGTACACAAAATAGAGATCATAATTATAGAAATATAATTTTTTTTATTTAATAATAATAATGTACCTCTGAAATATCAGTAAACCCTTAACACATATTTTAGATTATATTATTGAAAAGGAGCCTCTGGTTAACAAATTTATCTCAGTTCCAAAAGACAAAGGTTTGTAGAACTTTACCCAAGAGCACCCAAAATCAAACTTAAAAAAATAATAATTAAAAATATTTTTTGAAAACACCATACTGTCCATAGGATTTTGTGGACAGACTCAAAATTTAGACCTATATATACTACATGTCTTAATAATTGACTCTGAGTGAAGAGGTTAAATCTGCCGTATTTCTTAGTATTAAAATACTGCTGTATTTACTCAAGAAAGCACAGCACCTGTGTATTCCAGGACAGTTCCTATTAAAAATTAACTGCAAAAATCTTTTTTAACAAAAAATTAACTACCCTTTTTCTCACATGTTCTTGCTGTGGGATACTTATTTAGGGATGTCCCTCATTCGGGGCAGTGCTTGTTGATTTTTAGTTATGCTTTGTTTATTAACCAATTATTTCTCTACAGGGAGTTTAAACTGTGCATCTTTTGTTGCTGGAATAGTAGAAGCTGTATTACATGGATGTAACTTTGTAAGTTTTTTCCAATTTTGGTTTTTAGATTCTTTGAACATTTTTTTTAACTGACTTTATTGAAATGTCATTAAAGCTGTAAGCTAATTAAAATGTTTATAATAATAGTAATAATAATAATAATAATAATAATAATAATAATAATAATTTTTTTTATTTTGAATTGCAGCCAGCAAAAGTAACAGCCCACTGGCACAAAGGAACAACTCTAATGATAAAGTTTGAAGAATCAGTGATTATAAGAGATAAATCATTGGATGGAAGATAAGAAACTATGTGTAAAAAGTATAATCACTATTTTGTGTAAAAAGTGAAAACATGACAAAATATTAAGTATTGTGCAGTTCCAGAAAATGTCCATACTCCCCCTACGGAAGGTTTTTTGTTTAGCACCCCCCACCCCCATCCCCCCAGGAAATTCCAGTTTAGCTTCATACTTTGCTTCTAAAATGTTGGCTTTGAAGACCCCCCTCCCCCTAGGAATTTCCAATGACCTTCCATGGTATGGATTTTTTTCTGGAATTACACATTTGTATGGAAGGGGTATTTTGCAGAAAGCTTACAGTTATCATTTGCGCTTTTTGGATTCTCCCTCCCTTGAGAGTTTTTTCGGGGTATCGCCGTTCGCCATCGAAGGAACTTATGGAGTTTTTGTTGTTTATTGCCTGCGAGCGTAAGCCACGATTTTTCGCGCGATCGTAATTTACATGAGGTTTTGTATTACAATGCCCCCTTGTGATTGGTTGGGTAATTGTATCGACTGACAGATTTTCAAAAAGGTCAAAAGGGGGTGGCTACTCAAAAAGCCCACGAAAACAGCATCACGCGCAAAAAAAAAACGCCAGCCATGCAGGCTACTGCTAGTATAATACTTTTTGTCGCTCATCTGTGAGCTCTGTAAAAGTAATGGAGCACTATAAACCATCCTTCTGTAGCATCAAAATATATGCAGAGTATTGCTAACTGTTGGCTAAATGCAATTGATTGGATGCTTTGTATTTAATATTGTAGATGAGTGTTAAACATACGGTAAATTCTGCATTCAGCAAAATACCCTTGCTGCAATATCTGCTCGCTGTAATAAGGTTTTTATCAAGGGAAACTTTATTTTTTAGGATCAACCATAACATGAGAACTGCAAGCAACTAACAACTGGAACGATTTATTGGAAAAATATTAATAATTATTAACACTAGATCTCTAACACAAGGGATGTGTCTGTGGAAGAAATATAGAAACAACCGTACTGTACAAAATAATTTTGTGGTATTATTATCTTTTAAATTTACAAATACCTTAAAATTACAGTAAATCCTTGAAAATTGTGAAGAGATAGTAGTTACATTAGGGATTTTATGCTTATTGCACCTCATCCAGACTGTCTTCATTAGATATATCAAAATGGCTAGAGTGGTTTTCAATTAAGTGTTGTGAAACAAAAGTATAAATCACTCTTGCCAAATACAACAGGGGAAGAGAATTGAAAACAGCAATCAAATAATCTCGAGACAAATTAGGTAGCCAATGCAAAGTGCAGGAAAATACATGCGAGTGAGTCACAAATCAATTGATTTTGGTTCTACTTTTGATTGGTTGAGAAAGTGGCGCGAGATTTTTTAGCCAATCACAAAGCGTAGCAATGCAAAACCAAAGCAGTTGTGCAATTACTTTTGACACTCAATTGAAAACCGCTCTAATAATAAATAACAATCATGCAAGCTTCCAAGGTTACTCCAGGCAGCAAGTACAGGGAGTGTGTTGAGATACAATCTGAAACTTGCTGAGCCCCATATTTCAAAATCTGAGCTTTTTTCATGATTCAGGTCCTAAACTAACTTGATGCGGAAACATTTTTACCCCAAACTACAAAAACAGTAACCAAGTGTAACTTCTAAAAGTATTTGAGGTTCAAAAATTGTAAACTACGGTAAATTTTGCTAAGACACAATTTTTCGATAGACTGTTCTCCACGCCTTAGTACTCTATTTTTTTTTTTAAGTTTGTAAAATATTGGCAAGAGTACAAAATAAAGGTTGTTACATGACTTATCGAGTTGATCTTTTTGGGGTTTAACATAATTATCTACAGTGTTGTAATAATTTGTTAACTATTGATATTTAAACATTAATAAAGCAAGTTTACAGTATGTACTGTGAACACCCAACAAACTTTTTTACAAGTTAGCCAATCAGAGAACGCAAATTCAATTGACGAGCATGTCTCCTCGCAAAGTTGAGCTTAATGGAATGTAATCTTGTCGCTTCGTGTTTATTACAGGAGTGTAAAGTTAGATACAAAATGCGAACATTTTATTCACTTTATTGCTTCACATGTATCCACAGTTACGAAAATGATTATAATAATTATGTGGTGATATCTTGCAAACTTGTAAAAAAGTTTGTTGGGTGTTTGCGATAAGGCGCATCACACTGTAAACTTGCTTTATTAATATCTAAATAACAGCTACCTATTTACAATATAACATTTTTCATATGATTATACTATGTATAAAGACTCATTTCCATTAATATTTCCTATTAAACATGTCCTTCAGCGAATGCCGCGATGTACAAATGAACTACTTGTCGGATTAGGCTTGGACTTCTTCTTAATGGGATCAGTAGCAAAACACTTCCATAGTCTTAGTGTCTCATCTGCCGCAGCTGAAACCACTGTCTGTCCATCTGGGCTCATGGCCATATGAAGGACTCGACAGGAGTGTCCTGTCAGCTCTGTTACTTTAGACATTGATGGGTACTTCCAAACTGTCAGTTGGTTTTGAGCATAGCCATGACTGGACACCAATTCTTTGTACTCCTTTGACCATAAAATGGAACAAACCTATTTATTTGATGAGAGAGAATAAAAAAGTCTAAATAAATGAAAATTATGAAATCAACTTTCTTCACAAAAGCAGCCAAGTGCTACAGCATAACATATGCCAGAACAGGTAACACTATGTTCTGCTCCAAAGAATACAGCATAATAAACAGAACCACAGGAAAGTTTATGATGTACAAAGTGGTTCTAACTATTTAGTCTGTAGATGAAATCATAAAATGTGACTATGCAAATGAAAGCTACTGAGCAATACTTTCAATTATTATTATATTTCCAGGTGTTGTTAGCTGCTCAATATTTTGCAAGGTAAATTAATCATATTTTCTCTTGCCATGTACGGGTTAATCAGACTTTCTTTTCTTCCTAATAGGGCTCTAACACAGTTGTCTTATCTTTATTTAATTTATTAACAACACCCCTTACAATACTATACCTGTGAATGTGTGTCAATACTGTTTAGACAATTCCCTGCGCCAACATTCCAGAACCTAATGTGACGGTCAGCTGTTCCACCACCACTAGCAAGTACATTACGTTGAAATGGACACCAAGCAAGAGCCTAGATATGGAAAAAAAGATTTATATTCATTGAAAGATGATTTTTAGAACAGACAGGTGTATGCAAGGTTGCAGTGTTTGAATGTGATCACAACCATGACTACGGTAAACGTCTTCTTGCTGGGGGTTGCAAATTATTTGTATGTGGTCAGGACCATAATTTATTGTCACCCTACAGAAGGTGCTGCATCATGGAGGCTATGAACATAGTTTGTATGTAGACTGCAAATAAAATTGCGATCAGCCACCCAATTCTGAGTGAATTTCAACTTAAGCACAAGGATGGGAAAAGGCATCAGGTTTGAATGTAGACTACAAGTTAACCCGAGATCAGGCACCCTTTTTTTTTGGAGTGAAAAAAGTAGTTTGTATGTAAACTACAAGTTAACCTGCAATCAGGTGCCATTTTTTGGGAGCGAAAGTTGGCTTAGAGATGGGGAAAAGTGGCACCTGATCACAGATTAACTTGAAGTCTGTCTTTTCCCCAGGGATGTTGGATGAGCAAAACCAGTTAGCATGCATATCATTGAAGAGATGCAGTGCGGGCATACATATTTTCTTACAGCAGACATCTCTTTGCATGCTTCACTCATAAAGCCAAATTTGTTTATGTGAAGGACTGCGACTCCGTGTCGACTCACTGAGGGTTACAAATATGTGGACTTGTGTGCCTAGTTTCTCCATATGAAAGGTTTTCCCTTACTGTACTTGGAGTGTTCCTAATTATTGGTCTGACTGTGCTTGAAAAGTCTTCACAGGTTACCTACCTTGACAGCAGCCTGGTGTTGGTTAAAGGTATAGAGGGGAGTATTACTGTTACTGATTGTGTTCACACTCGCATCCCAAATCAACAGCTGGTTGTCATTTCCACCACTAGCAAGATACTTCCCATCAGGGGACCACTTCAGCCCACACACTTCTTGTGAATGTCTAGCAAGAGTAGCAACGTGATGGTCTGCTATGCGCACATCATGATGATGAATTGCTCCACTTCTGCTCCCACTAAAAACAAACCAAGCAAATGAGGATTTTCGTTAACTGTCTCTCCTGGAGCGGTTACTCTGTATATTTTTAGGTGGGGGTGTGCTGCTGGGACTCTGGAACCCTTACCCTATAGCAGACCATGTTAACCTGATTTTGCAACCCTATACTAGACTTAAGACACAGAAAATCCCTACCCTATCCTAGACTTGCTACTTTTAGAACTGCATCACCACCATAAGTGTTTTTAATGGAAAACCATCTGTCAACAACATTGCCGCCATTAATAACTTATATATGAGTTGAGAATACCCCCCTGGGACTGTCTCCTACATGCATGTAGCCATTATTTGGTTTGTCAAATCAGGAAAAGCATATTGCAGGGTGATCAAGAAATGGCTATGTTAAAGACCAGTGCTTTCATGTTCTTTGTTTGTCTAGAGTGCAGGTACACTGTAGATAGTTATTAGCATCTGATATCCATTGTCTCTTCTCCTTCACAGAGGCTTCTTATATTCATCCAGCAGAGAATTAATAATATTGAGCAGTGACTTATTGGGGAGGGCACAAAAATAGGCACATACCTTGAAAGTATGTAGGAATTCCAGGAAAGGCATCCAACACGGGCACTATGACCAGCCATGCTTCGTAATTTCTTCTGCGCCTCTACATCCCACAACTGTTAAAATTTGAATATTTAAAGCCATTTATGTAATATGGTCGAACCTCTAGTTTACTAACAGGCCTGCACACCTCCCTGTCATTTATTAACCCGAGTGCCCCCCCACCCCCCCACCATTTTCATCAATCTAGTCCAAACCTCTTACAAGTAAGCGATGACACAACCACTGTCACAGCTGGTGATTTAAATTTTCTATTGTTTTTAACCTTTGATAAGTGACCATTATTGTCCATATCAGAGATTCCAACACCTTTTTTTTTCATTGTGATGGAAAATAGGGAGTTATCATTAGTGCCAGAGGGGCTATCCTGAACGCCGAAGGCGCGAGCTTCTAGGGGGGTCCGGAAATTTTGCAAATTTAGGTTCCCTCAAGTGCCATTTCCTAAATTTGACATCATTCCGTCCTGATTATCCGAGAAGAAAGTGATAATATGTGTGTTTCACAGTGACAGATCGCAAAATAATCCTAAAGATTAGCAATTTTTCCCTAGTTTTCAGAATTTTATAATAAATCGGGAGAATTTGGTAAAAATCAGGAAAGCGGGAGGCAAGACATCAAATCGGGAGACTCCCGATCAAATTGGGATGGTTGGAATCTCTGCCATATTTCGATGTCACTACAGACTGACACAAATTCAAATTACAATGTGTTACAGACGAGTGCAACTCCAATATAACAAAAATTTTGTCCCTGTGATTCAATGTTTTCACCCCCTGTCTTCTGACCTCTTTTTTTGGGTGGTCGCTTATAATTATCATTAGCCTGTGTTCCAGGCACCTGTTTATTTACAGGGCAAAATTTTTAAGATGCGCAAGAAGGGAATGCGTGAAAGGCACCTCTCCCTTTCACATGTTCCCCTTGTGCGCATGTTCTAGAAACTTTGCCCTGTAAATAAATCGGCACCTGCTATCCACGCTAGTCGCTTACAGGAGTTTCAACTGTTGCACCAACCTGCACAGTTCCGTTACTGTCTCCTAATGCCATATAGTTTCCTTCCTTGATCCAAGCCACCGAACCAACATAACAATCTGGTGTTGCAGTTTGACAGAGCTGGACAATATCACCTGTTGCGGCATTCCATAGGTACACAAACCCACCCAGTGCTACAGCAAGATGGTTGTTACAGCTCCAGTCCAGAAGATTTAGGTCTGGAAACAAGGCAATGTAATCTCTTTTAATACGTGTAATAAGTGGAATGTGGGTCAGTTATGGTGTATAGTCAGCTCTGGTTTTGAGACTGCCGAACCAAATTGTCTTTCTTGACCATTTTTGTTGTTGTTCTAACTAGTTTTTTTTTTTGGCTCTTTCCATGTGGACGGAAGGCCTAAATTCTCTTTACTCTTTTTGCCAGAAATTATCAGGAGTACAACACACTTAATTTATGCTGGTTTTCTTGCAAATGTGTCATATCATGTTAGGATCAGTGGAGAAATCAGTGCATCAATATTGGCTTTTTGATTAGTTGAAATGGTTGGAAACCATCATAGACATCATACCTTGCATGAAGAGGATGCAAGAGAAGATCATACAATAGAAAAGAAAATTAGTTGATTATTGAAAAAGAGTTAAACTTTTCTCTGTTCGCACGCCTTAGGCAACGCGTTGTCACGTTCATATGTGAACGACCTTGGCCTTGCAAATGAACCCATCTACCTGCCATCCGCTCTCGAATGGTTTTTACCGTACCTCGAATGTCGTCGCGCGCAATGGCTAAGCTTACAAAAAAATAAAAATAAAATAAAAAGATAATTAAACTTTACTCACAGTAATCATCAATGAGATCAGGTGCATCTAGAATCCTTTCTGGGACTTGAGGAATATGTCTGGCGTTTTTCTTTGTTGATGTTGCTGGGGTTTTGTTCTGGCTGTAGAGAACTCGGAGATCGTTCAAATGGCCTGCAAAAAAGATTAAGCTTATAAGCTTAAATTACTTGGGGAAAATCAAAAATCACTTAGTGAATCACAAAATATACATTATTTATTGGGTATTGGGAATTCTTTGTTAAAACGAACAATACAGTACGAGTCTTGTTAGTTTCACAATGGAAGTCACGAACTTCAACACTTGCTTGGTTTAATCTGAATTTGTAAACATCTCTATTTAAATAATTTATTTTAAAGGTACCTTCTCTAGGTGTTGGAGCTTTATTCTTGAACGCAAGAATCCTGGCATTCGCTTCCTTTCCACCCAAGTTTTCTGCCATGTTCTTCTTGAATTCGGCTTTCGAAGGACTGACACACTCGTTTTCTTCGTTCTCGGCATCAGCTGAAACCATTTTATAATAGTTTGCTTCAAAGTTCATGGCGCTTCGATTGGGAATAAACCTGTCTTCAGATGGAGTCTTGCCTTTTCCTGGCGTTTTCTTCAGCGATTTTGGCGTCTTCGATGGAGTCTTGCTTGAATTCAGTCTCGAAGAGTTGCGAAGCGGCGTGGACGAAACGGCACTAGAACATCGACGCTCAGTCGATTTCCTCTCCCATCGAGGAGCTGGTCCTCTGTTCATAGGACCATCGAGTCTCAGGAGATTATTCACCTCAGTTTCAAAGCTGAAATGCGACATTTTCTCTCGAAAAACGTGAAATAAATTTGTCTCATAAATAGCAAGGCTCGTGTGAATTTCGCTTTTCTCAAAACTCGTGCAGATCGTGCGGATTGAAAGGACGCGCTAATTTTCCTGCTTGCTTCTGATTGGATGATTGTCCAAACACGAGCTGTGATTGGTTATCACCTTGACAGCTGAAAACAGCTGATCGCTTAGACGTTTATGCGTTTTCATGGCAACGACGTACTTAGTCCCAGTCTCCTCGCGCGCATATCATACGGATTTCCTACGAAATGGAGCTGTGGCAGTTCGGATTAATTCTGTCGCTTTGTTTGGGTGCAAATGTGATCAAATGCACGGATTTCCACTCTATAACTGTGAAAGATTTGCAAGGAAATGTTGTCCCGATGAGTGTCTTCAAAGGAAAGGTAGTTTATTCTTTCTTGTTTTTGTGACTTTACTTGCGTTGCGTGACCTCTGAAGGAATTGTGCATACTCGCTTAAAATTTCACGCAGAAATTAAAAACACTCAATTAGCTCAGTCTAGTGGGTGAAGAATTTTTTTCTTACTAATCTGAGGCAAATAATCTAAGGCAATTATTCCAATTAAAATTAAAGTGTGCCATCAAATCGTGAATATAACTCCCCCCGACCCGGTGCTGCCACGTTGTAAAACGTCTTCTTTCTTTTATTTTTTTTTACTTTTTCTTCCAGCGGTGATTTAAAATTCCTCATTTCTTTACACTGGCAGGGTTTGAAGATAAAAACATGAGTCAACTTTCGAATGGAGAATTTGCCATGTGCAAAGAAAATCTCCATGGAAAAACCGTGTATATTAATAAATACAAAGACTGATTATCTTGATCAATAGCACATTTGTTTTAAGCCAAACGTGCAAAATAACATGCGTAAATATGACAGGCATTCCGATCGCGGGGTATTTATTGATATTTGCTAGTCAATTTAAAAAATGAATGCCTCTAATATGAAGATAATTTGTAAGTTTATGATTGAAAAAAGAAACTCCAGGAAAACAGTAAGTAGTTACTTAGTTAATCATTATCCCAGGAGGGGTTGGGGGGGGGGGGGGGGGGGGGGCAAAGGACAAAAAAAAAACACATAAATGCCGACCATTGGTAGGACGACACCCATTTAGGATCCTGTTTAGGACAAAGGAAAAGATATTTTAAAATATTTTAAATTTGTAATGAGGCCCTGTTAGGGGGGGGTATGCATGTTCCCCGTCTGAATTTCAAATCTTGTCATGTCGCAATTTCGGAAGCTCCTTATGTCGCTGTCGGAATTTCGTCCACTGCCTCGCTGAAGTTTTGAAACATTGGAATGTCCCTGTCGAAATTTTGCTTAATAATTTTATCCTAAGGGGACCATACAGGGCTAATAAAGTGACATCTACGTGATTCTTTTTAAAGTAAAATATTAAAATCAGTTACAAGATTCATCGATGTGTGGTTATTTGCACTGCACAAAGTTATACTGAAGTCCAAGCGATTTGGCCGAATTACTGTTCTGCCATATAACGTGCGCATTGGTCTGGATTCAACAGACCAATAGACCAAATTAGGGCGGTTTTTATTGTAAGACGCATTTTAATTTTCCAAAATATTATACTACGTTGTCTTAAGTCGCTGTCGAATTCTTAAAGCATGAAATTCGCTGTCGTTTTCTTCCTTTTTCCTGTCGCTATCGCTCAATCTTGGCAGTGGTCTTGTCGCTCGTCGCCATTTCATTTTCCTGATGTCGCTGTTTCGAGGCCATGTCGCCTGTCGGAATTTACCCTAACAGGGCCTCTATAATACTAGAAACACATAGCTTCCAGCGGTTGTGTAAATTGCACATATTTTGTACTTTCAGGTCCTGTTGATTGTGAATGTTGCCAGTGAATGTGGCTTTACAGATCAGCATTACAAAGAGCTGGTTGAACTTCAGTCTAAGCTCTATGACCAGGAGTTCAGCATTGTGGCATTCCCGTGTAACCAGTTTGGCAATCAAGAGCCTTTGAGAAACAGTGGCATTGCACGCTTTGTTAAAAACAAGTACAATGTGAATTTCCCAGTCTTTTCAAAAATCAAAGTAACAGGTGAAGAAGCGCATCCCCTTTACAAACATCTTCATCAGAGTGCAAGAAAAGTACCACAGTGGAACTTTGGCAAATATCTTGTTAGTAGAGCTGGACGAGTGATTCAGTTTTGGAACCATCAGTCATCTCCAATGAGTATTTATGACTTTATTAAGAGACATGTAAACTCAGCCATCACTGATAACTATGAGGTCTACAGTGTTTATAAGGACCTTTAATAAGGCAACAGTAAACACAATCAAATGCATTTTTGAGATTTAAAAAAAAAGCATGAGAGAAGTGCTTTAAGAGAAGCATGAGCCACTCACACTTTGTTTGTTGTCCACTCAGGGTATACAAAATGTAATATCACATTTATATAACTGCAGTTGCTGTTATTGATATTAAAACTTTGTTTTTAGAATATTCTTAGGATTTGATTTAAATTTAGCATTTTATTAGATTTTAATACAGTAAAAAAAGCAACATATAAGGCTGCATAGAAAGGGGGTCTAGATAATGCAACATAAAGGAAAAGACAACAGAAATGAGACAACAGTTCAATAAAGATAGACAGCGGTAACCCTTTTGATTTTATTACTGGATGCTTAATGAGATATTGTCGATAAAAAGCTATTATAAACAAAAAAGGGCGGGGTTGGATTGCGCTGCTATGCAAAACAGGATTAGAAACAACAAAGATCAGACACTCCGTCAATAAAAGACAGTAAACTGCGATTATATTGGCTTTAATTTCATGGATGCTGAGTGAGAATTATTTGGAGAAATTGCTAATATAAAATAGAAATCTATAAGCACAACACCCGGGGGGGGGACTCCCATATAAAAATGACGGGGGTGCTCATTGGAAATTTTTGAAAAACACCCTGAAAGGTATCAGAATCACGTTTGATGGGCGTGGCTCAAAATAATTTTTACCCCTAAGAGGTACCAATTCTAAAACCACACGTCATATTTCTATCATATTTTTCGGCTCAATACCCTAAAAGGTACCGCAATAATTCTAACGGTAGTCATTTCAGATTTTAGTACCCTAAGCGTTACCAATCTACAAATTTTCACCCCTAAAAGGTACGACGAGCACCCCGTCATTTTTATATGGGAGTCCCCCCCGGGGCACAACACATACGACAGGAGCCATGGACTGTCAATTAAAATTAATAACTTAGGGAGTGTGTCTTGGCTGAGTTTGATGGATTACACACGTGCATTAGAGCCCAATTGCAAATTTGTGCACTACCAAACAGCATGTTATAACTTGGACGCTACACCCAAGTAATTAAATAATACACAAGCAGAAAGTTTTCCTTTACAAAATGTTCCCTTATTTGCATGCACTTATACTGTTGATGTAGGCTGTGTGCATTATAACTTCAGTTGATAAAACTTGGGCATGACATATTCAAGGTACATATGCTTAATAATTATCAAGATATAATTAATGACCATTTATAATGGAATATAGAGACTGGATAAAATACAGGAAACCCAAGTGTAATGTTTGCATATTAATGATATTTGAAAATATAAGACATTGTATGGAATTTCAAATTGAACGTTTTAAGCAATATATAAAATCAAATTTGGTGAATAAAATCATTGAAACATTTATTGGTGTTGTGTTCTATCTTTATACAGTGTTTCTATGCTATTTGAGTGATTTTTAGTCCATCTATCTTACCTTGTATAATATAACTGAAAGGAAGGAGAGTTCGGTAGCTTTCAGCGTTTGACAAATTTTTGTGGCTCATTTTTCGCACAAAAATAGGTGCATTCTCGTTGTAGCTGATTAATACATTCAGACTTAACAGCTGCCAATCCTGCCACGCCCTCTTTACTTAACAAAACACCCTTCTCTTCGAAGACACTCACCTCAGCTTTTGAAACATTGCATTGCTAAAGGCAAAAACAATTGTTGTTACATCTGTAGAATTTGTCCACACTGTTAAACATGTGAGAGCCCGTTTGAGAAAAAGAAAACAGAGCAAGACTTGCTTTCCTTACGAACGTCTGCACAAAAGATTTGCAACTTTTGTTTCCCTAGAACAAACCAATCACAGGCCATTTGCCAGATTCTGTAAAATGAACCTTTGACTCCTCGTTGACCACAAAATTGAATTCTGATATGACACATTCAAAATGAATGATTGGTATATTATAACTGTTTTAATAAGCTTTCAACTAAAACTGTCGCTCGGAGAAAATTTCGTCTCCGCTCGTTTTATTCCAGGGAGGGGGGCAACCATATAAAAATAACGGGGTGCTCGTCGGAAATTTTCGAAAAACACCGTAAAATGTTCCAGAATCTCGTTTGAACCCCCGCCCATTTGAACCACGCCCACCAATTCTAAGGCCTGGTTCACACTTGCGACGCAAATGCAAATGCAAATGCCAGCGCAAACGCAAGCGAACAAGTGCTTTTCCCCTTGCGTTTGCGCTTGCATTTGCGTTGAGCCCGGTTCACACGTGTGAAACGCAAACGCAAGTGCAAATGCAAATGCAAGGAAATGAAAATTTTTCCATTCCTTGCGTTTGCATTTGCGTCGCACGTGTGAACCAAGCTAAAAACAACACATGAACTGGCGCTTTGAATTTTTTTAACAGCGATAGAGACGATTCCTTTGAAGACCTTCTACCTCTATTTTCTTTAGGCTCAATACCCTAGAAGGTACCGCGACAATTCTAACGGTGGTCATTTTAGATTTTAGCACCCTCACTAAAAACTTTGACCCCTAAAAGCTACGACGAATACCCCCCGTCATTTTTTAGTATGGGATTCCTCCGGGGGGGGGGGGGGGGTTATTCGTCCTGGTTTTACCTCGCCCTATATCTACTATTTGAGAGCCTGGGTCATACTACATATACTGCAAATCATCAGTCGCATTTTTTGCGTTGATCATAAGAATGCGCGCGGTCTTTGAACGAAAGGTCTGTTGCGAGTGTGAATATAGAGAGTGGGACTGGGGAGAGACGCTAAAAAATACTCGTTTTTTCGCCTCAGGGTGTGAGAGGGTCGCGCGCGAGTATCCGCGCTTCCGGCGCTTCGCGCCTTTGCAAGCGACCAGCGAGAAAACCCCGACTGTTTTGCAGTCTAAGTTTAAGGAAGATCTAAGGTTCTGTGGAGAATGTGAACACACAACGGTTAATTTTCCTTTCTCCATTTGAACTGGAAAGCCATCCCTTCAAATTCAGCTCCTGGACAATCCAGTCACATTAGTCAAACTAAACAAACTGAAGCAACTGCAAAGTAGTTTAAAATAGTGCGAATCGCGATCCTTTTTTCAAGCGACATTTTCCTTGGCGTTGCCGTCGTCGTTGCTTAAGCTCCCTAATTGTCCCGTCTGATATACTGTGTTGGATGTTTATAGCAAGGCGCTTGCTTAAAGCTTACTTCATGGTCTTGACGAGGAAGAAAAAATAGCCGAAAGCAATGAAAGCAAATAACTAAGGAGACAAAATAACGTATTAAAAAGTCAAAATTCCACAAGAATTGCAATTTGATTTCTTTCGGTCGCCTGTCACAAAATCAAATTTGATGAAATGTAATCATTCCATCCCTGCAATCCTGCACTTTATCTCCAAACCACAGCTTCTGTTTTGCCCCATAGAATCTTTTTATTGCGATATAACATGGAAATGTTTGCGAAACAGTATCCCTCTCTGTCTGGAGTGTAGTCTGCGCAGAGTGCGCACGCTCGAAAAAAATATAGACTGCGAGCCGTCTCTTATTTTTCTTTTAGTTGGTCGAGCGAGCACGCGCGCGAGAGCCACGAAGCCGCAAGGCGCGTGGATCGAGGGCGTCAGCCCGAGATAAAAAATTTTTTTTTTCTTTTCCTCGGGCTGACTTTCACGCGCCCTACGCGCTTTGCGAAAAGGAAACAACTGCTACGCAGGCTAACTCCTCAAGGAAAATGGGGATCCTTCTGCAGTTTAATAATCAACTCCAACACAAAATGTAATTAAAAGCTGACTTTTATTTTACAATGTACTGTGTTCAGTTCTCTTCAGTGTTTCCCAACATGAATAGATTCAAACGCTGACGTTTCGAGCGCTGCCCTTTGTCAAAGTGAAGGGCAAGCGCAGTTACCACTTTAACTTATCAACTCTGTTAATAGAGCAGTTTTCAATTGAGTGTCAAAAGTAATTACACAATTGCTTTGGTTTTGCATTGCTACGCTTTGTGATTGGCTAAAAAATCTCGCGCCACTTTCTCGACCAATCAGAAGTAAAACCAAAACCAATCGTGACTTGCTCGCACGCGTTTTCCCGCGCTTGGCGCCGCCGACATGTAATTAAATCGAACTCTGATTGGTTCATTGGATTGTTTACGACTGCTGTGATTGGTCAGAGTATTTATTTTGGTTTTGGTTTTACGACGCTCAATTGAAAACTGCTCTAAAACCACATTATCGTCTTTCACTCCCCCACAGAGGAAGCACTACAGTTTCTTTAGAAAGTAATCCATTTTTCATTTGAATTTAGTAAACTGTGACCAATATACACCGTGACTAAAGGAATAATCGTCAATGTATGATTCGTACGATTCGACATGATTTCTCTTTCACTAAAATGCCAAACAGCCATTTTTCTTTAACCTTCTCAACCGCGGAATCGAGCCTCTGCCCATGGTTGAGTCTGTGGATGAAATCCTAAAGTGTGACCATTCAACTTAAAGTTAATGAGTAGTACTTTCATATGGTGATGTTTATTATGCTGTGCAAGGTGGTTCTAATTTTTGAGTCTGTGGATGAAATCATAAAGTGTGACCATTCAAATGAAAGCTATTGAGCAGTACTTTCCTGTGGTACTGTTTGTTATGCTGTACAAGGTGGTTCTAATTTTTTAGTCTGTGGATGAAATCCTAAAGTGTGACCATTCAAATGAAAGCTATTCAACAGCACTTTCCTTGGTGAAATACCAGTTGTAGGCAATATACCTCAATGAGTTAATTATTTTACAGTTGTCTAGGAATCTTTCTGGTTGGAATCTTATTAACCGAGCCCATGGTTTTAATCAGGAGTTGCTAAGCAACATGACATGCTGTTGTGACGTCACGATGACGTGCAACTTTTGGAGAATGGCACTTTTGATTGGACATGAGTTTCAGAAAATCTATCTTCGAGTGATTTTATTATGATTTACAAAGAAGAACTGTTGTTTTTAGGAGAGAACTAAAAGGACTATGTCGCCATTTTGAGCGTTACTTTGAAAAGCCAGAACACACCTTTATATCAGTGAAAACCCAAAAATAAAGGTCCAGTTTTGTTTCAAGTTATTCTACATGTGCTCTAAGAGTAAAAATAAGTGTCTTGAGCTGCAGATGGCCGGGATGGAAGTCGATTGCATCTTGAAAAAATTAGCCGTTTATCGTTTCTGTCTGAAAACCCGCTAAAACTCTGATTATGGTTTATTTTCTCTTAGAAAATTTATTAAATATCTGACTGTTAGTGTTCTATAAGCATTTTGTGTACGACAAAGGTGCTTAGTTTTAATTTAGGGCAGTTTTGATCTAAAAACCTCAAAATCACCATGACATAGCTCCTTTAACGCCGCTGTTTCAACGGAGCGTTTCTCAATTGAGTGTAACTTGGCTTCTGATTGGTTCATTGAATTTTCCTGCCTCTGTTGTGATTGGTCAGTGATTACTTTTGGTTTTAAGAAACTCAATTGAAAACCGCTCTAGTAGCGTTTGAATCATTGTTCTTTCTTGCTTCTATTGTTTGTTTTTGCAAACTCCAGATCATAATGACGTATATTCCTGTTCCTCTGCAAAAGCTTCTGCGACATTCCCACGCGGTCCTCGTAGTCCAGTCCAACACCTTTAATTTCAGCTTCCGTTCTTTTTAAGTCACAAGTCGACCACGTGCCAAACACATGATCTTGTGTTTAGCACCAATCACGACAAACGAAGCGAGGCATACATTCAGGAAGAAGTAGAGTTCTGTGGCTCTTTGTTGACCACTAAGTCCGCTTGCTCGATAATCTAAAGGAATTAAAATCATCATCATCATCATCATCATCATCATCAATCTTTATAGTCGCAACATCGTTCAAAATTTGCTGAGTAACGAATGTCAAACCATGTATCACTAAACTAACTGAAGCCTTCGCGAATTCGGCCCTAGGACTTCAGCCACCGAATACCAGCCCAATTCTAACCTCGTGCCCAGGGCCTTCTCTGAAGAAACTTCCTGGACAAGGATGACAAAATACCCCACAAATCCTAGAGTTATTTGCCGCGTTTAACACGATGAAATGTCTTCGCTTCATACTGCCAATCACTGGAAATAACCTCCAAAGACGTCACGTGACAAATACCCCACAAATCCTAGAGTAATTTGCCACGTTTAACGCGATGAAATGTCTTCGTTTTATACTGCCAATCACAGGAAACAACCTCCAAAGACATCACGTGACAAATACCCCACAAATCCTAGAGTAATTTGCACGTTTAACGCGATGAAATGTCTTCGTTTTATACTGCCAATCACTGGAAATAACCTCCAAAGACGTCACGTGACAAATACCCCACGATTCTTGGGAGTATTTTGACAGCCTTGGCCGAGTAGCCCAGTACCTCGTGTACACCTCTTTTTTCATTCGTGCTCTGACATTAGTATAAATCTACTAGCGTTCTTATCACGAATGCTGTTCCCTCATTGGCTACACTACTCACTATCCATCCTGTTGTAGTACATATCTTTAACTTTAACATTAATTAACATAATTGCCTTTAGCAAGCTAATCCGGCAATGGGCGGTCAGAACACGGAAGCTCATGACATTGACAGCGAAAAAAAAAAAAATCGTCAATACGTGAAATTGTTACAAATACTTGAATGAAACGCAGCAACAGAGTCAGCACATACAAAAGCTGGAGACAAAGCGTTCCAAGCGGGAACAGTTCTTACAAAAAAAGAAAACTTGTGGGCGTTAACATTAGATGAATAACGTTGGTATTGGAATGGGTGCTGTACACTAGCTCGTGTCAAGTAGGGACAGACCACCGCGCGAAGATCATCCGGGAAAGATATCCGTACATTTCCTGTCTTGATCTTAAAAAACAATGTCAAATCAATGATCTTCCTTCGTGTCTCAAGATCTTGCCACCCCAAGTTAGATAACATTGTATTAACGCTGCTGGTACGACGGTAGTCGTTACAAACAATGCGCGCCGCCCGACGCTGAACAGATTCAACACACTTGATGTCTTTTTGTGTATATGGACTCCAGGCGACAGAGCCGTACTCGCATACTGGACGGACCAGGGTCAAATAGGCCCGTTCCTTGACAACAGCGTTACAAGACGCTAAGTTTCTTTGGTGTACGCCTAGAATCTTATTCGCTTTCTTTTTCACCTCCACGGCTTTAGTATAAATCTACTAGCGTTCTTATCACGAATGCTGTTCCCTCATTGGCTACACTACTCACTATCCATCCTGTTGTAGTACATATCGGGCTTTAGTATAAATCTACTAGCGTTCTTATCACGAATGCTGTTCCCTCATTGGCTACACTACTCACTATCCATCCTGTTGTAGTACATATCGGGCTTTAGTATAAATCTACTAGCGTTCTATCACGAATGCTGTTCCCTCATTGGCTACACTACTCACTATCCATCCTGTTGTAGTACATATCGGGCTTTAGTATAAATCTACTAGCGTTCTATCACGAATGCCGTTCCCTCATTGGCTACGATACTCACTATCCATCCTGTTGTAGTACATATCGGGCTTTAAAATAAATCTACTAGCGTTCTATCACGAATGCTGTTCCCTCATTGGTTACACTACTCACTATCCATCCTGTTGTAGTACATATCGGGCTTTAGTATAAATCTACTAGCGTTCTTATCACGAATGCCGTTCCCTCATTGGCTACGCTACTCACTATTCATCCTATTGTAGTACATATCGGGCTTTAGTATAAATCTACTAGCGTTCTATCACGAATGCTGTTCCCTCATTGGCTACGCTACTCACTATCCATCCTGTTGTAGTACATATCGGGCTTTAGTATAAATCTACTAGCGTTCTTATCACGAATGCTGTTCCCTCATTGGTTACACTACTCACTATCCATCCTGTTGTAGTACATATCGGGCTTTAGTATAAATCTACTAGCGTTCTATCACGAATGCTGTTCCCTCATTGGCTACGCTACTCACTATCTATTCTGTTGTAGTACATATCGGGCTTTAGTATAAATCTACTAGCGTTCTATCACGAATGCTGTTCTCTCATTGGCTACGCTACTCACTATCTATTCTGTTGCAGAAAGAGAGTGGAGTGAGTAGCCGATTATCCACGCGTGGCGTAATCTATTTATATCATTATTCAATAAAAACGCGAGCCTATCTTGTTGTTTAGTTTTGAACGTCTAGTAGATTTATACTAAAACAATTAGATTATTCGTGATAGTTGATTCGGGCTTCACCCTCATCAACTAACACGCGATAGAAATCTCGAGCTCATAATCTACGCCCGAACCACCATTTTCAAAATGGAGAAGGTCCAATGAATAAGACGAGGTTTCTCCAATTCTACACAAAAAACATTTGCATATTTGCCACCGTATGCGATAACCCGTTCATTATGCTTCACATATTCACGAGTTAAAGTGTTATAGGCCCCTAACTTACCGGATCAAAGATGACATTTGCAAAGAGCCCCTGAATAAACCTTCTGATATGAATCTTAAACTTGTATAGACCCAGGATGTCTGATACTTCACAATACAGGCAAAGGTCTACAAACACATGAGGGAATTTCTCTTTTAACCTGAAAGAACAGTAGATATATACCTTCACAATCTCATAATAGCGTAAGCAAAAAAAAGTTTTCAATTTAGAGTCAAAAGTAATTTCGCAATTGCTTTGGTTTTGAATTGACACGCTTTGTGATTCGCTAAAAATCTCGCGCCACTTAATGTACCAATCAGAAGTAAAACCAAAACCAATCGTGACTTGATTACACGTATTTTCCCACGCTTGGCGCCGGCTACATGTATTTGCTACAAGTTTTGATTCGTCAGAGTAATTACTTTGGTTTTGGCTTTACGACAATCACTTCTGGATTTCATTCATTAAAAAGGTAAAATCTGTTCTTAACAGCAGCAGCAGCAGCAGTAATAGCAACAACACAACAATTCATCTTTATCGCAGTTTTTCAAGTACTCGTTTTTACTCCCAGAGTCAGTTATAGAGACATGCAGACAGCAGTATAGTTCTAACTTTTCGACGAAATCCAATTGTGTGACCATTTCATCAACAGACTCAAAAGTTAGAACAAATGGTACCATACAAAAGTACTGCTGAAGAGGTTTCATTTGAATGGTCACACCATAGGATTTCATCAACAGACTCAAACGTTAGAACAAATGGTACCATGCAAAAGTACTGCTGAAGAGGTTTTATTTGAATGGTCACACCATAGGATTTCATACACAGACTCAAAAGTTAGAACAAATGGTACCATGCAAAAGTACTGCTGAAGAGGTTTCATTTGAATGGTCACACCATAGGATTTCGCCTACAGACTCAAAAGTTAGAACTACACTACATGTACATGTCTGCATTATTGACCGTGGGAGTGAAAGGGTGAACTTCTTTTGGATTGTCAACAAACTTACTTAGAAAGCTCTTCCTGGTGTGATCTAGAAGCCACCACACTGCTGAGTGAAGCTACAAGTCTCAGGATTTCATCGCGAATCAACCGCTTTCCCTCAGGCGTGTGTTCATCCAGTTTAGTTTTGTTTGCTGGTGTATTGTTTATCACACTCACAGACGATTGCGTCGCGGATTCCATAAAAGAGGACTCGCCAGCTGACTGGCTGTTCTCGAACTGTAACAGAAAAAAGAATGAGATGAGAATAGTCACTTTTGATAGTCTCCTGTGCAGCTAGTATAAATCACTCACAAGGCTACCATAAAACATGATGATGAATAGTAGTTGTATAGGTAATCATACGGTTTCGAGCTCAATTTGGGATTAATTTGCACGAGTGAGTTTTTCGAAAAGCGGCGAGTGCAATTTGAACTTTTTGAAAAACTCACAAGTGCAAATTAATCCCAAGTTGAACGAGAAAACCGTATGATTACTACTTTAATAATATACATGAAAAAATTACTCGATTCTGAAGTATATTATTAAAATAGTAACAGGGTTCGTACCCTTTTTCAGAAACAAATTTCCAGGACATTTCCAGGACCTTTCCAGGACTCCCAAATGCACTTTAATTATGAGTTTTCCATCCAGCCCCCCTGTAATGTCTTTCAAGGCTGCCTCTTATCTTAGCTTACAGATCTCCAGGACTTTCAAGGACTTGTAGTCATTTTCCAGGACTTTCCAGTCCTGGAAAATGCCAAAGTAAAATTCCAGGACTTTCCAGGACCCGTACGAACCCTCTAGTAATAATTTATTTAAAGTCGATAACGTAGGGGATGTTCACCCAATCTCTTGGAAAAAAAAACGCTTGACAAAAATACAATTTAAGTTATAATACAATTTAAGGGGTGTTTCTTAAAGCCATTAGCTTTTGTGTTGTGGTGTGGGTATTGTTCAGTGTCTTTTGAATCTTTTGTTTTACGTCATTTGGTGATCACACCATCCGCAACACCAAGAAACTACCAATTTAAGTAATAAAAAAAATAACCAAGCTAACTAGTACTTCAATATACTATACAAAAACGTAAGACAAATGTTTAAAAAATACACCTATAGCTATATTAAAAAGTTATATAAAAAAGTGAACGTTGAATGTATTTGTGTTAAAAATAAAAAGCTAAAATTGGCGAATACATGTAGATTAAGAAGATCCGGTCTTCGAGGCATTTGCTACGCTGACAGCTGGTAAATTTAACGCCCTTAATTAGTGATCGAAATTGTGTCAGTGTAGTAGCCAATTTGGAGGCAACCGGTAGTTGGTTCCAAAAATGAGAAATTAAGTAAAAAAAAATATCATATGACCCTTACGGCCCTGCGAACCTTTTCTTTGCAAAACCATTAATGAAAGTCCCGTATGAGGGCCGTACGCATTTGTGCGAGCGGAGGTCGGAAAAAGGCGTACGGCCTTACTACAAACGCAGACGGCCAAGCGCGTTAAAATTTCAAGTAATTTTGTCTCCAAATTGGTCATATGATAAAATACTTATTGACTAAGTTAGGTCGGGCCGGATGGGAAAATATTTGGCGCTCGGTACGTACGCCATGACCTCGAGCCAAATATTTTCCCACCCGGCCCTCCCACTTAGTCAATAAGTACATAGAATTGTGCATTGAAGACTATTGTATGATGGTTGTAAAACATGTCTTTTTTTCGTTTGAACATCCGTTTCGGATTGCCAGGAAACAAACAATGCTGTTAATCGCTGAAAAAGAATCCCCGAAAACGCCGTTTCATGTGGTCACGTGACAAAATACTCCACGATTCTCGGTTGTGCCTAAATCATACCGTCCAGAAGGACGTCGGACATCTTATTGAGACTTATATAACGTAATGTCGACACTTAGAATTTTATTTTCAATAAATTTTTAAGTGTAAAAAAGAAAATCTAAAATCCCCACTCAGGATTGAACCTGTGACCTCAGCTAGGCTTAGGCTTACATAGCCTACCATACCACTGTACCACCTAGCTTCTCGGGTTGCTTAGTCCTAAATTTAACTATATAAACTGCTACCCCCAATCTCAACTGAAAGCTAACCAGTTACTCCGTCACATAAGTCTCAATAAGGTGTCCGACGCCCTTTTGGACGGTATGATTTGGGCTTGACCAAGAATCGTGGAGTGTTTTATCAGCCGTGTCCAGGGCTTCTTCGCCCGCCCCGCCATTTTCAAAGCGAAGAAGCCCTGGGTACGAAGTTGTAGCTGACCAGCCGGCAGACTGACTGAGAATAAACAACAACTCTACCTTTGCTTCCAGTACAGGCGTTAACCTGTTCCATTCTCCATCCGTCATGTTATCAGATGACTTGCTTCGGTCTCTTCCAGTCCCTACTCTGCTGGAGTGCATGCAATTGAGGCAGCGTGATTTGTCGTGGCTTTCTCCTTCTTTAGTGCTGACGACAAATGGCGGTATCAGAGTTGGAGTGGAAACGAAATGGTCCGGCCACGAGCCTTGAAACTCGTATGGTTCTGTCTGTTGTCAATCAAACAGTGAAAAATCATCAACCAAATAAGGGGTATAGATTGGTCTATCGCAAATTATGCGTCTCGGAAAATATTCACCGAGTCTCGAATTCTCGGCATTTGAAATTGGAGTCTCGGAATCTCGGGCTCGCTTTAACTTTCTAAGTCTCGAATTTTGATAATTTGGATCTCGGAGTCTCGTAAATTTTTGTCGTAAATCTCAGCTTCCGTTGGAGATTTCAGTCACGTTTTAAGCTGTTATCGGCCCGACATTTTCTAGCAATTGGAGTCTCGGACTCCGATTTTTTAGAGGTAAAATTGATAGAAACGCTAAAGTCTCGGTCTCGAATTTTTGAACAAGGGTCTCGCAGTTTTACCATTCTATACCCGTCAAATACAGCTTGTACAAATACACTCTCGTGCGCTCTCGGTGAATCTCGTAAACTCTCGGCGACTCTCGTGCGTTCTAGGCGACTCTCATGCGCTCTTTAACTTTAACTTTAATTGAAATAATTGCCATTAGTACACTAATCTGGCAATGGCTGGTCAACGGCTAGCTAAGCAAATACAATTTACATTGAACTGAATATACTGTAGACTAGAATAACAAATTACACCAATCCCTCCACTACTTACCTGAAAGAGAGTACTGAGATCCAGTGGGAGACTGAGACCAAGGAATTCATTTCCCGCGTTTTTATTTGTTGGTGTGAACTGCCTGAAGTCAAACGCACTGGAAATACTGGCCACGCTGTCACGCTTGTTATAAGTTGAAAACTCCACAGCAGACATGGAGCGAGACATTACATAACTTATGGGAAAGAAAATAGAACAATACGTAAAGAAAATGACATAGTCATCTGGTGTTAGCGTGTTTCTAGTCTCCCAAGCAGCCGTTATTTGTCTCGTCACGCAACGCTAGTGGAGAGGAGCGTTGCGTGACGAGACAAATAACGGCTGCGTGGGAGACCAGCGTGTTTATCTGCGGGGTTTTGTTCACGCGATGGCTCGTTTAATTTTCGTTTTTCTTGGTGTAGGAATTTAAAACAAGAAACCACTAAAAATTTTGTTAATAAAAAAATCTGATTTTCGTGATGCCAAATTTTCGATTTCTGTGATCCATATTTTGGTTGTTATTCAGAAATTTAGCGTTTACAGAGACCCACTTGTAATTCCCGAGTATACAGTTGACTGTAAGTAAGTAAAATCGCACACGAGCCAGATGGCCCACACGGCCGGAGCTTAAGCCGATTTCTGTAGCATGAAGCGACTAGGAATATTGCTACTCCCCCCTGGATGGGATGCTAGTCCATCGCAGGGTTACCCCCAGGATTTTGTCGCCGGTACCCATTTATACACCTGGGTGGAGAGAGACAGTGTGGAGTAAAGTTGACTGTACGAGTGACGAAATAAACACTTCAAATGAATTTTGCGTGTGTATTTACATATTTAGTCGGTGTATTCAATATAGTGGACATTAGCATATGGAGTGGGAGCGAAAGATTTCTAGTGAGGTTAGATGTGATTATTCACTGCATTTTCCCGTAAAAACAATAAAACGCTTAAATTACGCCATTTCAGCATGGGCCCTTTGGTGTCCGTATTAACGGCGTTTCACTGAAGCAACTATGACATAGAGAAACAAAACGGTTATTTGAGAGATTAAGCTTCGCGTTTATTTCTCCCGCGAATGGCAGGGAGACAACTTTTGCTATGAGTCGTTTGCCGTTTTTACGTAAAAGTGAGTTGTTTTCCGTTTGTCATGAACATGTGAATTATTTTTCATTTTTCTTGTGGATTTGTTTAACGATTCGAGGAAAAGTAAAGATAATCAAGTGCAAGCTTGCGTCTGCCGTTTGCCGTAGAACGCGGTGCTTAATCTCTCTATTTACAAAGTGGTCGCTTACGGGAAGTGGTCGTTTGCTAGTAAGAAAGTGATCGTTAAGAGAGAGTTGACTATATGAATTGCCATTCTACAAACAACGGAGACGAAAGCGGAATCGGAAATATCAAAAGGATTCCATTTCTTACAATTCCTCTAGCATTCTACTTCCGTGGCTTACGATCTATTGAAAACAAAGCGCACGTAATTAGAGGTAAAAATAAAATCGTTACAATTGAAGCTCCGTAAGCGGACACCCTAGGGTAGCAGAAAAAGGGTCCATAACTGGAGCTCACCGCTTACAGGAATGATTCTCGTAAGAGGAGAATTCAAACAGGGTTTTTTTCAAGGCGGCCATAAGTAAAGCTCTCCGCTTACGAGAGTGTCTTCTCAGAGAGGTTCAACTGTAGCTGAAAAACACTGAAATAGAAATATCTTACCCTGTTCTTGCCGGGCCGTAAGCGTTCACTTTAGACTCCAAGTCGCGATTAAAGCTTCTTTGACGCCGTAATGTACTCAGCGCCGTATAACCAAACGCGTCACGCGAACTCGTGTACGGCGCGGCTTCGGGGCTCGCGCATGAATTCCGGCGTGAATCCCCTGACACCACTGTGAAGTTCTCATTTGATCCGAATAGCTTGTTTTTATTCACAATCCTCCTCGAGGATGAGCCGTCGGTCAAAGAGTTCCCACTCGAACTGCGCGTGCGCTTCGAACGAGACAAGTCCCCGGATTTAAGTCCCAGTTTCCTAGCAAAGTCCGCCTTCTCAAAAGAACTGCCTCGACTTCGCGAGCCGCTATAGTCTGATTCATCGTAGCTGAGCTGGCTGCCGTTTACTAAAAGTCTGTCTCGTCTTAATCCACTCGCGCTATCCACGCTTAAAGCTCTTGTTTTAGTATCGCCACCCGCACAGAACACTATTGTCTTGTCGCTTAAAATCTTGACCTCGGCTAAACTCTTAGAGCTGCCGTGTAAATCGTTCAAATTTTCCATCGGTGGAACGTGAATCAGCTCGACATCAGTAACGGAGCGACTTTTATTGACGACCTTAGTAAAGTCTGTGCTCCCGCTAAAACTCGAGCTACGCGTCTCGGGTATAATCCCGAGGGACGGGCTGCCGATGCGGCGTTTCTCCGTGAGGCTTGTACTCCGTTGTCGGGATTCAAGTTCATTCCGAAAACGCTCCCCACCTGGAAAAGGTTTGCGCTCCTCTTTGCCGTTTTCATTACTCACCGGGCTTGAACTGCGGGCAGCATCCCGCAGAAGTCCGCTCGAGGAAGAGTAGTACGAGGGAGGGGACTCGAAAGAGAGAACACCTTGAAAGCTCTCTCCAGAAGAGTTCAATGGTCGATCTTTATCGTCAAGAGTTTTGGACGTATCATCAGACGCAATACTCACCAAGCTTTGATTTGTGGGACTGCCTTGCTGTAAGTAGCCCCCAGTCTCGCTCGTACTGCTCGTGCGGCTGCGTGACGAAATGTACATCTCCAGATAATCACCGCTGTCCATACTTGTAGTACTCAAATTGCTCCCAGACCGCAGGTGTTCAGACATCGGAGAGGAAAAGTCAGTTGCTTCACTCCCGCTGCGGCTCCGACTTTCTGGTTTAAGTAAGGAGTCCGCGTAGGTCTCCGAAACAGTGCGGCGGTACTTACCATCTCTATCAAGCACGCCATCCATTCGATTGGACTCCGCTTCGCTAGGAGCACTCGAAGTGTGTTTATGAGTAGTCGTAAGTCCGTGGTCGTTCGGCGATAGAAGTTCCCCGTTAGGATGTTCCCCAACAGCTTGCAACGATGATGCGATCCGATCTACATTAGAGAGCGCTCTCCTTTTACCCTCGAACCTCTCGTATGGCGCAGTTTTCTCGCGAAAAGTACCACTAGCGAAATTTCCCTCGCTGAAATTCCTTCGATGCGACAGTTTTGAGTCCTTGTTAGGTATCGCGGACATGTCATGACTAGACTCGGCTAAGAGTCGTTCTAGAATTCCCCCGGGAGCGGGTAGCTGGATACCTTCAGTCGGGGGCGGGGCAGTTGAAGACGAATCCTCCCCTAAATAAACCCCGCTTCGCTCGTCATAATGCCCGCGCTCTCGTGTTACGATCTTCCGCCGCCTTTCGGCATTCTTGTACCACTGTGACAAAATCCCGCCTTCATTTGACTCCTCATGTGATGTCTTCCGACTAGGCCCTTTATCTTCTCCCAAATAAATCCCGCTCAATTTGTCGTACGCAGTGGACCCCTCTGTGTCTTTTTTCTCCTCTCCCAAGTATATTCCCCCCGCGCGTTCTGTCTCGCTGATGAGACTCAAGTGGAAGCTATGCGACGAGGTGGTTGAGCTCGGAGTCTTCAGCGGTTCACCCCGCAGATAAGTGAAGGGAGTTACTTCCTCTTTATTCTCAACAGAGGTCTCCATCACGGGCCATGCGTCTTCACCCATGTGGCGAACACTTTCCCATTCTAGCTCGCGAAGGATGTCAGCGCCTTCACGCGTCTTAGCGATCAATCCAAGAACGTAATAGCATGTCCTGATACAAAAATAGAAAAATGCTGAATAATAACTCAGAAAATGTTCAAAGAAATGCGCGCGCTATGATTGGTCAGATCGAGGTCATTATATCTCAATAGTAAACTTTATCCTCATACATTGTTAAAGAAATATAAAAACGCGCCTAGTGCATTGTTGAGTTAAATAAGCACGCGGGAATTTTTAAGAACACGAGAGAGGTGCAGAAAAGCACGAGCGGAAGACGACTGTTTCTCGCACTTCTCTTCGCACTTCTCGAGTGTACGTCACGCGCGTGCTTTATCGAGTTACAATGAACTCGGTTTAACTTATCATAGCAAGCGCATTTCCTTGAGCATTTTATAATGAGTTATAAAAGCATTTGGGAATTTTAAAAAACACAATAAGTTTCTCTGAATTGTTTACATCCACATGATAGAAAAAAACAATCAGTCAATCAATCAATCAATCAATCAATCAATCAATCATCAGTCAGTCAGCCACTAAAGTCTTTTAATTTCGTCAACCAATCATTCATTTAGCCTGCATAACGTGGAAGACGCTACGTAGGGACAATAACAGCCACGAAACATACCCTCTTATAGCAAAATTTCCACATGCTGCGGCCAGATCTACAATCTCTGGAATGATTTCTTCATCCACAAGAAAGTTGATGCCCCAATTTGTGGAGCCGACATGTCCCTGAAAACAATAGAGCTGCGTGATACCCAGGTCCAATGAAATTAGAGGTTGTAAAGGGCTGCGTGGTATCTGAAGTTATATCGTGTAATCATTCAAACGAAAGTCAAGGCCCGGACACAAGGTTCAACTATTTTTTGCAACGTTGCGCGCAATACTTGCAGAAGTAGAATCCACTTTTACATTTTTACGACGTTGCGCGCAACAAATTGTATCGTGTGACACCCCCAAAAATAATGTCACAAGATTTTTTGGGGGGTATCACACGAGAAACGTTGCACCGTGTGTCAGGACCTTCACTGGGCGGGCCTTTACTGAGTTGTACTCTGACTACTTTACTGTGGTCCTTTCAATTATGTTGTAAACAGTTCAAAAGAAGAAACTGAATCCTGAAATTATAAATCTAAAGCTAAAATTACAAAATCTTGATAAAAAAATTAACTGTAAAAAGAAAAGATCTTAGTAAAAGGAGGGACAATTTTCCACTGGCTCAGTGCAACGAAATAAGTGGAAAATGTTTTTCTTACTCACCGCTGGAGGCCTGGGTATAGGTCATGTGACCTGAAAGACGGACAGTTGCTTTTGTTGCGTCCGCCATTACTGTCCTTCCCACCCACCCACCCTGAGATTTCAGTTTAAATGTAATGCCGCGGTGCAACCATGTAATTTTGTTACTATCCCTGTTTTTTTTTGTGTGTGTGTGTGTGTGTGTGTTGTGAAAAGTGTACAATCAATCAATCAAACTTTATTTAAATGTCAAAAGACCGCCTAGCCAGGAAGAAATCTCCCTTACTAATATGGGGACATTCTAAAAATTAAAATAAAATAAATAAAAACAGTTTTTTAAGTTTACAATGAAGGTCATGCTGCAGTGTTCGGCTTGGCATAGCTACCAGTGGTGTGCGAGAAACGATATCGGTGAAAGGAACTCACCAAAGCCCACAAGGCCGCCTTAAGTTCTAACACATCTTCTCTTGTTTTTGGTTCCAGTGTCTGCAGCGTGCGCGCAAACAGTTCTATATCGTTCTAAATTGCAAAAGAAAAAAGGTTTTGAAGTCAGGGAAACAAAAGAGAACAAAATATATTTTTTTAAAACTCTTAATTGTATATTAAAAAAAAAAATTGGGTGCTGATTGTCAAACTCAAAAAAGCGGTTTTCAATTGTGTCGAAAGTAATTTCTTGATTGCTTGGTTTTTCAATGCTACGCTTTGTGATTGGCTAAAAATCTCGCGCCACTTTCTCAACCAATCACAAGTAAAACCAAAAACAATCACGCGTTTTCGCGGGCTTGGCACCGGCTACATGTATTTGCCTCGAGTTCTGATTGGTTCAACGGATTGTCTGCGAGTTCTGTGATTGGTCAAAGTAATTTCTTTGGTTTTGGTTTTGTGTCACTCAATTGAAAACCGCTTTAGAGACAAAATGCATATTCATTACGTTGGCTGGCAGCAGCGTCTTAACCTACATCGCCATCAGAAGAAGAAGAAGCGATAAATCTACATTTACCGAATTCCAATTCGATGTGGAATTCCCATGCACTGTTCAACGCGTTCCTGAGAAGAGCCCTTAGTTGTGATGAATATATTATTAATATAAAAATTTACAACTTACAGTTTTCTGTAGAAGTTTAAAGCCATTTTTCTTTTGAACCAGTTGGCCGTATAAGTGAGGAGGTAGATAGGCATCTTTTAACACTGTTCTGTAACAAAAATGGTGTTAATATTTACTCAGTCAAAATTTTACAAACAATGTATGGCTCATTAGTGCTTTTGCCACCCAACAATTTCGTAGTTTTTAACAGTAGATATTTCCTTAAATATTGCATGAAAAAAGCTCAACATTGCATAGATTAGTAAGTTTAACAAGCTCTTTCAACTTTTGAAGTCAGTTGGTATTCAGCATGATGCCTTCTCTATGCAGATTCGTATGCTAATGAAGGAAAATGTTAACAATGACGTCAGCAAAGATCGCCCTATTGACCCGCCATTTTGAATGCGGACAAACCCCTAGGGACGAGGTTTCAGTACGGAAAGATGACGTCAAGTGGACGAGACTATGTTCGGGAAACACTCGGTTACCGTGAAATTCCCGAACAGTTAATTAACATACCTTTTGTTTGACCTCCTAATAAAAGTGTTCTCGTCTTTCTGTTTGACGTATGACGTCAACGATTCCGCCAGCAGTTCTTCCACCCAGCGAACATACGCTTTATTGTAGTGCTTCAAAGTGAATGATAAAATCAAAAATAGTTAAGGTGGCTCTTTATAGTTTTATGGCTGCACGCGCGCTGATGATGTGGGATTTAGTAATTTGGCACATGCTCATACGAAAATGAAGGTTTTTCCCATTTATAAGACAGCTTTATTCAGCTCATACTCATATTCATATTCATATTCATACTCATATTCATACTCATACTCATATTCAACTCATCCAACAACTTTGCGGATTATAATATATAAATAAATAAATACTGTCTAACATAAAGACCTACAGTTCTCCACTGATCCATCAAAGTTGTAAGATATCCTCGATACGACAGATACTTCAGGCCGCTCTCAACGGAAAGGAATCTGAAATAAAAACAACAGACTTAAGGGTTAGAATGGCGGTTACAGTGGTTTTCATAGGAGTATGACAATAAATTTGCATTTTCTTTGCTCTTGCTTCACTTCACGTCACTTCACTTCGCTTCACTTCACTTCACTTCACTTCACTTCACTTCATTATGGAAAATTCGAGCCATTTTCACGGCGGGTTTAATGGCCTAAGTCCAAGTCAGGCACCTTCCTTGTCACTCTCTTACACGCTGTACGGTAAAGGAGTTAAAAATCATTCATCATTCAAATTACGAAAAGGAACACCAGGTAACGTTTTATCAACTTCATAATAGTTATTTACAATATTTACTGATTTAGTTCTCGACTATAATTACGAGTCCGAATTTTCTATACAAACTCTAATATTATTGGCGTCCTATGCCAGCACTCGTTACATGTTTTCCCGCGCATGGCGCTGGTTGTCGGCTGTGATTGGCTAGATGTGATAGCATTGGTTTTGGTTTCACTTCGCAAACTGAAAATCGCTCTTCACAAAGAAAAAGAAACTCTTACACATGTAATGACCTACCGTGTCAAAAGACGAAGGCCTTTCTCTCCCAAGTGAATAAGCACCGGACTTAGTTCCACTAGGTATTGTAGATTAGCCTGTTACAACCAGAAAAATGAAGATAACAATACTTTTGAGCCGGGCTCGAGTTGTGACATGTGCTTTCAACTTTTGACCATTCAAATGAAAGTTATTGAGCAGTCCTTTTTTGTGGTACTGTTTATTATGTTGTACATGGTGGTTCTAACTTCTGAGTCTGTGGATGAAATCCTCAAGTGTGACTATTCAAATGAAAGCTACTAAGCAGTACTTTTTCTGTGGTACTGTTTATTATGTTGTACAAGGTGGTTCTAACTTTTGAGTCTGTGGATGAAATCCTAAAGTGTGACCATTCAAATGAAAGCTATTGAGCAGTACTTTCCTGTGGTACTGTTTATTATGCTGTACAAGGTGGTTCTAACTTTTGAGTCTGTGGATGAAATCCTAAAGTATGACCATTCAAATGAAAGCTACTGAACAGTACTTTTTTGTGGTGCTGTTTATTATGCTGTACGAGGTGGTTCTAACTTTTGAGTCTGTGGATGAAATCCTAAAGTGTGACCATTCAAATGAAAGCTATTGAGCAGTACTTTCCTGTGGTACTGTTTATTATACAAGGTGGTTCTAACTTTTGAGTCTGTGGATGAAATCCTAAAGTGTGACCATTCAAATGAAAGCTATTGAGCAGTACTTTCCTGTGGTGTTGTTTATTATGCTGTACAATGTGTTCTAACTTTTGAGTCTGTGAATGAAATCCTCAAGTGTGACCATTCAAATGAAAGCTATTGAGCAGTACTTTCCTGTGGTGTTGTTTATTATGCTGTACAATGTGTTCTAACTTTCAAGTATGTGTATGGAATCCTAAGGTGTGACCATTCAAATGAAAGCTACTGAGCGTATTTTCGTGTGGCACTGTTTATTATGCTGTACAAGGTGGTTCCTGAAGTGTCACCATTCAAATCAGCAATACGTTTCTCGTGCCCAGCCTACCTCATCCTCACAAGCCTCATCAAGCACGTCAGCGGCTTCCATGGCAACTTGTGTGTCAGTATCATACAGCTGTTAATTAAACACAAAACCGATAATTACATCACTAATAAATAGCCTGTAAATAAAAACCTTAACGGTTAACAGTATAAGACAATAGACAAATTCGGCTAACGCATTGTTGTACCCAATTCAAACCTTTTGGGATTAGAACTCTTTGTTCGTCATATTTCCATATCAATGAAGCATTGACATGGAAATTATATGGAAATATTGTGAACAAAGGATCCTATTCCCAGAAGGTTTGAATTGGGTACAACAATGCGTTAGCCGAATTTGTCTATACAAGAATAATAGCACTGCACAACAAAGTTATAAAGCGGACTTATGCACTCACAAATATATTTCATAGTCTCCTTTGTTCCTTCGTTTACATGTAACTACTACAGAAAAATCTTGAGATGTGTAACGTTGTTCTACCTTTTAAATTTGTGTTTAAAATCTAACATGCACGATGTAACCAATCAAATAAAAGCTCTAAAGCGGTACCTTGTAGCGGTACAAGACCAGCACGCAACCTAAGATCTTCAAAACTATAGGTGGTTTTCAATCAATCTCTAGAGACATAGATAACAATAGTGAAACGAACAAATGCTGGTGGACGAACAAAAGGAGCTAATGAGAGAACTATTGTTTATGTCCACCAGCATGGCGGCGATGACGTAACATGAAAACCACCTATTACTCCTTTCTCTAATTTGAAGACTTATGGAGACTCTCTGTCTGTGCTCCTAAATTATGGAACTCTTTACCCATTGAAATAAGAAACTGTTCTTCAGTCAATATTTTTCAAACGTTTCTTTTTGAACGAACATTTAAATATCTAGATAATTTTCACATTACCATATTAAGACAATTTTTGTACATATTTTTAACACACTCGTTTTTGTTATGAGTTTTTCTCACTTTTATAAAGTCCCTTAGAACTTTTGGATTTTGGCGCGATAGAAATTGTAATTGTAATTGTAACTGTACTGCTTCTTTTTCAGTATGTTGCAGAAAGAAATTGAGGATTTTCTCAAAATTTGATTTTGGAGAACTACTGGGGGGTATAAGGTCCAAAACTGCTCCTGTGATACAAACGTACTGTAGCAAAAGGACCAAGTAATGTGATGTAATTGTTTTACCTGCGAGACAAGCAATTCAATTCCCCAACTGTGGAAAAATAGAACTCGTGCCCGCAACAGAACCCGCATGTGACTTGTGGCGTAGAGTCGAGTGGCCTACAAGCAAACAAGTGTATTTATAACAAAAATTGATTACAGACAGTTGGCTTGGAATAAGTAACCTCTATAGCATTTGGAGGAAATGATAACGTTTTGAAAAATAAATTTAAGAAAGGGCAAGCATGTCAGTTGAGTGTCCAAAGTAATTTCATAATTGATTTGGTTTGCATTGCTACGCTTGGTGATTGGCTAAAAAATCTCGCGCCATTTTCTCAACCAATCAGAAGTAATACCAAAACCAATCGTGACTTGCTCGCACGCGTTTTCCCGCGCTTGGTGCCGGCTGCATGTATTTGCTTCGAGTTCTGATTAGTTCATCGGATTGTCTGCGAGTTCTGTGATTGGTCAGAGTAATTACTTTGGTTTTGGTTTTACGACACTCAATTGAAAACCGCTCTATATGAGTATCATTCCCATAGTCAATTAAATTAAATCCTAAATTAAATTAAATTAAATCCTATGGTGTGTAATAGTACTTTTGCACGGTATCATTTGTTCTAACTTTTGACTTTGTGGATGAAATCCTATGGTGTGATGGTCATTCAAATGAAACCTCTTCAGCGGTACTTTTGCATGGTACCATTTGTTCTAACTTTCGAGTCTGTTGATAAAATCCTATAGTGTGACCATTCAAATAAAACCTCTTCAGCAGTACTTTTGCATGGTACCATTTGTTCTAACTTTTGAGTCTGTGGACGAAATCCTATGGTGTGACCATTCAAATGAAACCTCTTCAGCAGCACTTTTGCATGGTACCATTTGTTTTTCAATATTTTACAAAATGAAATTTTTCTTGAATTTTGATCTTTGGCGCTCTTAGGAGTTAATGCCAAGGGTAAAGAAAACCAACACATATCTACACACCGGACTGGAGGCTGTCAGAATCTTTGATAAAATTATCCTTGGGATACCACTGTGGCTGTAATCCAAGCTGGCGATGATCAGCTTCTGAAGACTGTCACGTGACGGCAACGAACACAACTCCAGCAAACTAAACAAAAAGAGACAGAATGGCCCAATTTACATTTGTCTGCTTAGTGACCTGGCCTTTGTGTGGGAGTGAGGCTGAAGTTAACCCTACTTTGAATGGTCAAAAGCAGTACTTTTGCATGGTACCATTTGTTCTAACTTTTGAGTCTGTTGATGAAATCCTGTGGTGTGACCATTCAAATGAAACCTCTTCAGCAGTACTTTTGCATGGTACCATTTGTTCTAACTTTTGAGTCTGTTGATGAAATCCTGTGGTGTGACCATTCAAATGAAACCTCTTCAGCAGTACTTTTGCATGGTACCATTTGTTCTAACTTTTGAGTCTGTTGATGAAATCCTATGGTGTGACCATTCAAATGAAACCTCTTCAGCAGTACTTTTGCATGGTACCATTTGTTCTAACTTTTGAGTCTGTTGATGAAATCCTATGGTGTGACCATTCAAATGAAACCTCTTCAGCAGTACTTTTGCATGGTACCATTTGTTCTAACTTTTGAGTCTGTTGATGAAATCCTGTGGTGTGACCATTCAAATGAAACCTCTTCAGCAGTACTTTTGCATGGTACCATTTGTTCTAACTTTTGAGTCTGTTGATGAAATCCTGTGGTGTGACCATTCAAATGAAACCTCTTCAGCAGTACTTTTGCATGGTACCATTTGTTCTAACTTTTGAGTCTATTGATGAAATCCTGTGGTGTGACCATTCAAATGAAACCTCTTCAGCAGTACTTTTGCATGGTACCATTTGTTCTAACTTTTGAGTCTATTGATGAAATCCTATGGTGTGACCATTCAAATGAAACCTCTTCAGCAGTACTTTTGCATGGTACCATTTGTTCTAACTTTTGAGTCTGTTGATGAAATCCTATGGTGTGACCATTCAAATGAAACCTCTTCAGCAGTACTTCTGCATGGTACCATTTGTTCTAACTTTTGAGTCTGTTAATGAAATCCTATGGTGTGACCATTCAAATGAAACCTCTTCAGCAGTACTTTTGCATGGTACCATTTGTTCTAACTTTTGAGTCTGTTGATGAAATCCTATGGTGTGACCATTCAAATGAAACCTCTTTGTCAGTACTTTTGCATGGTACCATTTGTTCTAACTTTTGAGTCTGTTGATGAAATCCTATGGTGTGACCATTCAAATGAAACCTCTTCAGCAGTACTTTTGCGTGGTACCATTTGTTTTTCAATATTTTACAAAATGAAATTTGTTATTTTTCTTGAATTTTGATGTTTGGCACTCTTGGGGTGAACGAACATTTCCATTTAATAGATAAGGGTAATTTTCCACTGGCTGGTTGTTCAACGAAATAAGTGGAAAATGTTTTTCTCACACCCTGCTGGGGGTAAAGGTCATGTGACCTAAAAGGCAGGCAGTTGCTTTGTTGTGTCCGCCATGACTGACCTTCCTACCCACCCACCCTAAGATTTCATTTTAACTTTAATGTGCAACCTTTTGATTTGTTATTGCCCCTGCTTGTAAGGGTTATGATAATTATGTGTGCAATTTTATGAGTTTAAAATAAAGGTCAGGCTGCGGTGGTCGTTGATTTAGGTTTTAATAAAACAGAACGACAAAAAGTATACTCACTCCCGTTTTACGTTACTAAAGAAGTTAAGCTCTCCATGTTTCAATACAAATTAATACATAATAATATACTACCTAATAATAGTTTTCTCTACAAAATGAAAAAGGTCAATTCTCCATCTTGTCCCCTTTGTCAAACAATAAAGCAGACTATCCTTCACCTTTTTGTTGACTGCCCCCTAGCTAGAGCCTTTTGGCAGGAATTTACTTATTGGTATAACTCCATGTGCAAAAAACATGTCGAGCTTAAAAAAAAAACAGAAATAATCTATGGTGTCTTAGACAACGTGTCGGAGACTCTCAATCATCTAATTCTTATCGCTAAGCAGTGTTTATTTAACTGCGCCACCAACAATAGTAAATATCTTTTTGCGGATTTTCTCATTGTGGTTAGGAACAAAATTAAATTAGAAAAATCCATCGCTGTTTGTGCTAATAACTTCCATCGCTGTTGTACAAAATGGAAAGATTTCGTTTAGATAATAGTCTACATTGTCACTTTCTTTCATTTTCAGTACTGTTTACATGTCATGTTAATGTGAAGGACGTAAGGATTTAATTTTGTATGTAAACCTCTCTTGTATGTAATCGTCTTTGTAAAAATAAAAATAAATAAGCTTAAATAAAAAAAAAAAAAAAGAAAAAAAAAAGGTTTGGCATGGCTACCAGTGGTGTGTGACAAATGACACTCACTATTGGTAGATCCCAGTCCTTTCCAGCAGTTTGGAGCCTCCTTTGGTACACGCCAGTTTACCAAGGAACAAGAAGTAGTCTCTACCGAGCGTGCTCAGAACATTGTTGTTACTTAGGACTCCAGTTGTGATGCTGGGAGACAGGGCCTGGGAAGAAGAATTTTAAAAGCAATCAAGACCAACAACCTCTCAAGTTCATCAGTTTTTTTTTTTGCCTTGGTGTTTTGAAAGCCTTTTTTTTTCAAAACTTTGAGTGGAGTTTGGTGATGTTGAGGTCCAATTTCTTGTTTATAATTCATTATGAATTTGGTGGCTTGCACGTTTATTGGCATACACAATTCAAAACATTGGTATAAATTCAAACTTCAGCAAATATCATGTAAAAACTTGTAACGTGAAAAAATCTTCAACAAACAGCAAAACCTTACGTCATGTGAGGTTCTAACTTTTGAGTCTCTGGATGAAGTACCACAGTCTGACCATTCATTTGAAAGCTACTCAGCAGTACTTTCCTGTGGCAATGTATATATATTATGCGGTACAAGGTGGTTCTCACTTTTGAGTCTGTGGATGAAATCCTAAAGTGTGACCATTCAAAGAAAAGCTACTGAGCAGTACTTTCCTATGTTGCGCTTTATTATGGTCTATTATGTTGTACCATGTGGTTCGAATATTTGAGTTTGTAGATGAAAAAAATCTCTTCAACAATATTTTCCAATGGTGCTATTTTTTTCAGTATTTTTCAAAATACAATTTGGGATTTTTTTTAGTTTGATTTTAGCTGATATTGGTAGTGAAAGGGTAAAATTCAACTTGAACCAACGAGAATTAACTTTAAACTTGTTGAAAAGGATCAGGAAAAGAGAACGTTTGATTTTATAAAAAAAAAAATCATAACATTTATAAGTATTAATGAAATTTGCAATGAAGCATTTTAAATCTTTACAGTGCTTAAAAATTGTCATTACAGTGATGATTATAGTGCTCATTTTCATTGCAGTTATAAAGCAATTATTTTATTATTATTATATAACCTAAAAAAATGTTTCAGGCCTCAACAAGATTCGAACCCATTGTCTTTGTGATTCCAATTCGAATGCTACCAGTTAGCTCCCATCTGGCCTTGTAGCTTAGAGGTAGTGTTTGCACCGGAATCACAAGGGTCGTGGGTTTGAATCCCATTGAGGCCTATCCACCACAGTTCATATGAATTTATTTTCACATTCACATTATCACAGTGCTTAAAAATTAATTATAACTTGCACCACATTAATTTCACAGTGCTGATAGCTTACATGAAAATCATTTAACAGTGCTTAAATACATTTTAAACAGTGAAAATAAGGCAGACATTTAAAATAAAGATTGTTACCTTAGAATGTTGAAGCAGAACCTAAGACAAAGCACAAAATTAATTATGGTAGAATTTACAAGTACATTGTTTGTAAACAGCTTCACTTCATGAATCTACAACAGTAATATTAATACTTATTATAGTTTATCATAATTATTAAGTTTCTATAATAACAACTAAAAAAAGGTTTATTGATATTCTGTTTCATTTACTTTTACGTTATTAACAAAATGTATTTTTAACAAGACTTTTTTTATAACAGCCACAAACTTTCGACTCCAAATAATTTTATTAGTTTGGTACCAGATTGTCTTAGCCACATTTCTGTGCAAGACGTTTCTGGTTGATATTACACTGATTACAGAAACAGTTTGCTCATTTCACCGGGATCGTAGTTTTGTCATTAACTCCAGAAATCCTGTAAAAAAAGCTGGCTAAAACTTGTGATTCTGTTCTCATTTATTTTCATACCTAACCCTCTAGGCTGAAATACAAAAGCAAACTTTGCATTTCTCCACCTAAATAGCGTGTTGGTCCAAGTTCATGATTTCAGTATTTTTGGTGGGGGGCGGGCTGGAGGATTTGAAAAAAGTACATCTGCAAGTGTTTTTTTATGGTAGCTCATGCGCGCATGCAATGCGTGCCTATGTTGTGCCATTTAAAGTGGCGAGATGTGATTAAAAATCTTTATTTCAAAAACCATTAAAGATGAATTACAGTCCGTACTACGCAATCTCAGCTCGGCAATGTTTGTGAGACTCACAAACAAGGAACGTTTACTAGCAAAAATGAAAATTACGGGACAAACTTACCTTTTCCTTCATTATTAATGTCAGATATCCTTGCCAAACAATAAAAACATGTAAAAGAACCCCAAAGTTTTCCAAAACCGACTTTTCAGCTCATCGAGCATTCGTAACCACAACAGCCATAATTAATGGCGGACTGAAGGTTTACTCCCATTTACTCCATGTATGCTATTGCCGAAGTGTAACATATCAACAAATTAAAAACCAAAAATGAAAACAAATCCCGAGATTGCACAGTACGGACTGTAATTCAGCTTTAAAACTGAAGTAGCAATCCTAACATGTCAGAGTACCTCATGTAGGCATTCACCAATATCAACTACCAGTTCTTGAAGGAGTAGTCCCTCTGTAACCTGTTAAGGAATTGAAGAGCCAAGTTATCGGAAATCAAAATGCTGAAAGATTAAAGGTTGGTTATAAACAAAGTTCAGATGGTGTTTAACAAAGATGCAGTCTAAACCAATGTATATTTGGGCAACCCTAATATTTAAATGTTATTTACTGTAAACATTGTCCAGAAGGAATAATTATACATTGTAACGATGATCTACTTAAAATGACCCACATATAAACAGATGTAAGGTAAAGGTAAAGTCGCACTCGGGCCACGACGGCCCACACGGCCGGAGCTTAACCCGGTTTCCGTAGCATGAAGCAACTAGGAATATTGCTACTCCCCCCTGGATGGGATGCTAGTCCATCGCAGGGTTACCCCCAGCATTTTGTCGCCGGTACCCATTTATACACCTGGGTGGAGAGAGACAGTGTGGAGTAACGTTTCTTGTCTAAGGAAACAACACGACGGCAGAGATCAGGCTTCAAACCACCGACCTTCAGGTTGAAAGTCCGATGTGCTAACCACTAGACCACCGTGCCACCCACAATAAACAGATATGGAGGTCCATTGTCTTCAACCCATGGTCTAAGTTAGACTTTGTTGAAATAACTGGTGCTGAGTTTTTGCCTAATAGGCCTTGGTAACAATAATAATATTAACATTATTGTAAGATACTTTCAGTGGTGGTCATCACATACTTTGACAAAAAATCAAACATGGACAAATCAATCAATCAGACTGTCTTGATTGACTGACGGACTGACTGACTGACTGACTGGCTGGCTGAGTGGCTGGCTGACACACTGACATGATGGACTGACTGAGTGACTGGCTGACTTGACCGACTGTCCGGGTGACTTGATTGACTTCACGGTGTGACTGACTGGCTGACTGGCTGGCTGAGTGGCTGGCTGTCACACTGACATGATGGACTGACTGAGTGACTGGCTGACTTGACCGACTGTCCGGGTGACTTGATTGACTTCATGGTGTGACTGACTGGCTGACTGGCTGACTGACTGACTGACTTGATTTACTGACCAGCTGAATGACTGACTGGCAGATGGACTTGACTGGTCCAGTGACTTGATTGACTGACTGAATGACTGACTTGATTGACTGACTGACTGACTGACTGACTGACTAGTTGAATGAATGACTGGCCCACTGACTTGTGATTGACTCACTAAGTACTGTAACTGGCTGACTAGCTAGCTGATAGACTTGTCTGACTAGCTGACTGATTTGAGGGACTGAGTGACTTACTGGCTGACTTCACTGACTGGCTGACTGGCCAGCTGACTGCCTGGCTGACTCGACGGTTTGACTTGATTGACTGACCGTCTGAGTGACTAGCAACTGGCCACTAGTTAACATGACTGACTGACTTCAGGACTGACTGATGGAAATTTGGTCTTATCATCAGAGTTGATATTACAATACTATAGGTAAATTGCATCGCAAAGAGATTGACTATTTGAGTGACTGAGTAATTGATAAACTTGTCAATGACTGTCTCCCTGAATGGCTTCAGTTGCTAGCTTGACTAATAATAATAGTAGCGGTAATAGTATGTCTTCATTGCACCTTACTCTCCAAAGGGCAGTATTGGTCTACTTACAACAAAAGTTAAACATTAACTAAATGTAATACATTACCAAATACACTAAAAACGTAATCAAAATAAAAAATAAAAAGAATATGATAAAAGAATCGACAGCTAAATAATCATTTACTTACAATTCCGCTGGGAACCTCTTTCTTTTTCTGTAACATTAAATGAATATATTTGCCTACAGCTTTACAAGTGATCTAATTATCTAATTTAAATATTAAATCCAATGTATTTTATTTCACCATAATCACTTAAATTAGTAAAGTAAGGATCTGACTGGCCAGCTGTCTGTCTGTCTGTTTGATTGGCAGATTTTTACTGACTGGCTGACTGATTGATGGTCAGCATGAATTACTGTTTGACAATTTAGCTAAAATATTAATTGACTGATTTACTAGCTGACTGACTGGATTTTACTGTTTAACAAACTGCAGGATCAACTAAATTACTGAACCACTGAATTAATGACTGCCAACATTCTCTAAGAAATAATGATTACAAACTTCTCACTGAAAGAAAAACAAACAGCTGTTTTGAGAAAGATTGTCACATGAAAAGACCAAAAGGAAGCATCGATTGCAGTGTCAAAGAAGTTACCAATGCATAATAAATCAAACAACATTGTTCATGTGCAAAATTATATACTGCGTAAACACTGACTTGTCTGAAAATATCATAAGAGGTTTCAATATCTATAATGGATACTGGTATTGAATGGGATTTGGGATTTGCTTTTATCTGCAAACTTCTTATATCTTGGATATCAATTTTCTACTGATACAGTAACAAGACTCTACCAGTCTCACATATCACATGTGTAACATTGCCTCTGTTGTGAAAAGTAATAACCTCACTTCCTTGTGGTATTGTTGCCAATATGACAAACTTTCATGAAACAGCTGTATATTATGTGTTGTGGTGCAATTTTGTCCTTGGTGCAAATTTTATTTTCCTTTGTTTAAAACTCATTATCATTTTATTTTATTTTATTTTTATTTTATTTATTTTGCCACACACAATGAATTACAAGAAGAAGAAAAAACGTTAATAAATAGGTTAATTAACATCATACATTTCCATACCCAAAAAAAAAGGAAAATAAAATTTGCACCAAAGACAAAATTGCAACACAACATACAGCTACTTCAATTAACGTTGTTGGATGAAAGCTCAAAGCCACGACTGCAAGGAAGTATGGGTAGTTGTAAATAGCCATTGTATAAGAATCCCATACTACCTTGCGGTCTTGGCTTTTTGCCTTTTTCATCCAACAACGTTAATTGAAACAGCTGTATGTATCAGATCACTAAAAAAATGAAATGCCTTACGTCTTCACCATCAAGAAGGAAGTCCACAAGCAGGCATCCAACTTCAGAGAATGTTCTAGCTTGAGGATCTGATATGTGAACAGTGCAGAATCGCTGGCTGCTGGGCTTGTAGAAATACAGAAGATTACGTATAAACCTGCAGAAAAATCAACATTGATAAAGATGCAATGTTGATCATGTCACAAGCATGGAACCTGACAGATCACACATCGATTGGATGCTCTAACCACTGAGCTATGAGAGACTTGTGGCAAGCTAGACCATTTACATAATTTATATGACACGCATCCTGCTAGGATCAACAATGTCAAAAGCATCATGTTACTACCAAGCTTAAAAAAATAGCAATCTTTCTTTATTTATCAGTGAAAAATCATTGTATTGTTCCAAAAAATATCCATTCCCACTTCCCCCATTGAAGGTTTTTGAGGGGTTGAAATCCCATCCCCCAACCCCACCCATTTGGAAATTCCAGTTTTAGCTTTGTAATTGCGTTCAACAAAGAAGATACATCCTAATTTCAACGCCTTCTGTTCTCATGTAGTGGGACTGATACGACAATTTTGGGCAATGTTGTATGTAATTAGACACTGATTTGTTGCTGTTTTCAGCTGTGTTTTCAGCAAAAATATAGATGGCTGCATCACAGTATTCGACACTGGCTTGAATAAAAAACGTAAAAGCTACTAAGAACTAAAACGTTTTCTGTTTTTTTGTAAAAATAGACGTTTCGACTACAAAAACTCGAGTCTTCATCAGTGATGGCAATTAACACATAACATGCAAATATATATAGTCTACAAATTATGCAGATATGCTGGTATATTGGCACCATGGCGACGTGACGACTTGAGAACTCAATTAGTGAATAGAGGTGTAAACATCCGGAATTTCCACGTGATCGTTCCTTGAATTCTGATCTCTAAGGGAATACCAGGCTTCTAAAAAGAGTCGTTTGTGATATTTAGTGGCTTTGTTTACGATTTCAATGTTATCAAAATCTATAGCGTGATCTAATTCGAAAACATGTTGAGCAATCTTGGAGTTTTCGAATTAGATCACGCTATAGATTTTGATATATATATTTACATGTTATGTGTTAATTGTCATCACTGATGAAGACTCAAGTTTTTGTAGTCGAAACATCTATCTTTACAAACAGAAAACGTTTTAGTTCTTAGCAGCTTTTACGTTTTTTATTCAAGCCAGTGTCAACTCCTTTCCTTTATGAATCCTGGCTGCAATTTTACCATTTTTAGAACAATCACAGTATTCCTTTGTTTGCTTTACACTGCTAGGATCTCACAACAGTGCAAGTTTATGTTTTTCCGAATAATGATTGCACTCTCAAGTGGCGGCTAAGGGTGAACAAAAACATGTAGCAGGGCATAAATTGATGTATATACTACTTCTTTAGGCTGTTCACAAACATGTTGAATGCATGTTGAATCTGTAATTATTACAGTAACTAGTTTATTTTACTATCTTTGGCTTTTGAGTCTCCACCCCCATCTGCAGAATTTCTAATCACCTTCCGGGGGGGGGGGGGGGGGGGGATATTTCCTGGTACCATATATTACATGATAAGTATCTGTTGAATTACATCAAAATAATATTAATACTTTTCCTTTCCTGATTCAATATTTCAGAACAATAACAACAATTATTATTAGTTTTTAATAACTTACTTCTGGTTAGAGGTTTCCTCTAATTTTCTCATGGTGATGGATGGAGACTGAAAAAAGAAGAAAATATTGAGTTGTCTGTTACATACCTGTCAGTTTAGTTTATTTTAGTTTATTTTATTTTAAATTGTATTTAATATATCCGCTTTCATGCCAAAAGCTTTGTGGATTATAATATATAAATAATATATAAATAAATACCGGTACTTGTACAAAATAAAAATTATGAAGTCACTAGTCAATGATGTGAAGTGCACAACAAACTTTCAAGAGTAAATTTTCATGTTGCTGGAGAAAAACATGAAAAATATCTGATGGTTATTTAGACATTAACACCGGCCAAACTATACAGTGCCAACTATATCTAGCAACTTGATCATCGATCATCATCATCATCATCATCATCATCATCATCATCATTCTAACTAAGTCTAAGTGGCACATATATAGGGATTCAGTGATTCTTCTCCACTCCAATTAATGCCCACTGTATATGATGTGGTTCAATTTTATCCTTGGTTCAAATTTTCTTTTCTTTTGTTTTTGGCTATGGTCATGTATTATAATGAGTTTTAAACAAAGGAAAATAAAATTTGAACCACAACACATACATGTACAGGCTTCTTCCCAACTTTTCTACCCCAGGTATTTGCTCTTTTCCGTTTCGGCCATTCTACGTCAGATTATCTGATGACTAGTTTAACAATAACAGGGGCGAACTGTACAGTGCCATAACTACATTATACTATTACTAGAGAAATGGTTATGGTGACTGCATTCACAGACTTCTATACTCTTCGCTGTCACCAACAATATGTACAGTACTACAAATTACCTGAAGAGTTGAACCAATAAGATCCCAGTCCCAGTTTCTGAAGTCTCGTTCCATCATCACCTGATCAAAAAAACAACAACAATATATATAATAATTAGAGGAAAATAGTCATGAAGCACAAGAAGCCATCATAATATTTTTGATACATGTAAAATGTTTTTTAAATCATTCATTGGATTACCTGAGTGTCACGCAGTGCAGAAAATATAGGATCATCAATCTCCTGCAAAACAAATCAATTAAAACACTAACGTATAATATGATATATTGCAGTCACTATCTGTCCTCTCATTGGCTAAGAGCCTACAGTTAATTCTGGAAATCAGCTCACCCTAATAACAGATTATTCACTAATTATAATCTGCTAGCAGATTCACATACGTGAATAATCTGTAGGGTGTTGCGCGCAATGCATGATTTCCAACAGCAACGTCAGTTCACAGGTGACGCCAAGCCAAGAAGATGCGCCCGTTAGGCCGCAGGAGCAAGCTTTGAGTCAAATGGACTTTTGAATGTTTTTGAGTAGTTTAATGGTCAATCAAACACCCCAGCATTTTGCTTGTTCAAATGAATAAAAACATTTATTTTATAAAGAATTTGACTGATTCCCAAAGTTTATACATGAACGCAAAGATCTATCCATTCTGCATCAACTGCATGTCAAAGTTATCTTGTGACGTGTGAATTGACAACGTCTCAATGGTTTCCATGTGTAAAACCCCAAAACCCGTAAATATCGGTTTTTAGCATGTAAAGGGTTAAGATGGCCTCCATCTACTAATGTGACACCAATTAACTATTTGTTACATCAGATGACAAAACTACTGCTCTTTGATCACCGGCCAATAACTTGATGACAATTAACCCTTTAACCTCCAAGAGAACCCAAAATAAAAATTACAGAAAAATCCCGAATTTTGCTTTAATTTGTAAAAATAATATTGAAAAACAAATGGTGCATCATGCGAAAGTACTACCTAAGAGGTGTCATTTAAATGGTCACATCATAGGATTTCGTTGACTGACTCAAAAGTTAGAATTCATGTATTTTTGCATGGTACCATTTGTTTTTCAATATTTTACAAAATGAATGGGATTTTTGTTAAATTTTGTTATTTGGCACTCTTGGGTATAGGGTAAGGAAGCCTTCAAGCCTAATTTCCTTTGCAAAAGGGGAGGGGGAAGATTCCCTGGGTAGCTACCCCAGATCTGCTACCGGACGTTCAATTGATCAAGCTGAAGGCGCACGATTGACATTTGAATGTTAAAACAATGGAAAGCAATAGAACTGCCATAGAACTGACCACTCCAACTCATTAATAATTCATGACAAGAACACAAAGGAAATCACCACCATGAAGGAAGTTTGGATACCAGGTCTTAATTTGCATAGATTTTAGCGATTTTATTCCTTCGTTTTCTCCGCATTTAATAATGCAATAATTTAACCTGTTTTGTTTGAGAAGCTATCAAAGACTTGAAAGAGTGCTTCAGGTACAGTATCCAAACACCTTGAAGTGGGTTAAAAACAAAAACTTGGCTGTGCCTCATTTTTCAACCCACTTCTCCGTGTTTGGATTTCCTGATGAAACACTTTTCCTTGTGTTTGATATATTACATAACACTTACTTTGTTAAGACAGGCTGTGAGTCGATCCCTGTGAAGCTTGTCTGGTTTGACTTTCGGTTCCAATGTGTGGGCCTAACAACAACAAAAGTTACAATCATTCAAACGTGCTCTGCTTTTGTTTAAAAAAATAAATACATAAATAAATAAATAAATAAATAAATAAATAAATAAATAAATAAATAAATAAATAAATAAAATGCAATTGCTGAATACCTTAGAAGTGATAAGGGTTAGATAAAGACTGCAAGGAACAAGGCCTCTTTTCTTTGTCTGATGAAGTCGGTCCAAGCAATTCACAGCTATACTTGCACGGCTGAAAGTTAATGAACAGAATGGAAAACAAGTTCATCGGGACAGTTAATCAGGACAGGATAGAAGCAAACTAACATGAACTAAACAGACAAAATAATGGCTAGAAAAGTCAAAATTTCACAAGAATGGCAAGTTTGATTTACTGACAGGAAGTCAATAAATCAAATTTCATGAACTGTAATCCACTTCAATCCTTGCAATCCTGCACTTTATCTCCAAACTACTGCTTTTGTTTTGCTCTATAGAATCTTTTCATCCAACTAAGTTGTATATTCAGTGGCATTTGGCGATATTACGTGGAAATAAGCTGAGTGGGATTTTGCTATTTCGGCAGGACAGTGTACTCCCTTTCAGTTTTCATAATAACAACAAAAATATACATGATTGTATAATTATTATTTTCACCTCCTCTCCTCACTGGTGACTTCAAATAAAGATGCTGTGTTTACTAGCATTGGAACACAATGGGTGTGGCTACTGCACTCTGGGGGCAGGAGTGTGTTAGCCTGTCAACAAACAAACAACATTCTTGGAGCTGTTTGCTTCTAGAAATTTTGCAACATAAAATTTAGTAGTCTTCTTGCATGTTGTCCACTTTCACGAGAGAAAAGTAAAATATGCAACCAGCTAAAAAGCAGTGCTTTCATCTGGTGTTACTTGCTTCTGAGTATTTTACACAACAAAGTATGAAATTTTGGAGAAAATATGAAACATTTAACCCGTTCACTCGCAAAGAGTGCCAAAATTCAAAATTTAAGAAAAATTCCAAATTTCATCTTGCAAAATACTGAAAAACAAATAGAACCATGTCAAAGTGCTGCAAAAGAGGTTTCATGTGAATGGTCACACCATAAGATTTCATCAACAGACTCAAAAGTAAGAACTACACTACATGTCTCATAATTGACTCTGGGAGTGAAAGGTTTAGATTATTTAAAAAAAAAAAACTAAAATGAATATTTTACGCACCAAATGTAACAGTTCTCCTAAAAGAATGGTGGCTCTGACAGAAATGAATGGATCAGATGATGTTATGACTTCTACAAGGCTCTGTAACAAGTGCAAACAAGAATTAATGAAGAGGCAATTACATGTAATTTCTTTGTAACACAATTAACCTGTCTAATGATACATCAAAGCAACATTTTAAATAAAGAGACAATTGAATGAATTTAATTTCTTTGTACATGTAACACAACTATTAACCCAACCAATAATTCATCAATTGAGAAGTAAAATTGTCCCTGCTAAGCTCAGCCCATATGGATACAGGAGGCTTTTATCAGTGTTACATACATGCTTTAGGAGACCATTCAATCAAGGCACCAACAATAAAAGTCTAGATCTAAAAGTAATGGCTCCTACAGGATGACATTTTAGGTTATGGCTACCTTCGCGGGGGTCCAGTGCAACAGCTCTGGCATCTCAAGATTACTATTAAGATACCTTAACCCCTATATCAAATTAAAGCTTCTTATAGATCTGCATGGCTATCTGAAAATACCAATCATTTTCTGAATTGTCAAATATTTTACTTTGTCTATATATGAGTGTCCAAATCAGCTTTTGAAAACTATATAATGGCACAGAAATGGCTCTTAACAAAAACGTTTTCAGAAATAACAAATTAATATTTTGGCAACACGTTTTTGTATAGTTACATGTATGTTAACCTAGCCACTGTCCAAAGTTGAGGAAAAATCAAACAGATTGGTCATAACATACCTCAAGCAGCCCAGCATTTATTAAAGCAGCTAAAACCAGTGTTACATAGTTCTTTGCAAGGTTTGTTCTGACAATAAGATAAAACCATGCAGTTTGGCAATATTAATCAGGAAACAATGAGAGAGCCTTAATTTAAAGCTGCCTTGGGTCATGTCAAAAGTGTCATGTGTGGTGATAAAGTGTCATGAGCATGACATGTCGTGACATGTCATGACATGACATGACATGACATGACATGTTGGGAACTCAGATTTTTTCATTGTATCTCATTTCGGAGAATAAAATTTACCATCTTTCTCTATTAAAATCATCAAAGAAATGTACACCAAATGTCCATAACATACAGTAAACTCTCTCTAAGACGGACACCTTCAGGACCGGTCGAAACTGTACGTCTAAGAGAGGTGTCCAGCTTAAAAAGTCGAGGTAACATGACACCAGTAATTCAGAGATAATAAAGCTGAACCTATACACAATAAATACATGTCTGTTTAAGTCTGTTTTAAGTCTGTTTAAAGTCATTTACTTAAGCAAATTCTACAAACTGGAACAAAAATAATATTAGAAAAGTGGACTCATTTGTTCATATTCAGCGCCTAGCTACATTTCCATTTTGAAGTTCTCAAAGTGTCCGTTGTCCATCTTAGAGAGGTTCCCGTCTTATAGAGAGTTTAGTTACAGTAAAATAACTGAAAAACGGCAGAGACCAACACCAGCTGTCTGTCTTATAGAGGTGTCTGTTAAGACAGAGTTTACTGTATATCAATTAAAACTGAAAAAAGAAACAGTCCAAGTTTGGTTACCTTCCAGTAGCACGGTGAGGCAAGAGCGCTTTAGCTTCCTCTGCTACAAACCCTTCTGATAGTTTCCAGGAATCCTGCATCTGACAAGGATCTGCAAATATACAAAGTGTGTGTGTTACATGGGGTTATGTTTCACTAACTTTTAAAGTAAGATGTAAGAGCTGTAACCCAAAATAGCTAAATTAAAGGGGCTATTTCACCACTTTAGTGCTACCTTAAAAGGCCAATGAAAGACATATTTAAATCAGTGAAAACACAAAAATAAGAGTCCAGTTTTGTTTCAAATTATTCTACTAGTGCTCTAAGAGTAAAAATAAGTGTCTTGGGCTGCAGATGGCCAGGATGGAAATGGATTGCATCTTGAAAACATTGGGCTTACTAATTTCTGTAAGATGGACCACTCAAGAACTCGATTCGCGGAATTCCTTTCATGCAACATTGAACAAAAGAAAATTGTTTTCTATTACGTACATGACTGTACAAACATTTTTCCGTGTCTGGTGGACAATTTAAGTTAAACTTAGCCTGAAAAATGCAAATATATGCTTAACTTAGGCGAGTGTGTTTGCTGAGAATGGTTGCATTTTAATACGTCAAAAAAAAAAATGTTCAAAATCCATTATAACAAAACTTTATTAAACTATTGTACACCGTAGCATGTTCAGTCCATATTGGGAAATATTGGTCTTGTTCTTTTTTTTTTTTTTGCAAGATTATGGACCTCGCCAAAAAAAGAACCTGACCAATATTTCCCAATACAGACCTCATGCTAGTTCAATACCATCTATGTATTGACTTGGAAATATAAACATTCAATGTATCTTACCAACACTGACAAGAGCTTGGTGAAAGTCATCAGTCCATTCAGGTTCCTTAAGCTGAAAAATCTCAAACAATATCTCCATGATTCCTTTCTATAACAGGAACAAAATACAACAATACAGTGAGAAAAATCAGATTTTACATGTAGCTAAGGCTAAAATACATGTACTGGGTGGAGAGCCGGGTTAAAAAAGGTTATGAATTTCTCACACGCAACTGGGAGCCATGCCTAGCCAAACCATGCAGCCTGACCTTTAATATCATCACCATTCAATAATATGACAATACAACAGCTCTAAAATGGCTAACAAGAAACCAAGACTAGATACAATAACATTTGGAACTATGACACTACTTAAAATGCTAATTAAAATAACTGAAACTCAAAAAACACATGAAGGGCAGGTGGGCAGGGCAGGTCAGCCAATTAATGGCAGACGGCAACCAAAACAACTGAACTCTGGACGAGCATGTGATCTGAAGATCCCCTGCACACTAGAACCCAGACTCCCAGCTGTATGTGAGAAAAACGTTTTTCCCTTCATTCATTTCTCAGCCAGTGGAAAAACACATGTTTTGTCATTTTCCAGAATTTTCATTAATAATATTACTAACTAAAGCTATAATACATACATGTTCCTAATAGAACATGCAAATTAAAACTGTTTTACTTACCCTAACATCAGAGTTTGGCAAACAGAACACCCCCAACAATGACTGAACACCTTTCCCATCTGGACGACACAAGCTGATTATACCTGGATGTGCAACAGACACACAGCATTCAGTCCCGAGTTTAATGTCTTATTTACCTCAGTTTTTGTTTTGTTTGGTTTTGCTTATGTAATCAAACGGATCTAAGAGGCATTTTGTGAATATGACCTTTCTTCCATTCAAATAAAACTCATTTTCATGTGAAAAGTTGTGCATGAGGTACAGTGCAACTCGGAATGGCCTCTTAGTAAATACACTCATAATAGTTAAGTCCACAGCTCGATTTTAATTTTCCATACTGAGTTTGAAGTCAAAGAATTGAAGAGTAAAGCGGATTTAAAAGGGCCAAGCGTGACATAAATAAAAGTTATGCATTGTGTGAAACAAGACTGTCTAAGAAACTGGATGATGTAATTACACTCCAGGGGGCTAAAAAACGTTTACCACAGCAATCTACTTTTAACATGTAATACAGTGTACACTGCCCAGGGAATTTAAAAAAGTTTACAGATGACGGAACAAGTGAAAATTTGCATATCTGTTCCCGTATACTATGTCTTGTTCATTGCTTCGTGTATTCACAAGATAAAAATGGAAGTTACCTACTCTCTGTTCTACATTGTATCCATGTCTATAGGCATAAAAAGTTCTGATTGGTTCTCAGATGTACCTATCTAACTTTTACCAATCTGTGTGTCTCTATACAGCTGTCTTGATTTCATTTAATTAATGTCATAATTATGCGTAGCTGGACATCTGTTTTGGTTGAACATCTACTCACTGGTGCACCAAAATGGGTTGTTTTACATTGTTCTTTTATTCTTTTATATTACTGAAGGACTACATGTATATATCCCAGATTAAAGCTTCCCACAGTGATAAAATTATTCATGTCTTACCTGCCCAGGATCTGAAAACTGTAACAATGGCCATCTTGCTAGCTTGTAACCGACTTACCCTGTCTTCTCTAAAATCAAGAATTCAAAGCATTATTATTTTAGTTGTTTATTTTTTAAGTAAAGATCTAGTAAAACAATTTATAATAAAAATAAGCAAAAAGAAACTATGTTTCAAAGTCATTCTGGCTTCATTTTCAAGTCAAATGGTCACTGTTCAAGTGGAGTTAATTTATACTACTGTATTCAAGTTTTGAGGCTTTGAATACAGTAGTATCCCATGGTGTCCAAAACTGACAAGACAAGACAAGACAAGATGATTTATTCAACTCAGCTCAGTTTTACATGACATATAGGTAAAATTTACATAGGCAACTAAACACAAGTACAGCTAAGGAATAAAAGAAAAATGTAACAAAAAATAGAGAGTGAGTTGGGATCATCCAAATAGCAAAGGCTAATCTAGTGGATGACCCCTACAATAAAATACAGTTACAGACAATAAGAATAGACATACAGTTTACAGTTCCCCTTACAGTAACAGCACAAAACACAAACTGCATAATTGCCAACGATACTTGCTGGCTGGCTCTGGGATTGCTTTGAGTTCTTCATGAAACTTTGGACAATGATCTCAATATACTGTACTACTGTAGTTCAGTTTTGCTAAAAATTACATCACCCCCGATATCTCAAACCCCTTCTATCTCGAACAATTAATTTTCTGTTCCCCTTGAAAGTTCGAGATAGCAGGAGTCTACTGTATTTATTATTTCATTTTATATGCCTGTTACCTTAAATGTGATTCTGAAGTGTCAGGATTGTGTCTGTAGTGGAGATCAGTGAAAGGAGCTAAAATAGACTACAAATTGGACAAAAACAGTCAACATAAACAAATTGCATTTTTAAACACTGAGTCGTTTATAAAACATTGTCCCAGTCAATTCTACAGTTATCAGGGTTGTGTCAAGCTTTGAAGAAACCGGCTCAACAAGAAAAGAAGCTTGTCATAAAAAAAAGAAGAAAGTCTTCCATGCTTATTGTCTAAGTTATATTAGTTATTTTCAAATTCTGAGTAGCTGGTCATCTTTACTGTAGTTGGTGGCTACTAATGCAAGCCCTGATCTGAGTTCTATCAAACTTAGCTAAGGCTTGCACCAGATAACAGTGTAATACCCTAATTGACCACTTTCCAGACACAAGTTAAGTTATTATGCACAATTCTCTTTTTTCTATCTTTTAGGAAGCTTAAATACACGTGTACCTGTGATATAGGGGTTGAGAGGCAGTTTCTTAAGTTTACTTGAAAGTAAGTCATGTTTCACAAAGTCAAACGCCTTACTGAAATCTATTGCAAAGAGACGGACTACAGTCAGGATGATCAAAATAGCTGATAACTTTGCTTTGGATTAATAATAGTGTGTCAGTACAATTGCCTCCCTCTCTATAAGTGAACTGGGTTGGACTCAAATTCTCGTGTCAACACAAGAAGGTTGAACGTTTTTTCACCTTTCTATTGCAACATGAAGCTTAGAAACAATGGATGATTTAGAATACCCAGAAGTAGAAGTCCCCACAAAAAGATTCACTAAAGACTAATCTCACTATGACGGACTCTAAACACTGAAGTTATAACGGAAGTACATGTACCTCTAATCCAACATCTGAGCGTACATACAGTCTTGACTCGGGATTATTCAGCAGATAGAGTAACGTGGCCATCAAAGACTCATTAAATCTCTGCATCTGTTGAAAAAAGAAAACAATTGCCTATTTTAGCACAGACTGTAATAAAAGTCAGGTCGCCTGGCCTAGCCATGAATGGGGTATCGTTGGAAGGAGGGGAGGGGAGGGTGAAGAGTTGGACGCAGTGGATGGGGTGAAGGGTCCCCCTATGAGAGGGGAGGCACCGAAGGTTGTTTCCTAGTCACAAGTTGGCTCATACATGTACACCTGTAGCAGGCTTTGATTTGTTATGAAGTCAAATTTGTTATGTAACGTGGTTCTAACTCTAAAATGAGTGAATGGATTCCTTATCCTCCTTGTTGCAAGGTTGTGCTATCAAAAATTCAAAGAGAGCCCAAAGGCTCCCAACTACAAGCATGATACCCAGTGCTCAAGATTTGTCCAAAAGTGCTTTTCAGGTTGCTTGGGGCTACTACGCATTGCTTGTGAGCAGCAGCCACTCAAAACTATATGGAATCCATAAAGCAGTATTTTCCTGTGGAACTGTATCAATTATACTGTGCAAAGTGGTTCCAATGTTAAGTCTGTTGATGCAGACATCCTTAAGTGAATTAAGGCGCTCTAAGCACTTTCACGTACATGTACACTGTACAATGATGTTTTCAGGGGCTTATGTACAAAAGTAATAAACAAGAAAATACCTGAGAATCCAGCACATTTCTTATGATAGTGTTGATTCCCCCACAGTAGGATGCAGTGGGAATGTTCTTTATGGCTGTAGAAAAAAAAAAGAGAGAAAAAAAATTTATCAAACTTTGAAAATCCACCTTGCAATGACCAAATGAGCATCAAACAAGTTGTGATTGGCACCAAATTTTTAAAGTTTGAAATTTATTCTATGTGCTTTTGCACCTTTAAATGTAGACCAGAAAAGAGTTTGGCTAACAGTGATACAGTTTATGTTTTCACTTCAATTCCAATTCCTACTTCAAGGGGGCTACGGATTTTTCCCTGCTTTTACCCCCGGGATTTTCCCCTGCTATTACCCCCGGGGATTTTCCCCTGCTATCAACTCCCCGCAATTTTCCTTTGCTATTATCCCCCCAGGGATTTTCCCCTGCTATTACCCCTCCAGGATTTTTCCCTGCTATAACCCCCTGGGATTTTCCCCTGCTATTACTCCCCGGGGATTTACCCCTGCTATTATGTGTTTGAGCAACAAAAAACAAAACATTGACAACACTAGAGACAAAATTTCCGTGGCTACTTTTTTCACTTCTTGGTCTAGTTAAAAAATTACAGGCAGTCCTGATGGCATGTTTGATACCAAACTACATGTACAACATGACTAACGATAATTAGATTCATGAAACTGACAGCAGCGACATCATACCAAGTTCGCAGAGGGTGGCTACACAAGCTCTCCGTAATCTGTCTGCATCATCACCTTCATCATTACCGATAGACACAAGAGTGGCAGCCATTGACATTGGAAACAATTGAGGACTAACAGCAACTACCTAATTACAAGAAAACAAGATCACACTGTAAATGTACAATCACACAAGCAACAGCTGGGCCACTGGGAGGGGGAGGGGGGAGGGGGGATTAATCCAGTTTCCATAGCATGAAGCAACTAGGATTATTACTATTCTCCCCTGGATGGGATGCTAGTCCATCACAGGGTTACACCAGCATTTTGTCACCAGTACCCATTTATACACCCAAGTACAAAAAGACAACATGGAGAACAATTTCTTGCAAAAGGCAACACCATGATGGCAGAGGCCATGCCTCAAGCCACGGACCTTCAGATCTGAAGTCCAATGCGCTTAAACCATGTACTATACAGTCACTCATTCATCCTTCTTAGGCTTTTTTGCTAAGATCAAGTGTTAAGTATCATTATGTTACATGTACAAGCCTGGCCTGTAAGCTCTACTAAACTTTAACTACTTAACTACGTAGCAAAAATTAGTGTGGAGTCTGGTCTCCACTGTCATGTTGTTCTCTCAGCTTTGAAACCTTATTCCACACTGTTCTCTCCACTGGGTACCTGATTGTCCAAAGAGTAGTTATTTATCCACTGGATGGTAGATGAATTAATAAAACAAATTGCATTATCGACTGGATTTATCGAGTGGATTACACTTTACAGCTTTTGAAGAACTGGGGCCAGTTGTATAAAAATTAATGTGGCCACTGGAAATCACGAGGGAAAGAACAAAATGCTATGAGAGTACAGTAGTAATTTGCAAAGTTTCTTCATGTTACCAGGGTGTTCATTAGGCATCGAAGATCGGAGAATTCTCTGCCTACTACGAACAATTCTCCGGCTGAATTTTGATGGAAATATGTAGCTATCTTCGCTCCTTCATAATATTCTCCTGTTACTTTACACTATTCTCCTGCTACTCAAATTCTTAATGAAAACCCTGTGTTACTAAAACCCAAATGAGCTCCAGGTTGTGGCCCAAGTACAACTTTACTTTGTGTTTGCATAGGGTATGTAAACAGCTTTGCAGTTGGTTATTCTTTGAAAGAGGAAAAATTGAAAATAATGGTTACAGACCTTGCGTATGAATCTTAAGGCCTGAACACGTTCTACCTCAAAAGAATGTACCATATCCATTGACCTAAAATACAAATAAAGTACAAATGTAACTTGGTTAAAGTACAACTGGTATAGTTAAGACCTGTTTACACAGGCGGTCTTTTCTGCAATTTTTGTCACACTTTTCAGTGGGGGGGTGGTGGGGGGGGGGGGGTCTGTGTCGCTTGTCTGAATTTTAAAATGTCTCATGACAGTGTTTTATCAATGCTTCACGTCGCCGTCGGAAATTGAACGAACATAGTTTGTTGGAATTTTAGAAAAGGTGGATAATGGTACGTTACAAAGAAACACCTACAGTTCTACAATAGCTCAGTTATCGTTCGGCACGTTTGGAGTTGCGTAAATGATGCATAACACGATGCTCAAGAGACCCTCAAGGGAACCTCAAAGAACCTCAAGGGTCCTCAAGGACCTCAAATTGGTGAAAAAATATGTCAAACCACCATTCTTTGTCGCTAATTCTCGGCTTTGATGTCGCTGTCAGAATTGTGCCGAGAAAGATTGTCTTTTGTTGCAATTTCATTTTACGTGCTGTCGCTTCTTTTTGGGTCATGTCGCCTATCGGAATTTACCCTGGCAGGGCCTCTATGAATGTACATGTAACTTTACCTGACAACAAAGATGTCAATCCTGAAATCCAGCATTTTTGATAGGGTTTTGTCATCGGTAAACAGATGACGGAAAGCTCGCAATCCTGCAGCTCTCACCTCTTTTGCAGTTGAAACAAGCGGTAGCATAAGGCTACAAAAAAAACATATGATTAAAGTTTTAGGTAAGTTGACTGACTGTGATGTTGTTTGTCTGTTTGTCAACAAGATTATTTTTGTGCTACAAAAACTAGAGATGTCAGCAAAAAAATCATGACAGTACTGCAATGATCTATGATGTCTTCATGTGGCAGTGTTTGACTATAAACGTAAAACAGGTAAATGCAGACATCAATAGACCACAAATTTAAAGCCAGAACTAAAACTGTACATAACATGAAACAACTAGCAGTATAATTATTTTATTTATCACTACTATACCCCTATATCCCACTTTCAACATTGCTGCATGATCCTAGCATTTTGCAGGATGTGTGTTATTAATAAACCTAGTATAAATTATGGCCTACATATAACTTGCCACAAGTTTCTTGTAGCTTAGTGGTTAGAGCTTTTGACCAGTGAGTGGAAGATCAAAGGTTTGATTCCTGTGACATGATGAACATTATACTGTACATCTTTCCCAGTTTAATCTTCATCTTCCTATTTTCTTACATTATGGTAATGAAGCTTAAGACAAACAAAAAATTTGTAACTGATTTGAATTTTTCAAACCAGAAACACAATTTTAACCACAAAATACATATTTTGCTGGCATGTACATACCATTTAATGATGTCTTCCAGCGAGTATCCAAACTTTGCATACTCATGCACACTTTGAATTAACTGTCAAATAAATCGCAAAATTAAATCAACAACCATGTTTCTCTTATTCTTTAATTTCATACCCATGATCTATGGGATCTTCAAGTGGTGAATCTTAGCTGACATCATTGCCTATAATTATTGTTTCATTGGGATACAATATTGCATCAAGAAGGCACCATGCTAAATACGAATTGACTTCAGAAGTTCAAAAAGCTTAGCTCTTTACATGTAATGTTATTATAAATTATATGGAGATACCAGCTATCAAAAACTGCTGAGTTTGATTCTGTGGATGAAATCCTACAGTGTGACCATTCAAGTGAAAAATATTGAGCAGTACTTTCCTTTGGTACTGTTTATTATGCTGTACAAGGTGGTTCTAACTTTTGAGTCTGTGGATGAAATCCTAAAGTGTGACCATTCAAATGAAAGCTACTGAGCAGCATTTCCCTGTGGTGCTGTTTATTATGCTGTACAAGGTGGTTCTAACTTTTGAGTCTGTGGATGAAATCCTAAAGTGTGACCATTCAAATGAAAGCTACTGAGCAGTACTTTCCTGTGGTACTGTTTATTATGCTGTACAAGATGGTTATTACTTTTGAGTCTGTGGATGAAATCCTAACATGTGACCATTCAAATGAAAGCTACTGAGCAGTACTTTCCTGTGGTGCTGTTTATTATGCTGTACAAGGTGGTTCTAACTTTTGAGTCTGTGGATGAAATCCTAAAGTGTGACCATTCAAATGAAAGCTATTGAGCAGTACTTTCCTGTGGTACTGTTTATTATGCTGTACAACGTGGTTCTAACTTTTGAGTCTGTGGATAAAATCATTAAATTTGACCATTCAAATGAAAGGTAACGAGCAGTACTTTCATGTGATGCTGAAAACAAGAATTTGAATTTTTTTTTCTTGAATGTTGATTATGGACACTCTTGAATGTTAAATTTGTTTACCTTTGTTAAGTTGTTGACATAACCCATTCGTTTGGCAGTGGACATCTCCTTGTTAGTGATGTGATTCAAGAGATCCTTCATGTTATCTGCAGGATCTGTCAACAAAGATAATAAAACAGATTGGGGTAAGCCACCTTAAAACAAATATTATCTTTTTAAAGTACAATGGAGCTCATATTTTGACTGTTCTTGTATATACAACCTTCAATTTAGGGCTATTGGACTCTGTGAACCCTTTCATTCCCAGTACAGAGTCAAGTATCATTATCATCACTTTTTTTATACATGAATAAACATCAGGCTAATACACAAATAAGGCTAAATACACATTCATATTTCGGCTTCAAGAGTCCTCGTGGCCCGAAGAGGATAAGTAAGTAGTACACATTCATATACTTCTAAATCCTAAAATATTACACCCTAATAGTAGTATAGAGACATGTGTTGAAGTTCTAACTTTTCAGCCCACTGACAAAATCCTATGGTGTGACTATTGAAATAAAAGCTCTTCGTCAGTACTTTTGCATGTCCCCCTGGATGAGATGCTAGTCCATCATAGGGTTACCCCCCCCCCCCCACCCGCTCACTTTTTGTTGCCATTACCCATTTATAGATGGTTTTCACTCATGTGACCTTCAGTCCTGTGGGACTCAAATGACAAAGGCCACGGCGGCCATGTTGGTGTACATTTTTGTAGTTGTACACCAATATGGCCATCGTGACATAACGTGAAAACCATCCATACACCTGACTGGAGACAAACAATATGGAGTAAGGTTTCTTATCTAAGGAAACAACACAACAATTGAGACCAGGCCTTGAACAACAATATGTAAAGAAACCACTTTTCAACTTTGTGATACCATATAGCATGAAATTTTTGCGGGTTTTATTTTTGCTGATTTTGCAGATTGCCCTCGAGCCACAAAAATAAAATTATGTTCCTGCAGAAGAAAACTCTCACAGAATACTTTGCAAAAATTTACTCCCTTCAGTCAAATATTAGCTCCCAGCAGAAATTTCAGTCTTCTCGAAACGCAAAAAATTCTTCCCGCAAAACACAAAAAAAATCATCAATCTGCAAAATAAAACTCCCGCAAAAATTTCATGCTGCACACTATTTGTTTTGGCAATTTGCTTATAACATAATACTGGTCCTAATACTGTAAGCTAATTAACATAATAGCCACTAAGAAGATTCTGATGATAAAAAAAATGAATTTTTAAGTTCATTAATGTACTTGCATTTCGATCCGTTCTTTGTAATTCTTGGAAAATGAAAACAGTGCATACCGATGGTGTACTTCCCTCTTTCATTAATTTTAAGCTTATTATTTGCTATTATAATTTCGGAGGTTTTTTTATTCCCACTGGGCAAATATCAGAGGCGGGAATTTGTAATGTCAACAATCATTTTGGGATTAAGCTTATATCAAGATATTTGAGGGTATTTTAACGTTGCAACGGATCGCGATCCCAAGGAATTTTTTCCTGCAATATTGTAATTAACATTTCCATTGTGAGCCTTAATTATAAGCATTTATTCAAGGTCTTTTGTAATGAAATTATTATATTTATAAGCTTATGGAATCAATATTTGCAAGTGTCAAATCCAAGTAAATCATCATCCACTATCGAACGCATGCCAGCGTGCAAATGAACAGGTCAGTTTCACTGATCAATTTCGGAAATACCTACTTTAACGGCTTAAACTTACGTTACAACATAACCTTAGTAATTTAACATAAACATGTGAGGCGATTAAAAAAGTACAGTGAACTTCTCAAAGCTTTACGTAAGCTTACCTCGGGAGAGATCCACTGGTGCAGGTTCATCGAAATTGTCATACCTCCCCCCTGAAAGACACGCGCATCAAATTAATGTGTGAAATTACAAATTGGTTAGACTACAACTTAATGAACTTACCCGGGCCGGAATAATTTCGCATCATGCCGAAATTTGCAGTGAAATCACTGCCGACACCGCTCCGGCCGACTCTCCAAATGTTTCGTCGATGGTGTTTTCTTCAAGGACGCATGTGCAGTAAACTGTGCCCGCAATCCAACAGCGGCTGCTACCCATCGTAATACAAACCCAAAACAAAGAGCATAAAAATATAAAATTTCGTAATATCTGAAACACATTTCCGAAATTCGGAGGTCAGGTTTCCTTTATTATGGATCCTATGGAAGAAAATATTTTCCTTGAGGAGCATATGAAATTAACATTCAGTATTATGAATGATTTGCGCAGGAGAAAGGAACTGTGTGATGTGGTTCTTTGTGTTGGAGAGTTAGAAATCAATGCTCATAAAGTCGTTCTAGCATCTTTCAGTCCTTATTTTTACGCCATGTTTACAAATGACGTCGTTGAAAGACGTCAAGACAGCATTACATTGAAATCTATGGATCCAAGAAGCGTGGAACTTTTAATCGAGTTCGCGTACACTGCGCAAATTAGAATAACAGAGGAAAATGTACAAAACTTGCTACCCGTTGCTTGTATCCTGCAGATCTCGCCTGTGAAGCATGCGTGTTGTGACTTTCTGCAATCGCAACTGGATCCTTCTAACTGTATTGGCATAAAAGATTATGCAGAGATTTACGGTTGTGTTGATTTAACGACAGCTGCCAGGAAGTTTATTTTTCGGCACTTTTTGGAGGTGTCAGAAAATGAGGAGTTTGAGACCTTGAACAAGGATCAGTTAATTGATTTAATAAGTCGTGATGAACTTTTTGTCATGTCAGAGGATGAGGTGAGGCTTTGCACTCAGTCTTGGGTAGGGAGGGTAGGGTCAGGGAGAAGTGGAGAACTCCCCACAAAACATTGACTGTATGCAATCTGATGTTTACCCATGTATAAATAAAAGTGATGATGATGAAGATGATGATGATGATCTCATCCCAGGGTCTTCTCCACTTTCAAAATTGGGGGGATAGGCTGTCACAATACTCCAAAAATCCTTGTTGTGTAAAACGTGATGATATGCATGTCTTCTTTTCATTTGAACAAATTGGTTTCAGAATCTTGTGTCAAGTGACAGTCTTGTTCAGGGGCTTCTGCATCCACTTTGCCATTTTGAAAGCAGAGAAGATCCTGGGGATGAGCAGGGAGGGGAGCAGTGATTGGGGGGGGGGGGGGTGCTCCCCCAAAATACGTAAACGGGTACGTGCCACCCATCGGGTGGGTGGTGTATTCCCCTAAAATACCTATATGGGTGTGTGCTGCCCATCAGGGGTCGCAATTTTGATCTAGAACGGGGTATCCATTTTAGAGACATTTCCTAGTATTTCGAATGCTCGAAAGCTTCAAATTATTGGCAGCCATTTGAAATTAGAACGGGGTATCACCATATTAAAAATTGACCTATTTCAAGAATGAGGTATCATTTTGGGTATAAATTCTTTCTAAAATGCAGTCCACATTTGGAGATCTGTGCAGCACATACCCACCCAAAACATACCTAAGGGGGGATGAGGGGGCTATTGTACCTTTCAAGAAGGGTTACAGTTTGTAATGGATGGCAAATGGTAAGTTCCAGACTTTGACAGGCCAAGAACAAGATTCTGAAACAACTTCTCGAAAAAAACAAGAGACTCTGAGACGCGAAAAAGCATGATAAAACTGTAGAAAAAAAATCATGTATCAAAACAAAATAATGTATCAAAGTGTAATTTTCCAGTGTAGCCATTGTTTCAGAGGTTGAAAACAATAGCTATACACTTGTACATATAATTTGTAAAAGTTTTAACTTCATGTCTGCTTACCTGTGCTCTACACTCAGACCCAGCCCTCTAATTTTACTCGTAACTTACAGATTAGTTTTGCCTCTCAAGGTAAATAGATTTAGACACTTATTGCAGTTTAATGACTTCTAGGTTCTGGCAGCCCTGTTGAGATGGGTGACGCATGATTCAAAAAACAGATCACCAGAACTAAAGCATCTCCTGAATTACATACGAGTACCTTTTGTATCCAGTTCATACCTCAAGTCACTGATTCAGTGTTGTGAACAAGGGTTAAGATCAGAGTTCAAAGATGTATTGATTGAAGCCTTTTCAGTAAGTAACCCTTAGAACATGTTTGTGTATGTTAATGTGGTTCAAATTTTTCTTTGGTTTTAAAATTTTCAAACCAGTTTGAAATTTCCTTTATATTTCCCAGTTCTTGACCCATTCTTTTTTTTAATTTAATTTAATTAATTCATTTATTTTTTTGTTGTTTTGTTTTGTTTTATTTATTTAATTTTTTTTTCTTGCCCCATTCTTGGTCATCCTGTCTCCTTGCTCTTTTCATATTACAAAATTATTTCCCATATTTCTCCAGCTTCCTGCCACCTGGGAACCCCACTTTTGATGTTAATTTCAACCTCCCATTCCTCCCAGGGTTATATATGAGCTATATACGTATGTGCCGCTGTGAAGGGTATGGTTTTCAGGCAGTTTAGTCTGGGATAGGGTACAATATTCAGAGATTTTTGGTCTAGAATAGGGTATCATTTTCCACGAAACTGATCAGTTGCACAGGGACCGCAGAGGGGGAGGGGGTGGTATGGCCGCGGCCCCACCACTTTTTTGTGCCCCCGCCCCCACTTTTTGCGCTAAAAAGAAACATAATTAATATGAAAAAATTATTTTCAATTGTCGGCCCTCCCACTTTTCACCTTGCTCCGCGGTCCCTGTTGCATGAAGAATTTAGTCTAGACAAGGTTTACTAGCAAATCGGGCATTTAAAAATCGGTACGGTAGGCAGTACGGCATTTTTACTGACCCCTGGCATCTTAGACTATGATAGTGAACAAGTTTCTGGAAAATGGCGAGTCTGGAATAGGTCTAGGATAGGGTAGGGTTTTTTGGTGTTTAGTCTAGAATAGGGTTGCAAAATGCAGGTAAAATGGTCTATTATAGGTTAAAGGTCTCAGAGTCCCAGCGGCACACCCCCACTCAAAAATTTACAGAGTACCCCTACCCCCCCTGGGGTTAGACCCTGGGGAGTGTGGTGCATTTAGTGCTTTCAAAGAATAAGCATAATATATGATTACTGCTAAATCAGAGAATTACTTACTTACTTAATCCTCTTCATGATTAAACACAAGGCCATGAAATTGGAGAATAGTATATACCAATTTAGGGGTAATGTTCCTATTCCTAAACCCTAACCCTAACCTTCCTCTCATTTATAGGGTTTAGGCTAGGAATCAAATTATGCTATTCTCCGATTTAGCACTATATTTTTTATCACACTCTTCTGACCCTGGGGTTGAACTCTCAATTAAAATTAAAGCCTGTTTTCCATGAATGCCGTGTTTAAATGAGAAGTAAGCAGTTGCCGTAAGCTAGTCAAGACAAGGATTTAGCTTTTCTTATATCAGAGGGCAAATTGTTCCACAGAACACTGCCCTGCTGTACCAAAAGCTATTTTTATAGTAATAAGTATGTGGCAAAGGAACAACCAGCTTATTTTCAGAGTCTCTAAGATTATAGGAATTAAATATTAATATCACTGCATGGTATAAATTTTGAATACAGGTAATTAGGCACAATTATTCATTCATTCAAAGATTTATACACCATCGCAGCATGCTTTTTAATTAGACGCTGGGCTTCACATTGTACTGTTGTTTGACAGGATACAAGGAGGATCTCAACTGTCAGCACAATCCATAAAAGACGTCCTCCAGGACCTACAGTCATTTTCTTTGCAGGGGGATACTTACGGAGATCTCTTGATTTGCTGGAGTGTTTTGATCCTCTTGCGCTTACGTGGACAATACTCTCCCCTCTGTCTGTTGCCAAGAGTGGATTAGGAGCTGCTTACATTGGTAAAAGTTTAATTACTGTTCTGTAACATCTATGATAATGGCATGCATTTGTAAATTTTTATTAATAGGGCACATGTTTAATGGACATTTTTAGATTTTTAACTATTTTAACCATTTGGGATTTTAACTTAAGAATTTTTATCTACTTGTTTTAATTTGTAAAAAGCATTCAATATTTTTGACACTTGTTAGATACATTTTTGGGAAGTATTGTAATAATTATTATTGTTATTATTATAAAATACTTTTTATCGCTGCATTATTTGTATTTCATTATTATTATTAGAGCAGTTTTCAATTGAGTGTCGAAAGTAGTACACAATGAATTGCTTTGGTTTTGCATTGCTATGCTTTGTGATTGGCTAAAAAAATCTTGCGCCACTTTCTCAACCAATCAGAAGTAAAACCAAAACCAATGGTGACTTGCTAGCACACGTTTTCCCATGCTTGGCGCCGCCGACATGTAATTTCTTCAAGCTCTGATTGGTTCATTTACGACTGTTGTGATTGGTCAGAGTAATTACTTTGGTTTTGGTTTTACGACGCTCAATTGAAAACTGCTTTACTGTTATTATTAACTACATTTACAGATAACATGCTTTATATCATTGGAGGCCGTAATAACACCCCTTCGGGGAACATTGACACTGCCAGTGTAGACCGATATGACCCCCTGCGAGATGAGTGGAAGCCAGTTAAGCCCCTCAGTGTTCCACGCAACAGATTGGGCGTGGCCACTTGTGATGGGTGTATTTACGCCATTGGTGGTGGGAATGGAAACACAATTCATGCATCAGTGGAATGTTATGATCCAAAGCAGGATAAATGGACCACTGTGATGCCCCTGCACTTTCCCAGAATAGGTATATTGTATAAAGTTTAACACTTTAATTCCCAAGAAAATATATCTTACAAGATTCCAAATTTCATCCTTCATCAAAGCCAATCATTAACCCTTTAAGCCCTAAGAGTGATCAGCATCAAATTTCTCCTTGTAATATCAATGCCTTATCAATAAAAAAGGTCATGAGAATAGGACATGATCACACACGAATTCTCTTGAAATCAAAAGAATTTCTCCCCACTACTTCTATAGGAAATGTATAAGGACAAGAAATGAGAATTTAAGTTTTGATATTAGGGCTTAAAGGAATCTCTTCACAGTGGCCAATTAACCTTATCAACTTGTCAATTGATCAAACCAAATTTTCTCGTACATCTCTTAAAGGCCATTTTCATCACTTCTGTAAGTTATATTATTATACATTGGTGTCACTAGCTCGATTTTGATTGGCTATGAGCACGCAGCTAATTATTGCTTGCTGTTTCTGTTACGTCATATCTACAGACAATAGTTTTATGCATGCAGAAGTGACGTCATACCTACAGACAATAGTTTTATGCATGCAGAAATGACGTCATACCTACAGACAATAGTTTTATGCATGCTGAAGTGACGTAAGTTGTTTACTTACAAGTTGACTGCTGTGCATTGATCACTTTTTTGTGCGCGCTCTTATCTTTACAAGTGCAGCTCAGGAATATGCATAATAAAACAATTATTGGATTCGGTTTTCACATGATAGGGATAATTATCAAGGCCTCAGTTTGTGTTATCCGCCTCAGCCTTCGGCTTCGGCAGATAACACAAACTTTGGCCTTGATAATTATCGCTATCATGCTCAACCTCATCCAATAATTGTTAATTAACAGCTGTAAGGAAGGGGTGTAACATTGTCAACTCCTGTATTAAAGTCATACAAGTGTGTGAACCTGCATCTCCTTTTCTCATGATCAGTTAGAGTGTAGTGAAGCTCTAAAGAAAGGGCCTTGCCAACTCATGTACAAGACATACCAGTCATTCAAGTGGTTAATTGTGCATGTCTCTCATCATATGCCACTAAAGAATTTGCTGATCAGTGCTTCTAATGTTGTATGGTTAATATTTCTCTTTATAGGCGTTGCTGTTGCAGTGCTTGGGAGAAAGTTGTATGCTATTGGAGGGCTTGATGGCAGAAACAGGCTTAGAAGGTTTGTAACTCTTCAGTTTAATCTCTTTGGTGAGTAACTAGGGGGTCCTCGGAAGCCCTTGACCGCACCCACCCCCCTCCCCTATTCAACCCGATTTCCGAAAGTTCCGGAATTTTTTTTCACCATTAAATTTAGCAAGAAAAAGTGTTCTCAAAATGGAGGAAAGAGCCTTCAAACTTATAATTAAAATTATGGAAGTCACATATTGAGATTGAATGGTGCTGTTGAGCCTAAAATGTCTGCAGAACTGGTTAATATGAAATATAATTTCACTATATTTTAGCTTTTTAGGAATTTAATCTTGAGAAAAAAAAACTGTTTTAAAATGGTGTTTCTGATGCTCTAAATAAAATATTTCAATGTTAAGGAAGGAAGGGAGTACATGCCCCCAGAGGCTTTCACCTTTAATACTATAAACCCTTATAAGGACTCTTCCAAATATACTGCCCATGAACATACAATTTTCTCCTTGCACTTGTGATCTCGAAATTGGCATGACAATCAACAACGTTTTAACACTATTTAACACTTTTATCACTTGCAATCTGGATTGAAAACTCTTCACTCCAAATTTCCTTGCAGCGTGGAATGTTACGATGTAGATACTGATCTGTGGAAACTAGTATCCTCACTTGTTGAACGGCGAAGCGGAGCGGGAGCAGCATCTCTACATGGGTACATCTATGCCATTGGTGGGTACAATGGAGATGCACAACTGGACAGTGTAGAACGTTATGATCCAGCATTGGACACATGGACAGTCACATCGCCCCTTATCCATAGAAGGAGTGCACTGAGTGCGACTGTGCACCTCGATAAACTTTATGTCATAGGTGGATATGATGGCGAGGGATTTCTAAACACCCTTGAGGAATACGTCCCAGAGGAAGATCGTTGGAAGCTGGTCAGCAGAATGAATTTGGGAAGAAGTGGAGCTGGTATTGCAGTGGGATGGAAACCAGCTACTTGATCAATAACATTGAAGCAGAATCTTTCTTTAATGTCTTTTAATTTATCCCTATTCTCCCAATGACATTGTTTACATACATCAGTTACAACAAAATAGTTAGCCTAGCCTGTTGAGACAGTTCTAATAAGTGATTTTTAAATTTGACTGTGATAATAATATGGTTAATTCAACAATCCTTCCCCCTCCCCACTTATCAATGTTGTTTTGGCTATGAAAGAGAACCGGCAGGCAAATAGCCAGAAGTTGTAAGACAACATTGAGAGAGGAGAGAGGGAGGGGGCTGGAAAGCATTTCTGAGATGCTATCTGTGATTCTATTGAGCAAGTTGTGGGAAAATGTGTCCATTTCGCGTTTGTCTCAACTAGTTTTGTAGAAGACTGTAGAAAGCGGTGGGAGTACCAATGCTCGCAAAAAAATTAAAGTGAAATGTGCAGATTATGAAGGGAGGAGAAGATTACCAGTTTCCCTTCCCTTTCCGTGCTCTCCGAATCCCTCTCTCCCCCCGCTTTCATAGTCTTCAAAAGTTGCATGAATGGTGACATTTTGTCAGTTGATCTTAATATCAGGTAATATGAATTGACTTTAAAAGTTGAAAGAGCTTGATGAACTTGGTGATCTTTACAATTGTTAGCTCTTTTCATGTAACGTTTAAGAAATGTCAGCTATCAAAAACTGCAGAGTTGCTGGGTGGCAAAATGCGCTAATGAGCCACACGTTTTTTGTAACATTTCAAGTTTTTTTGTTGATCTTTTTTTGTAGGTTGATTACAAAATGAAGCGCATATGCTAGGGGGGAGCAGGGATGGCGCAGTGGTGAAAGCACTCGCCTCCCACCAATGTGGCCCGGGTTCGATGGGGTCTTCGATTCCCGGCCCGGCGTCATATGTGGTTGAGTTTGTTGTTGGTTCTCTCCTTGCTCCGAAAGGTTTTTCTCCGGGTACTCCGGTTTTTCCCTCTCCTCAAAAACTTACACTTCCAAATTCCAATTAGATGTGGAAAGTGACCACAATTAGTACTCGCGTACTAAATACTTTGACACTTAAATAAATTGATTTGATTTGATTTTTTGAACAAAGAGTCGCTTTTAAACGTCACTCAGATGATCACTTGCCCATGGTTCGCACCACTTTGCTGTACAAATTCTTGGTTGTCATCAAAATAAATTTGCTTGCATGAACAAGATCCAAAACAAAGACATTAAAACAATAGGTTTAAAGAAACAATTTATTGTTAAAAAATCCAGCTCTGATGTAGTCCGGCTTCAAGACAAAGTTATGGAGAAAATAACTTTCAGAACATTACAAACGTCTACACGACATCCACTGACATATCTCCGCTTCTAAGCAAGGTATACTGCTCAGATTTACAAGGTTTGCTAATGTAAATGTCCCGGGGGGGTGGGGTACTCCCTATAATGGGCTATACGGGGATGCTCCGCCCGAAAGGGGTACCGTTTTTAGGCTGGAGGTATATGAAAGGGTCGCGATTTCACGAGTTAAAGTATATGAAAGGGTAGGTATTTCACGAAGAATAGGAAAGGGAACCGAAAACACGCCGTTGAGGCGTAAAAAAGGTAGGGAAAACTGCCATTTAAGTCTTATAAAAAGGGCCTTTCAAAATATATCAAACAGACGCAAGTAAAGGCTATATAAAAGGGGTACCATTTTCATTGAAAGGTATATGAAAGGGGTACCTTTTCTGTCAAAGACGGTATATGAAAGGGTAAGGGTTTGGACCTCGGGGCGGAGCATCCCCGTACAAAACGTTGTTGAGTACCCCCCCCCCCCCCCCGGGTAAATGTACTCTTTCCATCAGCATCGATGGTTTGTCTGTCCAAGTTGAAATAAAAAAATTGAATCAAAGGACTCTAAGCGCCATCTCGTGAATACGAAACAATGTAAGATTAATTCCTCGCGAAGCGAGGTTAATAAATTTGGCGGCCGAAGGCCGCTCGGGTGCTCGGGTCTCGGGAGCTGTGCCGCGCCAAATCGAGCGAAAAATATATTTAACAAATAGATTCCATTTGGCCGTGTGTCTGTTCAGTTATAGATCACAGATGACGTCAAAATGTGGTAAGAACAAAAAAGTGGCACACGAGCCGCAGGCGAGTGTGTCACTGATGTTCTTACCACATTTTGACGTCTTCTGTGATCTATAACTGAACAGACACACCGCCAAATGGAATCTATTTGTTTTATACAATGAACAGAAAAGTAAAAAGAGTAAAATTACGAACTTGCCTCGTAGCGTTCGACTGTTCGAAGATTTGTTCCAGTTTAGGTATTTTCAAGTCGCCAAGAATACTTTTCGTCTTGGTTTCTTCTTTTTATCTCGTTAAAGCGCATGCGCGCGAAACGAGATATAGGAGTCAGTAGAATATGGGGACAAAAGTTGTTAACAAATTTTTGTGGACTTTTGTCCGGGGGGGTTAGTTGTTTCTTCTTTATAGAAGCTATATTAGGGCATTGAGGATATGGTTGGTTAAACCGGTTAGGATTTCAAGAAGGGCGTCACATACTGCTCCTAAAATTTTTGGGGAGCACCCCCGGACCTATTGTTAATTTCCCTTGGGTATCGGGATGTCAAAACTTGTGATGAACTTGTCATATCTCACATTACGTTACCGCAAAGGTATTAAGTTCTTCTTAAGTTTCGATATCTCACGTTACCTATCAGTTTCAATCATTTGTCGTAAAGCCATTTAAGCTGCCTTGCGTTTTTTTTTTGGCAAACGCAGTTTGAGAATTTCACGGTGTATTTTTACGAATGGAGACGTTTTAAGAAAGTTAAATGGGACGGGAAAGTTTGTGTTTTAATATGAGCGATATGGCAAAGCAAAATTGCGTTTGTTCAATTTTGATTCATTGCTATTACGGTTTGATTATGCAATAGTATGGGAAAGACGTCATAGTTTTGTTAATTTAGCTACCGTGCACAAGGATATTTTGCGGGTCGCGGAGACAGCTAAAATTTCTGCTGGAAGGAAATGTTTGCGGATTTCTGGTGACGTATAAATAAAATCCAAGGCATCGGTATTAAACTGCAATTTTACTTCCTGACCGGAGGTTGTATAGTTCCCATAGTTATGGTTGCTGTTCTGGCGCCAATATGAACATAAACAACGAGAAAACTAGTGAGTGAATTATTGTACCTTGTTGTAAAAACGTATCAGTATTATGATAACAGTCTCTGGTTCTTTTGAGGACGTGTCTGGAGTTGAATCGGGAATACAAATGACTGTTGTGCCGGTCGTCTAGGAGTTCACTGTTATGAGAGTTATGAGTTATGAGAGTTCACCGTTCTGTAAAATGAGGACCGGATGGCGGCGGATGGCGGATGGCGGACGGCGGATATTAAAATGCGGATAACAAAATGCGGATGATAAAATGCGGATGAAAAAAAAAACAGAAAAATAATTCCTTACGATTTTTACCAAAAAAACAAAAAACAACAAGAAGCAGAAATAACTTTAAAATGGCACGAAACAAAAACACGAAACATAAACTTTATTGTCCAAACTGTCTTCAAGTTCCACTTCATGCCTCACTCAACCCTAGTTGGAAAATATATGAATGTTGCGTTTCGAGTTTGACCGATTGTGCAGTCTGCACGTGTTTGAGGATGGAGTCCGACGAGTGTGACGATTACGGGCTTTTAAAATCTGTGTTTAGGAAACGGTAAGTTAGTAGAGTTCTTAAATTCGATTTAACTTCACCTGTTACTTTGCTTCACAAACAATCTTTTCTGACTTTTTATTCGTGTTTGTATCTGGTTCGTTGAAGAGTCAGGAAGGTGATGCAATTGAGTGTTTTTATCATAGATATGTTAAAAGGGTTAATTACTACACTAGTTTCCGTTATGGATATCTTTGGAATGCATGTATTCAGATAAGACCTTTTTGAGTGTTCCACTGTCACGATCATTCATTCCTGTGTTATCCTTTGTGAAAGCAAGAGCAACAATTCCGACCGCCATTACTGTGTCGATCCAGAACTGTTGGCATGTGATGCTTGTCTTAATGCTTGTGGTGCAGTGTGTTTTGGGGAATTCTTCCATGCCAAGTTTCCTCCTTTTATTGCTAGTCAATATTTGAACATTAACCAGCTCGAACTGCTTACAATCAGGTCAGCGTATACGCACTGAACAATCAACGTTCAACGAACGCCTTCATGCAGCGTTGTCTACGTGAAATTTGGTTGTTGCTGTCTCTTAACAATATCCGTTTATCTGCGCGTTACATTAGCGGGAAGTCATAGTCTAACGTTTTAGCGGATGCGTTGAGTCGTTCTCACTTAGACTCCTCGTACTCAGACTATTTGCAGCATGCCGTAGCTACCTTGAACCTTACCCAAGTATTTCCTAGCGACTCTATGTTCGTTTTTAATGTATATTAAGTAGCTACTTCCATTTATTTTCATAGATCCTTATTAAGTTTATTGATTTTTCTTTCTTTCAATCTGTTTTTCAATTTTATCTCGCAGATCACATCGACGCTTTGCAGCAGTATTTAGGAACTATCCAGGTCCATGCTTTTTGCGACTCCACAAAGCGCTCTATGAGATGCTATATGCGAACATATTTATTGTTTTGCCAATATTTCGATTTCTTGCCTTTCCCAGTTTCCAAATCCGTTTATTTGCTTTATTTAGTTTTTTTTGTCACGTTCTTTAACGTCATACCGTTCGATCGTTAATTATTTGAGCATTATTTCACATATTAACCGCTCGTGTGGTGCCAGTTTTGCCTTTCTTGACGATTTAATATGACGTTTATCTTGCCAAACGAGCGGTGCGTCGGATCTTGGGTGATTGTGTCGCACGAAAAGAACCGATCACTGTTGAGATCCTTTTACAATTGTCCCGTCTTTTCGATTTAGATAATCATTTGCACGTCTGCATGCGTGCTTTATTTTTAGTAGCCTTCTTTTCTTTTTTACGTATCTCTAATTTAGTAGTCTGAAATTGGCGATTTCCAGGCGTGTTTTTTGACACTATCTAGCATGACTTTCACACCGCAAGGGGTTTTGTTGCGCATCACGCGCACTAAGACACTCCAGTTTCGGGAGCGGGTTTTAGAAATTCCCTTGCCGTTTATTCCCGGTTCGCCCCTTTGTCCTGTCACCGCGCTTAGGCAGTATTTAGCTAGTGTACAATTGTCGCCCTCTTCACCATTATTCGTTTGTCAATCTCGGGGATCGTACAGGCCTATCTTGATCTATCTTGGCTCACCAGTATAATGCTCTTTCAGCCATTAGGTTTAATCCCGCACAGTATTCCTCACACAGTATTCCTCGCACAGTTTTCGTCGCGGAGGCGCTACATTTGCTTTTTGTAATCGAGCGCCTACAGCTTTTATTAAATCGCATGGCGATTAGAAGAGTGACGCATATTTAATCTATCTCACTCTTTCCAACGAAAATAACTTTAAAATTCTCCATTCTATCACAACCAGACTCTCTCCCACATCGTAACTTCTTCTTCTCAAACCCTTTTTTTATTCTTTTTCCCCTTTGGGTTTGGCGGTTTATTGAATAAACATACGTTTAACCCCATCTACTGAGTCTGTTTGTGGTAGTAATTGAGTGTTTTTATCATAGATATGTTAAAAGGGTTAATTACTACACTAGTTTCCGTTATGGATATCTTTGGAATGCATGTATTCAGATAAGACGTTTTTGAGCGCTGTGTTATCCTTTGTGAAAGCAAGAGCAACCCCCCCCCCCCCCCCCACCCCTCACCCGGTTTAGGGTGTTGTTTCTTGTGCAGTATCAATTTGAATAAATATAGTTCAACATCCGTTTAACCCCATCTACTGAGTCTGTTTGTGGTAGTAATTGATAAGAAAAAGTGCGTGTGCTATAGCTTTGAAGTTGTTAACTATTTTCCTCTCGTATGTTATTGTGTTTGGCCATTTATAATCGCCAAAACGGGAATCTGAATAACTGGTTATATATATTTAAAGTTAACTTGGTCAGGGGTGAAAGAGTTTTGTTTCCTAAGTACTAGAAAATCATACTTTTCATACTTTTCACGTTTTTTAAATTTGGCTTTCTTTACATGTAGTATTTTATCTATTAAACATATGATACACATATTAATTTGAGAATATCAGTATTATAAAAGTGACAGGCCAAACACGACTCCCGCTAGTTGCATAATGTATAAAGAAACCTCTAGAATAGCTTTCCCAAGAAGGTCTACGAGATATTTGTTCCCCTTTGATCACCAAAATAAAAATCGCGACATTCGCGAAGAATATTTTTATCGGAAGTCACGATTGAATTATTGGCACGCAACTCTGAAATTGAGTCGCGTGTTTGTCGCTGATTTTCAAGCTGGTAGAAATACTCCCGGGAAATACTTGGTCGGTTTTTCCCCCAGCTTTATCCACTGTTTTTTACTGCGAATGATGGCGTTTTTAGGAGATCTTTGATCTCCGCCAAACGCGTGTGATCATCTGTTGTATTTAAATTACCACGAGACAGGACTTCTCACGCTTACGCTCACGGCATCGGTAATAGGGGGTGGCCGGCAGTTTCTGGAGAAGGGTCGCACGGAGGTTCATTTTCTTGTTTTGTAGTGCAAATTAGGACCTTTGTTATTTAAACCTCACTGGGATTACAAAATTTAAATAAGAAAGGAAAAACGAAATGAGTTCTGGTAGTTGTAGTCAAATGACGCTATCGTGCAAATGGCCTATTGTGGTTACAGGGGGAGTGTCGTTGCTGGTTGCTGTAGTGGGGGTCGGGAGGCCTCTGGTGTCCCCCCTCCGGGCACTGGAGCCTCGCGGTTCGCCTCGCGGCGTTTCGCCTTCGGGGAGTCTTTAACAACGCGCTCGGAAGACTGGCACCGGTAGCATAGTATTGGCTGGCCAGTGTACTTAAAAAAATAACTCGAGCCCTTGAGTGACTTATTTGCGTGGCACTGCCTTTTGTTAACGTGTGAATTCTACGACACGGATGCCGTTCTCGATGTGCGCGTAGCTTTGAAGCAAAGCCGGCGGACTGCTCGCGCTTTGAGGTCGCCGTATTGTTCCACGAGTTGTAGCAGGTTTTCATCGGGGAATTCAACGGGAATGAAGCATGACATGTGTAGTGCTTTTTGCCGTAAAAGGCGTAAAGGGATAACGCGGCTTTCGCAGTCAAAGCCCGATGCCGCCAACCGCGTGGCCGATTCTGTCCCAACGATTTCTTCCTTAAAGTTCGGTAACGACTGCGCTATACTGAGCGAGTCAAGATCCAGGTTTTCCACCACTATCAAGCGGACAGTAAGTTCTAGTGTGGGCGAACGGCTGGTGTGCGGTACGCGCGGCCATCTCCACGTAACGCGAGGGCGAGAAAACTCGCGAGACCAAAACCCAAATTGAAAAGCACGCACTCACCAAAGCGAAGACAGATGGTTACAAGACGCTTTCTTGCTTGTGGTGAAAAAACGGGCACCAAATCTTGTGAAAAAAAGCTCTCCTTAGTCGTCGAAGTTGAGGATTATTCTGGCTTTTGGTCTTGAAAAAGTGGAGCACTGATGAGAAAAGATCCCCCAATGCTGTACAGAGAAGTTGTTAGCAGAGGGGCACGGGTTCCCCTCCTTTTGCAAAAAAAAAAAAAATAATGATGATGATAAGGCCCAGCCTATAACATTTTCTAAACACGTCTATTGTATAACCAAATAATAGGACCCCATTTTAGTTACTAGCGTGAAAATGTAAATAACCCATTTCGTGAACATAAATTTCTATTGGCTAATATGCATCATGTGATGTTTTCATGTACGTATTTTAAGTAGACTTAATCTAAAGGTGCGCTACAACGGCATCTTTACCATATTCACTATCAATTCTTCTATTTTGTTTTTATTAACCACACGTTCTAACGCTTTAACGAGATGGCTTTAAGAGCCCTTTGATTCTTGCTCGTAAACAGCTCCTGCTAAACATTTTTCGAAGCTTTCACTTGCTCAATCCAGAATAATGAGGCCCTGTTAGGGTTTTAGGATTATGGATTATTAGGGGTTTTTAGAGAAGGGATATGGATTATTGGCCACTAAATTTAAGGATTACGGATTATTTGCGTCCTCATTTTAAAATTACGGATTATTATCCTTCATTATCATATAGATTGCTTTTTACATAAAAAAGGATAAAAGGTCATAAAGAGAGGTAAAAGTCATACAGAGAACGACAAATATTTATCTCCAGTGGCCCCTCCGGTGCTCCTAGTCAAAATTCCGCCCGCGATGCCTCGCGGTAGTAGTCGCCAGTCGCTAAGTCTTCTGGGTAATATACTCAAGATGGCGGGTAGTTGAGAACTCACTGTAGGTGATCAAAGGTCAACAAAAGACTCGCTTAAAAAAATGGCATCTCACACATCGCTGTTACACCCGCTTAATGAGCCACTCCTCGAAGTTACTGGGGCAATTTATAAGCTTGAAAATTTTAAATGTTATTTTAAAGTGCCAAAGTTTTTTAATAAGTTCCAAACGTTTCGGGCTTTGCCCTTCTTCAGTGGAAATATGTTCGTTGAGAAATACGCCACGACATCTAAAGATTAAAATGATCATCTCTTGCATGCGGGCGCGCGACCTTCAGAAGAAACGAAAGTCAGAATTTAGGCCGCGCGGTTGACAGGTACCAAGTTGGAAAATAAGACGCATCTCCTGCCTGATTTTTCACAAAGAAATATTTCTAAATAATCAATATACAAAAATTGAACTGGACAAGTCAACGAAGTTAGATCTTGAAACGGCAAAAATAAGAGATTTTAACTGGTTACTGAACTGGAAAGTCCATCATTCGCCACAAACTGGACCAACTAAATGGAATAAGCTTTTGTCACTAAATGGAGGAAATTGGGAAAATATTTTTAAATCTATAAATCAAATTTGCAAAGAGAACAAACTGAAGGAATTCCATTTTAAATTTATACACAGAATTGTAGTGACCAAAAAGGAACTACACAGATTCGGTATTAAAGAGGATAGTGATTGTGTGTATTGTGGAGAACAAGATTCAATTGAACATACATTTTGCAGACTGCCAATTCACAAAACGATTTATTCATAATGTAGTACAATGGTTCAACATGTGTAATCATGCTAATTTCAATCCATCCGCTGTAGAGTACTTATTTGGAAATTTATCAAACTCAACTAATTCAAAGTTAATTAGGAAATTCAACTACACCATGTTGTTCATGCGTTATTATATTTATACCAACAAGCTACACTGCAACTCCCTGTTAATGAACGACTTTATTAACAAAATAACTATTAAATACAAGTTGGAAGATCTCTACTCTGAACACTAGTACTATTTGAAGCTCCTCGTCTTAATTTGATCAAGGAACCTTCCTATATGATTATATTATTGTATTTATATAACATATATGTACGAATAATTTGTTGTAGATATGTTTTTTAATGTTGCAGATATGTTTCTGATGTACATCTAGGTAATTTGTGAGTGTTAATAAAGATGTCATAAAAAAAAAAATCCTGCCTTTTCCTTTGCTTGTTTCTGCCGCAGAGCTTGACGCCGCAAACCTGCACGTCATCTGCAGAGTGTCCATTGGAACTGAAGTGCTCTGCGACTGGAAAACCGGGTGCACTCTTGGTAATACTCCTGAGATGTTCGCCAAACCGTTCCCTAAGAGTGCGCCCAGTTTCGCCGATGTAAATGGCAGGGCAGCGACGGCAGGAGATGCAGTATATAAGGCCAGATGACAGACAGGTAAGGGACTCTGATGGTGAAGGAGCCTTTTGGAGCCAGTAGAGTAGTGTCATTTGAGATGTGGTCACAGGTACGGCAGCAGGGGTGTCGACAAGGAGCAGAACCTGCGGGCGAAGTAGTTTGATTTGTGTCGGACGTGTGGACCAAGACGTTTTGTAGGTTTTGATCTCGGCGATAAGCGATCATTGGTGGCTAAGGAAATATTTCCTTGGTTTCAGGGTCGTTCGATATGATGCTGAAATTGTCGAGCAAAATCAGTTTGATTCTGTTGTTCAGAGGATGGTAAGTAAGAACCAAAGGGATCCTGCTCTCCTTTTCATCGGCCACGGTGTCCTTTTGAGGGCGTCGGTCTGTGTGACATGTCAGATTTCGGATTTGCCTCGCATGCAAGAGACAATCATTTTAAACTTTAAATGTTGTGCCCTTTACTGCCAAGGCGGGTGCAAGCATCGCTTTAAGCGCCAGCTCCACACAACACATGTGGTAGCTGTTGGCTGGGGACAGCACGGCCATCCTCCCACAGCATGCGTATGGGGATGTGGATCAGCATTTTTGCCGATCGGTGTGTCAGTAAATTTTAAGTAAAACACGAAAAAAGCAAGTGACGCACTCAAACACCAACCCCGCGGTCTGGCCAGTTCCTTACGCATGCGCACAGCCATATCACCCTGGCAGTGGCAGCCATGGACAGCTGTTTCGTCCTTATTAGGACTCGTCAACATGGCATAGCTGTCGATGATCTTTTGTGAGACCTTGCCTGGCTATGCCATGCTGACGAGTCCTAACTAGGACGAAACAGCTGTCCATGGCTACAACTGCCAGGGTGATATGGCTGTGCGCATGCGTAAGGTACTGGCCAGGCCGCGGGGTTGGTGTTCAAGTGTGTCACTTGCTTTTTTCGTATGTATGCTCGATATACTGTACGTAAATCAATTCACGTGACACAAAAGGGTAATTAGGGGTTGCTATAAATAGATTGTTTTAGAATTTTATTTTAGGGATATATTTTTTTACAATATTGGGATACGGATTATTTCAAAAATTTATCCAGGATTATGGATTATTCAGACCCCCCTAACAGGGCCTCAATAATCTCGCAAACATTTTCAAAACTGTGCGCCATGTTGGACAAAACAAAGCAAACAATTTTTCTATGACGTCAGCCGTGCGTCTGTACTCTGATAGATCATAGGCAACGACCAATCACAGGGCGCGTAGGATTCAGTTCATTGTATAATTACTTGGGCGTAGCGACCAAGTATTAAAATGCAGTTTGGTCGTCCACAAATGTGCAGTATTGCGCAACTCTGGGGATGGCGGGATTGTTCAAACCGTTCACCGCGATCACACGTCCGAGGCGTTTTTCGTTTTATTTGGTGGGATTCATTTAGTATTAAGTGGAAACGTGGGCAAAGATGTAAAAAATAATAAGTTTATGTAACTATCTTTTCATCTTTCCGGCTCAAAATAACGAGCTTTTTTCGATCGTTGAAAACTGATCAAAACGCTTCGTGCCTGAGCAAATTTGTGTTGGCAAATGGCGCCGACAGTTCTGCGGTTCATAGTTTTCAAACGCTTAGAACTTTTTTAGTAAACTTTCAAAACGTTTAGTGAGTTGACAGTGTATTGTTAATATATGAAACTTTTAATAAACAGTAAAAATGACAACCTTAACTTTGAAGTACTTTGATTAACGTTTGCAAATTTCTCTCGTTTGACCGCAGTGGAGTACACCTGTTTGTTGATGCGAGGCGAACGTCACAAAGTGCGAGTTGTGTTTTCTCTGTTGCATCTAACAGTTTCATATTCAATATGCGTAAGGAAATTACTCAAGAAGACACTGCGAAAGTATTTGGCACTCGCAATTTAATTCTACGATACCTTCATGACGGAAACCCGCTAAAACATGTTTAAACGAACATGAAGAAGATAATTTAGACGAATACATACATAGCGCTTATTTAATAAGAAGTGAACAGTGGACAGCGAAGGAAGAAATATAAGCGTGGTAGGAATCCCAATTAATTTCACTTCTTTCGGTTGTTTGCTTTTCATTAATTTTGATTTCGTGAAGTTGAAGGAACAGAACAGCCAACTGAAACTTTGGGTGCAAAAATTCACCGCCGAGAGAAGATGTAAACAATGCACGCGGTGTCTTGCGAGACGTTTCTTGCGAGTTTTGCTTCCGCTAGCTAGTTAGTTTCTCGGGCGAAAATAACCTTAAAGCGATCACTTTTTCATTTAATTTTTTTTTCTGTGTTTCGGATACAGAGGAATAAAAACTGGATATATTTTCGTGTGTCTGATTGCGAGATGTTTTATGAAACAGCTGCGTTATGCGTTACTGGAAAGGTTTCAAATTACTTTCACATTATGCAAATTGCAACATTTTTACCTCAACTGAAAAAATATATTTCAAAGGGCTAAATTTGTTTCTCTCCTCCTAAATTATCACTTCTGTCGTTAACTTTGATTAAATTTATGTTTCATTCAAACTTTATTACAATAACGGCGGGAATACTTCCAGCAAAACGTTCAATTGGAAAAGTTGTTTTGACCTCGGGCCGGACCAGGCAATTACATCATGGCTTCGAAAAGCCACTTTGCGGCTACATTTGCATTCACTTCAAAAGTGTCGGAAGTTACAAGATTTAGCTAAAACCAATAACAACCATCGGGAAACTCTGACATACGGCCTTTTTTTTTCAACGGTAAGTGCAAAGTAGGCATCGATTTGTATTTTTCAGTATGTACTCGTCTTTTGACACAGTGGACACGCTACTTTAATAATTTGCGTGCGATCTCGCACGCTAAGTGTACTGCGTCTTCTTGTTTTAGACGGTTAACGCGCTTCTTTGTTAGACTGCTCACACTATCCGAATACTCCCTATCATCAAACCGTGAAATAACGTGCATGCAGATTCCCAAGACAATTATTCTCCAATATGCCTAATACAACGACGCCCAAGTATACGCTCCCACAGCGTCTTGTTATATATATATACTGAAGATGTCGTGCAGTTGCCTGGCAACAAAAATCGCGACCGCTGACAATGGCGCGCGCTAATGTTTATTCATGGCGGCGGCCGGGCTGACGGTTTACCCTTACTCATCGTCGTGAAAAACTTTTTACTCTCGGTGAAACACGACCAATTTCTGATGCAAATGAGAAAGAACAGCAAATACAACAACGCTAGATTGAACAAGTGGCTGGAAATCCTTTCTCGAGAAGATTAACCACCGAAACTCCGCTGGAGCGAGAACGGCGACTTGAAATTCAACACGATCGAGCAACGAAGAAACAACGACAGCATCGATTACAACGACTTCGAACAGCCTGACCAATTGCCTTCTTTCAGGGGGGGTTGGAAGCCTATCCCATGATGCAACGCAACGAGTTACCCGCGACATTTGAATAAAATAAACAAATTTTTTGTAAAATCTCATATTTCGGTGATTTTGCCGGTTGTCTTATTTTATGGTTTTAATTATTGGAGACTTGGGAATTAGGGAAATGGTTCGTTGGTAACAGAAAAGAACCACAATGTAAGAATTTTATTTATATTTCTAAGTTTAATCCTCGTTTCTCGTCCTTAGAAAATATCATTTTCCGCTCGCAGGAAAATGGTGATCATCCCCAAAAATACCACGAAGTGTAGTTGTACCTCCTTCTTAATCGAAGCATCACTAGAACAAGCATTTTAACACAAATAACGCATTCCTTAATATCATAACGACTTAAAACACCATATCCCTCCAGATCCCTCCATGTTTTTCAAGCTGAATAAAACCATCAAAGTGTGGGCACTTTTCAATGCTTTGAATTGACGGCGAGCTTATTTAGGGAATTCGCGCTCGTTTGCAGAGTTGAATATGAAATTTTTTTGAGGAATAAAACGAATTCAGACCGAAGAAAGTTCAAGTAAATGAGTATAAAAAAGGGTTATATTGTATTTTCAAAAGCCGTCTTGAACAAAGGATAGCGGAAAAAAATCTTGGTAAATGCAGCAGTGCTGAAAGCTCAAATCAGTACAAAACACGCGGCAAACTTGCGCGCGCTATATCGCGCGTACAAACTAGCTGTACGCGTCAGTTAAGTTTTTCCTGTTGTTGACATCAGAACTACTGTGTCTAGCTAAAACCGTGGATAAAACAAGTAGCTATTAAGAGAAGAACTTTTTTCCCAAGGGTTTTCAGTTTTTTAGAGAACTTATTTGGTTAACACAGTGCAAGAGTGTCGTCATATGCGTGGACAAGCAGTTGGATGCTTACGCGTTCAAGCGCGCAAATTTTGTTGGCACAATTTTTTCAATCTTCGTTTGTGGTGTCATCCTTCGAACAAATCTTCGAAAGCATGTATCTGTTCGTTGCAAGAGAAGTTTTCTTGACATTACAAATCCTGACAAAAGAAGACCGACAGACAATAGGCCTTGAAAAGGGTGTCTTAACAGTCACTGCTCGCGTCGGCGGTCACTGGCAAATGCGAGGTCACGTGATGAGACAAATTTTGTATATATCTTTCATTCACGTTGCATTGTGGGATAGGCTTCCAACCCCCCTGGCCCCATTAGAATTCTGAACGAAACCGATCAGAAGAGGCGACACCGACTGGAAGTGTTCAACAAAATGATTCTGTTTATAGACGCCTGATTACAGGAAAGGCTCAAAGAAGAAGAACGATTAAGAAATCTAGCTCAAATCACCACACTTTAAACGACTGGGAACAAGAATGTCTCAACTTTAAATTTCGGAACAATGCCGGCATGCAACCCAACCCCTCCAGTCAAATCAGAAATTCCATCTCTCCCACATCGCTAAAATTTTGCGGTGCATCCTCCCCCGAGCTTCGCGAGGTTCTGCGAGACACGTATTTCTAGTTTTAGTTGTTCTTGATGTTTTGTAATTAAGTTTCGAACTTTTGATAATCCTTTAACTTCGAAAAACTATCCATTGTTTCAGCCAGCAAGGCAGTGTACAAAAACCCTTGTAATCCGCAGTTAACATTTATAAGCGGGGGCGAGGAGACGCGCGAAAATCCACGCTTTCGGCGCTTCATGCCTTTACGAGCAGCGGGCAGCGATTTGAGCGAATAAACCTGAAACAAACCCCCATCCCCAACCTTGCCTTCTTTCCGTTGTGGAAAGAACTGCGCTACTTGTCCCTACATTTCCGATGGACTTACTAACTATACTTTTCTACCGAAAACGCTGATGAAAACGGAGACTTTCGAAAACGGTTTCAAAAGTGGAGAGCGGGAATTTGGTCGAACTTCGTTACCGCCAACACTGAATTTGCATGTGTAACACAAGGTTTTTTTTTTTTTTTTTTTTTTTTTTTTTTTCTTGATCATAATTGGAAAATATTTTCTTTACATTAACGCAGTACAAGATGACAAAAGACCCCGTTTCACAGATTTTATAACCCTCGTTAACGAAAAAATTGAATTAGAAAAATACATCGCGATTATGACAAATAAACTACCTTCTTTTACTAAAAAATGGTCTAAAAAATTTTGCAGTGCATCCTCCCCCGAGCTTCGCGAGTTTCTGCGAGACACGCATTTCTAGTACTAAAAAATGGTCTAATTTTTTAAACAATTAACTACTTGAAACTAGCTGTGTAAATACAAATATCGTTACTATACATTTGTAAGCAACGTCATTAAATTTATCTATTTGTAATAAGTAATCGTATAGTATCGTAGCAGTAGTATTGTTCTTAGTATCATAAGTATCGTTTCGTTAGTAATATCGTATTGTAAGGAGCTTCGTATTTCTTTTAGTCGTTTCTAGTACCGTAATGTAAATAGTGTAAGTATCACTTTATAGGTAGCATAGTTTAAGTAGTGTGATGTAGTTTGTTGTGTATTGAATACATGTATTGTAAATAGTGTTTGTATTAATAGTGTAAGTATAAACAGTGTAATGTAATGCAATGTAAATGTAGGTATAATATTAGTATTGAAAGTAGTGTAAGTGTTTTTGTAAGTAATATGTTGTTATTTAGTATTGTTTTATGCGCAAAAAAAGGAATAAAGTGATTTTCAAAAAAAAAAAACGTTTAAAAAAACTGAAAAGTGGTACTTTTGATAGGGGACGATCCCGGGGGTGGGGTATTTGCCGTCTTTTTTCGCCTCCACACTGGGGCACTTGAACAGCTTAAGTGTACCCACCCCGGGGAATTTGCCAATCTTTTTAAAAAAATGCTAATGCCCGGGGGTTAGCCCGTGGGGGGGGGGGGGGGGATGGGCACTGCTGGAACTGACTGATGCGTATAAACTCCTGCAAGTGCCAAACATTAATATACAAGAAAAATTCCCAAATTTCACTTTCTTAAAAAGCTTATTGAAAAACAAATGGTACGTGTAACGTATATTTCACGAAATCACAACTCAAGTGATAACTTCATAGATACATGTAGATGATAAGGCTTACTTAAAGGGAACCTCGGCTGAAAAACAGTTTTAGATCCAAAGTATTCGTAATGATTATATTTAACTCAGGCTGGGGTTTTAAGTCGGTATCTCCGTAACTGGTTACTGAATGTGAAGGGTTCTTTTTTCAGTTTAAATTTCCCGCGGGTCGCCATGTTTTCTTATGGTAATTTATGACGTCATTGCGTTGTTGAAGATGTCAATATGGAGTTTACAGAAGAAGATTTCGCGGTAGAACCGTACAATATTCAGTCAAAAATGCATTAAAAGCATATATATATTTATAAATTTACGTGATGTTGACTTAAACCGTCGTAACGAAAGCTCACGACAACGCAATGACGTCATAATTTCCCATCAAACTTTGCGAAAACAAACATGGCTGCGCGCGGGAAATTTGAAAAAAAAGCAAAAAATGCAGAAACATAATGCCCAGTATTCAAGAGTTAAAGGTTTGTAATCACCTTCAAAACCCGTAAACCAGTTTAACAATGATCACGAACTAATGATCTAGAAGAAATATGTTTTCTAGCCGAGATTCCCTTTAATTTGTCGCATAATTAATGTGTAAATAAATAAAATAATGTCCATATTTTCATACTAGTGGTTTCTAGAACATAAAGTTAAGTACAAATTCGCTGTTCTGTTGCAATATGTGAAGAAAGAAAACGAAAAATTAAAGAAACGCGCTATTAATATGTACCTGACATTGAAGATCCTGGCTACAAAATGCAACAGGCGAACTGCAACGAAGAAATGCGCGAAATTGGGATATACTTCATGGTGGGTTTTAATTTATGCAAATCAAAGAATCCGGCACTTAATTAGGGCTAAAAACTCATTTTAAAATGGTTAGCTTTTATTTACTGTTATGGATATCACTACCCATAACAGTAAATAAAAGCTAACCGTTTTAAAATGTTTTTAGGATCCCTACATGATAGGATCCCTATATGGTGTGTTAGCATGAAGTATATACCACGAAATTAGGCCACTTCGAAAAATACCATAATAATCTTTGATGTGCACAGCCTCACCGAGGGGTATATACTTCATGCCAGTATGCCATATAGTCGCCCGTCTGCCATATAGTCACCGGATACCGGGGTGTAATTATTCAAGTCTCCTTTGTTCGAACAAAGTCATTCGTTGGAGTGACTTTGGTTAGAATCTCTGAATGGCATAATGGCATTCAGAGTACATGTTGGAAAAACTATAATAACGGTAAAACCACAACGACAAACCAATGAAGACAGAGTACCGGATCTATCGTAGACCTGGATCAGTAAAAATCTTGAAATAGTGGTCAATAGTAAAGGTAAAAACGGCAAACTGATACACTTCTGTCTCTATCTTTTTTTCTTGCCGTAAGGATCAGTTTGCCGTTTTTACCTTTACATGTAGGAACGCTAGGATGTAGCATTGTGGGTTCGTATTCGTATACAAATGTGCACCGTATGCAAATTGTCAAGAAGTTCAAGCACAGCACGTGCAGTTCGTACTGAAAACAAAAGAAATTGGAAAAATCAGGCTCACATCAAGCAGAGTCCGCGCGCGTTACTCGTTACCCGGGGGAGGGGGGGGGGGGGGGTTACTCTGCAAATTTTTGGGCGGGGGTTTGCCGCTTCGAAAAACCCTACCCTATCCTAGACCTATTCAGACTCACTATTTTTCAGAAACTTGTTCACTATCACAGTCTAAGATGCCAGGGGTCAGTAAAAAAGCCGTAGTGCCCGCTGTATCGATTTTTAAATGCCATTTGCCAGTAAACTTCGTCTAAATTAAATTCTTCAGGCAACTGATCAGTTTCGCGGGAAAATGATACCCTATCCAATTCTAGACCAAAAATCTCTGATTACTATACCCTATCCCAGACTAAACTGCCTGAAAACTATACCCTTCACAGCGGCACATGCCTATGCCTATATAGCTCATATATAGGAGTACCCCCCCCCCCCCACCCTACGTGGTGTATGGGGACATATATCATCAACTTCAACATCAAACTTCATCATCATCAACTTTATTTAAAAAACACGGTAAATACATCAGGCGTTAACAATTTCATATAAGCTACAACTTAATAAAAAACTATGTATGTAAATTAATCTTCTATAATTTAAAAATATAACTAACTATTAAAGAAAAGTAAAGCCTGTTTTACATGAATGCCGTGTCGGAATTAATTAAGAATCGTCGGAAATCATCATCATCATCTTTATTTAAAAAACACGGTAAATACATCAGGCATTAACAATTTAATATAAACTACAACTTAACAAGAAACTATGTATGTAAATTAATCTTCTATAATTTAAAAACATAACTAACTATTAAAGAAAAGTAAACTAAAATAAAGCCTGTTTTACATGTGTCGGAATTAATTAAGAATCGTCGGAAATTAGTCAGAGATGTTGCCTGCCTAGCAGCTGAGGGTAGACTGTTCCAGAGGACTGCACCACTATAGTGTACCGCCATCTATTTTGACCATTGACTTCCTTGATAGGCTTTGCTTACTTGAAGTGCTATGCCTACTTAAGGTGGCTGAACACAGTTTCACTGTACCTATGCCTCATTCATTGTCGTTTTAAAACTACTAACGTCTGGGCACCCAAAATTGGTGAGGCATAGAATTAAGCAACAAGCTATATATTTTGATATTTTTGTTGATTTTTTTTAGGGTGTTGCCATGGCAACACGGTGGATTGTAAATCAGCCTGCAATATTTGGTTTCGTTTATTTTCAGAAAATCTAGACGTTAGATTTTGTCCATCACTCGATTTGTCTCCAGTAAAGTCGTAAAAATATTCGCATGTTAACACTGGTCTCATGTAATTTTAACAGAGGGATCTTTCGTAATTTGTGGTTTAATATGTTTGCGTTTTGTAAAAATCTCCTCTGTTAGTTTGCAATTTTTTTCTGGCAGGTGAGTTCGGCATATTCGGAACTATTAGGCTAAGGTCAAACGCCGTACTTCACATGAGCCGAACCTAAATACAGTTTAAGTCGACTCAAATTAATTAAGGTCGCCTGTTGAGTCATACGTCGAACTTACTCAACATCAGCCGTTCTTCACGGCTGGTAGGCTAGCCGATCCAAATAAAATCAGTCGAACTTAACTGAGTCAAACGCCGAACTTCACATGAGCCGAACTCAATTAATTGAGTTCGGCTCATGTGAAGTACGGCGTTTGACTTGGTCCTTATTGTGCCAAATTTCGTGAAATTCTAACGAGTGGTTCCGTAGAAATCAGCACATTTCCGAGGAAAGTCGCTAAAATATTCAGTCACAATTTTTTGGTCAACTGCGCATGCGTTGCATTTGACTGGGCTCTCGAACCAAAGACAAAAACGACCAAAAAGGCAGTGTATTTCTTCAATGGTTCTATAAATTATCTATTGATTCAACAAACATTTTTACGAACAACAAATTGTTTGATTTTAAGACGAAAAACAACACTATCGCGGTCCACGCTGAGCAAAATAAAATGATCGCTGAATAGGCCACGTTTGTTTTTCTCAAAACTCTGCACGTGCTGACTCACGTAAGCCTGGTTTCCATATAATCACAACGATCGCAACGATCGCAGAAAAAAGTGTTGTGCGACCCTTGCAATCATATGGAAACCAAAACGTTGCGATCGTTGCGATTGCGATCCATTGCGATCCGTTGCGATTGCGATCGCAGAGATAGAAAAATTTCGCAGTCGCAACGATCGCAACGATCGCAAGGATCGCAACGTTTTGGTTTCCATATGATCGCAAGGGTCGCAAGAATTGCAGCGATCGTTGCGATTATATGGAAACCAGGCTATAGAAATTATTCTATCTCTGCGATCGCAATCGCAACGATCGCAACGTCTTGGTTTCCATATGATCGCAAGGGTCGCAAGAATCGCAGCGATCGTTACGATCGACGATCGCTGCGCTTCCGGTAAAAGAGCGTTACTTAGGTGTCATGACAGAATCTCCTACAACCCTACATACATTACTATCTTCACGTTTGGTATATATAAGACTTAGAAAAATCTCTGGCTTCATTGTGGTACAGCCTTCATGTCCACAACATTCAATAGTAAACAACGTGGTTTGCAGGAACGATGACTGAATGAAAGGAGTAACTCTTCTCCATGTCAGACATCTTCTTATCATGTTTAAAATATATCATAAAATTTTCTTATGCATGCGCATGGGTAAAGGCTGCTTAAGAAAACGACAAAAGCCGATATGAACGGCAATGTTAGACGTCATTGGCGGATTAAAACTCTGTCGTAAGGGGGGGGGGGGGGGGGGCAAAGGGGGAGAGCGAGGTGAATAAGAGGGGAAGAGCAGAGTGAAAATGTTAGAGACTGAAAAGTTTCGACCCCCCCCCCCCCCCTCCCCCTCCCTAGATCCGCTACTGGACGTAGTCCATAAAAACTTTGTAGGTTCCAGTGAAAGTACACCTCTAATACGAAAACCCACGAGACTAACTGAAAGCGAAACTACAGATACCGTGAACGATCTATTACGTCACTTTGTATCAAATACAAACAGTGATCAGCAACAGACCACTGAAAGGACTAATAAAGAATGCCTTTTTACTTTGTTTGATCGATCCAGTACTGATCCAATGTTACGAAATAGATCGTTCACGATATTTGCAGTTTCGTATTTACCAACTGTTACGAGACGTTTGGCGCGCTCGTAAAGACACTTGACAATACCGCGTTTTACTGACTAACGAAACCCTCTGTTATCTCCAAGGAGAAAAAGCATCTGTCATCTGTTCTTGTTTCTAATGGTTATCCTTTTTCTTTCTTGCAGAAACTTACCAAGACCAGAAAACCCAACACCAGTGCTGAGCCCACGACCGAGTTCAAATCTACTGCGGTTTTACCTTATGTCAAAGGTCTGTCCGAACAACTTCGCCGCTGCCTACAACAACAAGGCGTACGCGCTGTTTTCAAGTCGGAGACTACACTTACATCACACCTAGTACGGCCTAAAGACGCTGTTGACCCGACTAAACAAGATGGCGTGGTTTACAGAATTCCCTGTGAATGCGGTAAAGTTTATATCGGCGAGACTGGAAGACCTATGCAAGACAGAATAAAAGAGCATGACCGAGACATCCGATTCGCCCGTACCCAGACCTCCGCCGTTTCAGAGCACGCCAACAACACCGGACACCACCCGCTTTGGAATGAAGTAAAGTTTATTGATCGTGTTCCTCATTGGTACACACGCAGGGTCAAAGAGGCGATCCACATAAGACTTAACCCTAACAACATCAATAGGGACAGTGGAATAGAAATTCCAGAAGCATGGATGCCCACGATCAAGAAACACAACAACAGGAGAGCCGTACGACTACGGACCGCCGAGGGAACAGTTCGCCGAAACAACGAGGATCAAAATGCGCCAGTCACAGCTGTTGAAAACCAACCAATCACAGCAGAGCATCGTGCTTCATAAGGTGACGCGTAACCAGTCGACCCCATCGCCTGAAGAAGACTAGCAGTATGCAGTCGAAACGTCGCGATCCACATCGGAAGTGACTACATCGTGAGACAAACGAAGAATACTTCTTTACAAGTCTCGGGTTGTTTTGTAGCCTGCTGTAAAAATGCATTTTGAAACGTTTGGAACCTGGAATTGAATCAACAACAACAACAAACAAAACTTTATTAGACATATAAACTTAAATACAGTTGCCCTGCAAATTAGCAAAAACGCTATTCGAGGCAGGGAAAGTAAAGTAGGCAGCGCCGCGAATAACGTAAGGGGAGATGGGCGGAGCGAAAATCTTAGAGACTAACTTATATTTTTAGGCGAGGAAAGCGGGATGGGAGGTCCGAGCTCATTCCCTAAATCCGTTACTGCACTGTACATGTGCATGATAAAACGGTAGGGAAAGATGAAGGCAAAGATGACATTCTTAACCGCAAGTAAACATTATATTTATTGCATAAGTCAATTAACTTTCAAACAACAACAGCACCAGCAAAAAGAGGTTTAAACAATGTGATTCCACCACAGCATGTTCAAAATTGTTACATTATACGACGTAGAGAATGATGTATAACAATTTGGTTCGAAGAAAAAGACAAACAACGACAACAACAAAAACAAAACTGAATAACTAAACAGGAATACATTTAATTTGCCAATTCTTGTTACTAACATACTGAACATATTATAATTGACTATTAATATTGCTATTGTTTTTCTCTTTTCTTTCCTCGATTTTGCAAATTGAGTTAAAATCCTTATGTTGTTAAAAACACAAGTTTAAAAAGATCCGGGATATTCTTTGCAGGTAAGAATACATCCGGGACATCAGACGCACGCATCAATTTCCATCCGGGTTTCCCACCCAGGGATAATGCGCGGGACAGGGGCGAGTGCAGGTCCACAAGTAATGCGGATCATCAGAAAATCCACAGACATTAGGGCTGCTACACGCAGGGGGTGGGGGTGGAGAGTCGCACTTCCATGGAGCAAAATTCTCGATATCGTCCAGGCTGACAGGAGTTTTAATCCATTCAATGACGTGTTTTACGCCAACCATCCACACGTCTCCTTGGGAGAGTTTGTCTTGCAGGAACTTTTTCATGGCTGGAAAAAAGCAAAGAATAAGTTTTAGCGGTAATTTCTTCATTAAAATAATGATCCACGTACATATGTTCTCTTAACTACTCGGGCACTCTTTCTTCATCACAAGATCACGCAGTTTTTCTCTGGTTGGGTGAGTCGACGCTAAAAGGAAATATGCTATTAATGAAAGTTTCACTAATATTCTATTTAACGTACTATTAACTGAGCGCTTTTCAATTGAGTGTATTAAAACCAAAACTTTAGAAATCACTCTGGCCAATCACAACAGACCTCAGATAATCCAATGAACCAATCACAACAGACCTCAGATAATCCAATGAACCAATCACAACAGACCTCAGATAATCCAATGAACCAATCACAACAGACCTCAGATAATCCAATGAACCAATCACAACAGACCTCAGATAATCCAATGAACCAATTAGAACTGGTAGAAAAGACATGTATTTGAAATAGAAATAAACATATTGGAAAAATAAATTAAAATGTTTTGTGAAAGTGTCAAGTTAATTTCTTCAACGAAGATTCGGACTTGGCCCTTCTTCATCAGGTTGATGACCGTTGTTTTGAACGCGACTTGATAGCGCGCGCTAAGAAAATAGTGTATGAGCGCGCGCAGTTCAGAGGAAATGGAAAACCGTGTAACCCATGCGGTTGCATGGTGCCCAACTTGAAGATGGTTTCTATTTCCACTTGCCATGTAGCCGGCGCCAAGCGCGGGAAAACGGGTGTAAGAAAGTCATGCAAGATTTTTTTAGCCAAGATAAAGCAATGGTAACAATGAAAAACCAAAGCAATCATTTCGCAGGGGCCCCAGTGGTGGCGCCGCGAAACGACGTCTGTTTTCTCAGGCTATCACATTAATTATTACTTTCGACGCTCAATAATTGAAAACCGCTCTCGTGGACAAAGCTCTTTCTCATTGAATGTGAAGGTATAAAACTTACAAACAAATCGGTATCTTCTTCAACTTCTTATTTCCTTACGGAACAAGAGTACGAAACCGACGTCTTCCACCTAATCCTGTTCTGCGCTGTGTAACAACTCGGTATATCTAAGAAAGCTATTTGTTTTTCAAAGCGTGTTGCCTACGATTTTGCAGCATTTTTTGGAGGGATGGGAGAGATCACGAAAGACGTTTTTCATACCAAATCGAAAACAATAGTAAAAACTTGACTTTAAGATTATTATATATATATATTCGTTCTCTGTTTCGCAGAGTTAAGCAACACATGTACGCATTGCGAACCTTGTTTTGTTTCCATCACTTACCAGACAAGGTGTAAGGAAATTTAGCGAACCAGACGGCGTGCATGAACATGGGAAATGGCGCCCTGCTGCTGGAATTGTAGTGTCTATCAAAATTACTGGACAGCAGAACATATGCCTCCTGTTCATTGGCTGGTGGGTTGCAGCCGTCAATCATATTACACGGCTGACCTTTTAAATCAATGTAATCAATCATAGGAACTTCCCATAGACCTGGGAATGAATCTAAAAGAAGAAAAAAAAGGTAGTGATATGTAGGGTAGATAAGAGACTACGTTGTTTTTGGTCAGCACTAAAGAATGGATCCTTTTGTTTTTTGATATGCTTCGTACTTTGAAACGTTTAGGGATTTGTAAATAAGTGGACGGGTATTCTAAAATCGCTCCATAATTATTTCGAACAGCTGGCTGTGAACGGAGCCTGAACGGCTGAACGGCTAAAGAATTATTTGGAACGGCTCGCGGTTAACGGCAGAAAAAAATTTCGAAGGGCTGGCTGTGAACGCAGCTAAATTTAGAGTACTCTATCACATTGGAAGGACGATGAAACCATCTGTTTGTCGCTTTGACTTGAAGGTCAGAGAATGATGAACTATAGTTAGTCTGTATTGTTTTGGATCACCGTGACATAAATTTTCTAACTATAGTTAGAGCGAACAGAGAAGCGGTCACATTACCGAAATAGCTAACTATAGTTATCTATCCCCGTCTTAACTATAGTTAGTAACGACCTTTAGATTTGACAACGAGTACGACTTTGGAATTTCGAAATAATTGTTTCCCCCGAACTATACCTCTTTTCTGTTGCTGACTAACACATAAACAAACGTTAGAGATAAGATTGGTATGATAAGAAATTATATGAGGCACACAAATTTGGTTTGAAAACTCGTACTCGTACTCAATATCGTACTCGTAGTCCATCCGGCCAATCTAAAGGTCGCTATTAGCCCAGATGTGACCGCAGCCATTGTTTGCTTTGGTACGATAACACGTGCACAAGTCGTTTCAGTATTGTTTACTTTGGTATGATCACGTGCACAGGTCGTTTTCAGTATTGTTTGGTTTGGTATGATCACGTGCACAAGTCGTTTCAGTATTGTTTACTTTGGTATGATCACGTGCACAGGTCGTTTTCAGTATTGTTTGCTTTGGTATGATCACGTGCACAAGGCTGCAATGAAATGGCTTTGTTACAACTTGCGCATGCGTCTACTTTGGAGTATGTTTCACACTCAACGCAAGTTTGTCTGCAAGTTAAAATTGTTGAAACTTGAGTCGACTTGCGCTCCCGTTTAATCAGGAATTAAACATGGGAACAACATTCTGGGACTTTAGCTACTGTCCGCTTAATAGAGGCTGCGGCTTAATATGGTGTTCGCTTTTTTAACCAGGTTTGACCGTAAATACTTTGCATTTATTATTTTATCACCAAACTAACATCATAACATCTCATTATGGTCGAAAAAATGCCGTTGCCATCAACTGTAGTAAATCAGTTGTCCAAGAAAACATTATCTATTCAATTCCCAAAAGACTATTTTGCAAAAACTTTCTGGGACAAATGAAAGTATGTCACCACTCAACCAAGTTGCCACAAGCCGTCGAGCGCGCGTGTGGAATTCGCGGCCGTTTTTTGCTATTTTTTTTTTACCACTGTTCAGTCCGTACTTTAAGAACTCTTAAAAGAGAGTAATTTTGATTCAAATTTAAGGAAGTTACAACACTCAGTACGCTAAAGAAGAAGGAAATAACAATTTGCCTCGGAGGATATTTTCCGTGATACAAAGTAACTACACCGAGTAATAATCTTTGAAAATGTTTTCTGGGTTTTTGAAAGGTAATATTTATCCTAAAATTGGTTTGATTTACATTTCATAGGTTTTACACGACCAGAAAGAATGCTCCAAGCCTCAAGAGCTGCCATAAAAAATGTTTATATAATAGACAGAGGGGTCATTGGCAAGGGAATCCGAGAAATACGAGGTAAGTAGTAGATAAAATATTCGCGTCCGATCTGTATGGGCGTTTAAAATGGCTCGCCTTCGGCTCGCCATTGTGAAAGCCCACACAGATCGGAAACGAATATTTTATCGTACTTATGAAATGAAACAATGAGTAGAGATCTGTTTGAAAAGTTAATGAATACTAATTAGCTGAGCAGGTGTCTGTATCAAAATATTAATTCTACTGTTTAATAATTCATCAACTCAGTTGATTTGTATTGGGGTTTACAGAGGTGTACATGTGACTCAAATACCACCTATTGATTTGTCATAACTGTTATGAAATATTTATGCATTTTATAAAGTTTGATACTGATGCAAGGTAAGATGGACTTCCGGAGCCGAGACTTCCAAGTTAATTCAGTCTTGAGTCATGTTTGCATGTGTAACGTTTGATTGTTTAATTTCTAAAGCTAATACATATATATATATATATATATATATATATATATATATATATATATATATATATATATATATATATTTGTCTTCAAATTAGATAACTTGAATTCTTTCTAGGTTTTACAGGGACAGTAAGAAAGCGCCAAGCCTCCAGAGCTCAGAAAAGTGTTAAATGTTTATAACTGAAGCTAACAGAGCAGTGCACGAAGTTGTTGAAAGCTAACAGAAGGACCATCAAAGACGTGATATATTAAGGAAAATAGATTAAATTCATGGCGACTTGAGAGTTTTACAACAACTTTGGCATATAACAGCTAAGGTAATGTTATTTTCAACTTTATTCAATGGTGGATTTCCACTGTCGAGTAATTTTTTATAAGCGCATTGGCGTTGATTGAACATAGGAGGCGGTCGATTGTTCTGTTTTTCTGAATGAAGCTTATGCATAATTAATCATGAGGTGATACGAAAATCTTGCCCGTTGTAACGTTTGTACCTCGTAAAATACATGCAATTCCAAAACTTAGAAATAACTTCTTTAATTAACGACATGGCAATTACTAGAGTTTGTTTTGTGCAAAAGAATTTAACATCAACAAATTTAGTTTCCTTTTATAAAAACATGATTTCATTTCTTAAAAGACTCACTTGGAGGTTTTATAAAAACGTTCTAATAAAAGCATAACCCTTAATTCCACTGTGTCGGTCGTGTAGTTTGTTTATGTACAGTTCAGTTAAAATTTATAAATTTAAAAAATTAAAAGAGCGCGATTCTAATAAAACTCTAAACTCCTAAATTAAAGTTGTCGCAGAAATAATAATTTCTCATCAAATCTCCTCTTGTCATTTTGTTTTCAGGGAATAGAGGTCATTCACAAAATAAATAAAGCACCAATCTTCACAAGCCAACACCCCTGCCAGGAAAAAACAAACCTTGATTGACTTCTTGTTACTGCCCTTTGGACATAAGATGAACTATGAACTACAACAAGAAGAAGATAAACCTAAAGGTCTTCGACGAATTCGTCGAAGACCTTTATGGTCATGGTATTGTACGCGTTTCCTTGGTTTTCATTGGGACACTGGAGAGTCAAAATTATGATTGGAGTAATCTGCGGAACACGCGTAAAGTTGTCGCGTTGGTTCTTGCAAAGCGCCCATTGTTATTAAGTTTTAAAACAAAACGGAGTGGCAACTATAAGCCTATATGCTGCAGATAAATCCTTACTATATTGAGGTAATTAACGAAGAATTAAAGCCGAGGAGCGACTTTGTTTCGGAGATTTGGCTGCTATTTAGGTCAACTGTGTTAAATTAAAAATTTTGACTTTAAGTATCTTACTCATACATTAAAAGTGTCTGTAACGCCCAGCGGCCAAGTGGCGTTTGCTTTAATATTAAAAACGTTAAACGTTTTGCCCCCCCCCCCCCCCTTCCCCACTTCCCCACCAAAGAAAAAAAAAACAGGCGCCTAATTTGCTTATTTTTCTGTTTAAATGAGGGCCATAGATTTGTCAGTTGTAACAGTTTAGTATTACTCTACTTGCGTTGTTTACTTTTCTTTATTTACTCTGCTAGATTGTCTGTTTCAAACATGAAGAAACATTATTTGTACAGCTCGTGTTGAACAAGATGGACTCTAGTAGCTCTAGAACAAGATCATAAGGAAAAAGGCCTTAGGAAACATGTTTTACTATTCTGATTATCACATTTGCTGTTGTTGTTATTCGTAGGAAGACGCCGTTAGGTCGACGCAGTGGTTGTAAGGACATCTCATCTCAAGAAGAAGAGTATCTCTATATTGTTGACCATAAGATGCTTATAAAGGAACACTCGAGCTAAGATGAATCAGAGAAGCCTTGATACATGCTGTCTAGCCTCGTTTGTCTCGTAAAACAATGGATATGGCGCGCGCCTCTAATCAAAGCCAGAACTCTGGGACACCGGGACACTATATATTTCGGCTAACCCTAACCTTAATCACAAGCTAAACAGCTCAGTAACCTAGGGCCTAATTTAGGTGTTCTCCGGTGTTCCATGTTCTTATATCCTGGTGCTACAATGCTCTGGTTTCCTTGTTTTAGTAAATACCCGCAAGTTAGATCATTTCTAAAGTGAGATGTCCTTCTGAAAGGTCACGTGGTTGGTTCCGTCTGTTGTAATAGTTTCATGATGCTACCGTGGTCTACACTTTAGCTTACTTTTCGACTTCTTGAACCGTCTCTTGAATTTAACCTTTTCTAATTAAAGTGAAATATTCAGCTTTTTAAGCTGAATACTTATGCTTAGGAACTAACTTTCTCCAATACCCTTGACCACGCACTTTCGCTTTCTCTAACACTCAACAGTTTTCAATATGGTTATTGTATTGTTCAATGTACTCCTATTATCAGTTATTATTGTTATTTATTTAACATTATCATTGCATCATAATCATCCGTGCGACTGGATGTTGAAGACAAAGAGGAGCAGGTTTACAATCAATCCTATGAAGAGCAAAAGAGTCGGTCCTGTGGTCCAGACTGACTTCGACTTCGCCGATGACATCGCGTATGGACTGACTCATTTAAGAAGGCACAGGCTTTGCTGCTCAGCGTGAAGGATGAATGCAAGAAGGTGGGTCTATGGCTCAACGCAAAGAAAGCAGAGGTCATGGGCTTCAACTTCAAGGAGGAAGTGGTTTATTACTCGCTGCCAGAAAGGACTTCAAGTACTTTGGCTCCTATATCAGCTCCACTGAGAAAGACATCAGGGCGAATCCTGGAAAGCACTCCATGACCTCAAGAACATTTGGAAATCCACCATGCTGGAAGACCTTATACTACCCTTCGGCTCGGAGGCATGGACGCTCACCGAGTAGAGCAAGAGGCTCGTCTTGACAGCTGCTACACTTGCATGCTCATAATATGGTCATCAATGTGTCGTGAAGGATATGGTCGGAAACAAAGTCATATATGGTGATCTGCCTAGCCTCGCCTCGCCGTCAACACCAGGAGAAGAAGATTCCAACTGGCTGGACACTACATACGGCACAGCACCCCACAGGACACGCATTGATAGCAGTTAAATAACTGGTGGTTATCCTGTGTAAATATTTTCAATTATTATCAGTTATATTATTATTACCCTGAAGTGGTTGCTGGTGACTTGGTCCTCTGGGAACCGACCCAGGGGGACAGGGCCTTACATCCATAGATCTGCTCCGGCGGGACACAGGTCTTAATACCCGTGGCAAAGACCAGCCGACATAGCGGACAGTAACTGAATTTGGCGTGCTATTATAGCTCGAGGAGACTCGACTTGATTGAATTAGTGTTTCCAATATATTCTGAACGTCACGGAATCAAGACTGGTCCAAAACTATAAAGTACACAGACTCCAATGCGCATTTCGGCAGTTCACGTTCTCTGCCTCGCTCGCTTCTTCGCATTCGATACGATACAATCATTGCATATGCCTCAAGGGCGCGGCATTTCGGTTTAGTAACTTCTGAGCATGATTTTTACATCCTACATCTTCACTTTTCGTTACCATGCACCTTTGACATATGTTAAAGATGGCAAAGACCGTCTTAATAATAATAATAATAATAATAATAATAATAATGATAATACATGAATTTCTATAGCGCTTATTACTAGAGCTCAATGGCGCTTTACAATGTGTATATATATAAATTAAAAATTAAAAAAATCAACTAATTCTTATAATAAAGTACAATTGTCTTGTAAAGGTGAGAAAATCAACCTAATTATCAAAATAAAACACATATCTGTCTTGCTAAAAATAGCAAAAACTAGTATAATTCCAAAAATATATAACTTAAGTATAAAATCGTATATATTCTTAACCTAAATCAAAAGCTTCTCTAAAAAGTAATGTTTTTAATTTTTATTTTATTTTAGTCTACCAAGTCTTTGACAAGGCCGGGTGTCAATGGTGGCAAAGCCCGCCTTTCATTGAAGTCAAAGTTAGTGCACCTTTGATGCTGTGCATCTTTGACGCTTATCAAAAGTATACTAAAGGTGCTGTCAAATGCTGCTTTGTCTTGTACAAAGGTATCTTTGATTCGCCTGTGACGTGCATCAAATTTCTAGGCCTGTGTCTCGCAATTTTGTCACACCATTGATGGAAATCAAAGGTGTTTTTCGTATCTTCCTCGCTAATCTTCGGACGTCTTCGGCAATCTTCGGCAAATACCACCGAAATCATTAAAATGATCTTCGGACAATCATCGGAAATGTTCGTAACATCTTTGGTAAATTGTCGAGAAATTGATCACAAACTCGCAACTACAGTCGAACCCCGCTACTTCGAACTCGGTTAATTCGAATTCCCCGTTATTTCGAAATCAGATCGAGTTCCCTTGGATTTACCCTTATGTTTTCAGTCATTTACTATCAGCTATTTCGAACTCGGCTATTTCGAACTCCCCGCTATTTCGAACTGATCCTTCTTTCCCTTTACCTAAAATCAACCCCGTTATTTCGAACTTGTCAAGAACAGAATACATCAGAGCACAGCTGGAAACTTATTGCCTTTTATTTGAACTCATATTACATTAGTTAGTGACTTGACAATGCTTGATTTACGTGTACTGTCCCATTATCGCTAAGAAATTCCAGCTGTTGTGGATCAGACATTAGGTATTCAATAACAAAACAACAGAACATTCAAAGATTTTTCGTTGCAACAGCATCTGCTGATTTATTTGACATATAATCATCGTTATTTAATTAACGTCTCTTTGCATACTGTATTTCATTAAAAGTGATTCATTGTTTACGAATTTTACGCTACACCCCGGTTATTTCGAAACCCCGCTATTTCGAAGTTTTTTTCATTTCCCTTGAGACTTCGAAATAGCGGGGTTCGACTGTGGCATTATAAAAATATCCGAAAATTGTCAAAAAACTGTCGGAAATCTTCGGAAGACTTTCCAAGTTATAAAGTCATGAATACTCATGACTTGATTTTACTTTGTTTTCACATGAGGCAAAAGGCTCATGGGATATCTCACGGTACACCACTCCAATCCATCGCACAACTATCATTTTCCAGTGCTAGAAGGCAAATGGATTACACAAGACCGCGAAAAAAGCGTTATAACATTGCATTATTGGACAATGGGCGCGTAATTAAAGTCAACCCTTTCAAGGCCGATGCCAAACGCCATTTTTCTCTCAGGTGAATACTCACAAATTCTATCCCACAATATATCATTTTAAAGCTGTTGATGAGTGTATTTCTTACATTACTAGAAGCAGCAACTGTAAAATCTAGCTATAAAGGAATTTATGACTTTGTAGAAATGAGTAAATATAGATAAGATCGCACTAGCATGGACACCCGGAGGCAAGCGCAGGAGGGGACGGCCAAGAGAGACGTGGCAGAAAACCGTCAATATAGGGAGGATACAGCTAAGATTTAGAACCTAAAGAGAAGCAGACTGCAGCCAGAGACCATCAGAAAAACAAGAAGGAGGAGAATTGATATCGATGGCCCTATTCTCCACGAGAATAGAGATGTTTGATGATGATGATGATGATGATGATGATGATGATGATGAGAGAGAGACTGTGTGTGTATGACGCCTGTAACTGCGCGAGCACATACACGCAACACGCGCACGATAATTTTTAAGTACATATTGTAGCCACTTACATGCTTCATAATTACGCTGATTAGAAAAGTCTGTTTTCTATTACTAATGCTCTTTTGTCTAGTAAAAAGTTTTATTTGTAGAGAATTACAGGAGATTATTGATTGAAGACAGACGGCTCCTTATGAAGAAAATGGTCTCAAGTCTATCAACAATCCACCGCTTTTACACACAAGGCAACTTAACAGGTAAGTCTTGGAAAACCTGTGGAATTTTTACGATTAAGAAAGAAAAAGTGACAGTGCGGTTTTCAAGTGAGTATCGAAAGTAATTTTACTGTTGATTTGTGAACATCTTGCACTACTTTCTCAACTAATCAGAGGTAAAACCAAAACCAATCGTGACTTGCCTGCACACATTTCCCGCGCTTGGCGTCGGCTGCATGTATTTACTCCTAGCTCTGATTGGTTCATTGGATTGTCTGCTTCTCTTTTCATTGGTCATAGTAGTTACTTTTGTTTTGGTTTCACGATGATAGAGTAAAAACCGCGCTACGATACCAGCTTAATAAATAGACTTGGACCGCAACACTCGAGTGAAAATAAGGTTCTAACTAACATTTACCAATTGCAATGTTAATCTGACAGTTTTGCATTGTTTCAATCTTGCAGTTTTCATTGATGCCAAGAACCTATTGGACTGGATATGCTGACAAATCCGCTACAAGGGAAAGCCAATGGCAAGAAACTAATTGCAGCTAGGTAAGTAATTGAAAAATTATACGTCCTTTTTTTTCTTTCGTGTATGTGTGAAAGAGAGAGAGAAAGACACTGTGTGTGCGCGAGGCCTGTAACTGCGCGGGCACATGCACGCAACACGCACGAGGATAATTTTTAAGCACATGTTATAGCCACTTACGTGCTTCATAATTACATCGATTAGAAATGTCTGTTTTATATTACTAATGCTCTTTTTTCTCGTAAAAGTTGTAGTTGCTGAGAATCCAGGTGATTATTGATTGAAGACGGGAGGCTCCTTATGAAAAAAAATGGGTCTCAAGTCTATCAACAATCCACCGCTTAACACACAAGGCAACTTACTAACAGGTAAGTCTTAGAAGACCTGTGGAATTTTTACAATTAAGAAAGGAAAGTGATAGTGCGGTTTTCAAGTGAGTATCGAAAGGAATTTTGCTTTTGCTTTGGTTTTGTAGTGCTGCGCTTTGTGATTGGCTAAAATATCTCACGCCAATTTTTCAACCAATCAGAGGTGAAACCCAAACCAATTCTGACTTGTCTGCACGCGTTTCCCGCGATTAGCGCCGACTGCATGTGGTTCGAGCTCTGTTTGGTTCATTGGATTGTTTCCCTTATTTAGTAAATGCTTTGGTTTTCGTTTTACGACACTCGAATGAAACCGCTCTACGATATAAGATTAATATTATTTTTACCAATTGCGATGTTAATCTTACAGTTTTGCATCGTTAAATCTTGCAGTTCTCGGGGATGCCAGGAGCCTATTAGACTGGAGATGGTGATACTAAGATGCGAGATACTAATTGCAGCTAGGTATGCATATACGCGCTAGGTATTTCTAATTTATTCATTCCAGCCCATCACAGAAAAAAGTTTATCTCTAGCTGGGATAAACAAAATAGAGAATCGGCAGTTGGTGAGAGTTAGCTGGCTTCCTAGGGTATTAATAAAGGCACGTGCATATAATTCACGAAATAAAGCTTAATTTTCTTTTCCCGCAAGAGGATTCCAATATATTTATGCTCATTTATCAGTTATCATTGCCATGGAAACACAACATCAAGAGAATGGCTATCTTGCGGAAATGGATAATGACATCATTTGTGAAGGAAAAAACATAGGGTCATTGAAACGGTTTTCCTAATATAACGGAATTTCGTACATTTAGCTATTAAACTACATTGCTATAAGATATGTTTCCCTAAAACGAATATGTGAAAGTTAGCGTTTGTGTCTCACAATTTGCGAAGTTTTAGAAAACTTCACCGAAAGAAACGCGAGAAAATCTGTTATAAATTCTGCCTTTTTGCTTTTCTGATGTCACAAAATGGATAGTTAATACAGTATTGTTATGTTATAGGTTGATTTCTGGGGGGAGTGTGTAGGGAAGCCTTTAAACAGCAATGATCGTGATTACATACATGCAATTTGCTGATCACTTCAAAAGGTGAGGAGAGCTCAACTTAATGATGTTGCCTTAGAGTATGGAGAATTTATTATTATCTGCATTTCTGTATTAGACTGGGGTTTTCACCATGACGGAAAGGAAATTAAAAGAACCCAGGGATAGCTGATGACAAGAAATGTATCACAGGTAAGTCTTGAGATCATCATACAGCTGCTCGAACATGTCTTTGCTTATTTTCGAAAGTGATTCAAAGCCATGAGTGTCGCCGGCTTCTTCTCGTTTGGTTTGAACTGATCGGTCATGATGGCAATTCTCGAGAGCTGGCTCTAATTGAAACTGGTGTTGAAATTTGTTGTTCATAGTTTCCTCTCGTTTGGCCCTCGCCTAAGATTTTTATGAGAGTTTTGCAGTAAGCAATTTCTTAATCATATGCAATAAGTATAAAGTTTATGGAGAGCATTTTAAAATTATTGTGCTCGTTCGCTCATCCACCTACTGCGAGCATATTCAGACCCGTTAGTTAAATGAAGAGATCTCAGGCAAGCATTTACCACTTTTAAAATCACTTATACATGCTACTCGTACGTTTTAAATCTCGTCTGACTGGAATGAATATAATTACTGAGACTTAAACCTCGGACTTGCAACGAGATATGACGTCAGAAATGGTATAAGGTTAAGCCATTTTTGAATATAAATGCGTGTTTTTCCCCTTTTTTGGTGAAAAAAAAACCATATAAATTGCTACCAAAAGCATCAAACTGTTTACAGCCATGCTCCGCCACGTGTGACCGGTATTTTTGAAAATTTGAATGGATTTTTCAAGTTTACGCGTAGGTTTTGTAAATTCATTCCGAGATTCGGAATTCCCGTAAGAATTTTACCGCATTTTCGGAAACAAAGAGCAACAAAGTATCATTTTATTTGAAATGTTACATATCCGAACAATATTTGTTTTTTTTTTATGCGCGTAGCGAAGTTATTTTTCCGTTAACTCGTGACTTTCAAAGTGTTTTCTAGAGAGATCTTCAAGGTTTCATTCAAATCTCGGACGTTACAAAGAAATATTCAAATGTTCATTTCAGTCTTGTGATTACTGGTCACGCGTGGCGAAGCATGGCTGTAATTGTATGTTATTTTGCAACTTAAGCAAAACATATTCAATTTCCGCATTTTTCCGATAAATTTAAATTTTTAGTAAAAATCACTTTTGGATGACGTCAGGGCCACAACCCATAATATTTACCTTGTCATCACAGGCTATCTATAAGTCGTAAAATATTTCCGAAATATTGCAACATCGCAACAATCCTTCCCTTGTACCACGGTGGGGGTATATGTTTGCGTGTACGTCCGAGAGTTCAAGGAAACTCTCGTCTGATTCTTATTCTTTAGCACACGTTGACTCCCGATCTTGTTTGGACTGGCTTAATACACAGTTCTTTTTCACTTCAGGTTATACAGAAGAGGAAGAAGGATCCAAGGGAGACTATTGACGCGAAACAAATCGCATCACAGGTACATCTCCAGGATCATAATAATTTAAGCACTTGTTCTTTCGTGTGCGTTCACGTGTGGAGCTTCCTCGTGGTCGCGTTTTAAGTTGGGCCTCTGTGTTTCGCTTCTGGCTCACCTTACTTTTGAAGAAAAGAGAAACTGGTCATAGTCTTTTTGTGTTTACGCTCAAACCCTTGGCATTAAATTATCCACAACCATAAACTATAAAATTGGGTGCAGGAGTAGTGCTCTGATCCGGGTAGTAAGTCCCTATGTAGATACGCGAGGCTGCCCCGAAGAATTGGAATTTGAGCTGTTTTCGTTTGAAATTGGGTGTACACTTTCATAATGATGGTCTGCAGGGTTCACACTATTCCTGGAAAACTTCCCGAATTTTATACACATATCATACTTAATGTTTTAACCATTAAGCTGTGAAAATTGCGAGTGTTTTGGTTGGGGATCGATTATACTCTTTTTGTACCCTGCAAAACTCTGGAATTCCGTTATCTCTCAGTATTTCGAACCCAAGACTTTGTTTTTTTCTTTTTAATCTTAAAATTGGGTATAGAATTTTTACATTGTGCATTCAAATTGGAAATGATAAGGCATAACACGAAAGTAGAAGTAAAATATTTTTATCAACATTGTGTCTTGATTAGATTTTTCTCTCCGTACACTTGCACAATTTGATTTCTCTTGCTCGGTTACTATTCAATTTGATTCTTGGGGTCGGGGCTTCCCCTATTGCCATTCAGGTAAAACAAGACCAAAGGGAACTTCCATAATAAGTGCCGGAAGTGATCCACGCTCATTTTAGGGGTTAAAATTTGTGTTTGCGCAAGTAGAAGGTTAGCCACCGATCGAGTACCTTTGGGAAACAATGCCCATAAAAACACAATTCTGGTACCTTGTGTGGGTTTAAATACAAAAAAAAAACTTTATTTAAACTCGGATTAAAAGTAGCTCGAAAGAGCTAATATCTCCGAGTATACAAATTGAACATAATATTTAAAAATCCCAACTGGGAGGAGGCAGACCAGTTGGCTATTTTACAAGCGTGGTCGAGGAGTTGAACTCGGGTTTGCCGTGAAACAACTCCAGCAAGTGGTCAGAGCGGGACTTGAACCCGGGACCTCCGGATCTCAAGTCCGACGCCCTAACCACTCGACCACGCTGCCTCCTCCTCCTCTCTTAAAAACATTCCGCGAAAATTTTCGTGAATTTTAATTCTCCCACCACGGTAAGAAACTGCGACATTGCAGTCTAATTGTTCCATATACCATATGTTTTCAGCTATTTCAAGCGACTTCACAACGCTTTTGGAACTCCATGAGAGGATCTTCTGTCTGACCAGATGAAATGGACTCATAATCAGGATCGGATAATGGACCACCAGCTGTTCCTGTTGCATGGTTCTGTTAGTTTCAAAGAAATCAGAGTGAATAATCTTAGTCGTAAAAGAGCGCTATTTAAGGGCTGCTTTAAAATGTACCCATTACCACAGGCTATCCTTGACCGCTAAATTTAGTTAGTAGGCCTTATTCACGGTAGCCACTATTTTGGTTTTTATATTATAATGCTTATTACCCATGTAATTTCTCGGGGGGGTGGGGGGCAAACAAATCGAACTCGGGAGATTTCTAACAGTTTTCTTTGTATACTGATCTTTTTTCGAAGCTAATATTGTAGGCTTATTAGAAGTTCCTCTTAGCTTAAATTCAAATTTAAGAGGCAAATTTACAAAATCAAGGGATAATTTTGATGATGATCATTCAACTTTAAAAATTTAGTAACATATTGGACGTTAATTAATTTATTGTACAAACCGATCATGCCCAGGTAAGCGTGTGTGAGTGTGTTATCGTACAACGGATAACATATTGAAAATGGATAGCTATGTTTGCACAAGAATTAAGAATATGCGCGTGTGAATCAAGAAGAAATAACCGTGTTTATATACGAATTAGGAGTAGTAGGGATAATGATGTTTACGTAATGATTTTCATCATGACTCAAAAAGGAATGAAAGTGCTCATATCGAATAAGGAATATCCGCGTTTTAGCATACAACTGACAAATAATAATAATAATAATAATAATAATAATAATTTAATAATTTATATGGCGCAAAATTCGCGCGAGGTAGTAAACAACTCATAATTGACTTTAGAAGGAATAATAGTGTTCATATTAAACTTAGGAGTGTGCGCGTGTAAGTGAACTACAGAATCAAGCGATTGCGCATGTTAGCAAACAACTGATGGAATAATCATTGTGGAAGAAAAAGAGTGAGTGTGCGTGTTAGCAAACTGAACTGATACATGAATTAAGAAGGGATAATGTCTATAAATATTAAGAGTGTGCGTGTTAGCAAACTGAACCGATACATGAATTAAGAAGGGATAATGTCTATAAATATTAAGAGTGTGGGTGTTAGCAAACTGAACCGATACATGAATTAAGAAGGGATAATGTCTATAAATATTAAGAGTGTGCGTGTTAGCAAACTGAACCGATACATGAATTAAGAAGGGATAATGTCTATAAATATTAAGAGTGTGGGTGTTAGCAAACTGAACCGATACATGAATTAACAAGGGATAATGCCTATAAATATTAAGAGTGTGCGTGTTAGCAAACTGAACCGATACATGAATTAAGAAGGGATAATGTATATAAATATTAAGAGTGTGCGTGTTAGCAAACTGAACCGATACATGAATTAAGAAGGGATAATGTCTGTAAATATTAAGAATGTGCGTGTTAGCAACCTGAACCGATACATGAATTAAGAAGGGATAATGTCTATAAATATTAAGAGTGCGCGTGTTAGCAAACTGGACTGATACATGAATTAAGAAGGGATAATGTCTATAAATATTAAGAGTGCGCGTGTTAGCAAACTGAACCGATACATGAATAAAGAAGGGATAATGTCTGTAAATATTAAGAGTGCGCGTGTTAGCAAACTGAACTGGTACATGAATTAAGAAGGGATAATGTCTGTAAATATTAAGAGTGCGCGTGTTAGCAAACTGAACTGGTACATGAATTAAGAAGGGATTATGTCTATAAATATTAAGAGTGCGCGTGTTAGCAAACTGAACTGGTACATGAATTAAGAAGGGATAATGTCTGTAAATATTAAGAGTGCACGTGTTAGCAAACTGAACTGGTACATGAATTAAGAAGGGATTATGTCTATAAATATTAAGAGTGTGCGTGTTAGCAAACTGAACTGATACATGAATTAAGAAGGGATAATGTCTATAAATATTAACAGTGTGCGTGTTAGCAAATAACTGATATATGAATTGAGAAGGGATAATGCATGTTTATAAACAAGCGTGTACGCGTATTAGCAAATAACTGATACATGAATGGTGTAGCGATAATATTTGTATAGGATGCCTGTTTTGGCAGACAACTGATATGATAAATGAATTTAGAGGGGATAATAGTATTTATATAAGAATTAAGCGTTTGCGCGTGTGTTAGCAAACAATTAATAGACGAGTTAAGACGGAACAATGTTTATATAAGTATTTATTAATAAGAGTGTGAGCGTGTTAACAAATAACTGTTACGTTAAAAGAAGGAATGATAATATAAGTTTTAATAAGAGTGTGCGTGTTTGGGCGAACAACTGATACATGAATTAAGAGGAATAATAATGCTTATATAAGTATTAATAAGAGTGTTCACGCGTCTTAGCGAACAACTGATACCTGAATTGAGAGGGATGATAATATTTATATAAGTATTAATAAGAGTGTGCGTGTTTCGGCGAACAACTGATACACGAATTAAGAGGAAAAATAATGTTTATATAAGTATTAATAAGAGTGTGCACGCGTCTTAGCAAACAACTGATACACGAATTAAGAAGAGATAATAATGTTTATACAAATATTAAGAGTGTAGGCTTGTTTTAGCAAACAACTGATACATGAATTAAGAATGGATAATAATGTTTATAGAATTATTAAGACGAGAATGCGCGTGTTAGCAACAAACTGAGACAAATTAAGAAGGGATAATAAGAGTATGCGTGTTATAGCAAATGACTGATACATAAAATAAGAAGGGACAATAATGTTTATATAAGTATTAATAAGAGTGTGCGTGCGTTAGCAAGTAACTGATACATGGATTAAGAAGGGAAAATGATGTTTATATAAGTATTAATTGGAGTATTCGCGCGTTAAAATTTCTGATACATGAAATAAGAAGGGATAATAATATTTATATGAGTATTAATAAGAGTGCGCGTGTTTTGATGAACAACTGATACACGAATTAAGTAGTGATAATGTTTATAAGAATTAATAAGAGTGCGCGTGTTTTAGCAAACAACTGATACACGGATTAAGAAGGGATTATGTTTATATTGATAAGTATTAATAAGAGTGTGCGTGTTTTAGCAAACAACTGATACACGTATTAAGAAGGGATAATAATGTTTATATAAGAATTAGTAAGAGTGCGCGCGTTTTAGCGAACAACTGATACACGAATTAAGAAGAGATAATAATGTTTATATAAGAATAGTAAGAGTGCGCGCGTTTTAGCAAACAACTAATACATGAATTACAAGAAGAGATATCATTTATTTAAGTGTTAAGAGTGCGCGCACGTCTTGGCGAACAACTGATACATAAATTAAGAAGGGATATGTTTATATAAGTATTCACGGTGTGCGTGTTAGAAAATAACTGATACATGAATTAAGAAGGGCTAATGTTTATATAAGTATTAAACGTGTGCGTGTTATCAAAAACCTGATAGAAGAAGGGATAATTCAATATAAGATTTAAGACTGTAGTGTATTAGCAAATAACTGATAAGTGAATTTAGGAAGAGACGATAATGTTTATGTACGATTTAATAGTGCGCGCTCGTTAGGTAGTGTTTTCTGTTTAAAGATATAAGGTATAAAAATATGCGCACGTTAACAATGAAACAGAGGTATCGCTGTTTTGGATTCATTTGAAAGGAACAGGATAATATAACTGTCCTTGATATTTATCACGAGCTAAAACATGAATCGTTTGGCAAAAAAAGCAGAGTCATAAGACACGCAATAAACTTTTTATTTAATTTACAATTTTAGCCGCTTGTCAGATGAAATTCTCCCCCTTAATTTTCTTAATATTAATTAAGTCAACATGATTTTGTATCTATCGTTTTCATTCTCGAATGCAGTCCATTACTGCTGTCATTGTATAGCAGGGAAACTACAAACTCTTCAGTGTCTACACATCCTGTTATTGTAAGCCTTATATTATTGTTATCTGAACGTTATAGTAAACAATCTTTAACAGTATGCAAAGTATCCGTAATCGTATTTATAACTGTAGTTGTATATGTAATGTTGTTTTGCTGATTGTATTATAAATAAAGTTTTCAAAATAAAATCAGAGAGTTGAAGAGGAATGTAAAACACGAACTACACTGCCAGTTTGTTTCGCATTAATGTGTCTTATATATAACAATGTGTAGTGTATGACATATAACAATGTTGTTATTTCTCAGGTTTTATATTGTGGCTTTTTATTGATTTTATAAGAATATGTATCATTTATAATATAAATATTGTATTAATATTTTTCTTAGGTTTGATTTTATATCATATTGTAAATTAGTGCTGAAAAACCAAGTTGGAGGAACTAATAAAGTATTGTATTTTATTGTAAAAACTTTCAGTGAGTGTCTCCAGTCAAAGACGGACTGGGTCTAAATTAATGGCAACGAACAAATTTATCCTAACGCTTTTCAGGTTCGCTCCCCGCGCGGTTTCTATTTTTGTACGCGTTGATATGGAAAGAAAAGAAATAAATACAAGACTATTACAGCAAACAAAGAAAATTAGATTTACATACGCGGGGATCAAACCAGTGACCTCCTGGACAGCAGTGGATTTCTAAATGTAACATAAAACCAAAGCGCCATCGACACTCGCTTCCTAATGGCGGTAAAATGTTAATATATAAGGATTATTTCCTTAAATTTGGACAAAACGAAAAACCTTCATAGCTTTTTTACGCAGCCTGTTTACCGTTTTCAGTGACCCAGATCAATGCCTTTCAGTTCGAGTAGATCGTTTTTCTTATAAACGCATTATTGTGAAAACTATTATTATAATTATACATTATTTTCTTAATTATAACTATTATTTAATACCGAAAGGGAATCTGTTGATAAAGATGATGTTCATTCTAACAACCTTTCCAGCTGAAGTTTCGGTTGTGTCTTTTATTAAACCAGTACTCCTGTAAGCATTTATTTGGGTTTATGAAAAACGGGATAAAAGATGAAAGTCAAATGAAAACTAGCAAACCCTTTGAACCCCCCAAAATCGAGTCACGAGTTAGGGTGCGTTACATTGAACTTGTTCCGCAATAAGAATATGAAGAGTCACGAGTTAGGGTGCGTTACATTGAACGTATTCCGCAATAAGAATATGAAGAATGTTTAAAAATCGCGTTTTGTGACATTTGGGAGCCACCACATCCCAATGCCGTATTTTAAACTTACACCGACTATTGTGTTTATTCTAATTCCCAGTCAAACGAACGAGCCTCAGGCCTCGTCCAACGTTTTTTTTTTTTTGTAATTATGCACAATATTTGGCGGCAAGTTCCCATTGGAAGATTTTCACAATAGCGTGATGTCATGAACTCGCCTTACACATGCATATACAGGGCGCTTAAAGCCAGGTGCAAATTACGCGCTTCACTTTGAATACTCATGAAATATTACTTTCCTTTGACACAAAGCACGGCAAAAATTTGGGAAAGCATTGTTATCGTTGTTAATTACTGCTTTCTAATTCAGGTTCAAGAATTTTTCTCGACTGAGCTGAATAGATTTTAATCGACCCGTATAAAAGCAACATGGCACTCCCATTTATGTTCCTTAGTTGGCAAACGTGGTGCTGTGAAGGTCAATTTGAAATCTTTGGCTTGTCGTCTTGTGGATCTGTATCGTTTTGGAGAAGACCAGGTTTGTTCTTTGCTCAAATGTCATTTCTACCATATTTTACGTTTTTATTTACATTGCAGTCAAGCCATTTTGAAATCTAGATGCATTGATAGCAACGACGAAGCGGTGTAAAATATTCCCGTTGCTTAATAAATTTCCATTAATTCGCGTCAGGTTGAACTTCACAAAGTGAAACAGTATTTATTGCGTCAGTCTGTGATTTGGTGATACAATTTGGAAGAGCAATTAAAAATTGTTTCCTCAGTGTAACCTTTGTTTCGTTAAGTTTGTTCATGGGTGATTTATTCTGATTGAATGTTTCTTCTTTTGTGAAAAGTTATGCATTGTTCAGCGACGGTATGTGAAAATGATGTGGAATTTTCTCAGGAACTCGAATAGCGAAAGTCGTAGATAAAAAACAAGAAGCTGTACACAGTTTGAACTCGTGGCGCCTTTAACTCATTGCAGCATTGATTCCCGAGTGTTTTGAGTGCTTTTACGGAGAAACTTAAGCTTAAAATTCTGTCTAATCAAAGGCTCCTAAGAGCCAACCCGTGAAGAAGAAATGCTAACGCGTAACGCAATATTGCGGTAAGCTTATGTTTTCATAGACATGGTTCGATATTTTTTTTAAAATTAAACCTAAGGATTTGACGAACGCAAAGAAATAAAGTACATCACTTTCATAATGTCCATTCCGAAGAAAGGAAAAATAAAGGACCCGAACGTGACTCGAACTCGGGACTTTCGACTGTCGAACTAAGCCACAAAATCATCCCTTACACTATCGAGGAACTCAACTCGATTACGACTAAATTTTATTATTTCAAGGTAGATACGCATCAACGCATGTCTCGGTTGAAAAATCCTTTTAGATCGATTTTAATGTTGACTAAAGACTCCAAATGCGAAACACCTTTAAGCTTATTCATTTATTATTTATTTGTTGTTTATATTCGTTTACATCAAATTAATTATTGTGTTATCGCTGGATTTACGTTGGTCTTGTTACGAAACGCATTCGTAACAAAGCATTACTCACTGAGTTAGCCGCTGATGGAAGGAGCGAGTGAGTGAGTGAATTTAAATTAGCCACCTTAATCCTTAACCCGGCCGTTCATTACGCTTTCGCGTATTCGCGGACTACAAAGCTCAATCGCTAAGCAAATTGCAAGTTATAGAAAACACAAAACTTGCCGGGACAAAAATCCCACAGGAAAAAGCGGCGAACACAATATCAAACGGTCCTATCCATCCATGAACGCCTTGCATTGTCTTGAAAACCTGCAATTGTACGGAGAGATTTTGCGGTATGTATTTCATGGTTGAAAGCCATATAGTCGTCGACAAAAACTAAAATACGCGTGCATAAATTTGCATTCACTAATGTGACACGAAAAAAAAAGAAAAACTCAGAGCCGGATTTACAACTCGTGTGCAACGCCACGAGTAATAAGTCACTAGTAACGCTTTCACAGTATTTACTAAGAAGACTACAAAACTAACTCGTGTTGTTTTTTCTTTCTAACAGTTTATTCCGATGGAACGTCTCAAAGCCAACCTGAAACTATGCTTGAGAATCACGTACGCGTCCTCTGACTAATGTGTCTTGGCCGAAGCTTTATTCGGTTTCATCCGTTCCTGACAGGTATGGAGAGTTAATTATTTTGACTTGAGATATAACTGACTTGATTTTCGCCAAATTATCTGCTAATTTTTATTGCACGATCAAGGTGTTCGTGCGATTTATTTAGTTTTCTTGTCACTTCTTGAAATAGAAAATAAAAAAATACACAGGAAAAGCCAAAAATTAGCTTTCTGTTCGAAATTTGATTCCTTTAAATTTTTTAAAGTGACGAATTTGATTAACTTATTAGCCGCGTGCGGTAAACTGATGTTGAAAGTGATTAACGCAAGTCATAGCTAAGTATGTTGCATTTTAAAGGCCCACCTTCACCCAAAATGCAGTGCGCGCCGTGATCTCTTTCCGTGCTGAATTACGCTTGAATGCGTGCAACCAATCAGATAACACGTATGAACAATGGAGCATTTCAAAACATTAACTGATTCAGGTTTACTGCTTTATTTCTTCTTTAGGATGAACAGATTTTGTAAAATCATCCGGAAGGATCTGAAGTGTTCTGCTGAAATCATCCGTTCAACTCAAAGAAAGTGTAACAACGAAAGAAACAAACAAAGAAGCACAGATAAGTACACCATATTTTCTTCCATTTTGCTATTGCCTTCTCTACAGGAAGATATAAAACACCTAAAGGAAAACAATAGCGCATTAATGTGTGGGGTTATGCGGAAATCTTACCGAAAAGACTGCTCAGTAGCTTTTGTTTGAATGGTCACACTTTAGGTCCACACAATCAAAACTAATAAACATCACCACACGAAAGTACTATTCAGTAGCTATCACAGACCAATGAACATCACCACACGAAAGTACTGTTCAATAGCTATCACAGACTACTGAACATCACCACACGAAAGTACTGCTCAATAGCTATCGCAGACCAATGAACATCACCACAGAAAAGAACTGTTCAATAGCTATCAGACCAATGAACATCACCACACGAAAGTACTGTTCAATAGCTATCACAGACCAATGAACATCACCACAGAAAAGTACTGTTCAATAGCTATCACAGACTAATGAACATCACCACACGAAAGTACCGTTCAATAGCTATCACAGACTAATGAACATCACCACACGAAAGTACTATTCAGTAGCTATCACAGACCAATGAACATCACCACACGAAAGTACTGTTCAATAGCTATCACAGACTAATGAACATCACCACACGAAAGTACTGTTCAATAGCTATCACAGACTAATAAACATCACCACATGAAAGTACTGTTCAATAGCTATCACAGACTACTGAACTGATATCACCACATGAAAGTACTGTTCAATAGTTATCACAGACAAATGAACATCACCACACGAAAGTACTGTTCAGTAGCTATCACAGACTAATGAACATCACCACACGAAAGTACTGTTCAATAGCTATCACAGACTAATGAACATCACCACACGAAAGTACTGTTCAATAGCTATCACAGACTAATAAACATAACCACATGAAAGTACTGTTCAATAGCTATCACAGACTACTGAACTGATATCACCACATGAAAGTACTGTTCAATAGTTATCACAGACAAATGAACATCACCACACGAAAGTACTGTTCAGTAGCTATCACAGACTAATGAACATCACCACACGAAAGTACTGTTCAATAGCTATCACAGACTAATGAACATCACCACACGAAAGTACTGTTCAATAGCTATCACAGACTAATGAACATCACCACACGAAAGTACTGTTCAATAGCTCTGATCACAGACAAATGAACATCACCACACGAAAGTACTGTTCAATAGCTATCACAGACTAATGAACATCACCACATGAAAGTACTGTTCAATAGCTATCACAGACTAATGATGAACATCACCACATGAAAGTACTCTTCAATAGCTGTCACAGACTATTGAACATCACCACACGAAAGTACTGTTCAATTGCTATCACAGACTAATGATGAACATCACCACATGAAAGTACTGTTCAATAGCTGTCACAGACTATTGAACATCACCACACGAAAGTACTGTTCAATTCCTATCACAGACTAATGATGAACATCACCACATGAAAGTACTGTTCAGTAGCTATCACAGACTAATGAACATCACCACACGAATGTACTGTTCAATAGCTATCACAGACTAATGAACATCACCACACGAAAGTACTGTTCAATAGCTATCACAGACTAATGAACATCACCACACGAAAGTACTGTTCAATAGCTATCACAGACGAATGAACATCACCACACGAAAGTACTGTTCAATAGCTATCACAGACCAATTAACATCACCACACGAAAGTACTGTTCAATAGCTATCACAGACTACTGAACATCACCACACGAAAGTACTGCTCAATAGCTATCGCAGACCAATGAACATCACCACAGAAAAGAACTGTTCAATAGCTATCAGACCAATGAACATCACCACACGAAAGTACTGTTCAATAGCTATCACAGACCAATGAACATCACCACAGAAAAGTACTGTTCAATAGCTATCACAGACTAATGAACATCACCACACGAAAGTACCGTTCAATAGCTATCACAGACTAATGAACATCACCACACGAAAGTACTATTCAGTAGCTATCACAGACCAATGAACATCACCACACGAAAGTACTGTTCAATAGCTATCACAGACTAATCAACATCACCACACGAAAGTACTGTTCAATAGCTATCACAGACGAATAAACATCACCACATGAAAGTACTGTTCAATAGCTATCACAGACAACTGAACTGATATCACCACATGAAAGTACTGTTCAATAGTTATCACAGACAAATGAACATCACCACACGAAAGTACTGTTCAGTAGCTATCACAGACTAATGAACATCACCACACGAAAGTACTGTTCAATAGCTATCACAGACTAATGAACATCACCACACGAAAGTACTGTTCAATAGCTATCACAGACTAATGAACATCACCACACGAAAGTACTGTTCAATAGCTCTGATCACAGACAAATGAACATCACCACACGAAAGTACTGTTCAATAGCTATCACAGACTAATGAACATCACCACATGAAAGTACTGTTCAATAGCTATCACAGACTAATGATGAACATCACCACACGAAAGTACTGTTCAATAGCTATCACAGACTAATGAACATCACCACATGAAAGTACTGTTCAATAGCTATCACAGACTAATGAACATCACCACACGAAAGTACTGTTCAATAGCTCTGATCACAGACAAATGAACACCACCACACGAAAGTACTGTTCAATAGCTATCACAGACTAATGAACATCACCACATGAAAGTACTGTTCAATAGCTATCACAGACTAATGAACATCACCACACGAAACTACTGTTCAATAGCTATCACAGACTAATAAACATCACCACATGAAAGTACTGTTCAATAACTATCACAGACTAATAAACATCACCACACGAAAGTACTGTTCAGTAGCTTTCACAGACTAATGAACATCACCACACGAAAGTACTGTTCAATAGCTCTGATCACAGACTAATGAACATCACCACACGAAAGTACTGTTCAATAGCTCTGATCACAGACAAATGAACATCACCAGACGAAAGTACTGTTCAATAGCTATCACAGACTAATGAACATCACCACACGAAAGTACTGTTCGGTAGCAATCACAGACCAATGACCATCACCACACGAAAGTACTGTTCGGTAGCTATCACAGACCAATGAACATCACCACACGAAAGTAGTCTGTTCAATAGCTATCACAAACTAATAATGAACATTGAGAACATCACCAGACGAAAGTACTGTTCAATAGCTATCAGAGACTAATGAACATTACCACACGAAAGTACTGTTCAATAGCTATCACAGACAAATGAACATCACCACACGAAAGTACTGTTCAGTAGCTATCACAGACAAATGAACGTCGCCACACGAAAGTACTCTTCAGTGGCTATCACAGACTAATTAACATCACCACACGAAAGTACTGTTCAATAGCTATCAGACCAACGAACATCAGCACATGAAAGTACTGTTCAATAGCTATCACAGACTACTGAACATCACCACAGAAAAGTACTGTTCAATAGCTATCAGACCAATGAACATCACCACACGAAAGTACTGTTCAATAGCTATCACAGACCAATGAACATCACCACAGAAAAGTACTGTTCAATAGCTATCACAGACTAATGAACATCACCACACGAAAGCACTGTTCAATAGCTATCACAGACTAATGAACATCACCACACGAAAGTAGTCTGTTCAATAGCTATCACAAACTAATGATGAACATTGAGAACATCACCAGACGAAAGTACTGTTCAATAGCTATCAGAGACTAATGAACATCACCACATGAAAGTACTGTTCAATAGCTATCACAGACAAATGAACATCACCACACGAAAGTACTGTTCAGTAGCTATCACAGACAAATGAACATCACCACACGAAAGTACTGTTCAGTAGCTATCACAGACAAATGAACATCACCACACGAAAGTACTGTTCAATAGCTATCACAGACTAATGAACATCACCACACGAAGGTACTGTTCAATAGCTCTGATCACAGACAAAGGAACATCACCACACGAAAGTACTGTTCAGTAGCAATCACAGACCAATGACCATCACCACACGAAAGTACTGTTCGGTAGCTATCACAGACCAATGAACATCACCACACGAAAGTAGTCTGTTCAATAGCTATCACAAACTAATGATGAACATTGAGAACATCGCCAGACGAAAGTACTCGGTTCAATAGCTATCAGAGACTAATGAACATCACCACACGAAAGTACTGTTCAATAGCTATCACAGACAAATGAACATCACCACACGAAAGTACTATTCAGTAGCTATCACAGACCAATGAACATCACCACACGAAAGTACTGTTCAATAGCTATCACAGACTAATGAACATCACCACACGAAAGTACGGTTCAATAGCTATCACAGACTAATAAACATCACCACATGAAAGTACTGTTCAATAGCTATCACAGACTACTGAACATAACCACATGAAAGTACTGTTCAATAGCTATCACAGACCAATGAACATCACCACACGAAAGTACTGTTCAATAGCTATCACAGACCAATGAACATCACCACACGAAAGTACTGTTCAGTAGCTATCACAGACTAATAAACATCACCACATGAAAGTACTGTTTAATAGCTATCACAGACTACTGAACATCACCACACGAAAGTACTGTTCAATAGCTATCACAGACCAATGAACATCACCACACGAAAGTACTGTTCAATAGCTATCACAGACCAATGAACATCACCACACGAAAGTACTGTTCAGTAGCTATCACAGACTAATGAACATCACCACACGAAAGTACTGTTCAATAGCTTTCACAGACTAATGAACATCACCACACGAAAGTACTGTTCAATAGCTTTCACAGACTAATGAACATCACCACACGAAAGTACTGTTCAATAGCTATCAGACCAATGAACATCACCACACGAAAGTACTGTTCAGTAGCTTTCACAGACTAATGAACATCACCACACGAAAGTACTGTTCAATAGCTATCAGACCAATGAACATCACCACACGAAAGTACTGTTCAGTAGCTATCACAGACTACTGAACATCACCACACGAAAGTACTGTTCAATAGCTATCACAGACTACTGAACATCACCACACGAAAGTGCTGTTCAATAGCTATCACAGACCAATGAACATCACCACACGAAAGTACTGTTCAATAGCTTTCACAGACTAATGAACATCACCACACGAAAGTACTGTTCAATAGCTATCAGAGACTAATGAACATCACCACACGAAAGTACTGTTCAATAGCTATCAGATCAATGAACATCACCACACGAAAGTACTGTTCAGTGGCTTTCACAGACTAATGAACATCACCACACGAAAGTACTGTTCAATAGCTATCAGATCAATGAACATCACCACACGAAAGTACTGTTCAGTGGCTTTCACAGACTAATGAACATCACCACACGAAAGTACTGTTCAGTAGCTATCACAGACTAATGAACATCACCACACGAAAGTACTGTTCAATAGCTTTCACAGACTAATGAACATCACCACACGAAAGTACTGTTCAATAGCTTTCACAGACTAATGAACATCACCACACGAAAGTACTGTTCAATAGCTATCAGACCAATGAACATCACCACACGAAAGTACTGTTCAGTAGCTTTCACAGACTAATGAACATCACCACACGAAAGTACTGTTCAATAGCTATCAGACCAATGAACATCACCACACGAAAGTACTGTTCAGTAGCTATCACAGACTACTGAACATCACCACACGAAAGTACTGTTCAATAGCTATCACAGACTACTGAACATCACCACACGAAAGTGCTGTTCAATAGCTATCACAGACCAATGAACATCACCACACGAAAGTACTGTTCAATAGCTTTCACAGACTAATGAACATCACCACACGAAAGTACTGTTCAATAGCTATCAGAGACTAATGAACATCACCACACGAAAGTACTGTTCAATAGCTATCAGATCAATGAACATCACCACACGAAAGTACTGTTCAGTGGCTTTCACAGACTAATGAACATCACCACACGAAAGTACTGTTCAATAGCTATCAGATCAATGAACATCACCACACGAAAGTACTGTTCAGTGGCTTTCACAGACTAATGAACATCACCACACGAAAGTACTGTTCAATAGCTATCACAGACAAATGAACATCACCACACGAAAGTACTATTCAATAGCTATCACAGACAAATGAACATCACCACACGAAAGTACTGTTCAATAGCTATCACAGACCAATTAACATCACCACACGAAAGTACTATTCAATAGCTATCACAGACCAATTAACATCACCACACGAAAGTACTGTTCAATAGCTATCACAGACTAATGAACATCACCACACGAAAGTACTGTTCAATAGCTTTCACAGACTAATGAACATCACCACACGAAAGTACTGTTCAATAGCTATCAGATCAATGAACATCACCACACGAAAGTACTGTTTAATAGCTATCACAGACTACTGAACATCACCACACGAAAGTACTGTTCAATAGCTACCACAGACCAATGAACATCACCACACGAAAGTACTGTTCAATAGCTTTCACAGACTAATGAACATCACCACACGAAAGTACTGTTCAATAGCTATCAGATCAATGAACATCACCACACGAAAGTACTGTTCAGTGGCTTTCACAGACTAATGAACATCACCACACGAAAGTACTGTTCAATAGCTATCAGATCAATGAACATCACCACACGAAAGTACTGTTCAGTGGCTTTCACAGACTAATGAACATCACCACACGAAAGTACTGTTCAATAGCTATCACAGACAAATGAACATCACCACACGAAAGTACTATTCAATAGCTATCACAGACCAATGAACATCACCACACGAAAGTACTGTTCAGTAGCTATCACAGACTACTGAACATCACCACACGAAAGTACTGTTTAATAGCTATCACAGACTACTGAACATCACCACACGAAAGTACTGTTCAATAGCTATCACAGACCAATGAACATCACCACACGAAAGTACTGTTCAATAGCTATCACAGACTAATGAACATCACCACACGAAAGTACTGTTCAGTAGCTATCACAGACTAATGAAGATCACCACACGAAAGTACTGTTCAATAGCTTTCACAGACTAATGAACATCACCACACGAAAGTACTGTTCAATAGCTTTCACAGACTAATGAACATCACCACACGAAAGTACTGTTCAATAGCTATCAGACCAATGAACATCACCACACGAAAGTACTGTTCAGTAGCTTTCACAGACTAATGAACATCACCACACGAAAGTACTGTTCAATAGCTATCAGACCAATGAACATCACCACACGAAAGTACTGTTCAGTAGCTATCACAGACTACTGAACATCACCACACGAAAGTACTGTTCAATAGCTATCACAGAGTACTGAACATCACCACACGAAAGTACTGTTCAATAGCTATCACAGACCAATGAACATCACCACACGAAAGTACTGTTCAATAGCTTTCACAGACCAATGAACATCACCACACGAAAGTACTGTTCAATAGCTATCACAGACTAATGAACATCACCACACGAAAGTACTGTTCAGTAGCTATCACAGACGAATGAACATCACCACACGAAAGTACTGTTCAGTAGCTTTCACAGACTAATGAACATCACCACACGAAAGTACTGTTCAGTAGCTTTCACAGACTAATGAACATCACCACACGAAAGTACTGTTCAATAGCTATCACAGACTAATGAACGTCACAACACGAAAGTACTGTTCAATAGCTATCAGACCAATGAACATCACCACACGAAAGTACTGTTCAGTGGCTTTCACAGACTAATGAACATCACCACACGAAAGTACTGTTCAATAGCTATCACAGACTAATGAACATCACCACACGAAAGTACTGTTCAATAGCTATCAGAGACTAATGAACATCACCACACGAAAGTACTGTTCAATAGCGATCACAGACAAATGAACATCACCACACGAAAGTACTGTTCAATAACTATCACAGACTAATGAACATCACCACACGAAAGTACTGTTCAATAGCTATCACAGACAAATGAACATCACCACACGAAAGTACTGTTCAATAGCTATCACAGACTAATGAACATCACCACACGAAAGTACTGTTCAATAGCTATCAGATCAATGAACATCACCACACGAAAGTACTGTTCAGTGGCTTTCACAGACTAATGAACATCACCACACGAAAGTACTGTTCAATAGCTATCACAGACTAATGAACATCACCACACGAAAGTACTGTTCAATAGCTATCACAGACTAATGAACATCACCACACGAAAGTACTGTTCAATAGCTATCAGATCAATGAACATCACCACACGAAAGTACTGTTCAGTGGCTTTCACAGACTAATGAACATCACCACACGAAAGTACTGTTCAATAGCTATCACAGACTAATGAACATCACCACACGAAAGTACTGTTCAGTAGCTATCACAGACCAATGAACATCACCACACGAAAGTACTGTTCAGTAGCTTTCACAGACTAATGAACATCACCACACGAAAGTACTGTTCAATAGCTATCACAGACAAATGACCATCACCACACGAAAGTACTGTTCAATAGCTATCACAGACTAATAACATCACCACACGAAAGTACTGTTCAATATATAGCTTTCACAAACAAATGAACATCACCACACGAAAGTACTGTTCAACAGCTATCACGGACTAATGAACATCACCACACGAAAGTACTGTTCAATAGCTTTCATTTGAACGATCACACTATAGTTTCACTCACAGACTCACTAGTGTTCAGGTTTTATATGAATGATCCCACAATTATTTCATCCACGGATTGAAAAGTGTTTAAAGAGCCAGTACATCAGGGAAACAACACTTTGCAGCTTTCATTTGAATGGTGAAAAAATTAGCATTTCATCCACAAACTCAAAGTAAGAACTGATACCACAGGGTCCACAGGGCAACATTACTTTGGAGCTGTCATTTGGAAGGTCACGGCACTTAGAATTACATTACATTCACCGACAACAAAAAAAGAGCCTGGAACAGGTCACACAATTAGGATGATCCACCACCCAAACGGTAGAACCGATACCACACGAAACACTACATGGCAGCCTTTCAGATTTGAATGATCACACCATTAGGATTAAATCCACGGGCTTAAACGTTAGGCCCGGTACCCCAGGAAACAGAACTTTGCAGTTTTCATTTGAATTGTCACATGATTACGATAACATCCATAGAAAAAGGTTATAGGTCTTGTATCACTACACGCACCATCGAGGAACACTTCTTTGTCATACTTGTTCATACGATTACGATTACATCCACAGGATGAAACGCTAGATGTTTTACCACAGGATAATACTACTTAACAGCTGTCACTATAAGGTGGCTAAATTGGGTGTTTTGGCAACATTACATCCCAACTTTGAACGACTGATACTTCACTGTCTGAGCTCGGTCAGGCAAGCTGCTTCACACATATGCTAGAGATGAAATGAAATTTTTAAAAAAGTAGATTTGATTGACATCGGTGTTACCATAACAACGATCAGATGACGTCATGATTTTTGCATATTAGTAATTTTCTCAACATCTAGTCCTAAACTTTTAAAACGACTGTATGCCGCTTATCGTTTAGATGTAAGTCTTCAAGACTGCAAAGTTTGAAAAAATTCTGAGAGCGTTTTCGAATCAAATTGGGTTGAATATTTTCCATCAAAAATTTAAAGATTTACATTACTTTCTGTTAATTCATGGATGCGAGCGTTTTCCTGACAAATATAATACCGTAAAGTCCTGAAAGTAGCGACCCCCCGAAAGAAACGATAAAATTTCACAGGTGTTAGCAAATCCTGAAAGTAGTGACCCCTAAAATAACGACCCTCCGAAAGTAGCGACCTCAAAAGTAACTTCCCTTTTTAGCATATATTTTAACGCTCGCATGACGAGGATTACATTAACATATTCAAAAGTTACAACCAGTACAACAGCCAACACCACAACTTTGCAGCTTCCACTTGAACCGTCACACCATGGCCATTAGGGCTACACGAACAGATTTCAAAAATAAGAAACAGTACCACAGGGTGACACTACTTTGCAGTTTTCAATGAAATTGTCACACCTTAGGATCTCATCCAGGAATTAAAAAGTTAGAACCTATTCCACAGGGACATGCTACTTTATAGCATTCATTTGAATGATAGCTAAATGATCACACCCGCGTTAGGGTTTCATCCACAGAATCAAAAGTTAGAACTTGAACCACGAGGATCAGTACTGTGCAGCTTTCATCTTAATGGTCACACCTTTTGGATTTCATTCACAGAATTAAAAGTTGGAATTCCTATTGCAGGGTCTACATACTTTGTAGCCTTTAATTGAATGGTCACAAAATTTGGATTAAATCCACAGACTCATTTGTTAGAACATATACAACAGGCAAACAATACTTTGCAGTTTTCATTTGAATTGTCACATGATTAGGATTACATTCACCGCCACAAAAGATAGAACTTGTACAACAGGGAAATACACTTTGCAGCTTTCATTGTGACAGGTCACACAATTAGATTCATTTACAGACCCAAACGTTAGAACCGGTAGCACAGGGACTGGCACTACATTGTAGCCTTTATTTGAATAATTAAACCATTAGCGTCATCCACAGACCCAAAAGGTAGAACCGATACCACAGGTACTTGGCAGCATTCCTTTGAATGATCACTACCTTAGGATTACTTGCATGGACTAAAAAGTTAGAACTTGTACCACAGAGAAATACGTTTTTACAACTTTCGTTTCAAGGGTTACAACATTAGATTTCATCCACAGAATCAAACGTTGTGTCCGCTACCACAGGGAAACAGTACTTTGCTCTCACATCTTTTGGATGCGAACTAGGGCGGTCACAACCTTCGGTGTTCAGTGGCTTTCACAGACTAATGAACATCACCACACGAAAGTACTGTTCAATAGCTATCACAGACTAATGAACATCACGACACGAAAGTACTGTTCAATAGCTATCACAGACTAATGAACATCACCACACGAAAGTACCGTTCAATAGCTATCACAGACTAATGAACATCACCACACGAAAGTACTGTTCAATAGCTATCAGACCAATGAACATCACCACACGAAAGTACTGTTCAGTAGCTTTCACAGACTAATGAACATCACCACACGAAAGTACTGTTCAATAGCTATCACAGACTAATGAACATCACCACACGAAAGTACTGTTCAATAGCTATCACAGACTAATGAACATCACCACACGAAAGTACTGTTCAATAGCTATCACAGACTAATAAACATCACCACACGAAAGTACTGTTCAATAGCTATCAGACTCATGAACATCACCACACGAAAGTACTGTTCAATAGCTATCACAGACTAATGAACATCACCACACGAAAGTACTGTTCAGTGGCTTTCACAGACTAATGAACATCACCACACGAAAGTACTGTTCAATAGCTATCACAGACTAATGAACATCACCACACGAAAGTACTGTTCAATAGCTATCACAGACTAATGAACATCACCACATGAAAGTACTGTTCAATAGGTTTCACAGACTAATGAACATCGCCACACGAAAGTACTGTTCAATAGCTATCACAGACTAATGAACATCACCACACGAAAGTACTGTTCAATAGCTATCACAGACTAATGAACATCACCACATGAAAGTACTGTTCAATAGGTTTCACAGACTAATGAACATCACCACACGAAAGTACTGTTCAATAGCTATCAGACTAATGAACATCACCACACGAAAGTACTGTTCAATAGCTTTCAGACTAAGGAACATCACCACACGAAAGTACTGTTCAATAGCTTTCATTTGAACGATCACACTATAGTTTCACTCACAGACTCACTAGTGTTCAGGTTTTATATGAATGATCCCACAATTATTTCATCCACGGATTGAAAAGTGTTTAAAGAGCCAGTACATCAGGGAAACAACACTTTGCAGCTTTCATTTGAATGGTGAAAAAATTAGCATTTCATCCACAAACTCAAAGTTAGAACTGATACCACAGGGTCCACAGGGCAACATTACTTTGGAGCTGTCATTTGGAAGGTCACGGCACTTAGAATTACATTACATTCACCGACAACAAAAAAAGAGCCTGGAACAGGTCACACAATTAGGATGATCCACCACCCAAACGGTAGAACCGATACCACACGAAACACTACATGGCAGCCTTTCAGATTTGAATGATCACACCATTAGGATTAAATCCACGGGCTTAAACGTTAGACCCGGTACCCCAGGAAACAGAACTTTGCAGTTTTCATTTGAATTGTCACATGATTACGATAACATCCATAGAAAAAGGTTATAGGTCTTGTATCACTACACGCACCATCGAGGAACACTACTTTGTCATACTTGTTCATACGATTACGATTACGTCCACAGGATGAAACGCTAGATGTTTTACCACAGGATAATACTACTTAACAGCTGTCACTATAAGGTGGCTAAATTGGGTGTTTTGGCAACATTACATCCCAACTTTGAACGACTGATACTTCACTGTCTGAGCTCGATCAGCAAGCTGCTTCACACATATGCTAGAGATGAAATGAAATTTTTAAAAAAGTAGATTTGATTGACATCGGTGTTACCATAACAACGATCAGATGACGTCATGATTTTTGCATATTAGTAATTTTCTCAACATCTAGTCCTAAACTTTTAAAACGACTGTATGCCGCTTATAGTCTAGATGTAAGTCTTCAAGACTGCAAAGTTTGAAAAAATTCTGAAAGCGTTTTCGAATCAAATTGGGTTGAATATTTTCCATCAAAAATTTAAAGATTTACATTACTTTCTGTTAATTCATGGATGCGAGCGTTTTCCTGACAAATATAATACCGTAAAGTCCCGAAAGTAGCGACCCCGCGAAAGTAACGATAAAATTTCACAGGTGTTAGCAAATCCTGAAAGTAGTGACCCTCGAAAGTAGAGATAAAATTTCACAGGTGTTAGCAAATCCCGAAAGTAGCGACCCCTAAAATAACGACCCTCCGAAAGTAGCGACCTCAAAAGTAACTTCCCTTTTTAGCATATGTTTTAACGCTCACATGATGAGGATTACATTTACATATTCAAAAGTTACAACCAGTACAACAGCCAACACCACAACTTTGCAGCTTCCACTTGAACCGTCACACCATGGCCATTAGGGCTACACGAACAGATTTCAAAAATAAGAAACAGTACCACAGGGTGACACTACTTTGCAGTTTTCAATGAAATTGTCACACCTTAGGATCTCATCCAGGAATTAAAAAGTTAGAACCTATTCCACAGGGACATGCTACTTTATAGCATTCATTTGAATGATAGCTAAATGATCACACCCGCGTTAGGGTTTCATCCACAGAATCAAAAGTTAGAACTTGAACCACGAGGATCAGTACTGTGCAGCTTTCATCTTAATGGTCACACCTTTTGGATTTCATTCACAGAATTAAAAGTTGGAATTCCTATTGCAGGGTCTACATACTTTGTAGCCTTTAATTGAATGGTCACAAAATTTGGATTAAATCCACAGACTCATTTGTTAGAACATATACAACAGGCAAACAATACTTTGCAGTTTTCATTTGAATTTTCACATGATTAGGATTACATTCACCGCCACAAAAGATAGAACTTGTACAACAGGGAAATACACTTTGCAGCTTTCATTTGTGACAGGTCACACAATTAGATTCATTTACAGACCCAAACGTTAGAACCGGTAGCACAGGGACTGGCACTACATTGTAGCCTTTTATTTGAATAATTAAACCATTAACGTCATCCACAGACCCAAAAGGTAGAGTACTTGGCAGCATTCCTTTGAATGATCACTACCTTAGGATTACTTGCATGGACTAAAAAGTTAGAACTTGTACCACAGAGAAATACGTTTTTACAACTTTCGTTTCAAGGGTTACAACATTAGATTTCATCCACAGAATCAAACGTTGTGTCCGCTACCACAGGGAAACAGTACTTTGCTCTCACATCTTTTGGATGCGAACTAGGGCGGTCACACCCTTCGGATGCAATCCCGACGGACTCACAGCTGAGAAACACTTCACGGCAGGTAGCCTTTATTTGAATGATCACACTGTTAGGATTAAATCCACGGACTCAAACGTTAGACCCGGTACCTCAGGGAACACCACTTTGCAGCTTTTATTTGAATGGTCACACACGTCGGATTTCATCCACAAATTGATGATACTCCAGGGAAACAGTACTTTGCTGCTTTCATTTAAGTGTTCACACGATTAGGATTTCATCCACAAAATTAAAAGTTAGAATCTATACGGCAGGGAACACTTCCTTGTAGCTTTTATTTGAATGGTCACACCACTTGGACTTAATCTCCAGAATCAAAAGTTCGAACTACAATCTTGCAGTTTTGACCAGTTTTCATTGGAATGGTCAAACCACTGAAAAGGATTTCATCCAGGGATTAAAATGTTAGAACTTTTACGACAGGAATATAATACTTTGCAGCTTTCATTTGGATGATCACAACGTTAGGGCTTCATCCACAGAATCAAAAGTTAAAACTTAAACCACAGGTATACAGTATTGTGTAGCTTTTATATTAATGGTCACACCAGTTAGGACCACACCACGTACTTTAAAGTTAGAATCCCTACGGCAGGGAACACTATATTTGCAGCTTTCATTTGAATGGTCACACCATTTGGTACCACAGGGAAACACGCTTTGCACCTTTCATTTGACAGGTCACGGAATTGGATTGCACGGATTCAAAGAACTTGTACCACAGAGAATGTTTTAGCAACTTTCATTTCAATGGTCACACCATTAAGATTTCATCCACAGAATCAAGTTATACCCGTTACCACAGGGAAACGTACTTTGCACCTTATATTTGAATGGTCACACTTTTCGGATGTGATCCGCGGACTCAAAACTTAGAACTTGTATCACAGGGAAAGACACTCTGCGGCTTTAATTTGGCAGGTCACACAAATCATCCACAGACCCAAAATGTAGAACCAGTACCATAGTTGTAGCCTTTATTTGAATTTATTTGAATGATCACACCATTGGTATCATCAACGGACCCATGCCAAAAGGAAGAACCGATACCACAGGACACTACCTTGAGCTTGAGCATGAGCCATGAGCACATGAGCACACTACCAGCTTTCCTTTGAATGGTCACTATATTAGTATTAGCTAGTATTTAATACTTGCACGGACTCAAACGTTAGAAGTTGTACCACAGAGAAATACTACTTTGCAGCTCTCATTTGAATTGTCACACAATTAGGATTATATACCTTCCAACGTTTTCTGAGTGAAAGGCGTAAGAATTTTTTCATGGGAGTGCCAGGATTTCCGAAGGCGATCCGACCAAATCCGAAGAGAACCCGATCTATCCCGAAGATGTTCCGAAGAATTCGGTAGTTTCCATGGACCTCAGATCTCCGTTGAATAACATCCAGCTGTAATTGTAATGTTCAGAACGATTAAAAAAAACTACAAAAAAGTGCCACATTTTAATTCATGAACGTAACTATATTTTTAATTGGATCATGTGATCAGTTTTAAAAGGCTGATAGCTCAAATCTGTAAGTCAAGCGTGAGAAATTGCTCCGTAGGCGTGAGATCGGAGTTTTGGACTCGCAGGCGTGAGACTTAGCAGGTATTGGATTACATCCACAGAATCAATAGATAAAACCGATCCGACAGGAAAACACTACTTTACCGTTGTCTTTATAATAGTGAGACGTTTAGAATTTCATCCACGGAATCAAAAGTTAGAACTTGTACCACATAGAAACACGGTTTAGAAACGTATATTTGAATGGTCACATCGTTAGGATTTCATCCAGGGAGAATTTGTACCAAAGGAAACAGTACTTTACCGCTTTTATTTGAATGGTCACTATTAGGATTCCATCACAGAATCAAAAGTTTAAACTTATACAACAGGAAAACACTACTTTACAGATCTCATTTGAATTGTCAAACCATAAGAATTTCATCCGGGGATTAAAACGTTAAAACTTGTACCACCGTGACTTACTACGCCGGGTACTTAACAGCTTTGCAGTTGTGGTTGTGGTTTCATCCATCAGAATCAAAAGTTAGAGCTTGTACCACAGAGAAACAATACGTTGCAGATGTCATTTTAATGGTCGCACCATTGGGAATCCATCCACCGACTCAAAGGTTTGAACGCGCACTACAGGAGAACACTACTTTGCACTATTCATAAATTTAAATGGTCACGCCTTTCGGATGCGATCCACGGACTCAAAACGTAGAAGGCACTTAGAACTTGCACCACATGAAAAGAAACTATGCGGCTTTAATTTGGCACGTCACCCAATTAAAATCATCCTCAGACCCAAAAGATAGAACCAGTACTGTGGGGAAATACTACATTGAAGCCTTTAGTACATTTAGGATTTTCAGATTTTATTTGGATTGTCACAATATAGGATTTATGATCCACGGACTCAAAAGTTACAACACAAACCATAGGAAAGTGCAAACACCACAAGAAAGTAGAACATTGTAGCGTTCATTTGAATGAGCACACTAAGAATTTTATTCACGGAATCAAAATTACGAACAACTACAAATAGGTGTGTTATTTCTCAACAACATGTAAGCTACATTAATTGTAAATATTTCTGTTAATATTGAATATTACGCAATTGGCGTCCGATCGGATCATTGCTTATAACGTGATTTAAAATAGATATTGACGTTGGTGTTCTTTTTCTTTCGACAACAAGATTCTGGTGGACTGTCTCAAAACAATAATGGGTTCTGGCTTGGAAAGTTCAGACTTTCAGTGCTAGTTGCAAATCTCTAAAACATTTGCTCATGGAGAAGATTGATGATGAGAAAGGTACGCATTCAAAGTCCAAGGCCCAAAAAGAACTGTATGCAAAAGTAGAAAAGACATTCTTTATACATTAACTTAGCCAAAGACGAAAAAGACACCTTAATATTAAGAATATCAACTAGTAAAGTAAAACTTTGAAACCAGTTAACTGATGAAGAAAGGCATTAAACAGTGAAATAAAAAATCAATAAAAGAAGCTGTTGAAAGCCTTTAGGTAAATGTACAAGACAGCCGTTATTCATAATACATAGTAATAAACAGCCGCTAAACATTTGTTGGAATATGCGGCCAACCATTGTGTATGACTCCTTCAATGTCTAAAACCAACTACTCACAGGGTGGTGCACCCTTTTTCCAATCCCAGAGGGATTGGAAGACGGGTGGTGGAAGGAACTTCCAGCACCCTTTTTCCAATCCCAGAGGGATTGGAAGACGGGTGGTGGAAGGAACTTCCAGCACCCTTTTTCCAATCCCAGAGGGATTGGAAGACGGGTGGTGGAAGGAACTTCCAGCACCCTTTTTCCAATCCCAGAGGGATTGGAAGACGGGTGGTGGAAGGAACTTCCAGCACCCTTTTTCCAATCCCAGAGGGATTGGAAGACGGGTGGTGGAAGGAACTTCCAGCACCCTTTTTCCAATCCCAGAGGGATTGGAAGACGGGTGGTGGAAGGAACTTCCAGCACCCTTTTTCCAATCCCAGAGGGATTGGAAGACGGGTGGTGGAAGGAACTTCCAGCACCCTTTTTCCAATCCCAGAGGGATTGGAAGACGGGTGGTGGAAGGAACTTCCAGCACCCTTTTTCCAATCCCAGAGGGATTGGAAGACGGGTGGTGGAAGGAACTTCCAGCACCCTTTTTCCAATCCCAGAGGGATTGGAAGACGGGTGGTGGAAGGAACTTCCAGCACCCTTTTTCCAATCCCAGAGGGATTGGAAGACGGGTGGTGGAAGGAACTTCCAGCACCCTTTTTCCAATCCCAGAGGGATTGGAAGACGGGTGGTGGAAGGAACTTCCAGCACCCTTTTTCCAATCCCAGAGGGATTGGAAGACGGGTGGTGGAAGGAACTTCCAGCACCCTTTTTCCAATCCCAGAGGGATTGGAAGACGGGTGGTGGAAGGAACTTCCAGCACCCTTTTTCCAATCCCAGAGGGATTGGAAGACGGGTGGTGGAAGGAACTTCCAGCACCCTTTTTCCAATCCCAGAGGGATTGGAAGACGGGTGGTGGAAGGAACTTCCAGCACCCTTTTTCCAATCCCAGAGGGATTGGAAGACGGGTGGTGGAAGGAACTTCCAGCACCCTTTTTCCAATCCCAGAGGGATTGGAAGACGGGTGGTGGAAGGAACTTCCAGCACCCTTTTTCCAATCCCAGAGGGATTGGAAGACGGGTGGTGGAAGGAACTTCCAGCACCCTTTTTCCAATCCCAGAGGGATTGGAAGACGGGTGGTGGAAGGAACTTCCAGCACCCTTTTTCCAATCCCAGAGGGATTGGAAGACGGGTGGTGGAAGGAACTTCCAGCACCCTTTTTCCAATCCCAGAGGGATTGGAAGACGGGTGGTGGAAGGAACTTCCAGCACCCTTTTTCCAATCCCAGAGGGATTGGAAGACGGGTGGTGGAAGGAACTTCCAGCACCCTTTTTCCAATCCCAGAGGGATTGGAAGACGGGTGGTGGAAGGAACTTCCAGCACCCTTTTTCCAATCCCAGAGGGATTGGAAGACGGGTGGTGGAAGGAACTTCCAGCACCCTTTTTCCAATCCCAGAGGGATTGGAAGACGGGTGGTGGAAGGAACTTCCAGCACCCTTTTTCCAATCCCAGAGGGATTGGAAGACGGGTGGTGGAAGGAACTTCCAGCACCCTTTTTCCAATCCCAGAGGGATTGGAAGACGGGTGGTGGAAGGAACTTCCAGCACCCTTTTTCCAATCCCAGAGGGATTGGAAGACGGGTGGTGGAAGGAACTTCCAGCACCCTTTTTCCAATCCCAGAGGGATTGGAAGACGGGTGGTGGAAGGAACTTCCAGCACCCTTTTTCCAATCCCAGAGGGATTGGAAGACGGGTGGTGGAAGGAACTTCCAGCACCCTTTTTCCAATCCCAGAGGGATTGGAAGACGGGTGGTGGAAGGAACTTCCAGCACCCTTTTTCCAATCCCAGAGGGATTGGAAGACGGGTGGTGGAAGGAACTTCCAGCACCCTTTTTCCAATCCCAGAGGGATTGGAAGACGGGTGGTGGAAGGAACTTCCAGCACCCTTTTTCCAATCCCAGAGGGATTGGAAGACGGGTGGTGGAAGGAACTTCCAGCACCCTTTTTCCAATCCCAGAGGGATTGGAAGACGGGTGGTGGAAGGAACTTCCAGCACCCTTTTTCCAATCCCAGAGGGATTGGAAGACGGGTGGTGGAAGGAACTTCCAGCACCCTTTTTCCAATCCCAGAGGGATTGGAAGACGGGTGGTGGAAGGAACTTCCAGCACCCTTTTTCCAATCCCAGAGGGATTGGAAGACGGGTGGTGGAAGGAACTTCCAGCACCCTTTTTCCAATCCCAGAGGGATTGGAAGACGGGTGGTGGAAGGAACTTCCAGCACCCTTTTTCCAATCCCAGAGGGATTGGAAGACGGGTGGTGGAAGGAACTTCCAGCACCCTTTTTCCAATCCCAGAGGGATTGGAAGACGGGTGGTGGAAGGAACTTCCAGCACCCTTTTTCCAATCCCAGAGGGATTGGAAGACGGGTGGTGGAAGGAACTTCCAGCACCCTTTTTCCAATCCCAGAGGGATTGGAAGACGGGTGGTGGAAGGAACTTCCAGCACCCTTTTTCCAATCCCAGAGGGATTGGAAGACGGGTGGTGGAAGGAACTTCCAGCACCCTTTTTCCAATCCCAGAGGGATTGGAAGACGGGTGGTGGAAGGAACTTCCAGCACCCTTTTTCCAATCCCAGAGGGATTGGAAGACGGGTGGTGGAAGGAACTTCCAGCACCCTTTTTCCAATCCCAGAGGGATTGGAAGACGGGTGGTGGAAGGAACTTCCAGCACCCTTTTTCCAATCCCAGAGGGATTGGAAGACGGGTGGTGGAAGGAACTTCCAGCACCCTTTTTCCAATCCCAGAGGGATTGGAAGACGGGTGGTGGAAGGAACTTCCAGCACCCTTTTTCCAATCCCAGAGGGATTGGAAGACGGGTGGTGGAAGGAACTTCCAGCACCCTTTTTCCAATCCCAGAGGGATTGGAAGACGGGTGGTGGAAGGAACTTCCAGCACCCTTTTTCCAATCCCAGAGGGATTGGAAGACGGGTGGTGGAAGGAACTTCCAGCACCCTTTCCGGGTGTTAATTTATTCATATTTAAGTTTTTGTCTACTCCATGTGTACTATGATCTGATTGGGAGGAGAGATTGGGAGTACCTCGTGTGCACTTCGTTGTCTTTAACGATAGACTTAATTGTTGTCAGTGCAAGGGTCATTGTTTATCTCTTTTATCTGCTTATTTTGTCAGCAAATAGTGCTCCCGCTTTAGTGAGGTGCTCTTTGCCCCCTGATCGGACATTGACGAAACTGCTAGTTTTAAGGGAGACAGTGGTTGGGATTCCCAGCCGTCTTTACAAATGGATTTCTCCCTTTCAAGTGATTCTTTTTTTAATCAGTTGCATACAGGAGCATGCTATTTTTGTTTCCCTTCTTTAACTATATGTATTAACAATGTTATAAGCAAAATTCTCCAGAACTCGTTCATTGCGCATGCGAGTATTCAGGAGTTAAAAAGTATAACCCATTCCAACCTCGTTCCCAGGGTCTCTCTTCTTCCCGCCCTCTCTCGCTCCAGGGGGCAGGAAGAGAGACCCTCGGAACGAGGTTGAACCCATTCTCGCAGATACCATGCAGCTCTTTACAACCTCTGATTTCATTGGACCTGGGTATCACGCAGCTCTATTATTTACATGGCTAGGGTCCATTGTTATGTTGTTTGTTTTATTGATTTATCAGCAAATCAGAGATCTTGTAAGAGATACTGCCCCCATTCTCGACACCAAAGATCTCTTTTACGCATGCCTAAGCGCAAAGAGAGCTCTGGGAAAACCTGTGTCAGATTCAATTTCTCGGGTAAACGATAAAAATCATCTGATTGTTTTGTTGTACGGCGTGAGTTTTCCCGTAAAGTAGAAAAGTTTCCAAGAAACCGAAGCGTCTGGGGACAAGAATTAAAAATTTGTCGGAATAACGATAATTGAAACTTCAGAAACGGCGTGATGAAAATTTTTTCTTCAGTTTGTGTTGATTTTGTTAGTTAGGCTTGTTTAATAGAAAAAGAAATCATTTGTGACCCTCCATAGGAAAACACGTCTTATCAACAAAAGCGTTTTTGGGGGGGGTTTGAGGTCACTTAGAAACCCTTTGGAAACCCGGTTTCGGGGGGTTTGAAACCCTTTGGAAACCCGTTGGAAACCCTTTAGAAACCCTTTGGAAACCCTTTGGAAACCCTTTAGAAACCCTTTGGAAACCCTTTGGAAACCCGTTGGAAACCCTTTGGAAAAGGTGAATGGTTATGTGTAATAAGAGACGTTTTTTAGACGTTAAGCATGTGCTGTGAGGTCCAGATAACTAGCCTTTGGTCTTACGTGGTCAAGAAAAACCAAAGGCACTGGGGTCGAGAATGGGATGTATCCTTTCCTGCAAAGTTAGCGGTTTTCTGGAGAAAAGCATATAGACAAAAAATTATTGATAGTTTTTAATATTTTCCTACAAAAGCAAAAAAAAAAAACCTTCGATAGCCTTTTTTAGACTTTCACTTAGCTTGGGGCGCGTTCAGACATGGTTGGACATGGAGCGGGGCTCAGACAGAACACAAATGTGAACGTTACTTTTTGTTGGTACTCCTGTGATAAACCAACCTTCGCGTGGGATGGGCACAGCATTCAAGGGTGATACTTGAGCACGATTTGCTGGGTACACAAATTCTACTCCTGTCTCGGAATACTGTAATAGGACGTTACAAAATTTCCTAATATCTCACGCCCAAATTGCAATAAGATGCGATTTTTAAATATCTCATCAAATACGTTTGTGACGTCACCGCTTAATGGTCTACGATCTATCCATCAAAAGTCCAACTCCGAGGCGTTCTGTTCAAACTGGCATATTTTGTCAAGGTTTCTTTGACTTTTAATAAGAGACAAAGAAAACAAGACTAAATATATATGTTTTGCAGGAAGCCTCGAAGCCATGTAATTATAAACAGATGAAATGGATAAAGTTAATATAAAAAAAAATACAGGTGTGGCTTTTACACTGGGCCCCAGCATAATTCACCAGGACTGATTTTCATACATAACTACAAGGAATTCAAGAATTTACAAAATCACTATTATTTCTGGCCTAGAGTCGTATGTTATTTGCATTCGTCACTAACGACAGTTTTGATCAATGGACGAAACTTTATTTAAATAATGAAAAACTACCCTAAGCGGTTTTAAAAAGCCCTTAAATTATCCTAGCATCTGCATCAACTCAAACTCTATTTCGCCACAGTCAAGATGTTTTCTACACAACAAGAAATTTTGCCAAATGATCTTCAAGCCGCTGCCACATTACACTGTTAATCATGAATTGTTCATAAAGCCAGCAATTAGAAGTAGCAGCGTATAAATATCAGGCTAATTGTTTCAAAAGGAAACACAACCAATGATCTTTTTGTTGGTCCCCCAATAACCTCCGCCATCAAAATCGCAAATATTGTTCGCACTATGATATGCAAAAAATACTAGAAAACCAACATAAAGATGTAAACAACTTGACGCATTTACTGTAAACTATATAATAATAATAATAATAATAATAATAATAATAATAATAATAATAATAATAATAATTTTTTTCTGTACTATTTGCCACTATATTTATATTTGACACAAATTCATGCTTATTATTCAAACAATTCACTTACATTTTTGGGAAAATATACAAAAAAAAACAGTAATAATAATAATGATAATAATAATAATAATAATAATTTAATAATAATGAAATCTTTATTAACATATTGTCAAACAATCTTACGTCTACAATTATTGATCTACTAGAATGCTAATAATAATAATAATAATAATAAAGATCTTTATTATTAACAACTTCCAACCCACAGACAAACGTGTGAGTTAACAAATCAAATTACACCCAGGAGTCAGTTTGAGGACCTTCAGTTCCTGGCAATTTACACATTTTCTTTCTGTTCTTATCCACCTGAAAGTACTGTGGTTCCTCTTGTAGCTGCTTACTGTCTTACGCCGGCGGTAACAGTTGGACACCACCAGCATGCTCAAGATCCTGATAACCGCTTTGTCACCATCTTTGGCAAACCTTGGTAGATGGCCGCTCTGTTTGGATTCGTATCATTGAGGTTCGAGAAGCGATGTCTCGTTGAATCTTACCAGTTGAGGCTCTGTTATGAAAGATGCAGGAGGTTGTTGTCTTCCTCGTGGTATAGTTATGTCTTCATAGGGGCGAGGTGTTGGAGGCACATGTCCAAACTCGTCACCTATTTCTTTCGTAAATTCCCAGCCCTCTTTTTTCAGTGAACTTCTAAGAGGCACTAGATTCTAAATAGTTTTTAAACCTGCATTGTACAAACAAAAAAGCACTGTTAGCTTGCATCATTTCTATCAAACTACTGATCTTGTCTTACAGTTAAAAACATCGCCATTGCAATTTGTTCATGTTTCTAAGGTAACGTAACAAATGCTGCCATACTTAAAGTGCAAATGAAGTGAAATTTCACTACCATTTTTATTATGGGTAAATAAGTCACTTGAAGTGGTGGGAACATATTTTAACAGGCAAGTTGGGCATATTAGACAAGGACTTGGGTTCTAGTGACGGCATTAGTGTGTTTACAACTGAGCGCGTCACTTGTTTTACAGTGGAGTTTTGGCAACTTGTGGAAGGATTCTTTCAATTAAATATTTTATTTAGCCCTGGGTTCGTCCCCTTCTCCGCCAGGTTTTGTTGTGATCGTACACAAGAACGACGTCACAAATACATTGTTTCTACCTTTTTGGCTGTGCTCAAAATTTCGCAAATTTCAGGACCTGGCTGGACTTTTTAAACCGCTGAAATAGTGGATCCTCTTCGCGCAAGAGGAAAGCGACTGAAAATGAAATAAAGGTGATATAAACAACATAAAACCCTAAAACAAAACGGTTGTGAAATTTCACTTCATGTGCACTTAAAATGAGCTATGTCACGTGTATTTTGAGGTTTTTGGGTCAAAACTGCCGCAAATTAAACCTAAGTACCTTTGTTATATATACTTGTAAAATTCATTAATAATTCATAAGGGTACTAACAAATAGAAATGAGCCATTCCAATCACATGGTTACCCTGTAAACCAGATACAACTCACTAGTGAGTTGTATCTGATATGTAAATTAGATACAACCACTAGTGGTTGTATCTAATTTACATGTGAATGTGAATTTCACAAGTTGTTTACTACATTCGCGTCCGTGTTGTATCGGCACTATGCATTCACTCGGCTGCGCCTTGTGATTGTATAGGCCGATACAACACTCCTGCTCATGTAGTAAACATTACTTACAGACCATTAAGAGGAAGATATCAAGAGAATAAGTACCTTTGTTATAAAAGCTTACAGACCATTAAGAGGAAGATATCATGAGAATAAGTACCTTTGTTATAAATGCTTACAGACCATTAAGAGAAAGATATCAAGAGAATAAGTACCTTTGTTATACAAGAAATGCTTACAGACCATTAAGAGGAAGATATCAAGAGAATAAGTACCTTTGTTATACAAGAAATGCTTACAGACCATTAAGAGGACAATATCAAGAGAATAAGTACCTTTGTTTTAAATGCTTACAGACCATTAAGTGATAGATAAAATATGAGCGAGAGATCTGTATGGGCGTTTACAATGGCGAGCCGAAGGCGAGCCATTGTAAACGCCCATACAGATCGGACGCGAATATTTTATCTGACTTATGAAATGAAACAATGAGTAGAGATCTGTATGAAAAGTTAATGCATACTAATTAGCTCAGCAGAGATCTGTATCAAAAGTTAATGCTACTGTTTAATAATTCATCAACTCAGTTGATCTGTATTGGGGTTTACAAACCTTCATTAAACATTCATTTCTTTTGTATTTTCCTTATGAATTATTAATGAATTTTATAAGAGGAAGATACAGCTGTATCAAGAGAATAAGTACCTTTGTTATATATGCTTACAGACAATTAAGAGGAGATATCAAGAGAATAAGTACCTTTGCTATAAATGCTTACAAGAGACCATTAAGAGGAAGATATCAAGAGAATTTTCAAACAGAAAATAAAACATAATCAGAGTTTTTTTACGACACAAGGTGATGAAATTGAAAAAATTGACCAGTAATAATAATAATAATAATAATAATAATAATAATAATAATAATAATAATAATAATAACAATAATAACAATAATTTCTTTGATTATGATTGTGTTGTCACAGTTGCAATTTATTTGCACCCTGCATGGTCATCTGCAGCCCAACACAATTATTTTTACTATTAGAGTACAAGTAGAATTATTTTAAACAAAACTAAACCATTATTTTTGGGTTTCCACTGATATAAAGAAGTCTTTTGGGCTTTGTAAAGTGACAATAAAAATGGTGACATAGCTCCTTTAATAGCTCCTTTTCTTTTTTTTATATGCACCTGTGGCCCATCATGGCCGTAAACCTTTTCGGGCCCGGGACAAAAAGTTATCGAGATTTTCGAGAAGTGGCCCCTGGTCTTGGTTGTTCAAACTGTGACTCCCATGCGTTTTCAAAGAGTTAAAACTCTCATCAACTCCCACTGATTCTCTTTTTCGTTTGATCCAGTAATCATAAACTAATGCAAGGATACCCAGTGGTATTTATGTCACTGATGATACTAAACTAACTTCCTAACAGAACTTACTTCACAAGATGAAAGGTTCTGTGAAACTCCTAGAGCAACTTTTTTGACCTGAAAAGATTGAAAAAATAATAATGTTGAATATCAACTTGTAAATGACTATCTCTCAAAAGCCACAACTTTACCTGTTTCTGAGGGTAGGCGCTTATCAATCAAAGATTTCACACCAAAACAATGTGATTGAAATTTCCATGTATTTCAACTAAAAGAGGTTTCCAATGATTGCACACTAGCATAGAAATCAGGCCACACTCAATACTTTTTTGCCACCTACCTCATCTGTCAATGTTCTTTTTAACAATTGAATCAATGCTTCAATGCCACATGGCAATCAGCAACAACCAGCTGAAAAGGAGTACAAAAAAATGCTTTCAACAAACAAGAACACTGTGGTGGTCAGCTTGCAGTGAAGCAATCTAGCAGGGCTGTCACTAAGATTTCAAGTTGCTGGGTATATGCAATTAGTAGGCGGGGAATTCAACAGCTAGTAAGTTCTTTTCGTTTTATTTTTCTTTTGTTTCCTATGAAAGTAGCCGGGGGTTCATGCTCATAGAAGCCGGGGGAAATCCCCGGCCCCCGGCCCCCGGCCCCCGGCCCCCGGCCCCCGGCCCTTAATGACAGCCCTGAATCTAGTCCACTGGGATAAAAGAGGTTTGTTTCCCTGTTATAAACATTTTGAATTCACACTATCTTCCTTCATATGATTTATACTTCCTTCGCTCCAGACCTTTTCATGAAGGGTGACAGTCCTTGTACCATTTGTGACATCATTGCGACAAAAGATGTCTTTTAGTTTGATGACCAACTTATGCAGGATGAAGAAGGCTTTCAAAGAGTGCTCAAATGAGAGCGATCCCCTGAACTGGGCCAGAGATATACAAAATTTTGCTTTGTCTGTATGCCTAAAATCAAAAAGTGATACACTAGCCCTTGACAGGAATTAAGGACATTTAGTTGCATGTTGCAGACAACGTTTTGGCCAGTTTGGTTGCAATTTAAAAAAAAAAACAGCATTAATGGCTAAAAATTGCCCCTAAAACTTCGAAATTTTTTGAAGTTCTTCACTCACTTTCATACAGAATTTACTATTTCATAATTCAAACTACTATCTCCAACAGTTTTGTGCCACCACTAATGGCTTGGGAGTTTTTGGAATAACACTGTACAATATTCAAATGAAAGCTTCTGAGCAGCTTGTTTCTGTGACACAGTACCATACACAATGAAGAAGAGAGTTATAACTTGTAAGTATGTGAGTGGAAATACAAAATTTATGAAATCAAACAGTATGTTCCTGCACGGACTTTAGTTTAGAGAAAATGTGAAGATTCCCAGGGGCTGAAAGGTACAGGGTGATGCAGAGTTGAGATTGGAGAAACATATGAGCATAGTTTATTATACAAGAACTGACCTGCATATACATGTACATGTAGATCTCTCTCTTTTTCCATTGTCTTCATAATCAACCAGCCAGCAGTTACAAGGGAAAATCCACCACTCATTATGAATAATAATCACTATCTCCTCAAGGTACATGTACCAACCTGTACCCAGTTCTCGCCCGTCATGGCCGATACAAACCTTCTCAAGCTGAATCAGGGAGAGAATGGATGACCACAGTGAGACCAAAAGTGGTACACCTGTAATGTCAATGCAGTAGTTATAAGTAGCACAAGATCCACTGCCAAATAAAATTCGAAGGGGATTTGAACCACAGAAGGGTGGAAAAATAACCATAACCCAATGTCAAGTTCTATAGTTACTTGAATGTTCAACTTTCTGTATTTAAAAATAATAATAATAATAATAATAATAATAATAATAATAATAACTTTATTTCTATAGCGCTCTTATCCCATGCTCAAGGCGCTTTACAGTCATATAAACAACATTATTGAAAAAAAAATTACAAATTTACAACCATATCCTATTATATTTACAATGAATAAAAAAAAAGGGAAAAAAATAAAACTAAAGCAACTATTAAATCATCACTATTAAATCAAAAATTAGCTCAAAAACTAATGGAATATATACAAATCTATAAAAACAATGATCCGTTATTACTGAATTTAGTAAACAAGTACGTCTTAAGTGATCTTTTAAAACTCGAGATGGTGTTGGACTCCCGAATTTCATAGGATATTAAGTTCCATTCTCTTGGTGCATGAACAGCGAATGCTCTATCTCCGTAGGTCTTGGTATACGATCTAGGCCAGAGACCTAACATCATTCCCGCTTAATAGAATTAACTCTCTCTTACTTCCCTCCTTTTTGATCAAACAAATGTTAAGTTTTAAAATACATGTATCAACATAAGTGGGAACAACACAGCAATCAAAACTTGGAAAACACTACGACGCCAATGATCACGTTCTCTTTTTCTCTGGAAAATTCAGCAACTTTCATATGTGAAATCTCAAGGTAAGTCAACAGGAGAAAGACTTTTTAGCATCCAGAAGAAACACTAAATGCAACACAACAAAAGTCACGAGTCTTAGGACGCCACAGCACCCCCCCTAGTCGGTGACATAATCGCGGAGGTAGGCAGGTCGACGGATCAAATGGCCTGCCTGAGTCATAGTGGCTGGACTGATTGGAGCTTGACATGGACCAAGCAGAAGATGATCATCAGAATGTGTACGTGGGTGGGGGGGGGGAATACCGCAGTGCAACTGCAGGTTGAAGTGCGGTTGGCGTGGATGGGTTGCTGTCTTGAGGTGTGTGATCGCTCTCCAATTTAGCAGGCTTCAAGCGGTCAACAGTAATTTCTTCCGGCTTCCCATTGACCTCCAGGGTGAAATGTTTGTCTGATCATTGGAGAACCCGGAAGGGGCCAGTGTAGGGTCGAGTGAGGGGCGGCTTGTGAGCATCCCGTCGGATGTAGACATTACTTGCAGAGTGGAGGTCAGGGGGGAGATACATATTAGGTGATCGGTGCCATTGTGTGGGGATGAACTGTTGACACTGCATGGAGTGACGTAATCTTGATACGAACGAGGAAGGGTCCTCAAAAACCGGGTCAGAGAAGAAGTCTCCTGGTAAGCAGAGTGTAGTTCCATAGACCAACTCAGCTGAGGTGCATGACAAGCCCTCCTTGAGGGTTGCTCTGATACCAAGAAGTACAATAGGTAGCTCATCGACCCAGTTACTTCCGACTAGCCTTGCTTTCAGCCCACCTTTCAAGTGCCTGTGGAACCGTTCAACCATCAACCATTCCATTTGCCTGGGGATGGTATGCCGTTGTGCGGTTGCGTGTCGTACCAAGGAGATTCATGACTGAATTCCAAAGAGCTGACTCAAACTGTCGTCCTCGATCGGCAGTGATTGTCGTGGGCATGCCAAAGCGGGAAACCCAGCCCGACAACAGAGCAGAAGCACAGGACTCAGAAGTAGCATCAGTCATCGGAATCGCTTCGGGCCAGCGTGTGTACCTATCGATACATGTGAACAGGTATGTGTAGCCTTTTGAAGGAGGCAAATGACCAACAATATCAACATGAACACTGTCAAAACGAAAATCGGGTTCGGGAAAGGCCTGGATTGGGGCCTTGACATGTCGCTGAATCTTGGACGGATTGTTGGCAGTCATGACAAGCCCAGGTCCAGTTAGCTATGTCTCGTTTCATATTGGGCCAGACATACCGTTCAGCTACCAGGTGACGAGATGCCTTGATCCCGGGGTGAGACAATGAATGTAGATTGTTGAAAATGTCACGGCGCATCGTTGACGGAACCAGTGGTCGTGGACGGTCTTGGGAGACATCACAAATGGTGTGTTTCGAGTTCGGGATGGAAATCTGTTCCAATTGTAGTGACGTGGTGGAGGAAGACAGTTGTTGAAGCTCTTCATCATTGCCTTGAGCTTCAGCCATAGCTTCAAGGTCGCAAAGTGATTGTTCGAGGACATAAATGTTGCGCGAAAGTGCATCTGCGGCACGGAAAATGTTGGGGGAATTCTTATTTTTGATTGCAATTATGATTTAAAGCTTTTGGATTTAAAAAATATGCCCACTTTCTATATGGATATACTTGCAGCATGGATAGAAATCCAAGAGCTTAAATCTAATTCTCACCACCAAAGTAATTTTAGAGAGATTATTATTTGGAATAACAAAAACATTACCATAGATGGCAAATCGGTATACTGGAGAGACTGGCATGCTGCTGGAATTCTTAGAATAAAAGACTTATTAGATGAGAACAACAGGTTTTTATCATATTATGATTTTTGTAGGAAGACTGGTCTTAATACACCATTCACTAAGCTTTGTGGTTTGATATCCGCAATACCAGTGAAGTGGAGGCGTGATTTAAGGACAGTTCCCAATGCAAATGGTCAACAGGATAAGACAGTACAGCAAGAAACTGATGAAATTACTTGTAAAATTGCTCGCAAATTGTTAATTCAGGCAAAATTTAAAGAACCTTTAGCTAGCTTTAGATTAAGCAGGTTAGGTGTGACTGATACGAGGCTAAATGCGATTTACAGACTGCCATTTACAATAACTCAAGAAACAAAATTAAGTATATTCCAGTATAAGATCATTTATAATATTTTACCACATAGAAATTGGTTACACAAAATGAAGATTTCAGATTCTCCTCTTTGTAAACATTGCAATGCAATAGAAACGCTGCCACATATGTTAGTTAACTGTAGCATTATACAGGATTTCTGGATTCTAGTGCTAACCTGGTGGAATAATCAAAATAACGATAACTATTTATTAGATGAATTAGGAATATTGTATGGTTATGATCCTGAAAAGTCGCAAACTCGTATCTTCAATTACTCTATACTTCTTGCTAAAAGGCATATTTTTGTACAAAAGGTAGAGTCTAAAACTCCTAACCTTGCCCTGTTTTTTGAGTTTGTAAAAACACAAATTACAGTGCAAAAATCAATATATTATTTTCCAAAGGTAAAACAAGAACTTTTTATTCTGTGTGGAAACCACTATTGTCATTACTGTAAAGTGTAGTTAAACAATGTACAAGATGTAAGATATGTTTGTGAGTGTTAGTTGGTGTAGTTGTAACGTTTCTGAAATGTCTTGCACAATAAAAAGAAAAAAAAAAATCTGCAGCACGGTTAGCTTGTCCTTTAATATGGCGGATGTCATTCGTAAACTCAGAAACAAATGCCAGGTGTCGAGCCTGGCGTGGTGAACGTCGCTCAGCACTGGATTGGAGTGCGAAGGTAAGAGGCTTGTGGTCAGTGTTGATGTGGAAAACTCGACCTTCAACAAAGTATTGGAAATGTCTGGCAAGAAGTGGTCCAAGTGAAACACTCTGCTGCTAAAGCATGGTGAAGAGGCTGCAAGATCTCAGCACACCTCGGTACGAAGCGATGGTAGTAATTGACGAGTCCAACAAATTGGTGCAAGGACTTCTTGTCATGAGGAACAGGAAAGGTGCGAATTGCATCAACGCATGCAAGGTGTGGACGGATACCAGCTGCACTAATGATATGGCTCAGGAAGTTCACTTCAGCCTTGCCAAACAAACATTTCGCGGGATTAATGACCAGTCCTCGGCCTGACAAGCACTGGAAGAGTGCTCTAAGGTGCTGAAGGTGTTCCTCCACAGATCGACTGGCCACCAAAATGTCATCAAGGCAGACAAAGACGAAGTCTAAACCACGGCAAACATCATCAATGAAACACTGGAAGGTCTGAGTGGCGTTTCGCAAGCCTAAGGGCATACGGCAGAATTCGTAGAGACCGAAAGGCGTAATAATGGCAGTCTTGGCAATGTCCTCCTCATTCATCGGAATTTGGTGGTAGGCGCGCACCAGGTCAATTTTTGAGAAGATGGTCGAACCCGCCAAGTGGGAGGTGAAGTCTTGAATGTGTGGGATGGGATAACGGTCAGCGGTCATGATGTCATTTAGTCTCCTGTAATCTCCACACGGTCGCCACTCGTCATTCCCTTTAGGTACCATATGGAGTGGTGAAGCCCACGTGCTCGATGATGGCTGTATGATCCCCATGTCAAGGAGCTTATTGAACTCTGCTTTCGCAACAGTTAGCTTTTCAGGTGACAAGCGGCGTAGTCGGGCAAAGACGGGTCGACCTTCAGTGACGATGTGATGAGAAACCCCGTGCTTAACAGGGGTGTCGCTTGTACATGGTGTTGTCAAAGATGGAAATTCGTCCAGCAGCCGTGTGCACGGATCTGCATCTGAAGGTAGAGTGGAGATGTTATTAAGACCTAAGGGTGGGTCTGTCGAAGGTTCAGCTGTAATGCGTGTCCCGTTCAGTGTGTCGATTAAGTGCTTCTGGTCAAGATCTACCAACAGTTTGTGTTGTAGGAGGAAATGGGCTCCAATGATTGGTTGAGTCACGTCAGCTACTAGGAATCGCCAGGTGAGAGGGCGTGGGAGCCCAAAGTCGAGAGTAAATTGTTTATAGCCATAAGTGTTTATGAAGGAATTGTTCGCAGCTCATAATTTGACGCCACATTTGTTCCACCGGTCTGACCTTCCGGCAGGAAAAACACTAACCTCAGCGCCAGTATCAATGAGAAATTGCTGTTTAGAGTTTTTATCGAAAAGTCGAAGAAGACGAGAAGTGCCAGTCCAATGGGCTGCGTTCATCGACTGGCCTTGGAGTTTCTCGACTGCTGTAGAAACTTGCAAGGCTCACGGCATTTCGTAGCTTTCGAACCCAATCGCTCGTGGTACCAACATACTTCTGGCATCGAGCCACGTTGTTGTTCTTCGCGTCCAGGTTTTCGCTGAGACTGTAGTGCTCGCCAGATCTTTTGTAGCTCTGTGTGAATCGCAGCGATTTCCGGATTTCCTCCTTGTTGGATCTCGCTAACTTGCCCTTGTGGACCTTGGACTTCGACCATGTTGTCAGCGATTTTGGCTATATCACTGAGGTTGGTTTCTTTGTGCATTGCCAGAGCTGTGCGAACAGTGAGGGGAAGTTTCTGAAGGAAAAGCTCACGGAAAATCTCATCTTTGTCAGCGTCCGCTGTCGTACCACCACGGAGTTTCAACATGTGCCGTAGCAGTTGTGAGGGTTTTCTGTCGCCGAGGTCTTCAACATGCAGGAGTTGATGCAATTGCTGGCATTTTGTCGGGCAAACTCGCTTATTCAATTCGTTTTTAATTGCTGTGTAAGGGTCTTCCGGGGGACACAGGATAATGTCACTCACTTCGGAAGCGTATTGTGCTGGAAGAACGCGAACAACATGGCCAAATTTTGTCTTTTCCTGTGTGATGTGTTGTGCTTCGAACAAAGCTTCGGCTTGAGCGAACCAGAGCTCTGGATCGGACGGCCAGAAGTCCGGTAATTTCAGAGAGACTACATTTGTAGTGACGATCGCTTCGTCGGGCATGTTTTGCGTCAGGGTCACCAATTTAGCGTCCAGAAGAAACACTAAATGCAACACAACAAAGTCACGAGTTTTAGGACGCCACAACTTCTTTTTTCTGTGTCTCACCTTGAGTTTCAATGCGGGCAAAGATTGGCAACTATATGGCAAAGGAGGGTAAAAGACATTACTGACAGAGAATCCTGTCACTCCACAACAAACTGAAATAAAAGATAGAACAACTAGACTCTAATGTCAACTCACATTTCCAACATCTACGGTTTGCAAGTTAATCTTGGTGTTTGCTCCGCACTAAAACTTGTCTTTTGTGTCACAAATCTGTTTCAATTCAATGATACCAGTGCAGGTGTCCACTTTATCTCCAAATATTTGAAAGTAAATGTTTGAATCTGTTCCTGCATTCTTCACATTGCCTGTCTTTATCCTTACACTGTAATCAGCAACTGTAATGAAAATAACATTTACATGAATAGTCTCTAATGCAGCTGAGATACGGGCCTCGTTCACACCCTTCAGCTTCCTGAAACAAAATGAAGACCTGTTCCAAATGCTGGGTTACTGCTGTGCAGAACACAATACAAGTCAGGAATTACATTATGTAGCCATTTAAAAACATTACATGGATTGTACTTTGCTATTAACCACACTGGTACCAATTTACTGGTCTCAAATAGCATGCCAAGATGCCGAACCAACAACTTAATAAATAAACGCTATGAACGTATTTTAATGAGCTGTATAAAATATCCGCTTTTAAAGAATTTGGATGCTTTTATAAACATTTCTCTGAAAGGCAGACATGATATTATTTTCACATAACATGTCTCTAAACTGTCCATTTAAAATTCTCTGCAAATCAAATTCAATAGGAAAACTAATACTCAAGAGAGTTGTTTCTTGCATTTTATCATTTTGGTATGTTAACTTGATGCTTGTGCAACAATTTGGGGGGTCTGGAAAACCCGAATAGCGAATAGCGAATAGTCGCGAATACCGAACAGCGAATAGTACGAATAGTACGAATAGTGCGAATAGTGCGAATAGTGACGAATAGTCGCGAATAGTGACGAATAGTGACGAATAGTGACGAATAGTCGCGAATGAGGCTGATCCTAGCTTTGGCGAAGGGCAGAATCCGCCTGCACTCACTTTGCTCAGCGTATTCTGCCCTCACGGAAATCCGCTTTATGAGAGCCAGGAGGAATTAATCACGTGAATCAATAGCGTTGATGGATTCGAACTGACTTTATAGAGAACATTTTTCCTAAGGCAAGTAGTCGTTTTAATTATATATCATCTGTGTAGTGTTTGCGGTGTAGTTTATAGCTACTGGTTTTTTATTGAGGGTGAAAAAATGGTCGTCATTGTTTACATTTGTTTAACTACCGACTATGCTTTAATATAAAGAAATGAAAGCGCGTGTGAAAGTGCTCAGCGCCCATTTTAAACTATTTTGTGTCACATTGAAGAGGATCCGAATATTAGATTTAAAAACGTGCAATAATTGTGGCCCGGATTTGTGGCAAAATTAGCACATATATTGTTAAAATGACAAAAGGTTTGCAAGGACCACGAGAACGAAATAGAAGTACCGGATCCTTTGTATAGAAAGGAGCTAATCAGCAAAAATTATTAAAATGAAACAAGATAAATTGCAAGGCTGATTGTACAGTAAGGGAACAGTATATTGTTGTAATTCCAATATTTCGGAAGGCATGGCCTTCCTTCTTCAGGGTCTTATAGTAGAAGAAGGAAGGCCGTGCCTTCCAAAATATTGCAATTAATGTTGTTTCATATATTGTTAAGAACTTTTTTAAAACCCAGATTGCACAAAAGTATTAAACGCTAAGGGCTCAAGGACGATAGTTATTCCTGTCATCCGGGGGGGGGGGGGGGGGTACTTGACAAAACTTTGTACGGGGAGGCTCCGCCTGAGTTCCAACCCCTTACCCTTTTATAAACCAGTTTGGCTGGAAAATGTACCCTTTTCACATACCTACTTTAACTCAATCTTATGAATAATTCGCAGAGAAGGAAGTCCATTTATGTAGTTCTTTAAAGATAAAATGATACGGCCATAAGGTGCGTCTGATATGTCCGTAGCTTGATCACAAACGGAAACACTTATGCCAATGTCAAAAATGGTAAACAAGACTTGTTTTTCCACCTTAACGAAATCAAACAAAGGCAGCCGGATTTTATGTGTACATCCCCCACTTTATTCAAACAGTAAGAGATAACATTCAGCTGGTACTACATCGTAAGTTTACGTTATCCCTCATCAAGTGTAGTCGAAGTGTACACGTTTTTACTTAGTCAATATGAAGTATTACTGGCAGCAAAGCAACAGAGTTCAAATGCAAGTGGTACATAGCATGTGACTGTGCTCTAAGGTTTATGTAAGTTAAATAATGTTACTTCAGTATCGAAAAATCGAGAAAAGGATAAGTTTTCAATGATAGTAACAGAATGGGAACTGGTCTTAAATAGAGCTGCTGCTTACATATACGCTTTGAGAGCCGGCTACGCAGTCTACGATGTTGTGTGATGTGACTGCTTAACAAACTCTGCAAAAGCACGAACGTTTTCAGTTACTTTGAAGCAATCACTTTGTAAACTACCTTTTTGAAAACCACTCTATTTTCTACCTATTTTGTTAACACAACGTTTGAGATACAATCATGTTCAAGACGAGCGTGTAACAAATGTTTCGTCTGTCTTCCATGAAGTTAAAATTTCAACATAAGTAATTCAAACTGTAAACCATTGGTATAGTAAACGGACAAAATATGCACTTCCGCAGATCCTAAATCCTAAACTCTTAATCTCTAAGATCTTTTTTTCCACACATCGAAGTTATTGTACTGGCTTTCACTTTCTGACTTCAATTTTCAACGTGAACACAATTTCTCCTTTAGGTGACTCCCATATGAAATAAGCAAGGATGCTCGTCGTCTCTTTTGTGGTAGGTGAGTAAATATTTTTAGTTTTGTTATCCGAGATTTTGACAAAGTTATCTTTCTATGTTACATGATTCAAAGAAAAAAGAAAGAGCTTTAAACAAACCTTTAAAAATCTATAAGTACGCGAAAGACACTGTACATCAATCTAGCTCTTATCTCTTGCTCTGTAAATGCCATATCTCATTGGGTTCCTTAAAGAGCCTAACTGGTTCCAATTTTCCGACAAGCATTCCCCCATTTCACTGGGACGCCCGACTTCCCAGGACAAAAATAATTGTTAAGTTACTACCTTTGTTTTAGGGTAGACCAAACATATAGAACGCAACTCTCGCAAATTAATCCACTATCATTGAGACTAGGAGCTTCAGTCACAGTTCAGTTTAACTTGGTGATGGTGGAGTTTATCTTATAGAACACAACTCTAGCAAATTAATCCACTATCATTGAGGCTGGGAGCTTCAGTCTCAGTTCAGTTTAACTTGGTGATGGTGGAGTTTATCTTTTAACAGGGATACCAAGTACAGATTCCACGTATTGCAGTTGATCAGCTGTTAATTGTGCAGCAGCAGAGGGTGACACCACTACGCTTATGCAGGATGATGTTGAACCAAAGTCAGGATGCCTGCGTTTAATGCAGTCCAAGTCCACGTGATATGAACGTGGTTGCGCTGTTGGGGTGATCTTGGACTTTGATGATCCTGCTATCCAATCCTTTTCTTTGCGACGAAGAATTAAACCGTGTACAGGATCCTCGAAATGGCTGTAACATCCAGCGCATTTCTTTGCACGGGTATCCTTCAAAAACGTGATCTCTAATGGGTAATTTCCTGCCCTCCATGGCTGGGGACTTGACTTGGTACTGGACTGCGTAACCGTACCACGTGCGCTTGACATGCCCACATCATGAATTTCTGTAACAGCTTCTTTTGGTTTACGCGAACCTTTTCGCTGAGATGATTTGGGCTTGTTCCCTACGCTTTTTGGCCACGAAGCTCTTACAGCCTTATCTAAATTTGGTGTGCCGTTGGACCGTCGCCACTGGAGAACTTTCTGCAACCTTCCCATCTTTTCAGCGGCTGCTACAGTGTGCTTGCAGATTTTCCAGTCGCTGAAGGACGGACAATTTTCGCATGTAACACGCCCGGTGTCATGCACATAAACAAAGTGGGGCTGGGATGGCTTGCTTTCGCTAGCAACGAGATGGGCATTGCTGTCACTAAAGTATGTTCCAATTGGTTTTCCAATGGATCCGGGACTACCCAATAGATGCTCTGCTTTCTGCCACATTCTCGTGAGAACGCCGAGTGGGATTGAAACAATGTTAGCTGCTCCAGGAGAAGTGCTGATCTTCGGTGTTATTTTCTCTGAGCTGTCATCCTTTGTAGTGACGTTCATGCTTGTGACATCACTCCCAGTCAGGTCCAGGAGACTCTGGTCATCATTTTCTGAATGCATTGATACTGAAAGTGCCTTGACGGTAGTACGCCTCAGGCGTTCCAAGTGGCGTTGTCGCCTTTCAGAAGACATGGCGAACCAAACGTCCTCCTCTACTTCAAGGTTTCTGTACTGTTCGCGCAATCGATACCCCCCTCTTCTTATTACTGCTAGCTCTTCTTGATGGTATTGCATGGCAACTTCTTGTTCAAGGTGCAAGATGAAATCTGGAATGGTCATGTTCTTCTTCTGATTGCGCTTGTCATCTTTCACTTTGTGATGGATGGATTCAGGATCGTTGGTCGTGTACCAAGAAGTTGGATGTCCTCCCAGACCTGCGCACCGTCGTGTGGAAGCTAGCATAGATTTTTTAACAACATCTGCGTAATTCTTCTTGAACCAATCTGGAAAAACTGGCTTAGCCTCTGATTTGGTTACTGTGAGTTCAAGTGCTGCCCACTTGTCGATGCAAGATTCTAGATTCTGGTCAAAGTCTTCGTCATCTATGGAGTCAACCAAGCCCATCTGATACCTTGATCCTTCACGCTTTCCAAAGATATCAGCCATGATATCTTTCTCGATAGCCTGCAAACTATTTCCCTGAAGAAACCGTTTAATGTTGTCCATGGCGTGCAGGAAACAACGTAGCCCAGTAGCATATTCAAAGTTCTTGGCAGCGCCGTTGATGATTGCCTGTTCTCCGTCTGTACCAAAAAACAATACATTCTTGATTTGCTCTTCCAATGCTACTAGGGTTGAGAAAAAATACTGGTAGGTGTATTCATCTTTCTTTGCGTGAACCAATGCTGGACCAATAAACACAGGTGACGTGCGGTTTCCAGTGTCGTCCACTTTCCTTGTTTCCAGAAGAAGATGCTTGTACGTCGTATGGGTGACATCGAACTTGCCAATATTGAAGGTGGAATCTATTCCCAAAATGCTTAATTGGTCAGGATTTGTGCAGAATCTTACAACGTCATTTAGCTGTTTCTCTGAAGCGAGAACTACACCAAATGGGGCCAACTTGTAATCCCTGAGGAAACCCTTGTCCTTTCGTCGCTGATGTTCGTTGAAAATGGCAATGATGTCATACACTTCACTTCCAGATGTTACGCCATCTATAGAGCAGTGGGAGGCTGCAGCATTGCGACGTTTAATGTCATAGATCTGCTGCCTATTTCTTGGAACTTCACTTGTGTTTTCAACCCAGGCCATTCCTCCTTGTTCTTTCCACATGTCGTGTTCTACTTTCTTTGGTTTCTCCGACTTTGATCTCTCTGACATCTCTTTCATCGTACTAGATGCTGTTCTGAAGTATGGTTTGCGATCATCTTTTCTGTTCCCATGGGGCTCAAGTTTTAGCTCCTCTTCTTCGCCGTTCTCAAAGAAGTACTGCAAAATGGCTATTGGAAACTCAAGGGAAGCGTGCTCTATCTTGGTGACAACACGACGGAACCACGAGCCTGAGACCGTTTCCGCTTTCCAGTAGGTCCGACTCAGTGTGTACGTCGTTATATCGTCGATCTTCTTTGCAAGATACTTGGCTTTTATGTCTCCTTCAGGTAAACGATGTACTTCGTAGAAGCTGTAGGTGCGACCTCCCCATTGCCACTTGCCATTGCCATCTGCAGATAGCAGATCCTTTTCATCTTTGAGAGATGACGTGTCAACTAGGAACGTGTGGTTGCTTCTACATTTAAAAGGTACGGAAAAACACAGCTGTTCCTTTGGCATTGATGATTGCCTCAGAAGGATCTTTAAGGCCTCCACGTGTGGGTAAGCGCTGATTCTGCTTTCATATATTGGCCACTTGGTGTCATCATGTAGAAAGTTTGGCCTGGTTTCTACGAAGATAAAAACAGTTACAATCACAAGATTATACTTTTCCCAGTAAGTGCCTATATCGTGCCAGAAATATTTATCTATAGCATTTGCCTGTAAGAAAACTGAATCTTATTACGTTCATACAACGAACGATATCTTCACAAAAATGCTTTTCTTATTTGTAATAATGCTGAACCAAGATAAACGTAGAGAATTCACAGAGTTTTTAGCAACAGCCTAGCCCTCGACGTTTTCATTCGAACAACAGAAAAACACTCTTCGAATTATCAATCAACTACATACAGGGCACTGTAATTATGCATAAGTTCAGATTAGACTCACTGATGAAATAATAACTGTGTTGCCGAATACCAGAAAAGAAAAGTAACTAAGCAGAAATCAACATAAAAAAGGAAACGACTTAATAAAATATGGTAACGAGTCTTTTTTATTAGTTCTGGGGCTGTGTTTGCCCGTAAAATACCATGTTTTTTAGAAACCCTGAAAAAGAGTATTACCTTCTAACTGAAGGTCTTCTTGCAAAAGTGACTGGCTGAAAGCAGAACATATAGGAAAATATAAATGATAATTAAAATTCATCTTAAAACAACGCGTTTAAATTGTATCACTAGTGCGGTGGACAAATACTCAAATATAAATAAAACAAAACGGGGGTACAAAGATGCTGCACCATCATCACTCACTGTTATGGCGGCATTGATACTAAGTGAAAAATGCATTGATTATAGTTTGTTCATTATTGGTTGTCAGTAAAATGTTTACTCAATCACCAACTGACCACACCAAGCTTCAAGTTTCAATATCTTCATCCCCCTCCTGTCATATTAAATTAACTTCCCCTATTATATGTTTGGCAGTAATATTTGGGTAATTAATGGATATATTTGGGAGAAAATAATTGTTGTCAATGGATTGGTAAATACAAGAAATAAAAAAAGTTGAGATCAAAAATTAAAGATGGACACCCATCAGTCACCTATCCAACTGGGGTGCTGTGCCTTTGGGGTGAACTCTCTGGTGGCATTCCAAAAAATGAATTATTTCCAAATATCAACAAACTCTCATTCACATACAATCTCCCTGTTAATCATCTATGCTGCCATTTTATAGGTTTCTCTCTCCCACTATGGTCATGTGTAATTATATAATGAGCATTATGGGTGAGATAAACCAAACAAGAAGCTCATAGAGCTTAAAAATGCGCAAGAAAACCGGGGGGACCCTTCAATACACGGGGACCTGCCTTGTACTGGATAAGTTAAAGGCGTTTATCATAATATTTTTGTTTCAGTTCTATTAAAATAAAATGTTTCTATTGCTTTGAATAAAAAATTGGACTCCAGAGTCCATGGTCCAGTCCAGGTTTAAGTTTTTAAGTTTAGACCACACAGGGTATGGGTCTAGTCAACAAACCCTCCCCTCCCCTCCCCTCCCCCCAACCCCCCCTCCCCCAATATATACATATATAAATATGAAGCCCGGAGTCCAGGGTCCAAAGTTTAGTCAAGGGTTTAAGTTTTGGCCGCATGGGGTATGGATCTAGTCACGTACACGAAAAAAAACCCTGGGTAAAACATGAAATGCTGCGTGACCATATGGTCACGCACTTTTAAAAATTGGTATGGGTGGTAATTTCAGTCTAATTTACCAACCTTAACTACATAATTTATTTTACACAACACTGGCATTATTTTATTTTTTTGATTCTGTTTGAAATATATATATATATATATATATATATTTTCATCTGCAGCAGGTTGTTTATAGCCTCCTTTAAAGTGTCGTCACGCAACGCTCTTCATTTCATTGGTCTGTTCTTATAATTCTCATTATTGACTTTATTTTTTGTTTTAAAATAGCAGCATATAAACAAAAATGCTAACCCCATTCAAGAGCCGATCTATTGTTTAATCAACTAAAGTCTAACAAAAAGTCTAACATGGGCTCTCATGTTCATCATGATAACACACAATAAAACCAGTCAGCAGCCAGTTGAATAAACCGGCCATATTTCACGCTAGTTATAACCAACTGGTCAAAATTTGAATGATTTCACTTAGTAACATGCACACATTCCTCGAAATAAATCAACACCAGAAAATAAACGTTATTTAACACAACTTTTGAAAGATATAATAATTATTTTTCGGTTTTCAACTTTTAAAGCACAACTACGGTAAATTAATTTGGCTCTTCAACTCACCGCCTCGTGCACAAACAATCTGGAAATTAAAGCGAATCATATGCTCACCTTTCGTCGAAAGAAAGCCTCTTGCGTACTTCTACGCACACTCTAAACAGACCAAAAGTTAAACTGTAAGAATATGAATCACTTTCACTGATAAATCAAACTCATCTCCCGACACAATGCCGACCAAACAGAAATAATTCATGTACTCACACTTCATCATCCGAATCTGAAAGATCCGATCCGTGGCACGTTCTATGAAAAAAAAAACACAAAAATTACTTATGTAGGCTGCAATTAGCTTATCAAAGTGAAGAGACACAAACATGCTGCTCTGCCATAACCGGTTATAAAGCAACAGCATCTTACATCGTGCTTCCATTAATTAATTATCCAAATCAGCCATATTTTCAGCAAATGTGTTACCTTTTCTTTTCAGGACTCAGGCTAGGGCTGTCCATTGTCAATCTTGAGAAACCATAACCTTATTAAGATGTATTTACGATGTATTGTTACAGTAATACGCAGTGGTAAAAGATGTAAACCGAATAAATTGCGTTTAGAAACACCCGTGCTGAGCTGAACTCTCCTGTGTTTTACGCGGGAAAATCCCATGACCGCGAGATACTGGGTACCAAATTTCTGTCATCTGCGGCTATTACGTCACTATTCGCGACTATTCGTCACTATTCGTCACTATTCGCGACTATTCGTCACTATTCGCACTATTCGCACTATTCGTACTATTCGTACTATTCGCTGTTCGGTATTCGCGACTATTCGCTATTCGCTATTCGGGTTTTCCAGACCCCCCAACAATTTGCATGTATTTCATGGCAGGCCGCAGATGGTAAGCAGGCAAACTCCCTCTTCTGTTTGTATCAGGTTTAATGCTGTAAACATGCACTCCACGTTCCTAACCTGAAGTAAATACCTTACCAAGTTGTTTTGGATAGAAGTTCCTTGTCGGCAGATCCCATGCCCTGCTCCCTTGCTACCCAGACATGGAACAGAATGATGTCAGGTGCTCCCCTGTACAGCACTGTTTAGTATCACCTCCTCCACATACCAGTCTACCACAGGACCACACCCATCATGACCCATACGCAGCTTTTCGATCTGAAAACAATTAAAACAAATTTGTCAAAATAAGTGTTTGTCTTTGCACATGAGGTTCTCCAGGGGTAAAATAGCTTTAAAATGCTTCAGACATTCACTTCTTCTGGCAAATAAAAAAATATTGTATTAACTCCATTAACTTCGCTTATAAGCACTTATAATGAAAACAATAACTTTCAGCTGATTCAATTTTGTTTATTTTCATGGCTTATCTGAAATAGTGTGACAAATTGCGTGACACATTTAAAACCTTTGTAAATTGGAAGCAAAACATCATTAAAACCTGAAACGTTTTGTGAAAGATTATAACACTGGATTTGTAGCATTTATAGAATTTTTATGACGTGATGTGAAAACCAAGAATAGTCAAACCTCCCACTGTGAGCAAAATGTTAACTCTTTAATGCATCAGTCAATTCCAGCCTGGCTGAAAAAAATTCAGGACTTCAACGGGGTTCGAAGTACAGAATTTTTTTCAGGCTTCTTTTCACAATTGCTTTAATTGCGTTCACAACTGCGAAGATCATTCTTCATTTGATTTTAAAATATTTATTAATCAATGTACATGTAGCAAACGTTTGAAAACAGAAATATACATGGGAACAATAAAATCCAATATTGACTATAGTGTAGTGTTGTCTGTGGGGTCTTGCAATCGCTTGACGGTATTGACTTTAATATTATTAATTAAGTTCGGCAAGTGCCATTATATATATATAAAAAATAGACAATGAAAAGGCAGAACTAGAAAAAAAATGCTTAAAAAACTGAAAAGTGGTACTTTTGATAGGGGACGATCCCGGGGGTGGGGTATTTGCCCTCTTTTTTCACCTCCACACTGGGGCATTTGAACAGCTTAAGTGTACCCACCCCGGCGGAATTTGCCAATCTTTTTAAAAAAATGCGAATGCCTGGGGGTTAGCCCGTGGGGGGGGGGGGGGGGATGGGCACTGCTGGAACTGACTGATGCATATAAACTCCTGCAAGTGCCAAACATTAATATACAAGAAAATTCCCAAATTTCACTTTGTTAAAAAGCTTATTGAAAAACAAATGGTACGTGTATCGTATATTTCACTAAATCCCAACTCAAGTGATAACTTCATAGATAGATGATAAGGCTTACTTAAAGGGAACCTCGGCTGAAAAACAGTTTTAGATCCAAAGTATTCGTAATGATTATATTTAACTCAGGCTGGGGTTTTAAGTCGGTATCTCCGTAACTGGTTACTGAATGTCAAGGGTTCTTTTTTCAGTTTAAATTCCCGCGGGCCGCCATGTTTTCTTATGGTAATTTATGACGTCATTGCGTTGTTGAAGATGTCAATATGGAGTTTACAGAAGAAGATTTCGCGGTAGAACCGTACAATATTCAGCCAAAAATGCATTAAAAGCATATATATATTTATAAATTTACTTGATGTTGACTTAAACCGTCGTATTGAAAGCTCACGACAACGCAATGACGTCATAATTTCCCATCAAACTTTGCGAAAACAAACATGGCTGCGCGCGGGAAATTTGAAAAAAAAAGCTAAAAATGCAGAAACGAAATGCCCAGTATTCAAGAATTAAAGGTTTGTAATCACCTTCAAAACCCGTAAACCAGTTTAGTTTAACAATGACACGAACTAATGATCTAGAAGAAATATGTTTTCTAGCCGAGATTCCCTTTAATTTGAGTATTTTAAATTTCATTTAAAATAGTTAATTGCCTCCGATTAGTTGATCTGGTTTTCATCAGTCAGATTCGGTGTCATGTTGCGACATATTCGTTAGTCGGGATAGTTGTATGTTCATTATTATCACATAGCTTTGTAGCACAGTCATAGTTTCGACAGTACGTCCACATTCGTTGTTGTTCTCGCATAATTAAGCTTAATGTATAAATAAATAAAATAATGTCCATACTTTCATACTAGTGGTTTCTAGAACATAAAGTTAAGTACAAATTTGCTGTTCTGTTGCAATATGTGAAGAAAGAAAACGAAAAATTAAAGAAACGCGCTATTAATATGTACCTGACATTGAAGATCCTGGCTACAAAATGCAACAGGCGAACTGCAACGAAGAAACGCGCGAAAAATAGGCCACTTCGAAAAATACCATAATAATCTATTATTAATCTATGAAAGATGAAAGATGAAAGATGAAAGATGGAAGCAATAAATTGAAATTGAAAATTGAATTGAATCTTTGATGTGCACAGCCTCACCGAGGAGTTTATACTTCGTGCCAGTATGCCATATAGTAGCCCGTCTGCCATATAGTCGCCGGATACCGGGGTGTAATTATTCAAGTCTCCTTTGTTCGAACAAAGTCATTCGTTGGAGTGACTTTGGTTAGAATCTCTGAATGGCACAATGGCATTCAGAGTACATGTAGGAAAAACTATAATAACGGTAAAACCACAACGACAAACCAATGAAGACAGAGTACCGGATCTATCGTAGACCTGGATCAGTAAAAATCTTGAAATAGTGAGGCCCTGTTTAGGTTTTAGGATTATGGATTATTAGGGGTTTTTAGAGAAGGGATACGGATTATTAGCCACTAATTTTAAGGATTACGGATTATTTGCGTCCTCATTTTAAAATTACGGATTATTATCGATCATTATCACATAGATTGCTTTTTACATAAAAAAGGATAAATGGTCATAAAGAGAGGTAAACGTCATACAGAAAATGACAAATATTTATCTCCTAGGATCTGGAAACGCTACGTAGACGACACCTTCACCATTCTAGATCGCGCAATCGTCGATAGCTTCTTACAGCATCTAAACGACCAGCAGCCTTCCATCCGTTTCACCATGGAGACAGAGAATGACAACAAACTCGCCTTCCTCGACACCGCAGTTTCAAGAGAACCCGACGGCCGCCTCACCACCAGCGTATACAGGAAGCCTACACACACTGATCAATACTTAGCGTATGATTCACACCACCCGCAATCAGTAAAACGCGGTATTGTCAAGTGTCTTTACGAGCGCGCCAAACGTCTCGTAACGAAACCCTCTGTTATCTCCAAGGAGAAAAAACACCTGTCATCTGTTCTTGTTTCTAATGGTTATCCTTTTTCTTTCTTGCAGAAACTTACCAAGACCAGAAAACCCAACACCAGTGCTGAGCCCACGACCGAGTTCAAATCTACTGCGGTTTTTATCTCCTGTAAGTTAATGTTTAACTTACAGGAGTTTATGTGGGCTAACATGCATTCTTTATGCATTTTTACTCATGCGCATAGCGGCATGAGTCAAGGTTTCGGTAAGGTTTCCTTGTTTCTATTTTTAGCTTTCGTCCCGCATTTTGTAGTCACAAATTGCCTTGTTTTTTAAAGTTTCCCGTATCCCGCGGGACGACTTTCACTGGTCTGATTGGTTGAAACGCGACCTCTTGATTTCGGCGTGCCCGTAATCACGTTCTTGTTTTCAAATAGCCGAGTCAAGCCACTAGCATTTGGACTTACCGTTAAAGAAATTACATTTTTCGATGGGAATTTATATTGATATCAATTTGTGATTGAATTTTTCTTTGTGTTGTCGCTAGTTTTGAAGAAATTGCTTATAAAACGTGTTTAAATTCAGTTGTAAATTCAGTCGTAATACATGATATCTGATATTATGTAAACAAAAATTCGTTGAGAGTGGGTTGTTTGAGAGTGAAGGGGTGCGTGACCCAGTTAAAATAAGCCATGAAACGTTCTTATGCAAGCGCATGAGTACAGGCTACCAGCTAGCCTCTTGTTGTTAGCAAAAAATGCGTTAGATACTATTAATAGACTTTTTAGTGAATTTGTGGGGACATTCCTAGTGCATATTTGTTAGCAGATTTGTGTTAGATATGATCAATAAGAAAACAAGAGTCGAGTTGCATATTTTTTTTTAATACAGTGGTTTATTGACTTGACCTTCACAGTGAAGAAATATGCGAAAAATGCCTCGGAATATATTTTTTCAGTTAGGTGACATTCCTACTGTTTGATATCTCTTTTTCATAGCGATGATTTTTAAAGCGTACGATTATGAATTCTATGTTTTTTTGGGAACATGTTGCAGCATATATTTCATTGTATCGAGCGTCAAAAAGTGTAAAGTAATGTAATCTTCTCACCTAATGTAGACTGTGGTCAGATATTTGGCACGCTAGATGCGCGCTTGGCTAATATCCTTTACGATGCGTTTTAATGTTTGCCCAGTCTGGTTTGTCAAACTTTTTGCTTCAAGACATTTGGTATTATCATGTTATAGCACTGCGTTTTAAGAAAGGGAAAAGAGAGTTTGAGGTAAGCTGACATTGCTCACTGAGAATGGTTGTATGCTGTACGTTTACAGTGAAGTTTTGTTGAAATAATGTGTTTGTTAATTTCCATGTTATATCGCCAAATGTCACCAAATATACAACTAAATTGGATTAAAAGATTCTCAAGGAGAAAAACAGAAGCAGTAGTTTGGAGGAAATGTGCGGGATTAGAAGAATATAGAAGTTGATTACGGTTAAGCAATTTTGATTACATGACATGCGGTCAAGAAATATTCAAAGTTTCGATTCTGGTGGAATCTTGTCGTTATTTTGTCTTTTTAATTCATATTTTTCTGCGTTCATCACTTTTGGCTATTTTTTTCTTCCTATTTTCGGATGACAAAGCAAGCTAAAGCAAGCTCCTGGCCATAATCATGAAAACACGATATATCAGACGGGACACTGTGATTCAAGATAATAAAGTAAGCTTAAAGCAAGCTCCTGGCCATAATCATGAAAACACGATATTTCTGTCGGGACAGTGTCCCTTAATTTAGTTAAAAATGTCCTCGGTTAATTTACCCCGCATTTGCAAGTTATAGAAGCTGACTAAATTAAACAACAGTAGGTTTTAACGAACTAGTGCTTTAAATTTCCTTGTAGGTTGACAAGCAAATATAGAACTTTTCAATAAGTGTGCTTGTAAAAGCGATCAGAAACAATTTCACGAACGCTTTTTTAAGATGTGAATAAAAGAATTTTATTTTATCAAGGAGACTGTTTTAAGCGGCATTATTTTATTTTTAGTGAGTCATCGTACATTGCACGGTGCCAGGATTAAATGTATTTTGCCGGTTGGCCTTTGATTTTTGTTCAATTTTTGTTGATTTTTAAGGCTCAAACCTACGCTTGTCAAATAGGCTCAAAATGTCAAACGATACAACAACACTGGCAACAACTTTATTTCAGTATTCCCATTTCTAAATACATGGTATTACCGAACCAATTACAATAAGTAAGGAAATTAAAATTACTTAAATTACAATAAAGAAATCTAGAATAAAAATTAATTAATTAATTAAATTAAATTAAATTCATTTATTAATTGTAAAACAATCACAAGTACTATTGACTATTTTTTGTTCTTGTTTTCATTGCTTGAGTGACAAAAGCAGCAGTTAGCCTGCTAATATGTTGATCAGTATCAAAAAAAAAAAAATAAACCTCACGATAATCCAAATCTATTTTGTTTAATAATTTTGTCAAAAAAGGTATTTCGTAGCTCATCATATAACATACAGTGCATACAGTTAAATAAAAAAGTGCTTTTCATCTTTAACTGAATTAAGTGCACAGTGGGAGTTTTAGGGATTGTAATTCGACCATTTTCTATTCTTAAGGTGTGATTTCCTATCCTGAATTTAGAAGTAATTTTTCTATGTTCAGGATATGGTTAATTAAATCGGTATTTCGTTTCACTTTTAAAGATCGAATAAAATTTAAGTTTTTTTATTTGCATTACTGTAGATTGAGTTGGTGATTTTTTAGACGTGTAAAAATATTCTGTTTTGCCTTTGACAAGAAAAAAGATGGGATGCTTAAGTTTATCGCAGTCTTCTCAATATTGAAGTCTGTACAGAAAGAATCAATCTTACTAAACAAACCTGGTTTTTTTTAGCCATATCATTAGAAATGATTAAGCAGAGTTTTGCAATACTGTCATCAGGTTGATTTTCCAGGTCAAACAAACCAATGTCAAACAGTTAGGTTTCAGTGAGGTTCGGGGTTTTAGTTCATTTTTGTTTTTACTTTTTTAGGCCTCATTTTGGTTCATTTTGGTCAGAAAGATTCGTGCCCAATTTAGTCTCTGCTTAAAGAGATAATTGTGGTACGGATAGTCCTTAGATTTTTCCTATCGATGGTTTTAATATATCTGGTATTCGAATCTATAGCTGTGAAATGGCTTATTTACGCGTCATAAGCTCTTAAAAAGAGGCAGGCCAAACACGATTCCCCGCACTAGTCGCAAGAAGTATTTAAAAGCCTTTAAAATAGCTTTCCCAAGTAGGTTTACGAGGTATTTGTCCCTTGCTATAGATCACGGTTAAGATGTTACAAGTCGCAATTATCTATCCACTTTGCTCGATAATATTGACCCATTGATCTTTGGATAATTTCTCTAATGACAGGATCGATCCCGGAGGATTTCATGCCATAGCCATGACTATAATTATTTTATTTCTTTATGTATTCTCTACACTGTCCTGGCATATATTAGGGTTTCTTTGGCTCAGACTCGTGTTGCAAAATAAATGGCAATCGGCTGAAGATTATGCTACCGCTTTGGAAATATTAGGATCAGTAAGTAGGCCGTGATAAGTGACCACAGCCTGCGGCGTGCAAGACTTGTGAGAAAGTGTTTCTTGATCATGTATAAGTGTCTATTAAAGATCCAAGAATGAAAATGCAATCATTTTCAGGAGTAATAAGCTCCTGTCATGTTCCAATATTGGAATCACAACTTCTTGCAGGTAGTTTTAGCTCTTTAGTTTATTCTTTTGTTGAGTAGTGACCTGAAGCTAGACAGAACTTCCGTTGTCTTATCATGGCATTGCGATCACTGCATCCAACTATGAGTATATCCTCTGTACGCGAAGAACAGCTTCACTTGTAGAGTTGTACCAATGTATCTTGAATTCATTGAGACATACACGAGACTACACTACGTATCGTTTGTACAACAAGCGTGTAATTCTCGTGAAGTAATGTTGTGCTCCATGCGTTCCATAATAATGGAGTAATTCCATAGTAATGGAGTAAATGGAGTAATGGAATAAATAAAAAAAAAGTCCACCCGGTTATAGGCCCATCGGCAACAAAACATTACTCCGGTTATACCCATTAATTCCTTATTCCTTTCTTAATTCCTTAACAGAAATTCTTTACAAAAGTTTACGCCAAAATGAAATTAACTCAAAGAACGCTTCTTTGTGGCAATATTTTTGCTTGCCAGCCAAAAAACCCTTCCGAAGTTACATAAGCCCAGGGCTTATAAGCAGCATTTTACGGTATAGTCTCTGTAAAAAATAATCACAAAGAAGTATAAAAAGAGATAGGCCAAACACGACTCCCACTAGTCGCAAAATGTATTAAGTAGCCTTTAGAATAGCTTTCCCGAGTATACCTGCAAGATATTTGTCCCGTTAGATTACATTAGGCATATATTAGGGTTTCTTTGGCTCAGAGTCGTGTTGCAAGATAAATAAGTTTATGTTATCGCTATGAAAATGTTAGGATCAGTAAATTTCTTTGTTCGTGATGCACGTGTTTAAGTCTGCGACGTGCAAGGCTTGTGAAAGAGTGTTTCTTCGTCACTCTGAGATGTATAGATGTCTAAGATCCAAGAATGAAAATGTCAAAGACGACCACGACAGCTCTAGCAACTATGTTTAGTTCATTTCTGTTCTTGGTATAACTGTTTGTTAATAGTGACACTGATTCAAACAAAAGTTAAGATGAGGGGATGAATACTGAGTAAGTTTACAAGAACTAGATTTCCACCTGAAACAGATTTTGACGATAAGATTGATGATGATCCCAATAATGAAAACAGAGAACAAAGTTGTAAAGAATTTTACTTGAAAGGAGGAATGAAACTTTTTCGCAGAATAAAAGCTAAATCATTCATTTAGTTATGTTTAATAAAAAGGATGTTGAAGATTAATTGCAGAGAGCTCTTGATGCTTATCCCATGTAAAAATAAGATTTCAGCAAGTAAAACATGTTATATTCGAAAAGAAAGAAAGGAGAACTCTTAAGAAAAAGCCATGGGAGATCCTGAAAATAAGGAACGTGATCTGTTAGAAGCTGTAGCTCCGTCTGCTCAACATAACGATGAGCAGGATATAAGTGAAGAAACACGGCAATACAGTGAACTGTTTGGTTGTTTTAACCCATGTTTAGATAACAATCACCAAGGAAACAATCTTTCAAGTAATGCTGGAATTTTTTCTACAGCAAATGATAATGAAAAGCTGGTAATTAATCGTATGGATGATAACAGTCGTAAAGAACTTGTTCATTCTTTGAACAGAGAATTAACAAATGGAGTTTTTTTACCATATGTTACTCTCTGTTAAAAACGACGAGAAGCAATTGACACTTTTTAAGTAGTGGCGCGGGTTTAGGGAAGGCAACAGTAACACAATGTTTGTATGAGGCTCTTGATTATAAACCAGGTGAAAATTCAGACGAGTTGAAAGTACTGAAATTTGCTCCAGACACAAGACAAGAGGACTGCATAACCATTACCAATTACATGCAAACAAAATTGTCAAAAGAGAAATTGAACTCAAGAAACCATGCACTCTAACCTAAATGTCCAATTGCAACATCAAAAACGATATTTGGACATAATATGACAGCATTGCATGATGGGAAAAACTTACAGGAGATAGCCCAGAGGGCACTTTGATACCTTATGTCAAAGGTCTGTCCGAACAACTTCGCCGCTGCCTACAACAACAAGGCGTACGCGCTGTTTTCAAGTCGGAGACTACACTTAGATCACACCTAGTACGGCCTAAAGACGCTGTTGACCCGACTAAACAAGATGGCGTGGTTTACAGAATTCCCTGTGAATGCGGTAAAGTTTATATCGGCGAGACTGGAAGACCTATGCAAGACAGAATAAAAGAGCATGACCGAGACATCCGATTCGCCCGTACCCAGACCTCCGCCGTTTCAGAGCACGCCAACAACACCGGACACCACCCGCTTTGGAATGAAGTAAAGTTTATTGATCGTGATCCTCATTGGTACACACGCAGGGTCAAAGAGGCGATCCATATTACTGTAAGTATATTAGATACAATATATATTATATTGTATATAAAGTACTTACAGTAATATAATATGTAATATATTAATAATAATAAAATATTAAATAACACGTAGCTGAAACTGCAAGTGCTTCCCCGCTTTCCCGTTGTCCCCGCTATTCCCACTCCATCTGAAATATCTTTTACACGGGATTGATTATGATTCCTTGATAAAACTGCAAGTCCTTCCCCGCTTTCCCGTTGTCCCCGCTATTCCCACTCCATCTGAAATATCTTATCCACGGGATTGATTATGATTCCTTGATAAAACTGCAAGTCCTTCCCCGCTTTCCCGTTGTCCCCGCTATTCCCACTCCATCTGAAATATTTTATTCACGGGATTATGATTCCTTGCTTGAACTGCAAGTCCTTCCCGTGTAAAAGATATTTCTGATGGAGTGGAAATAGCGGGGACAACGGGAAAGCGGGGAAGGACTTGCAGTTTCAGCGTGTCGTTTAATATATTATTAGTAATATATTACATATTATATTACTGTAAGTACCTAATACACAATATAATGTGTTAAGCAAAACTAAAATAAAATATCTAATCCACGGGACTGACTCCTTCAGCCATATTAATCGTATCGTAAAAAAAATCGCGGAAAAGTCTGGCCGTATTAGAAACAATTGGTCCCTTTCAATGCGTTCCTATTTTTTTGTGCCAACTTTCGATAAAACAACCTGGCATAAGAGCATTATGTTTTGTTTTAACTCATATTCATATCTAAAACATCAATTAACTTGCGTGTAATGTAGTAAGATAGTTATTTCACAAAGAATTAAGATAAACATGATTTCCAAGGCTTTTAAAGTAAACGGAACGTAAATTTTGGGGAATGGTCATCATCATCATCGTCATCATCGTCGTCGTCATCATTGTAATTATCATCATCATTATCGTCATCATCATCATCATCATCGTCATCATCGTCATCATCATCGTCATCATTATCGTCATCATCATCATCATCATCATCATCATCGTCATCATCGTCATCATCATCATCATCATTATCGTCATCATCATCATCATCATCGTCATCATCGTCATCATCATCATCAATATCAACATCACTGTCATCGTCATCATCATCGTCATCATCATCGTCATCACATCATTGTCATCATCATCATCATCATCATCATCAATATCAGCATCATCATCATCTTCATCATCATCATGGTCATCTGTCTTACCCATGAGAAATATACTATAGAACCAAAGACAGATACAACGTAGGTACAATTTTTAAAAGGTGTACTATATTTCGGCTGGCAATATTTCTATTGTTTTCCATGGCGTGACCATTAAAACTTACCTCGGTAAACTAGGTAACATTGGTTGCACTCAGAAAACCATTTACCTTGGTAAATTCAAATTTAAATATGCCGTGTAACAATGGCGCTATCAGTTTTCCAGCACGTGCAAAGGCGATAAATTTTACCTAGGTAGAATCGGTTGCACAAAAAAAAACAATTATACCTCGGTAAATGCAAATTTAAGCATGCCGTGGCTATTGTTATTTCGAATTTACCTAGGTAAAAGTTGTATCGTATAACCGCGACTAAAGACAGCTAGGAGAGTCAAAGTTCCTATGCTTAAGTGCTAAAAACACAGATAGTTCCTTTTTATCACGGGAATAAGAGAAGTGTTGCCGCGAGATATAAGGTGCGGTTACACGGGGCACTTTTACCGTGGTAAATGACCCTTTCACCACGGGAAACTACATTTAGTGAGTGTGACCGACATTACCCGACGTAAATTTCCCGTGGTAAATATCCATGGATACATAAAAAAGATCACGTGAAGCGCCCATGACATTCAACGTGGTAAGTTGCAATGGTGTTTTGATTCCCAAGGCACAAAAGCCAATCACGATGTTCCGTTTGACATCAACACGTAACCGCAAAGGAAAAATGATTCACTGAAATTGAAATTGCGTGAAATTTTTTTCCCTTGGCAAATCACAAATGGCGTGTAACCGCTGGTTAACACGGTATATTAAACCCAAGTGTGATGCACTGCGAGATGATCTACCATGGCAAATGCCATTTACCGTGGTGTGTGTAACCGCACCTATAGTATACGGGAACAGAATCACTCGTTCCATCATTTGTAAACGTTTATCACCAGCGTATGACGTCATTTAGTTGTCTGGACAGTTTTGCTTCCCTGGCTTCACACAATGCATGTATTTATTTCACGCTAAGATGTTTTGGTCGCGTTTAATTTGTTTTAATGTTCAATTTTTTTTACTTCAATTTCAGTATGGAAAATTTAAACTGATCTGTTGACTTAACTTACGTTTTTCGTATTGTCGAGATGGCTCTTAAGAGCCGGCTTTGGTTAAAAGCTAATGTAATTTTAAGGGAGAGTTAGTGTCAACTTTGGAGACGAGCAGTCCCGTCTTCAGACTGATTTTAAATCTTTAATCTTTAATCATTATTTATACACGGTAAATATCACCAGGTGCAATAAATTCCTATACAATGACTAACATACTAAAACCTTAAAATCCTAATCGTAACATTAAACATTAACTTTCAACAATATGCCACGTAAAAACCTGATTTCCATGAATGCCGTGTTTAAAAATTATAATAGAGAAGACGTTCAAATTCACTTAATGACCAAGACTCTCTAATGTTACAGGGTAAGCTGTTCCAAACGGTTGCTCCGCTGTAACTAAAACTATTTTTCATGTAGTTAGTTCTTGGAAAAGGGACAACAAGTTTGTTTACCGAGTTCCTCAAAGAATAGTTTGATTCATTTCGCTTTATAAATTTACATGTGAGATATTAAGAAGGTTGCGCCGTTGTTTAAGCTAAGTTCCAAATTACTTCTATAAAATCTTGGTCTAAAGTCCCATGTCACTTCTTTTCCGTTCAAAACAAATATCTAACTAGCTAGAGTTTCTTAAATCTTGAATCCGCCACAAGTATATATTCCCTGTTTTTGTAGTTTAAACTTGTTGAAAAGGTGTAACGTTTAGAAACATAAACCATATAATAATCGCATTTCTATGAAATTCACATTATTTTTCTTATCATATTTTGTATTTGAACATTGCGTGTTATTCTATGTATTTTCTGCAATGATCTTATAGTAGATCACTTTGGGGTAAATGGTTTTTAAGAAAAGGGGGTTTTCTCACTTAGGAATAACAAGTAGCCCGATGGGCTTCGAAACTGGCTCGCTTTGTCTCAGTTTTCACCCGGTTTTCATTTTAGAGTTTTATATTAGCAATCCACAGTATACAATCTAGAATATATTCATATGCACAGTCCAGTCTACATTTACATTTACATTCCACAGCCGGCTTCAAGCACTCCTTGGGACAGATTATTTTATTGTTAGGGGAGGGAGGAGGGGGGGTGGGGGGGGGGGGGGGGGGCAATTACCAGAAAAAAATTCCTGCATAGCAAAAGTAAAGAAAAAAATAATGCACAGAGAGCCAATGGAAAAAAGGTATGGAACAATCCCGAAAAAAAATTATTGCACAACATCAAGACGGAAAAAATTCATGATCAGACAAATTGCCCCCCCCCCCCCCCCCCCCCCACAAAAAAAGTCCCTCCCTTTGTAGGCTACAATTTCAGGTCTCTTTTTTTTTTCTCTAATCGGCTCGGTACTGTTAGAAAAAAACATGAGTTTAGAATTTTGTACATTTTTTTTTCGCTTTAAAATCCTTGAAACCACCCACTACAAGGAATCAGGATTGTTTAAACACAGGCATTTTGGAGAATCGGTCATAGGATTTCGAATAAATTAACAATATCAACATGATCGATCGCGACTATAGCGTGACATAAATTCGAGATGTTCGGAATTTCAACGTGACTCCATGGCGTAATGCTTAAGAATTGTTTACTCATCAGCAGACTTGCCGGGACGTGCTTTCTAAACTCAACTGTTTGACAATTGATTTGGTTAGAAAAGTTCAACCCGCTTTCCTTTTACTAGAAATAGAACACATTCTGAAATCACAGCGATTTAATGTTTAACAATTCCGTCGAAATTAGAACGGTAAATATTTCAATTGTGAATTGTCGTTTCGATGACATCACTGATTTCTGAAAACCGGAAGTAAACTAGGTACGGTGTTGGCCGCAGCAAAATCGATTCCCGGGGCAGGTGACACGACAGAAAAAAAAAAAAAAAAGGGTATTTTAAGAACTGACTCGTCGCAAGCGACGAGCCAGTTAAAAAATTGTCACTTCTTACGTTTCCCAGATATGCTGATTTCATACATTAGTGGCAAGTGGTCCTAAACCCACGTCATGTCAATGAGTACAGCAGTGCGTGCCGGGCAACCATCAGCACGTGCAGAGTATTGAGAAAAACAAACGTGGCGCCTATTCAGCGATCATTTTATTTTGCTCAGCGTGGATCGCGAAAGTGTTGTTTTTCGTCTTAAAATAAAAAAAATTGTTGTTCGTAAAAATGTTTGTTGAATCAATAGATAATTTATAAAACCATTGAAGAAATACACTGCCTATTTGGTCGTTTTTGTCTTTGGATCAAGAACCCAGTCAAATGCAACGCATGCGCAATGAATGACGCATAGGTACAGTGAAACTGTGTTCAACCACCTTAAGCCGACTTTTGAGCGTCTATGAATAATAACGAGCACTGATGTCAGATCTAAAAACAGTCTGCGCTGTAAGTAAACGTCCCGAGAACAATAGGCATTCTGCGCGATGTCGTGGTTGGTGGGTCGTAGATGACCGTAGATGGTGGTGTTTCGGACTTTTCCTGACCATTTCATGTTACGGGTACACACTTACTAGCCTCCGAAGACCATCACGGTAGTTTTTACTGAAAACAAAACAAATACAAGGGTTGATAGCAGAGTTTGCAGAAGCCATGAATGCGCCAATAAACTCGTAATAGGCAAAGTCACAAGGCAACCCTCCGTTTGTTTGTAGTGTCATAATACTTATAGGCAGCCAGCATAAGATAAAACCAAACACGATAGCAATAGACATCTTTAACACTTTTCGGTTCCTCTTAGCGCGTTGTTCCTCAGCGTTGACCGATTGTTCGCCTGGGATTATCTGTTCATTGAGCTTGTACAGGATAATGGTGTAGAGCGGGATTATTAAGACCATCGGGATATACAACACAACGATATACATTGCTAAAATGTAATCTTTAGCGTTTGAGTGCTCTCCAAAGGCTTCGTTCCACTGCGGCGCGCACGCTAATTTTCCTGCGTGGTTTTCAACAACTTTGTAGGCGAACAAAAATGGCGAAAAGAAAGTCATTGCAATTACCCATGTTGCGAGGATGAACAAGGGACAAAGCTTTGAACTGATAAGAGGGGAACGGAGGGGGAATACAACAGCTCCAAACCGATCCACTGCTATCAAAACCAAGCTCTGAGAAGACACGCTAAAGGACACACTTGTTAAGGAGCTGATTAGCTTACACAATGCCTGACCAAGAGGACCACTGATAAGCCAGGTTCCTACGTATAACTGAGCCAGAACCCGTGGAAGCAGAACTATTGGATACAGCAGATCAGACATGGCCATGTTTGCGATGAAATAATTTATCGGTCTTCTCATGGTTTGCGTCCTATAAACAATAATTGTGATAAAGCAATTTGCGATCAGCGAAACGACGAGCAGAAAGCAGTAAGCAAAAGTTTTTCCACTTTTCTCTGCCGTGGTGTCATCCAGACTGAGGCAATGTGATCCATTCACGGTTGCATTCATGTTTGACCACTTTTTTACTGTTCGTTGAGCACAATTTTTACGTGTTTTGTTAAGAGCATGTGTTGGTGTATTTACGTTTTCCGAACGCGGAATCAGATTAACTCTGTAGCTTGCTCAGTAATATCATGTGCAAGGTATGAATAGTTTACTGAAGCCCATCTGACGCCCTTTGTCTTTTGTCAAACCTTCAGGCTGTGTTCACTGTGAATTTGCTACGAGACAAATCATTCCCAAGCCAGCTGAAGGGTAATTGTTCAATCCCAGACATATATTTACATTTCACCTGAGCAAAGCAAAGAGACCTTAGATTATAAAAGTAATTAATCTAACCGAACCAAAGAGTCTTCGTGTGGGGGATTCACATTATAACTTGTTCACCCTATACCCCTTTAAACCACGCAATTCAGTAAACAAAGAAGGGAGCTATTTTTTAAGGGGGAGGGTGGGGGCACAAGCTGTACTATTACTGATTCATGCAACAGAAAGATTAAAGGACTCTTCTTCTTGCCTGATCAGTTTTGTTTTCTGTAGTTCAGTGCAAATCCATTTATTGTTATTACTGTTATGTTGTACTGGTACAAAACGGCATCCATGATAAAAAACGGTCAACTTTTGGTTGTGATAATGACAACGAAGATGATGACGAAAGGCACAATTTTATGGCATCTGAACTAGTCGTTACTGGTCAATTGTTTTTTTTAAAAAACGCCAGGAAATTATTGGGTGGCTCAAGTTTGTTTCTTGGATGCTCATTCAAACTAAAGACATCTTTCTTTGCAAAATGTGTCAAATTTTTCACATTCAGCCGAAACAATTTTCATTAGTTCTCACATTATTAACCATCCAATTCAACCGGCCGTAGTCCTGCACAATCCACGATCGGTTTCATTTTTTTACCTTTGTGGAAGATTCCATCATTTGTTGCCTAAAGCTGCTTGCGACAAAATGCGGTTCTGATACGCCTAGAAAAGCAGGTGTTAAATAGCCGAAAACAATAAAAACAGTTTCCCCACCGGATGACATCCCGTCTTGCAGACACAGTAAATAGAAAGATATTTCTTTTATTAAAAATGTTCGTAACTGAAATTATCATAACAGTTTTCGCTTTCAGTGGAGCACAAATGAAACAGCGTTTGCTCATTCGATAAACCAAATGAAGAATAGTTTGTGAAAGGAACAACGTAACTTTCAAAATATCCACAAGAGTAAACAAAAATTATTCCTTCATGATGACATCTTCTAGTTTTATTAAAACTTCCATCGAAAATTGAGATTATCATTATAACAGTTTCCGCTTTCAGTAGAGCATACAAAAACAGCGTTTGCTGTTTTGTGAAAGGAAAAACCTAACTATCAACATGTCGGCAAGCTTGAATACAAACTTCAATGGAACACAGCCCTCAAATTGCTCTATTCCAGCTAGCACAGTGGCAGCAAAAATAGGACAAACATGGACATACTGCTTTCCATTTGTTGTCTCGTTTTTCGGGAATATTTTTATTAGAATAATTGTCTACAAGACAAAAAAAACTTGAGAAAAACTGCCGGGTTGTGGTATTCCCGACAATTTAGGATAGGTGTGTGCCGCCAAGGTTCTCAAACCCTGACCCTATTTAAGGGTAGAAAATCGATATTCGATACCCTTTTTAAGGCCCAATTCAGGCGTGTAGTACAGTTTTAACAGACCATATCTTTTACGTTTTGCGCGTTGGGGTGGATACTGCAATTTATTGACAATATCTAAGGAATATCTAAGGATCACAATACCAAAACTACCAAAAAGGATACCCTATTTATTAAAGGACTGAGCACCTCAAAAACCCTACCCTATCGGGCGGCACATACTTTTTATAGTGTATATAAGGGAGTAACCCCCTCCCCCCGGGGGGGGGAGGGAACTATCAACTACTTAATCTTGAACATGGCCATGTCAGACATGTTGTATCCAATATTCATCTTCCCTTTGGCAGTAACAAAAATGCATGTGGACTTGTATACAGTAGTCAGTGGTCCCGTTGCCAAAGTCTTGTGTAAGTTTATTCTACCCTTACAGCATGTCTCCAGTGCTGTGTCAGTTAAGAGCATCGGTTTGATAGCAGTGGACCGATTTGGAGCTGTGTTTCCTCTTCGCTCTCCTCTCATTAGTTCAAAGCTCTGTCTTTTTCTTATTCCCGGCCTTGAACATGGATCGTCGCCTTTTCTATCCACTTGCCAATATTTGCCGGCATTGAACTTAGTTTTCAACACTTGAAAGAACAACTGTGGTGTCCTATCAACACGGAGAACTTTGGAGAATCTTTTTCCTTTAAATAGTATATAGTAGCATTATTTGTTGCATTAATAAATATTCCTTTAGCATTGATTGATAACCATACTTTACTCCATCATCCTTTTCAAGCTAAACTCACAAAAGATTCCAAGCAATCAATCTGCTAACTTTGAGGAACAACGATTGAGAAGAAAAAGAAACGTGCTGAAGATGACCATTGCTGTCCTCTTAGGGGCCCGTTTACACAGGCGATTTTTCGTGCAATTTTTGTCGTACCTGTCGATACAAATGCTGTCGCGCGCAAGTTGCATCTTCAAATCTCCTGTGTAAACAGGCGGCGATTTCAGTGCGATTTGGGCGTGATTTGTCGCGCGATGTCGCAACTTGGCGGCGATTTTTGGGAAGTCACAGCAAATATCGTACCCGAATCGCACAGGAAATCGCCGCTAGTTTACACATGCGACAAAAGTTGCACTGGAGAGCGCGACAAAAATCGCATCAAAAATCGCATGTGTAAACGGGCCTTTATAATATATCCATGTATTTCCTTCTCTTTGGCGAAAACAATTGGAATTGTGACTTTTCTTTTTATTTCTTTATTGCATGGTTTATAACTTGCGCAAATTGTGCTATCGATCCCTGTATATGTTTCCTTTTTAGCGGAAACTATCGTCAAGGTCTCAAGAGGCTCCTTTTAAATCCTTTTAAACTGTCTCGGAGGACAATAACGGCAATTTTTTAATAAATAATTAAAGAAACGTCCATTAGTTAACAAATATGAAAATGTATTATTGAGCCAAAAGCCAATAACATGAGTTATCCTCTCTTGTTTAAATGCAAAGATTTATAAAAATGATTCTCGTTAAAACAAAAAGGATAGAACTAGCACTGTGTTAAAGTGTAATTGTACGAAACAATGAGAATAGAAAATAAACTATTAAGTAATACATAGTGAAAATCTATTATCCTTAAAACAGGTGATCAGAAAACTAACTTTCTCGGATGCAAGGTGAAGAATGGCGACAGAGTCATCGTGGGAGAAGAGCGGAGAAAGGATAAATAAGTTTATGTTATCGCTATGAAAATGTTAGGATCAGTAAATTTCTTTGTTCGTGATGCACGTGTTTAAGTCTGCGACGTGCAAGGCTTGTGAAAGAGTGTTTCTTCGTCACTCTGAGATGTATAGATGTCTAAGATCCAAGAATGAAAATGTCAAAGACGACCACGACAGCTCTAGCAACTATGTTTAGTTCATTTCTGTTCTTGGTATAACTGTTTGTTAATAGTGACACTGATTCAAACAAAAGTTAAGATGAGGGGATGAATACTGAGTAAGTTTACAAGAACTAGATTTCCACCTGAAACAGATTTTGACGATAAGATTGATGATGATCCCAATAATGAAAACAGAGAACAAAGTTGTAAAGAATTTTACTTGAAAGGAGGAATGAAACTTTTTCGCAGAATAAAAGCTAAATCATTCATTTAGTTATGTTTAATAAAAAGGATGTTGAAGATTAATTGCAGAGAGCTCTTGATGCTTATCCCATGTAAAAATAAGATTTCAGCAAGTAAAACATGTTATATTCGAAAAGAAAGAAAGGAGAACTCTTAAGAAAAAGCCATGGGAGATCCTGAAAATAAGGAACGTGATCTGTTAGAAGCTGTAGCTCCGTCTGCTCAACATAACGATGAGCAGGATATAAGTGAAGAAACACGGCAATACAGTGAACTGTTTGGTTGTTTTAACCCATGTTTAGATAACAATCACCAAGGAAACAATCTTTCAAGTAATGCTGGAATTTTTTCTACAGCAAATGATAATGAAAAGCTGGTAATTAATCGTATGGATGATAACAGTCGTAAAGAACTTGTTCATTCTTTGAACAGAGAATTAACAAATGGAGTTTTTTTTACCATATGTTACTCTCTGTTAAAAACGACGAGAAGCAATTGACACTTTTTAAGTAGTGGCGCGGGTTTAGGGAAGGCAACAGTAACACAATGTTTGTATGAGGCTCTTGATTATAAACCAGGTGAAAATTCAGACGAGTTGAAAGTACTGAAATTTGCTCCAGACACAAGACAAGAGGACTGCATAACCATTACCAATTACATGCAAACAAAATTGTCAAAAGAGAAATTGAACTCAAGAAACCATGCACTCTAACCTAAATGTCCAATTGCAACATCAAAAACGATATTTGGACATAATATGACAGCATTGCATGATGGGAAAAACTTACAGGAGATAGCCCAGAGGGCACTTTGATACCTTATGTCAAAGGTCTGTCCGAACAACTTCGCCGCTGCCTACAACAACAAGGCGTACGCGCTGTTTTCAAGTCGGAGACTACACTTAGATCACACCTAGTACGGCCTAAAGACGCTGTTGACCCGACTAAACAAGATGGCGTGGTTTACAGAATTCCCTGTGAATGCGGTAAAGTTTATATCGGCGAGACTGGAAGACCTATGCAAGACAGAATAAAAGAGCATGACCGAGACATCCGATTCGCCCGTACCCAGACCTCCGCCGTTTCAGAGCACGCCAACAACACCGGACACCACCCGCTTTGGAATGAAGTAAAGTTTATTGATCGTGATCCTCATTGGTACACACGCAGGGTCAAAGAGGCGATCCATATTACTGTAAGTATATTAGATACAATATATATTATATTGTATATAAAGTACTTACAGTAATATAATATGTAATATATTAATAATAATAAAATATTAAATAACACGTAGCTGAAACTGCAAGTGCTTCCCCGCTTTCCCGTTGTCCCCGCTATTCCCACTCCATCTGAAATATCTTTTACACGGGATTGATTATGATTCCTTGATAAAACTGCAAGTCCTTCCCCGCTTTCCCCGTTGTCCCCGCTATTCCCACTCCATCTGAAATATCTTATCCACGGGATTGATTATGATTCCTTGATAAAACTGCAAGTCCTTCCCCGCTTTCCCGTTGTCCCCGCTATTCCCACTCCATCTGAAATATTTTATTCACGGGATTATGATTCCTTGCTTGAACTGCAAGTCCTTCCCGTGTAAAAGATATTTCTGATGGAGTGGAAATAGCGGGGACAACGGGAAAGCGGGGAAGGACTTGCAGTTTCAGCGTGTCGTTTAATATATTATTAGTAATATATTACATATTATATTACTGTAAGTACCTAATACACAATATAATGTGTTAAGCAAAACTAAAATAAAATATCTAATCCACGGGACTGACTCCTTCAGCCATATTAATCGTATCGTAAAAAAAATCGCGGAAAAGTCTGGCCGTATTAGAAACAATTGGTCCCTTTCAATGCGTTCCTATTTTTTTGTGCCAACTTTCGATAAAACAACCTGGCATAAGAGCATTATGTTTTGTTTTAACTCATATTCATATCTAAAACATCAATTAACTTGCGTGTAATGTAGTAAGATAGTTATTTCACAAAGAATTAAGATAAACATGATTTCCAAGGCTTTTAAAGTAAACGGAACGTAAATTTTGGGGAATGGTCATCATCATCATCGTCATCATCGTCGTCGTCATCATTGTAATTATCATCATCATTATCGTCATCATCATCATCATCATCGTCATCATCGTCATCATCATCGTCATCATTATCGTCATCATCATCATCATCATCATCATCATCGTCATCATCGTCATCATCATCATCATCATTATCGTCATCATCATCATCATCATCGTCATCATCGTCATCATCATCATCAATATCAACATCACTGTCATCGTCATCATCATCGTCATCATCATCGTCATCACATCATTGTCATCATCATCATCATCATCATCATCAATATCAGCATCATCATCATCTTCATCATCATCATGGTCATCTGTCTTACCCATGAGAAATATACTATAGAACCAAAGACAGATACAACGTAGGTACAATTTTTAAAAGGTGTACTATATTTCGGCTGGCAATATTTCTATTGTTTTCCATGGCGTGACCATTAAAACTTACCTCGGTAAACTAGGTAACATTGGTTGCACTCAGAAAACCATTTACCTTGGTAAATTCAAATTTAAATATGCCGTGTAACAATGGCGCTATCAGTTTTCCAGCACGTGCAAAGGCGATAAATTTTACCTAGGTAGAATCGGTTGCACAAAAAAAACAATTATACCTCGGTAAATGCAAATTTAAGCATGCCGTGGCTATTGTTATTTCGAATTTACCTAGGTAAAAGTTGTATCGTATAACCGCGACTAAAGACAGCTAGGAGAGTCAAAGTTCCTATGCTTAAGTGCTAAAAACACAGATAGTTCCTTTTTATCACGGGAATAAGAGAAGTGTTGCCGCGAGATATAAGGTGCGGTTACACGGGGCACTTTTACCGTGGTAAATGACCCTTTCACCACGGGAAACTACATTTAGTGAGTGTGACCGACATTACCCGACGTAAATTTCCCGTGGTAAATATCCATGGATACATAAAAAAGATCACGTGAAGCGCCCATGACATTCAACGTGGTAAGTTGCAATGGTGTTTTGATTCCCAAGGCACAAAAGCCAATCACGATGTTCCGTTTGACATCAACACGTAACCGCAAAGGAAAAATGATTCACTGAAATTGAAATTGCGTGAAATTTTTTTCCCTTGGCAAATCACAAATGGCGTGTAACCGCTGGTTAACACGGTATATTAAACCCAAGTGTGATGCACTGCGAGATGATCTACCATGGCAAATGCCATTTACCGTGGTGTGTGTAACCGCACCTATAGTATACGGGAACAGAATCACTCGTTCCATCATTTGTAAACGTTTATCACCAGCGTATGACGTCATTTAGTTGTCTGGACAGTTTTGCTTCCCTGGCTTCACACAATGCATGTATTTATTTCACGCTAAGATGTTTTGGTCGCGTTTAATTTGTTTTAATGTTCAATTTTTTTTACTTCAATTTCAGTATGGAAAATTTAAACTGATCTGTTGACTTAACTTACGTTTTTCGTATTGTCGAGATGGCTCTTAAGAGCCGGCTTTGGTTAAAAGCTAATGTAATTTTAAGGGAGAGTTAGTGTCAACTTTGGAGACGAGCAGTCCCGTCTTCAGACTGATTTTAAATCTTTAATCTTTAATCATTATTTATACACGGTAAATATCACCAGGTGCAATAAATTCCTATACAATGACTAACATACTAAAACCTTAAAATCCTAATCGTAACATTAAACATTAACTTTCAACAATATGCCACGTAAAAACCTGATTTCCATGAATGCCGTGTTTAAAAATTATAATAGAGAAGACGTTCAAATTCACTTAATGACCAAGACTCTCTAATGTTACAGGGTAAGCTGTTCCAAACGGTTGCTCCGCTGTAACTAAAACTATTTTTCATGTAGTTAGTTCTTGGAAAAGGGACAACAAGTTTGTTTACCGAGTTCCTCAAAGAATAGTTTGATTCATTTCGCTTTATAAATTTACATGTGAGATATTAAGAAGGTTGCGCCGTTGTTTAAGCTAAGTTCCAAATTACTTCTATAAAATCTTGGTCTAAAGTCCCATGTCACTTCTTTTCCGTTCAAAACAAATATCTAACTAGCTAGAGTTTCTTAAATCTTGAATCCGCCACAAGTATATATTCCCTGTTTTTGTAGTTTAAACTTGTTGAAAAGGTGTAACGTTTAGAAACATAAACCATATAATAATCGCATTTCTATGAAATTCACATTATTTTTCTTATCATATTTTGTATTTGAACATTGCGTGTTATTCTATGTATTTTCTGCAATGATCTTATAGTAGATCACTTTGGGGTAAATGGTTTTTAAGAAAAGGGGGTTTTCTCACTTAGGAATAACAAGTAGCCCGATGGGCTTCGAAACTGGCTCGCTTTGTCTCAGTTTTCACCCGGTTTTCATTTTAGAGTTTTATATTAGCAATCCACAGTATACAATCTAGAATATATTCATATGCACAGTCCAGTCTACATTTACATTTACATTCCACAGCCGGCTTCAAGCACTCCTTGGGACAGATTATTTTATTGTTAGGGGAGGGAGGAGGGGGGGGGGGGGGGGGGGGGGGCAATTACCAGAAAAAAATTCCTGCATAGCAAAAGTAAAGAAAAAAATAATGCACAGAGAGCCAATGGAAAAAAGGTATGGAACAATCCCGAAAAAAAATTATTGCACAACATCAAGACGGAAAAAATTCATGATCAGACAAATTGCCCCCCCCCCCCCCCCCCCCCACAAAAAAAGTCCCTCCCTTTGTAGGCTACAATTTCAGGTCTCTTTTTTTTTTCTCTAATCGGCTCGGTACTGTTAGAAAAAAACATGAGTTTAGAATTTTGTACATTTTTTTTTCGCTTTAAAATCCTTGAAACCACCCACTACAAGGAATCAGGATTGTTTAAACACAGGCATTTTGGAGAATCGGTCATAGGATTTCGAATAAATTAACAATATCAACATGATCGATCGCGACTATAGCGTGACATAAATTCGAGATGTTCGGAATTTCAACGTGACTCCATGGCGTAATGCTTAAGAATTGTTTACTCATCAGCAGACTTGCCGGGACGTGCTTTCTAAACTCAACTGTTTGACAATTGATTTGGTTAGAAAAGTTCAACCCGCTTTCCTTTTACTAGAAATAGAACACATTCTGAAATCACAGCGATTTAATGTTTAACAATTCCGTCGAAATTAGAACGGTAAATATTTCAATTGTGAATTGTCGTTTCGATGACATCACTGATTTCTGAAAACCGGAAGTAAACTAGGTACGGTGTTGGCCGCAGCAAAATCGATTCCCGGGGCAGGTGACACGACAGAAAAAAAAAAAAAAAAAGGGTATTTTAAGAACTGACTCGTCGCAAGCGACGAGCCAGTTAAAAAATTGTCACTTCTTACGTTTCCCAGATATGCTGATTTCATACATTAGTGGCAAGTGGTCCTAAACCCACGTCATGTCAATGAGTACAGCAGTGCGTGCCGGGCAACCATCAGCACGTGCAGAGTATTGAGAAAAACAAACGTGGCGCCTATTCAGCGATCATTTTATTTTGCTCAGCGTGGATCGCGAAAGTGTTGTTTTTCGTCTTAAAATAAAAAAAATTGTTGTTCGTAAAAATGTTTGTTGAATCAATAGATAATTTATAAAACCATTGAAGAAATACACTGCCTATTTGGTCGTTTTTGTCTTTGGATCAAGAACCCAGTCAAATGCAACGCATGCGCAATGAATGACGCATAGGTACAGTGAAACTGTGTTCAACCACCTTAAGCCGACTTTTGAGCGTCTATGAATAATAACGAGCACTGATGTCAGATCTAAAAACAGTCTGCGCTGTAAGTAAACGTCCCGAGAACAATAGGCATTCTGCGCGATGTCGTGGTTGGTGGGTCGTAGATGACCGTAGATGGTGGTGTTTCGGACTTTTCCTGACCATTTCATGTTACGGGTACACACTTACTAGCCTCCGAAGACCATCACGGTAGTTTTTACTGAAAACAAAACAAATACAAGGGTTGATAGCAGAGTTTGCAGAAGCCATGAATGCGCCAATAAACTCGTAATAGGCAAAGTCACAAGGCAACCCTCCGTTTGTTTGTAGTGTCATAATACTTATAGGCAGCCAGCATAAGATAAAACCAAACACGATAGCAATAGACATCTTTAACACTTTTCGGTTCCTCTTAGCGCGTTGTTCCTCAGCGTTGACCGATTGTTCGCCTGGGATTATCTGTTCATTGAGCTTGTACAGGATAATGGTGTAGAGCGGGATTATTAAGACCATCGGGATATACAACACAACGATATACATTGCTAAAATGTAATCTTTAGCGTTTGAGTGCTCTCCAAAGGCTTCGTTCCACTGCGGCGCGCACGCTAATTTTCCTGCGTGGTTTTCAACAACTTTGTAGGCGAACAAAAATGGCGAAAAGAAAGTCATTGCAATTACCCATGTTGCGAGGATGAACAAGGGACAAAGCTTTGAACTGATAAGAGGGGAACGGAGGGGGAATACAACAGCTCCAAACCGATCCACTGCTATCAAAACCAAGCTCTGAGAAGACACGCTAAAGGACACACTTGTTAAGGAGCTGATTAGCTTACACAATGCCTGACCAAGAGGACCACTGATAAGCCAGGTTCCTACGTATAACTGAGCCAGAACCCGTGGAAGCAGAACTATTGGATACAGCAGATCAGACATGGCCATGTTTGCGATGAAATAATTTATCGGTCTTCTCATGGTTTGCGTCCTATAAACAATAATTGTGATAAAGCAATTTGCGATCAGCGAAACGACGAGCAGAAAGCAGTAAGCAAAAGTTTTTCCACTTTTCTCTGCCGTGGTGTCATCCAGACTGAGGCAATGTGATCCATTCACGGTTGCATTCATGTTTGACCACTTTTTTACTGTTCGTTGAGCACAATTTTTACGTGTTTTGTTAAGAGCATGTGTTGGTGTATTTACGTTTTCCGAACGCGGAATCAGATTAACTCTGTAGCTTGCTCAGTAATATCATGTGCAAGGTATGAATAGTTTACTGAAGCCCATCTGACGCCCTTTGTCTTTTGTCAAACCTTCAGGCTGTGTTCACTGTGAATTTGCTACGAGACAAATCATTCCCAAGCCAGCTGAAGGGTAATTGTTCAATCCCAGACATATATTTACATTTCACCTGAGCAAAGCAAAGAGACCTTAGATTATAAAAGTAATTAATCTAACCGAACCAAAGAGTCTTCGTGTGGGGGATTCACATTATAACTTGTTCACCCTATACCCCTTTAAACCACGCAATTCAGTAAACAAAGAAGGGAGCTATTTTTTAAGGGGGAGGGTGGGGGCACAAGCTGTACTATTACTGATTCATGCAACAGAAAGATTAAAGGACTCTTCTTCTTGCCTGATCAGTTTTGTTTTCTGTAGTTCAGTGCAAATCCATTTATTGTTATTACTGTTATGTTGTACTGGTACAAAACGGCATCCATGATAAAAAACGGTCAACTTTTGGTTGTGATAATGACAACGAAGATGATGACGAAAGGCACAATTTTATGGCATCTGAACTAGTCGTTACTGGTCAATTGTTTTTTTTAAAAAACGCCAGGAAATTATTGGGTGGCTCAAGTTTGTTTCTTGGATGCTCATTCAAACTAAAGACATCTTTCTTTGCAAAATGTGTCAAATTTTTCACATTCAGCCGAAACAATTTTCATTAGTTCTCACATTATTAACCATCCAATTCAACCGGCCGTAGTCCTGCACAATCCACGATCGGTTTCATTTTTTTACCTTTGTGGAAGATTCCATCATTTGTTGCCTAAAGCTGCTTGCGACAAAATGCGGTTCTGATACGCCTAGAAAAGCAGGTGTTAAATAGCCGAAAACAATAAAAACAGTTTCCCCACCGGATGACATCCCGTCTTGCAGACACAGTAAATAGAAAGATATTTCTTTTATTAAAAATGTTCGTAACTGAAATTATCATAACAGTTTTCGCTTTCAGTGGAGCACAAATGAAACAGCGTTTGCTCATTCGATAAACCAAATGAAGAATAGTTTGTGAAAGGAACAACGTAACTTTCAAAATATCCACAAGAGTAAACAAAAATTATTCCTTCATGATGACATCTTCTAGTTTTATTAAAACTTCCATCGAAAATTGAGATTATCATTATAACAGTTTCCGCTTTCAGTAGAGCATACAAAAACAGCGTTTGCTGTTTTGTGAAAGGAAAAACCTAACTATCAACATGTCGGCAAGCTTGAATACAAACTTCAATGGAACACAGCCCTCAAATTGCTCTATTCCAGCTAGCACAGTGGCAGCAAAAATAGGACAAACATGGACATACTGCTTTCCATTTGTTGTCTCGTTTTTCGGGAATATTTTTATTAGAATAATTGTCTACAAGACAAAAAAAACTTGAGAAAAACTGCCGGGTTGTGGTATTCCCGACAATTTAGGATAGGTGTGTGCCGCCAAGGTTCTCAAACCCTGACCCTATTTAAGGGTAGAAAATCGATATTCGATACCCTTTTTAAGGCCCAATTCAGGCGTGTAGTACAGTTTTAACAGACCATATCTTTTACGTTTTGCGCGTTGGGGTGGATACTGCAATTTATTGACAATATCTAAGGAATATCTAAGGATCACAATACCAAAACTACCAAAAAGGATACCCTATTTATTAAAGGACTGAGCACCTCAAAAACCCTACCCTATCGGGCGGCACATACTTTTTATAGTGTATATAAGGGAGTAACCCCCTCCCCCCGGGGGGGGGAGGGAACTATCAACTACTTAATCTTGAACATGGCCATGTCAGACATGTTGTATCCAATATTCATCTTCCCTTTGGCAGTAACAAAAATGCATGTGGACTTGTATACAGTAGTCAGTGGTCCCGTTGCCAAAGTCTTGTGTAAGTTTATTCTACCCTTACAGCATGTCTCCAGTGCTGTGTCAGTTAAGAGCATCGGTTTGATAGCAGTGGACCGATTTGGAGCTGTGTTTCCTCTTCGCTCTCCTCTCATTAGTTCAAAGCTCTGTCTTTTTCTTATTCCCGGCCTTGAACATGGATCGTCGCCTTTTCTATCCACTTGCCAATATTTGCCGGCATTGAACTTAGTTTTCAACACTTGAAAGAACAACTGTGGTGTCCTATCAACACGGAGAACTTTGGAGAATCTTTTTCCTTTAAATAGTATATAGTAGCATTATTTGTTGCATTAATAAATATTCCTTTAGCATTGATTGATAACCATACTTTACTCCATCATCCTTTTCAAGCTAAACTCACAAAAGATTCCAAGCAATCAATCTGCTAACTTTGAGGAACAACGATTGAGAAGAAAAAGAAACGTGCTGAAGATGACCATTGCTGTCCTCTTAGGGGCCCGTTTACACAGGCGATTTTTCGTGCAATTTTTGTCGTACCTGTCGATACAAATGCTGTCGCGCGCAAGTTGCATCTTCAAATCTCCTGTGTAAACAGGCGGCGATTTCAGTGCGATTTGGGCGTGATTTGTCGCGCGATGTCGCAACTTGGCGGCGATTTTTGGGAAGTCACAGCAAATATCGTACCCGAATCGCACAGGAAATCGCCGCTAGTTTACACATGCGACAAAAGTTGCACTGGAGAGCGCGACAAAAATCGCATCAAAAATCGCATGTGTAAACGGGCCTTTATAATATATCCATGTATTTCCTTCTCTTTGGCGAAAACAATTGGAATTGTGACTTTTCTTTTTATTTCTTTATTGCATGGTTTATAACTTGCGCAAATTGTGCTATCGATCCCTGTATATGTTTCCTTTTTAGCGGAAACTATCGTCAAGGTCTCAAGAGGCTCCTTTTAAATCCTTTTAAACTGTCTCGGAGGACAATAACGGCAATTTTTTAATAAATAATTAAAGAAACGTCCATTAGTTAACAAATATGAAAATGTATTATTGAGCCAAAAGCCAATAACATGAGTTATCCTCTCTTGTTTAAATGCAAAGATTTATAAAAATGATTCTCGTTAAAACAAAAAGGATAGAACTAGCACTGTGTTAAAGTGTAATTGTACGAAACAATGAGAATAGAAAATAAACTATTAAGTAATACATAGTGAAAATCTATTATCCTTAAAACAGGTGATCAGAAAACTAACTTTCTCGGATGCAAGGTGAAGAATGGCGACAGAGTCATCGTGGGAGAAGAGCGGAGAAAGGCAGGTGTAGAGGTTTTAATTTGGCAAAAAGAGATCAATTTACTGTTGAACTTTAATAGAAAAGAATGTAAAGGTTAATGACGGTTAGTCCATCTCACGCTTGACATGTGTCGTGCAGTGATCGGACATGCAGAGTATTTTCCATCGTTATTTCGTAACATAAAGGAAACGGCAGTTTTAGCCGTTAAGGTAGTTATGGGTTTCCTCCTAGAATGGAGCTATCGACGTGTTGAATTATAAAACTATTATAGCGCGAAACAAGCAAGGTCTTTCACTCTTTCTAATGTATGACTACGTTTTCTTGTGCAGCTTGTGCTCCCACCCTCCCCTCCCCCCCTAAAAATGGCCCTTTTCTTTGTTTACTGAGCTTGCGTTGTTTGAAAGCGTGTAGGATGAAAATTATATGTGGACAAGCTAATGCAAAATCCCTCACACGAAGACTCTTTGGTCCGATTAGGCGTATTAATTAATTCCTGTTACAAACTCAAATTTATTTGAATATGAATATATGAAAATCATATACGTGAACTGCGAATGAAAAATGAGTGAAATTTGATCCTCGCAGTGTGCTATAAACTCAAGCAGTTGAAAAAGCAACCTATTCAACCAATTGACTATCTATCCATATGGCTTGGTAGCTCAATGGATACAGCATGTACCGCAAGGTCATGGGTTCGAATCCCGTTCAAGGCTGAATTTTTTTCAGGTTGCTTTTTCAACTGCTTAGGTCGATTGCACACTGCGAGGATCAATTTTGCTTTGTTCAGGTGTGAAATGTAAATAAATGAACATTACCCTTCAGTTGGCTTGAAAAATGTTTGTCTACTAGACGTTGTACAGAATGATGAAAGCAGGTGACAAGCAAGCTTGGTGAACCTATTGTGTTTTTTCTCCTATATCCTGCCGATGGATTAAAAAAGCACAGCATATAGACAACATTTTTTTTTTAATTTTTAGTACTTGTCTCAGCTAAAGCTACAGTGGACCAAAGCAGCGATACATAATGCCATATTCAGTTTAATACCGGAAACTCCAATCGTCTTTAAAAATCAAAAGATAATAGGCTAAAACTGCAAACTCACAGTGTTGGAGTGAATACAGCAAGGTTTGAAAAAAGAGAAGGGGCGTCAGATGGGCAACAGTAAATTGTTGATTCCTTGCACTACTATGAATAGCAGGCTACAACGATAATATTTCAACAACGTAAAGAGATCAACACATGCTCTTAACAAAACAGGTAAACATTGTGGCCAGCGAAGTATTTGAAAGTCGTTAGACATGAATGTAACCGTGAATGGATCACGTTGCCTCAGTCTGGATAACACCACAGCAGAGAAAAGTGGAAAAGCTTTTGCTTACTGCTTTCTGCTCGTCGTTTCGCTGATCGCAAATTGCTTGATCACAATTATTGTTTATAGGACGCAAACCATGAGAAGACCGATAAATTATTTCATCGTAAACATGGCCATGTCTGACCTGCTGTATCCAATATTCCTTTTACCACGGATTCTGACTCAGTTATACGTAGGCTCCTGGTTTATCAGTGGTCCTCTTGGCGAGGCCTTGTGTAAGCTGGTCAACTCTTTATCAAGTGTCTCCCTTGGCGTGTCTGCTCAGAACCTGGTTTTGATAGCAGTGGATCGGTTTGGAGCTGTTGTATTCCCCCTCCGTTCCCCTCTTATCAGTTCAAAGCTTTGTCCCTTGTTCATCCTCGCAACATGGGTAATTGCAATGACTTTCCTTTCGCCATTTTTGTTCGCCTACAAAGTTATTGAAAACCCCGCAGGAAAATTAGCGTGCGCGTTGCAGTGGAACAAACCCTTTGGAGAGCGCTTGAACGCTAAAGATTACATTTTAGCAATATATGTTGTTCTGTTTTATATCCCGATGGTCTTAATAACCACGCTCTACAGCATCATCCTGTACAAGCTCAAGGCACAGAAAATCCCAGGCGAACAATCTGTCAACGCTGAGGAACAACGCGCTAAGAGGAACCGAAACGTGTTAAAGATGTCCATTGCTATCGTGTTTGGTTTTATCTTATGCTGGGTGCCTATAAGTATTATGACACTACAAACAAACAGATTGTCTTGCGACGTTGCCTTTCACGAGTTTATTGGCGTATTCATGGCTTCTGCAAATTCTGCTATCAACCCTTGTATTTGTTTTGGTTTCAGTAAAAACTACCGTCTTGGTCTTCAGAGGCTAGTAGGCATGAACAAAACCCGCAACACGAAATAGTCAGGATAAGTCTGAAAACCACTAACTACGAACCACTACCACATATTTTGGGTTTCGCATGCAATTCTGATCTGTTCGGTGCTACGGGTTTTAGTTTTTGCTTTTTTTGTTTCATGTAAGGAGCCGTCCGCAGACACAAAGGTGGAGAAACGTTCTTCACCACAAAGAGTTAATTCTCTGATTCCTTGTTTGTTCACCACAAAGGCTTATTTAGAGAATCGATACATTATTACACAGTCAATTGGATTAGAATTTTGTTACCCTTTACGTGAAAGATTTTATTCAGCAAACAAGAAGCCGTTTGACCAGTTTATGATTAGTAAGAGACCATGTTGGGCTGTTGGACTTTATTTCTCTATTTTTCCTCGCCATTAAAATAAATTCTTAGTTGCACAAATATCAGTATCGTTTGCTATTGAATAGCAGAACCATCAAAATGCGTCGCTGTAAACTTGAATACAAACTTTTAACTTTTAAAAAGTGTTTCAAGCTATTCAAGTCGGGGATCATCTGCATTTTGCATTTTTAATCCGGCGTCCAAAACTCAGCTGTCAACTGCTTGTACAAACCAACTCCTGGACAAACATGTTTCTGAGGGCTGAAATCAATGTCCGAAGTAATTAGGTTTCAGTTTAATTAAGATACAAACTGAAAAAAGTTCTGATCTCCTTGAGAACAGATCATGGAGAATATATATACATATATAGTGGTTTTCACGCTTACAAGGCGAGAGCTTGAATTTCACTTTGATGGTTTTAGGGATAATTAGGAAGCAAAATAAATACAATGCCAGCTGTCATCCTACATTTTGTGATAGTTTTTCATTGTAAACACTGCTTCGGTTCACATTCAACTGAACCTTTATGTCAAAAGTCCCAAATTTGTGGGTTTTAATTTTCGCGGCTTTAAAACCTTCAAGTGTAACTGCTCACAACCATTGCCAAATGTACGTTTTTCTTGAGTAATCCACAAACAATTAAAAGTTATGATACAGTAGAAGGCTTGGTGTGTGGTTTTCTACTTTCGTAGCTTGCTGTTAAAACTAAGAATTTAATTTTCACTGAACACGAAAAACTCGTGAATTTTAGAACAAGACGAGACACACAAAAAAATATAGTGCGTAGCAGACTCGGGTTTATTCTCTCATGAAAGAGCGCATAAAGCTTTTACTGTAAGTACGGCTTCATGGAGGGATTGCAGGGACCGCGCAGAGGGAGGGGCTGGGGGGCTTTAGCCCCCCCCCCCCCCCCCCCCCCCACTTTTTTGCAAGAATAAAAATAAATTAAACAAAAACTAATTTAGCAAAAGTAACGAAGTGAAAAATTATAAAAAAAAATCGTTCATTCAAAAGTGACCAGAGTTACTGGCAAAGACAAACGCGCAGATAAATAGACAGAATGAAGCATTAGTCGTTACAATTGTAAAATATTTTTTCTCTTCTAACGCAGCAGAGGTAAACGTCTTTTAAATGGCTTCTTTTTCCTGCGGACCTCTCAGGAAAACGCGTTGTTGTTTTGTAACTTTAATATCATTAACTAAATTATTTTCAGTTACCGTTTTGTTTTAACGTGTAAATATTTTGAATGAATAATTAAACAATTATTGAACTCGGCTTTCGTATGATATGAAGATATACAGATCTCGGAGGGTGTTATCCACCGGGCTCAAGCCTTCGGCTTTGGCGGATAACCCCCTTCGATCTACATAACTCTTCATATCATACTCAGCCTCGTGCAATAATTGCTGAATAATTATACAGCGTTGAGTTCAAGGCAGCTCAAGCAAAATCGTTGGATTTCTGGCTTATTTATAGTAATTAAAGGTTGATATCAGTAGTATAACATAACAATCTATGATATTTCAATTTAGTGATGGTGAATTTTCAGACCCGATAGCAACATCACTGAAGATGTGGAAAAAAATCAATAGTTTTATCGTTATAATAGCATTCTCCGTCACTTTAGAGAAATTGAATAGAAATCCACAAGCATGCCCCTTCCCCCTCCCCCGCCCACAAAAAACTTTCCTTCACGCATTCTTCTTTAGCCCCCCCACTCGAAAACTTGCTGCGCGGTCCCTGGATTGTCACAGAAGGTGATTTAATCTCATTAAATATTTTGTGCTACCGAAAGTGTTATCATGTCCTAGTAATCATGTAATCTCTAGTATCACGTGGATCAATTTCCATTGTATTAAAGCGCCAGAATAACTTTAGTTGCGCCAAAACGCTTCCACACCACGAGGAACAATTTACATATAGTCTCGTTTCTACAACTACTTGTACTTCGTTCCTGTCACACGTATTTCGTAGTTTCGTAGCCATGACATGGCTGTTAACCATGTAAGCCGTATACCGTATTTTCTCGAATAAACGCCGGGCCCCAAATAAACGCCGGGTATAATAGAGGAAGTTGTAAGTAAGCCCCTCAAACGTTTATTTGCCGGTATAATAAACTTAAGATTTAAGGGCAAGGTACACGGCTGCCAAGAAAAACGAATAATAACCCTTTCTTAAAAATTGGAGGGCGAGAAAAATCTGCTGATTCAAAGAAACGCCGGGTTCTTTAGGCCAAGTTTGAAATAAACGCCGGGGGCGTTTAATTGAGAAAATACGGTACTTCTCTTCTTCAAGGGCGGGTCTAGAGGCTACAACTTGTTGCATGTGATATACTTTAAGGCTGTTGTGTTATGCAACAGATTATTTTGTACCAATGAACAATATTGATCTCCTTGGAACTCTTTCCTGAACCATAAAATGAAAGCCATCGTCATCAACTTGCGGGTAATTCATTTCCAAGAGGTCAAGCTCATAATAATTTGGCCTGGTAGTCCAAAGATACTCCGAAAACAACTCCAGCCCCTCACAATTAATATGGTTAAAAATGCAGTCATTTACTAAGCTGTAGAGTGTTTCCAGCGTGGTGCGATTCTCACAGTAAACTTTCCAAAACTCTGTCACATTAGCAAGGGTGTGATCTCTTCTCTCATACAATAACTGAGATAGAATTTCAGCTTCGCTTCTGATAGTCTGTGTTGTTGCAGAGAGATAATCTCCAGCCTCTAATATGTGTGAAACCAGATAATTGTTGGCCACTACCTCTTTGATTCTTTCTTGTACCAGCTGAAAAGTGCAAAATAAAACAAAAAAATTCTTTATTTATTGTATTTAGCATGGAAATGCTAACGTGTGGTTCCAGAAAATAAGCATACGGTTACCTCCCCCACGGAAGATTAGTGGAAATTTCAAGGTGGAGGGGGGGAGGGGGGAGGTATCAAAAGCCAAAGTTTGAAGGTAAATTGGAATTTCCAGAGGGGTGGGTGGAGGATCCAAACTACAAACCTTCCGTGGGAGAGGTGTGGATATAGGCCACTTCGAAAAATACCATAATAATATTTCACGTGCAGGCTCAGCCTCACAGGGGTGTAATTATTCAAGTCTCCTTTGTTAAATGGCACAATGGAATTCAGAGTACATGTAGGAACGCTAGGACGTAGCATTGTGTGTTCGTATACAAATGTGAGAAGCATGCAAATTGCCAAAAAGTTGAAGCATAGCACGTGCAGACCGTGCTGAAAACAAAAGAAATTGGAAAAATCAGTCTTACATCAAGCACCACCCAAACCTGCACTTTAAAGAGTATTATGGTATTTTTCGAAGTGGCCTATTGTCTGGAACAACACAACCAGAGACACGAAAATTGAAGAAAATAACACATTAACAATAGTTGAACTTGGGACACAGGATGGGGGCATTTAGCAGTGGGTGTTGGGGGAGGAGTAGTGAAAGGAATGGTTGTCAGAAATTTGAAAAGAACAAAAAGTAAAAAGAAGTCCGAGGACTACTGCACAGCAGAAACAACGTAATATTATAATTTCACAATATTTCGGCTGGTGAAACCAGCCTTCTTCAGGTTATATGTAGATGTAACCAATGTTTCACGAACACTTGTATATGTTGCGGTGCAATTTTGTCCTTGGTGCAAATTTTATTTTCCTTTGTTTAAAACTCATTATCATACATTTCCATACCTAAAAACAAAGGAAAATAAAATTTGCACCAAGGACAAAATTGCACCACAAAATTAAATAAATGCAGAATGTTGCAATATATAAAGGAAAAAAGAAGTGACAGGAAATGATGTACATGGAAGTGTATGATAATGAGTTTTAAACAAAGACAAAACAAGACAAGACAAAACAAGACAAAACCTTAAAACCTAGAAAAAGAGTCCTTAATTTAAAGCTGTAAACTATAAAAAAGAACACAATGAAAAGAAAAAGAATTGCTAAGTCAGTGCTTCTGTTCGAATGGTTAAAGATTTTCAGCCACCAACTTATTGATTTAAAGTACACTCAGGGATTTTCAGAAAAGTTTGAACTTCATGTAGATGTCTGATTTTGGATTTAGTAACCGGATATTATTCCTTTATATGCCGTCTCCTCTTATAAGAACTGCGAAGCAATGTAGCTGGTCCATATAACAAAGTAGGTGATGATTTCGCACAGCCTAATATTGAATAAACAAAACCTCAGGAAACAACAATTGCTCAATAGCTTGTATTAGAATGTTAACTGTAACAACCAGATAAGGTTTCAAGGTTTCAGACTTGTAAAATTCATTTTATACACTCGTCAGGTATAACATGTTAAAATGTCTCAGACACGTTTAAAGTGTCCTAACAATAACAAAATTTCAATCTATAGCATGTCTACTATTCACCAATAAATATTTTAAGTTCTGTCCTTGCTGCCACCCAATAGCTGCTCAACGCTTTCACTCCCAGAGTCAATTATGGAGACATGGAGGTCATATAGTGTAGTTCTAACTTTTGAGTCTGTTGACGAACCCTATGGTGTGACCATTCAAATGAAACCTCTTCAGCAGTACTTTTGCATGGTACCATTTGTTCTAACTTTTGAGTCTGTTGATGAAATCCTATGGTGTGACCATTCAAATGAAACCTCTTCAGCAGTACTTTTGCATGGTACCATTTGTTCTAACTTTTGAGTCTGTTGATGAAATCGTGTGGTGTGACCATTCAAATGAAACCTCTTCAACAGTACTTTTGCATGGTACCATTTATTTTTCAAAATTTTACAAAATGTAATTTTGAATTTTGATTAGTGGCACTCTTGGAAGTTAAAGGGTTAAGCTTATTACCTCATATATTGTTGTTGTAATAGCATACTATGGACTTTGGAGATGAAAATGCACACTGCTGCTTGGAAAGATCATGCACTTTGCATGTGATCAATAACCATAACATGATCAGGTGATCTTACTCAATGATGCAAAATGGTTGGTTTAATTTACTACACGTATATACTAAAACAGTGGATAATGTTGTTGGCGTGCTCTGATTAGCTGCTGAAACTGAGGATAGCAAGTGCTATTCACCTCCAAGCAATTTGTATGCAAAAATTGTAATCGTTGACAGAAATAAATGAGTTAAAAAGTCATCACTTTCATGCTATATTATCTCATTGTTTTAGAATATACTAAAACAACTTAATTCACCTCAGTGTTGATGGCCAGTGGTTAATATTTACCTTGCTGCTACACGGCTCAGTAAATATCCACCACTGCCCACCTACTCTTCGGTGAATAGTTGTTAAATATAAGTTGTCAAAGAGATTGATATTTGAGTTTAAGATGGATTAACCCTTAATTAGTATTCATATGAAGAATACCTGTACTAATGAGGTACAAAATCATGCCCCAAAGGTATTATGGCTGATTAAAAACAAGAATAACAAAAAAACCCGATATTTTTCCATATATTTCAGTTTATACTGTTCAGATATGGCATCATGGTAATCATCACCTTCGGAATTACAGGTGTTAAATATCATATGCATATAATCACTATTCAATCAGCAATAACAATGCCTGTCTGTCTGCCCGATTATTTGGTTTGTTCTTACACAGCAGGGATTTTCAGTTCAAACTCTTCACAACAATAATTAGTAGTTAAACTGACTCTGTAAAAATGCCATATATGCAACTGATAATCCCCTGCTGACTAAACCTACCATAATGTTAGAGACAGGAAAACATGTGCGCCTTATTTTTATGCAAGATAAGGGACCTACCCGAGATTCATAAAATATTCATACTCTTTTCCCATTTGCCTACATCACTGTTTTTCAAGTATTGCTTACAAAAAATACCTCAGATCTAGACATATCCTCGCACTTGAAGATCATGTGATATTTATTAATAAAGACATAACACCATGAATTTGGATAATTTTACAGACATTTGTGTGACTAACAGGCAGCTTTGCCAGTTTTCAATAAGCTTAAAAATTCTTGAATTTGGCAACATAAAATTTTGTTCTTAAAAAAGGGTCAAGAAAATTACTCCTTAAAAAATTGTCAGTGATAAGGATGAATTTCTCCTGCCTCTAGTGATCTTACATGTACCATCTCACTGTTGCTACATTGTATAGAGTTCTATCCCTTCTCTCCCAATTCCTGCCCCCAAGTACCTCTCCCTCAAGCATTAACATTACTATTACCTATACCCTTTTTTCCTAAATGTTGTAAAAGCAAATGATTATTTTGCTGGTAAGATTTCTGTATTTATCCCATGCATGCATGCACTATTGTTTTTCTTTGGGCATTCTATTGTTTCAGCTTTTGTTTAAGTTTTAAGAATGGTATGCATAACTAATGTACAGGGTTATTCCTAAATCTTTACAGTTTGTTTTCATCCCAACCTCTGATTAATAATTTATGTTGGGAACAAAGAATCATTGGTAATAGGCCATTTGCACGATGACGTCATATAACTACAACTACCAGAATCCTTCAGTCTTTTGTTTTGTAGTGCAAATTAGGGCTATTGTTATTTAAACCGCACTGGGATTGCAAAATTTAAATAAGAAAGGAAAAACGAAATGAATTCTGGTAGTTGTAGTTAAATGACGCCATCGTGCAAATGGCCTATTCTGTAACTATTTAGTATTATTTCTTTTATATGCAAGCTTACCTCTATTGCACTATGAAGCATCTTTTCTGGGTTGTACACGGAAAGCTTTTCAGCTGTTTCCCTCCAGCTTTCCTCTCCAAAATGCCATAAAGCACTTGCAATGCTATCATTATTACTGAAAGGGCCTTCAGTCTTTGAACATGAACAGTTGTCACATTGAGTCAAACCTAAGGTTGATTTAACAATTCTCAACAGTTCGCTTTCTTGAAGACTCTCTGGTGTATTATGCTGAATTAATTCTGTCACCAGCCTCCTTCCATAGTCAAACAGTTTATCCGCAGTGATAGGTAAATGGATTTTTTCTTGATTTGTGTTTATAAATTGCATCCCACAAGCTTCCAGTTGCATTTTTATCGTCCCGTTATGCATCTGACCTCTGAAATATGTTGTCGCTTCCAGTGCAAGTCGAAAAGAAGAAAGACTTCGGGCTACACAAAAAATCTGCGTCAAAGTATCCATTGTGGTTTGGACCAAAGCCAAAGGCGATGAAAAAACTGCCTTTGTCAGCAACGTATCCCTGCTAAAAAGTGGGCTTGGGTTTGCCTCTATCGACACCATTAAAGTCTCTTCTGTACAAGACATTCTGTTTCAGGCTTTGCTTCAGATCTCGAGGTTCTAAACGCAACGTGTCGTGAAATTTTCGTAACAGAGAACGCTCATGTAACTCCATATGCAACCCCAGGGATTCGCCATGTTTACAAAGCGTATTTTGTTTTTACGAAGAAGGCGCGGTGGCACGGCTGAGGCGAGGTTTGTGTGTCCCAGTTCTCTACCCGCTTTTAATAGAACGCCTGATTGTTTTTGCATTTTGGCTGGAAGAACGAGGCGCGAATGAATGAACGTGCTCAGTAAGCAGTGAAAATTATGGCATCGAACGAAAACAACTCAAGCAATACCATTATCATCGATGGCAGCATAATGGAAGGGGTAAGCGGATGTTAATTTACCCGTTCACGCGCGGCAAGAGTAGTACCACAGGAATTCCCATACTCCGGGAGGTGGGGTACTCCCTGTAATCATTAAGTGCTATACGGGGTGCTCCACCCGAAAGGGGTACCTTTTTTAAGCTGGAGTAACATAGAAGGGTAGGGATTTTACGATTTGAAGTATAGAAAAGCGTAGGGAAAACTGCCGCATTTAGGTCGCACGTATAATTCGTCTGTCAAAGTATTTTAATGTTTATACTGAAGTGAATAACAAGTAAACGTTTCTCAAATGTTATCCAAAAACGCTTCTTTTGTTTTTCCTTTATCATTACAACATGTATCAGAGATGTAAGTCAGGGATGGAAGTCAACTAGGTATATGAAAGGGTCACCTTTTCTGTCAAAAACGGTGTATAAAAGGGTAAGGGTTTGGACTTCGGGGCGGAGCATCCCCATACTAAACTTTGTTGAGTCCCCCCCCCCCCCCCCCCTGCAAAGCCCTTCTTTTATCCTTATAATTATTATTAGCAATCAAATTGATACACTGTTTGCTAATCTGCCACAGTTTTCTTCTAGGGTGGCCAAATCCTTAGGAATGCAGTGAGCTTTGCTTGTTTGTTAAATTCTTCAGTTTGTGTTCAAAACATCAGAGCTGGCAGATCAACACCAGGGCTGCGAGCACAGCACATGATGGGTAATTAAATTTGTACCGAGTGAATTGTAAAATCATGCATAAATATCACAGTTGAAGCTCCTTAATACAGACACCAAATTTAAAGTAGGATGTCAGAGTTTGAGTACCCCTTCTCTACCCGGTGGATAAGCACACACTCTAGGAAGGGTGAAGAAAACTGATTAATATATTTATGCATTTCAGGATTGCAGCTGATTCGAGAGATCACTTCTGGAAAGCTTGATGGAGACAAAATTGGTTCAATGTCAGTTACTCTTCACCCTACAAATATTGGCTCTGGAACATTTACTGCAGATACTAAAACAGCTGGGTAAAACAGACTTTTATCCTATTGATTAGATTTTTTCATTGGTCCAGGCCTAGCCAACTCAACCTAAATCTTGTTGACACATTAATAAAGTTATGATGATGACGAAACAATCTGATTTTTCCATGATATATCTAACTAATATCTATCTGACTCTTGCTTATAAATGTATATGTAATAACCCAGCTGAATAACGATATAAAAATGATGATAGAAAGCTTATGAGAAAATTTGTGTTGATTGGTATAGGTAATCATACGGTTTTGAGTTCAATTTGGGATTAATTTGTATATACGAGTGAGTTTTTCAAAAAGCTCAAATTGCATGAGCTGCTTCGGCGAGTGCAATTTGAGCTTTTTCACAAGACAAGTGCAAATTAATCCCAAATTGAACAAGAAAACCGTATGATTACTTATTAATAATTATACATGAAAAAAATTTGTATCCATTTTTTTTGGAAAATTTTTTTTTGCAAATTTTTTTTTTTGGAAATAAATTTTTTTTTGCAAAACATTTTTGCAACAATTTTTTTAAATTTGTAATTTGCACCAGTGTTACACTTTTTGCACTGATGTTACACTTGAACTGCACTGCTCTTAGCCAATCAGAATTGAGTAATTTTTTCATGTATAGGGTATTATTATAAGAGTTATTGCAGCATCTTTGAATAATTTTACAGGAGTGTATGTCTGCTCATGCAGTTGGCTCTTCCCTGTTTGTTGTATGCACCTACTGTATCAAAGCTGATTCTCAAAGGAGGAACAAATGCAGACATGGCACCACCTATAGAGTACATGACAGATGTATGTTGTTAGATAAATTATAATATACTTGCCAACTTTTTCCAAGTGTTATTTAGATGTGAGAATTTTTTCGTGGGAGGGCCAGGATTTCCAAAGGCAACTCGACCAAATCTGAAAACAACCCGATCTATTCCAAAGATGTCCAAAGTTGTCTGAAGTCTCTGAAGATGGTAGTGGTGGTGGTGGTGGATGTAGTAGTTTAGTAGTAGCCGTAGCCGTAGCTGTAGCCATAGCCATAGCTGTAGCCGTAGCCGTAGCCGTAGCCGTAGCCGTAGCCGTAGCCGTAGCCGTAGCCGTAGCCGTAGCCGTAGCCGTAGCCGTAGCCGTAGCCGTAGCCGTAGCCGTAGCCGTAGCCGTAGCCGTAGCCGTAGCCGTAGCAGCAGCAATAGCAGCAGCAGCAGCAGCAGCAGCAGTAGCAGTAGCAGTAGCAGTGAACTTTGTTAACATGTCAGAATCTCCTAACACAGAAGCACTGGCTAATTGGTGACACAAATAAAAGATAAAAGCAACATGTAATAAATTTATATGGTATAAAACAAGACGGACCTATTTACACATAATTATCACAAAACTGGACCATCTTTTTTTTTTGGTTTTGTAATGACACCAAATCCCCACGGCACTGCCCCTTAATGCATTTTAATAATTAAACTCAATATTTGCCATTCAATTAATTCATCTTTCAGTCATGCCTCATCAATTCATTGCTTTATAAAGACACTAGGGTTATGCACAAGCCATTGTTTGCCCACACAGCCAGTTTAAGTTTTCTTTCATTTTTACCATTTCATCAGCACAAAGCAACTTTAAAAGTTTTATGTGGATGGTATGCTAATCCATCACAGCGTTACCCCCAGTATTGTGTCACTAGTAGTTTTTCCATTTATACACTTGGGTGATGAGAGAAAATGTGGGAAAATGTGGAGCAAAGTTTTTGTCTACAGGAAACCATTGACAATGAAACTAATAAATTTAACATTATTTTAAACTTTACATTCTCCTGTAGGTCCTAAGACCCATTGTAAAAAAGTTGGGTGTTGAGTTTGACTGTGACATAGTAAGAAGGTACCTTATTTTGAATTTTCTTAAGATGGTTATAAAGCTGAACTAATATAATATATATAAAGCATTTGTTTATTAATCATGTAACATCAATTCATTCAAATTAACATAATGACAAAAGAGGGTGAGTGAGTGATCATCTAGTTGAAATTTTCTAAAAATGATTCATAATATATATATATTTTTTAAATTAAATGCTTTTTTCCTTCTTTCCTCTAGAGGTTATTATCCTAAGGGGGGAGGTGAGATTCAAGTAACAGTGAAGCCAGTCAAACAGCTGAGACCATTGCAGTTACTCGAAAGAGGATCATTAGCAAGAATAACTGGCCGTGCTTTTGTTGCAGGAGTACTTCCCTTCAGGGTTTGTCATCTGCATTTTACCTTGTTTCTTACTTCAGCCTTTCAGATGACAGTAATAATAAGTAGCATTCTTGGAAAGGGTGACTCCTTATGGGTAGGACCTACATGTAGGAGGTAAAAGGGTGAAAATTAGAAGAGAAGAGAGGCGGGAACTGTGAGAGAAGGGGTGGGAACTGTGAGAGGAATGGGTGAGAACTGGAAAATAAGGGGTGGGAACTGGGAGTGAAGGGGGACCTGGGAAAGAAGGGGGTGGGAAATGGAAGAGAAGAGGGGTAGGAACTGGAAGAGAAGAGGATGGGAACTATATCATGACAGAAATGTAATTTTTCACTTGTTATTCATCAACAGATAGCTCAAACTATGTCCAGAGAAGCAGAAAGGATTTTAAGGAAAAAATATCCTGGTGTTGATGTAAACATAGAACCAGTCAAAGAACCAGCTGAGAAAGCACATGGAAATGGAACAGGAATAATGTAACTTACTCTTTAGTTAATATAGAGCTTAAAATCAACATTAAGTAAACAAAAAATGTTGCACTCAAACCTCCCATAAGAGGTCACCCTTGGAATCACCCTTCAAGTGTCAGCTTAGAAGGGGTGTTCACTTTAAAGAGGTGTTAACATTATTAGTGTTTGTGTGTGCACTGGCTGGGACTGCTTATCACAGAATTAAGAGGTTTGAGTGTAAAGAATTTTAGATATTTCATACTGGCTCACTCTCTCTCATTCAGCCTTTTCAGTGGTACATAAGAAAGTTCTCAAGTATGCGATGTAATGGTCACTTTTGAAAATGTGAAATGAAGACATAGACTCCAAGACTAAAATTTTACAAATTTTATGGAAACACCATTTACTACCGCTCATCATAACATTAATTAAAATTCTCTATTCCAATTCAGGAATCTTATGTGCAATGCTCTATTGAACATAGACAATATTTAGCATTCCCCTATAATATTACTTCATTATTTTGCGTATTCATTTCTATAGGGTAATGGCTGAATCATCTACTGGGTGTAGACTGGCTGGGTCAGCAATTGGAAAGAAAGGTGAAATGTAGTTCAGAGCCGCCCCTTTTAACTGTTAACTGTAACTCTGTGGTAAATAAGAGTCCACACCACGGAAAACCGGTGGAAATCTTTTTTTTTTACCAAAATATTTAGAAATTGCATGATGTTAGTGTCAGCACCGTTGTCTGCACTCTGTTTTCAATTGAGTGTTGTAAAACCAAAACCAAAGTAATTACACTGTCCAATCACACAGCTCGTGGACAATCTGATGAACCAATCAGAACTCGAAGCAAATACATGTAGCAAGCACCAAGCACGGGATAACGCATGCAAGCAAGTCACGATTGGTTTTGGTTTTACTTCTGATTGGTTAATAAAGTGGTGCGAGATTGTTTAGCCAATCACAAAGCGTAGCAATGCAAAACCAAAGCAATTATGAAATTACTTTTGACACTCAATTGAAAAGCACGACTAGCTTTGTCTAGTAGGGAATAATGAAAACTATATATGTATTGTTTAGGGATATAATAAATCACACCTACAAGTCTGTGAAACCTTTCACAGTCACATACATCCACTCCCTGGTGAGGGGGGGGGGGGGGGGATACTCAACAAAGTTTTGTACGGGGATGCTCCACCTGGAGTTCCAAACCCTTACCCTTTTATGTACAATTTTTGACAGAAAAGGTACCTCTTTCATATACCTTCTATAGACAATGGTACTCCTTTCACATACCTACAGAAGAAACACTGTGTCTCTTTACTATATACCCTTGAAATAAACTTATGGAATGATATCCTACCCTTTTCTATACTTCAACTCGTGAAATCCCTACCTTTTTATATACCTCCAGCCTCAAAAAGGTACTCCTTTTGGGAGTACCAGCTGGACCCTTGCCTCATGTCTTGCTTATCTGATTTTCTCAGTAAGTTGTAACCATGTCACTAATTATAATTTTAATTAAAAATAATACCACACACTCTCTTAGGTGTCCCAGCAGAAGAAGTAGCAAGGAATGCAGTTGATGAGCTGACAAATAACCTTCAATATGACAGCTGTGTTGATGAACATCTACAGGATCAGGTAAATATTAACCAGCCTTTCCTTCCTTCTTTCTTTTGTAGAGTATCCTACTATCAGTACTCAGCTGTTGTAAAGAACTTATAGGTAAGATTTTGACACTCCAGTCTTAATTTTCCATGGCGGAGGGTCAAAAGAGAATTGTATTATTACAGGCTCCCCCACTGGCATTCTCAGTACTTTACTTGGCTATTTCAATTCTTGTCCCAGCTATTTTTTGAGGAAAATTTGTTATAGATGTTTGAATAAATAACCGCTAAAGTTGATGGGTTATTTGATCTTTATTACAAGCCCAAATTGGTCAGAAATGGGGGCATCTCCCCTCTCCCACACCCACCCTGAATTGGCACTGCATGCTGCATGGTCCCTGTTATTCACAGAAACCTTGTGGGCGGTACGGTGGTCTAGTGGTTAGCGCGTCGGACTTTCAACCTGAAGGTCGGTGGTTCGAGCCTGGTCTCTGCCGTTGTGTTGTTTTCCTTAGACAAGAAACTTTACTCCACACTGTCTCTCTCCACCCAGGTGTATAAATGGGTACCGGCGACAAAATGCTGGGGGTAACCCTGCGATGGACTAGCATCTGAGCATTGATTGTAAAGCAATATAGAGCTTTTGTATATACCGCTATAGAAATAAAGTTATTGTTATTGTTATCTCATTCAGGGGGGAGTAGCAATATTCCTAGTTGCTTCATGCTACAGAAACCAGGTTAAGCTCCGGCCGTGTGGGCCATCGTGGCCCGAGTGCGACTTTACCTTTTTATTGCAAACCTTAACAAAAACCCTCATTCTGAGGATGTTCCAAGGACCTGAATTTGTCACAATAACATTGCACATGCTGGATCAAGGGTTTATAACAAAAAACTTGGGGTTAAATTCTGTGTTGTTTTATCATCCCATCTAGGGGATGGGATGATGGTATTTAATTTAGTAGTAATACTCCAAGGCTGTAAGGCCCTATTTCCCTCTGAGGAAAAAGGATATGATGATGACTCCATGGCTGTAATTTTTCAAAATAGGCTGGGAAGTGAAGAAAGTGCCGAAAATTGGTTCCTGGTGTTGTCTACGTTGTTTTTCTATTAAAGTAGCTAGTTGGCTAGTTGAGGCTCAAACATGTTAAAGCCGGGGAATTTCCCAAGCCCCTATAATTTGAACAGAACCACCAACGGTTTAAAAATGACATTCCACTGAAGAAGGGCTAAGCCCAAAACATCTGGAATATTTTCTAATTTTGGCACTTTTCAACATTAACATTTCCATTATTTATTGTGTCACAAGTGCCACACAGTTTTTTGAACTTTTTTTGTTCAACTATTTTGCCTATATTTGATAGCCCAGGCTGCAACACTAAGGGTGCTTCAATTTTCATCTTCAGCTGATCATTTTTATGGTACTGGCCAAGGGACACTCATCACTGAGATGTGGGCCTCTAACCATGCACACTCAAACAGCAATTCATGTGGCAGAAAAAATCATGAAGGTAAGCTTATTACAGGGACACCATCCTGCCAAATATATCGCCATGTGCCACCAAATATACAACTTAATTGTCTAAAAAGATTCTATAGAGCAAAACAGAAGCAGTAGTTTGGAGATAAAGTGCAGGATTACAAGGATGGAAGTGGATTACAGTTCATCGTAATAGCTGCTGCTGCTGCCTACTAATGACGGCTCTGTTAGCTACGTGCTTAGTATACTGATGCCATGTAATCATGTGATAGTTAACTTGTGTGCTAAACATTCAGAAGTTACATGCCAAATAAAAATAAAACAATTCAATTCAGTTTAAGTTCAGTTTAATTTTGTCATCATGATAACATATATTATGATGAAAGTAGCATAAATAAATGACATGGGAACTTGAAAGATTGCACCGGATATTGATAAAGTACAGTCAAACCTCTATTAAGCGGCCCTAGACCTATTAAGCAGACTCTTTACAAATCCCCCGGAATTTAATCACTCCCCATATTTACTGTAAACTTGACCGCTTTTAAGCAGTCACCTCTAAAGCAGTCAGTTGGCTATTCCCGAGGGTGCCGCTTAATAGAGGTTTGACAGTGGTCATGTAATATGTTTTTCTTAAAAGTGATAATCTATTGTTACAGTAAACGAATTTTATTAGTTTAATATCCATGAATAATTCATTACATATTGTTCTGTTTTTTTTTTTGTAGGCTAAGATCCAGGTTCAACAGATCTCAGAAAAGGAAGGCTGCATCATTGAATGTGATGGAATTGGGTTACAAAACCCAAATCTATAAATAATTTAATAATAATATTATTTATCTAAACATTGCTTGTAACTAACTCATAAATAAAAACACTCCTTTAAAAAGTGATTGCAACTTACAGTTTTTTAGTTTACTAACTAAAACTTGGGGCTTGGTTGTCCAAAGAGTGGATAACACTACCCACAAGTTAAATCACTATGGATAAATGTTATTATAATAACTTAATAGACCAGTTTCTAATTAAGTGTCATTAAACCAAAACCAATGTTGTTACTCTGACCAATCACAGCAGACACAGACTATCCAATGAACCAATCAGAACTTGAACCAAACACATGCAGCTGGCGTCGAGCCCAGGAAAAAAACGTGTGCGAGCAAGTCATGATTGGTTTTGGTTTTACTTCTGATTGATTGAGAAAGTGGCGCGAGATTTTTTAACCAATCACAAAGCATAGCAATGCAAAACCAAAGCAATTGCAAAATTATTTACCGACACTTAATTGAAAACCGCTCTATAATGTGCAAAGTCTGATTGGTCAATAAGTATTGAATATTATGCTGGTAAACCACATAGAAAGATGTACGCCAGTAATGAGGAAAGGAAAACCTGATACAGCGGACGTACATGTAACTCCAAACGGTTTATTAAACAACAGTAACAATCAACAATAAACAATAAATTATCCATTCCTTATTTTCGTATTTATTGTTATCTGTCAATTATTTTATAGTGAGCTCCTGTAATTGTTTAGTGTGCAGCAACCCGCCACGATTAACTTTAGTTATTTGCGGGTTGCTAATATAATTTGTTTTATTATTTGTAAATAAATTGTTGTTGTTGTTGTTGTTAATATGGCGGCCAAGAACACGAGGGCGAGAGAGCGAGAGCATGATACGCATGCGCAGATAACATTGCCCGCTGGTTTATTTGATATATTTTTTAACATTGAAATGATTCTATACGGGGGGTGACAACTCTAAGAAGGCCTGTTTCGGGAGAAAAGCAAAATTCTTCCGGGAATCTGAAGATTTTCCCGGGAATCGGGAGACTCGAAAAATTTTCGGGGAAACATGAGATAATGTTGTTAAAATTTCGGGAAGTTTGAAATTTTTGCGAGAATGTCTCCAAAAAAATCGGGAAGATATTCAAAATTTTCGGGACAACTTTCAGTTCCACACAGTATTGCTCAAACAGCGTTTATTAGAGTTGTCACCCCCATATTCTATGGTTTATGAGTGCATGAACCACTTGGGATGTTGCCTTTCAGTTTGGCTCGTGACATCTTCTCATGTTCTTCCAACATCCTGTGTGGTTTATTGAACCAATAAACAATGGAAATGTGTGGCCCAATATTGGATTCATCATCCACTGGACAGGGATTTATTCAGTGTTTAGCATAATCCACTTTTTCAACAACTGGGGCAAGGAATTTAAATTGTATTGAATTTTGTTCAAATCCAAAATATTGTATGAATCCTGGGAAGCTCCTGCGATTATTTGCAGCCCAAAGGATGTTCATGAGAATCAGATTTGTCTTTGTTTACCTTCAACTACTTGGGGCCTAAGGCTCAATTTCTTTAACTTAAACTGGAGGTCCTGGCAAACCATTGTTACCTTTACTGCAAGTACATGTAAGACAAGAGTTCATCCCCTTTTTCTTATTGAGTAACAACAACATTGGATAATGAATGTCTTCATCATACAAAGGGTCTTCTTTCTTTGCCAGCTGATGCCTTGACCAAACCAAAGAGTCATAGTTTTCAATCTTGACCACACTAAACATAGACTTTGCTTTGCCGCAGAATAAATCAAGTGTGTCTTTCCTATGTGGTGCCATCACAATAGCTGAACCATTCTCTTTTAGAAGGGTAGCCATAACGTGAAGCAACCCAGAGTGGTACTGAGTGAAAAACAAACAATCAGCGCTGATGATAAAATCAAACTGTGATTCCAAATCAGAGAGATTAGTTTGTTCATCCCAGAGCAAAACTTGAGATGACACAACAGTTGATCCAAAAGAGGGCTTATTTTTGCTAATAATAGCTTCGATATTCTCCACACAGTCTTTGTTACCGTCTGTTAGTAATATTCTAGAAGGATCTGCGAAGGCGGCTAAGAAAACCCCAGCTAAACTTGTCATTCCCGCCCCAAGTTCACACACTGCTTTACCATGGACCTGATCTTTGTGCTTTAGCAAATAATAACCCAACACTTCTTCCGATGGCCATAGGCACACGTTCCCAGTGTTATCAAAGCCAGTTAAATCTTCAAGGACTACTTGTCTTGATCGCTTCTTTATAAACAACGGTTTATCGACAAAGCTGTCAGTTTTCAAAACACGAAAGCGATAGTCCCACCAGTTATAATCGGCTTCATTTTCGACTGCCTTTTTAGAAAACAAGTTGAATCCTGAAAACCTTCGTACAGATATCTTTTTGCTTTCTGTTTCAATTGACTGCCTCTTAATAACTGAGGCCAAAAGCTTCCATCTTTGCCGAGCTTTTTGCTGCAAGATGTCCGCCATTTTGTTCTCTTAGCCTATACCCCGATGATTCATGGGATGTGTATGACGTCATCAGGTAACGCACTACTCAAGATCATCAAAGATGGATTCCTTGTGTGATCGATTCCCTCTCCATAAAGCGGTTTTTGAGGGGAATTTACGAAAGGTTTCAAGCTGTTTACGTGAATGTGACATAACAGAAAGAGATATCCACGGTAAGAATCATTCTTCATGCCATGATCTTGTTTAAAAGGTACCCTAGAGTTTGTTTTCCTTTCCGCCCATCACCGGCCGGCATGTTTATACAACTGGTCGATTTCTTGACTCTTGTGTAAGATTTTGCTCGCGACGTTTAATGATCATTTTTCTTTTTTTTTTTTTAAAGTAAATCAATCTGGACAAAACATACTTAAAAACCCTCTCTTGTGTCAAAAATCTAAGCGTGATTGTTTGGTTTTTTGCCGGAAAATCAATGACAAGTTGTCTGTTGATGTCCACGACAGCAAAAAAAAAAAAGCGCTTCCAAAGGTAAAGGTCTTTCAAATTGCGCTTTGGACACGGATTTGTGTACTTCCGAAGTTGAATTCAATTAACTTTCAGTTTCTTATCTAACAATGAAATCCTTCATCTTAATTGTACATTTGTATTCTTTAAGAGCAATTTCAACCAAAATATTGTAATTGCAATTTTTGTTTAGTTAATTATTTACCAATTTGAAGATTGTAAGGCACCATATATAAACAAAGTATATTGGACTTATGCAATTGTTGATCTCTATAACAGAGTTTTAAGCGAATCATGAAGAATATACAGTATGTACTGTACATGTATTTTGGTTTCTCCTAACCATCATATAGTCATATGTTTAACACAAGAAAACTACCAGTTGGTACATGAATGAATATGTATTGAGATTATTTGCATATAGAAAAATAACCTGCAGAAGCTTTTCATATGTCAAGACTCTAAAGTAACTTTTGACCGTAAATTATAGCCTTGTCACATGTCACAGGACATCCATTATGTTTTGAGTCAAATGTTGCTGTGATAAACACACCCATAACAGACTTGTGGCTTGTTGGTCACTGATTTTCTTGTAAATCACATTTTGACATCTTCTGTGTTCTACATGACTGTATACATGTAACTGAACAGATGCACTGCAAAAGCTCACTTGACTGTGGTCATGAATGTTTGAGGATTGTTTTTTTCTAATTTTGGCAATTTAGACATACTTACCATGCACGCACACATGCAATGCTAAATATGTTAGATATTGTTAAGTTTATCGCCCTACACCGCATTTATTAAGTCAGTTTGAATTTTTATTTTCTCACTTGAAAATGATGTCATGGTGATATTGAAACGTCGTGTCAAACTTTTCTCAATAATGTTTATTAAATATTCCATGATTACCTCATATATTTACATCATAAAATTATATATTTACATGTGATGTGAACTTTTGGGGCAAAGAAAAATTATTTGAACACAAAAGCATGCCAAAAAATATAATTCATTTTCTTTCTAGACGTATCTAAAGAGTAAATAAATGTGCATCACATTTCGTCTCAAATTAATATGTGGGGTTGAATTGTAAACTTGTCACTTCAGGTGTCAATATCACAGATCACTATTTACAGAATAATTATCTTCATGGCAAGGTGCAATTAAAATATGGAAATGTTCAAATTTTAAATTTTGATTATGGATTTTCTTTTGTCAGACCAGAAATGAACAAAAGTGAACTTCTTAATATATAATAAAAAATATTTACAGGCTCAAACTCTTATTATTATTATCTTGATGAATGTATTTTGATCTCTCTTTAGGGAACACACCGCTTCACTTAGCAGTTCTTTTAGGACATAAAGGTAAGCTTTATTATACCATTCAACTTGGAAGACCTGTAGGTATTAACATCTGTAGTACAGTGGCTTTTCATTAATATATTATTACTGCAGTTATAGATTATGAATGTATGTAATTAGTAGAAGTTATAATAATAACATCATTTGTTGCCCATGGTTAAATTATAAAAGAATGATACTAATATAACAATAAAAAAAATACTTAAAACTGATATTTATAATAGATACAATGTATGTTGTTGTTAAAATTTTTCTTTGGTTTAAAAATTTTCAAACCAGTTTAATTTTTATTTTGCTTTGTCCCGGCCAGATTCATTTCCATAATAAGAGACAAAGGAAAACAAAAATCAAACTGGTTTGAAAATTTTTAAACCAAAGAAAAGTTTGAACCACAACAGATAAATGTACAACGTACACATCACTTCTAAAAATATCTACAAAATAAGCTTATAGCACCTCAATAAAAGAAGACTTTTGTTTGTTGGTGCATAACATGTCTTACTAGGCTAGAAAAAAGTGTTGTATTTTCTATTGATTGTTTTCATCTGTGTAATCAGTTTGTTTTTCTGACTTTGAGAGCAATACCAGCGATAAAATGTTGCAGAGAATGTCAAATGAAACAGCTTAGTAAAATTTTGAAGCTCAACAATCTTTAATAACTGAGTTATGGTAATGGGGAAAAGAATATTTTGAAAATAAGAGAACTTTGTACACTGTATGTATCTGCCTTTTACACCATCAACTTGCATTTTTAAGAAATTCTTAAAATATAACTAAAAATAAAAACTTCATAAATCGTCTTTATTTAACGAAGGTGACACTAAATAGTCATAAGACCTGTGGCCCTCGGATTCCGGATCGAATTGGAATTTGGAAGTGTTGGTTTTTGAGGAGAGGGGAAAACCGGAGTACCCGGAGAAAAACCTCTCGGAGCAAGGAGAGAACCAACAAAAAACTCAACCCACATATGACGCTGGGCTGGGAATCGAACCCGGGCCACATTGGTGGGAGGTGAGTGCTCTCACCACTGCGCCATTCCTGCTCCCCTGCACCTCACCTTTATTTTGTTTCTGTTCAAAGACCTCTGATTTGCTTCCTCGCTTTAGAAAATTCTACAACTGAGTGAATTCAACAATTGAAATGTGTTTTGCATAGAGATGCTCTGCTGCACTGCCAATACTTTTAAAATACTATATCTCTAAAGAAATGTAATGTATTGACATGAAACTTGGCGTGACAACTGTTAAAAGGAGGGCTGTGTAGAATAATGCTGTGTTCACACTAGGGCAAAACATGTTTAGTCTGACTTATGCTGTGTTCACACTAGGATGAAACATGTTTAGTATGACTCATGCTGTGTTCACACTAGGGTGAAACATGTTTATGCTGTGTTCAAACTAGGATGAAACATGTTTACTCTGACTCATGCTGTGTTCACACTAGGGTGAAACATGTTTATGCTGTGTTCACACTAGGATGAAACATGTTTAGTACGACTCATGCTGTGTTCATACTAGGGCAAAACATGTTTAGTCTGACTTATGCTGTGTTCACACTAGGATGAAACATGTTTAGTACGACTCATGCTGTGTTCACACTGCGAAACATGTTTAGTACGACTCATGCTGTGTTCACACTGCGAAACATGTTTACTCTGACTCATGCTGTGTTCACACTAGGGAGAAACATGTTTAGTCTGGTTTATGCTGTTTTCACACTAAGGCAAAACATGTTCAGATTGATCATGAATGAAACATGTTTCACTAGGAAATTTGTTCACATCAGATGGCACATTGCATGAATCATGATCGAAACACGTTTATTCTGAGCATGATTGAAACTACTTCACGAGGTAGTTTTGATCTAAAGCCAGACGAATCACATTAGCGCAAATGTTGTCTCCTTGTTAAATGCTGCAATGCCCTTTGTTCCCGAAGTGCTTAAGAAGTGAAATTAAATGACCATTCCTGCAACAGTAAGTTTTTTTATTTTGGTTCATGTGTAATTACAAAGATTTTATGGGAACTTTATTATACAGTAATATGCTTGTTTTGTAAAACAGCATAAATTATAGAAGCAGGCATAAAATGTGTTTTGAAATTATCCAATGAAATTGCAAACAATGTTTTGGTACTGATGTGAACACAGCATAAGATGTGTACATTTCAGAATTTTGATGAGGTCAGGTGAAAACAGAGAATCAGTTTCTGCAAATTTCAGTTGTACTTGATACTTGCTTGAATTAAAATTTTTTTGAAGTACATGTATTGTGAGATGTCATTTAATTGTGTCTTTGTAGAATGTGTCTATTTATTGCTGGCTCATGGAGCACTAGTGAAGGTTAAAAACAACTTAGGATGGAGTCCACTTGCTGAAGCAATCAGCTATGGAGATAGGCAAATAAGTAAGTAAAAGTTATAAGAAGTGTGTTCAGAATAACGGGTGTTTCTTGGTGTTGCGGAAGCCATTGTTGGTTAGCTTTTGTGTTGTGGTGTGGGTATTGTTCAGTGTCTTTTGAATCTTCTGTTTTACGTCATTTGGTGATCACACCATCTGCAACACCAAGAAACTACCAGAATAACTAAGGTGTTCACATTTTAAAGAAACTTTTGTGAATAGACTTCAATTATTATAATTTGTGGTTTCACACTAGGGCTTTTAAGTACATCCTTAGTGCATTTTGAAACCTACTTTGAATGTGAAAGAGTAACATGCACATACTTAAACCCCACAATGACCATGGAAACGTGTCTTTTTCTAAGGAGCCAAAGTACGCAATCAAATGAGATCTACACTATACTTGAGAATTAAGGCACTTGACCAGTGGGAAAACAGGAGCTAACTGAAACACATTTGCAGCGGTGCAGAAAATTGAATGTGATTGACAGCTTATTTATGTTTAAAGTAATACAATTTCTCATCAGGTGTGAACTCCAATTTTCTGAAGTGTTACTTGAGAATCTCAAGTGCACTTGAGTCAAGCTCTTGCTTTAGATATACAGACTTACTTTGGTTGTAGTGTAAAACCAACAATTGGTGCTAGACCAGCATTACTGGTGATAATAATGATAATGATGATGATAATGACGATGATAATGACGATGATAATAACGATGATAATGATCATGAATAAAGATGATGAATTACTAGAAAAACCACTGAACAATGCAATGGATCCAAATATGCACATCACTACCCTGCTCACTTCTGTCACTTGAGCTTGGGCTACCTGTGGTGCAGGCTTACAGACACCCTTGATGGGCTGGTACTGTGTATAACACATAATTTTTATATTTTATGTTTTTAGTCACTGCATTATTGAAGAAGCTCAAACAACAGTCAAGGGAAGCATTAGAAGAAAGAAGGCCTCAGTTGACAGCTGCTTTGCATGAGGTTAACAAGTCTTCAACCAGTTCTTATGACTGATTAGTCCTTTACAAGGAGGCAGCGTGGTCGAGTGGTTAGGGCGCTGGACTTGAAACCTGGTGGTCCCAAGTTCAAGTCACGCTCTAACCACTATCTGGAGTTGTTTCATGGTAGTCCCGAGTCCAACTCTTCGGCCTCGCTTGTAAAATAGCCAACTGGTTTGCCTCCTGCCAGTTGGGATTTTTAACGTGTTATGTTCTATTTGCAATATTTGTTTCTATATTTAGTGTCCCCAATTAGTGCTCGCGCGCTAAATACCTTTGACACTTAAATAAAGTGATTTTATTTTTTTTAGCTTCTCCTTACAATAGTGATATATCTTGCCATATACACACTTTAATCCGATGGAAACTTGCTGAATGTTTTTAGCAAAACCATTTGGTCTGCTGTGACCATTTTTTAATCTTTGGTCAATTACCGTAATTGTCTTTTAATCTTTTTTCTCTCTTTTCAGCTTGGAGATTTCTATGTAGAGATCCACTGGGATTTTCAAAGCTGGGGTGAGTGATTTCATCTTACATGTACATTGTACCTACTACTTTTTTCTACTTTCTATCTTGTTTGTTTTATTATTTTAAAGCAGTTATTTAAACAGGACACAGTATGATTGCCAGAGAGGTTGACGTTAATTTATTATTTTTAAAAATATTTGTTATCTATAAATATTTATTATTTCATTTGGCAGTGCCATTTTTATCAAGAATATTGCCGTCAGACATCTGTAAAGTGTACAAGAAAGGCTGCTCCATAAGGTACATGTACAGTCTTGTCCTATGAGCACAATCTCTTGGGTTCAAACCACAGTTAAACATTGGTTAGTCTACATAGCAGTCATTCCCTTTTCGATAGGGCGGGAGGTGCACGAAGGCATGGGGTGCGAAAAGGAGCCAACGCACCTCCCACTCTATCAGAAAGGAAACGACTGCTGCTGAGGCTAAACATGGCTCTGCAATGTGACTTTTGAGTCTGTGGATGAATTCATACAGTTTGAAATGAAAGCTTCTGAGCAGCACTTTCCTGTGTTACTGTATATTATGCTGTACAATTAAGTTGATTCTAACTTTTGAGTCTGTGCAACAGTTCCTTCTTGTGGTATCCTTTATTATGCTGTACAAGGACCATTCAAGTGCTCCGTTTTTTGCTTTGAAGAATTTTGTTCCTCAGTGTTGCTAATTTTACTGGGCCCTCTTTTAAACAGGATGGATAGCACACTAGTGGATTTTACAGATATGAAGTGGCAGCGAGGGGATTTAACATTTGTTTTCAATGGTGATGCTAAAGGTACACATGTATGGGATTACAACAACAACAAAAAAAACAGTTTGTAATTTTAAAGTTCAGAACACAGACAAAATTAAATCACTGGATTCACTACACCCTCGCATTTTGTTAGGTTTTCTTAGGTTATCTTACATAGGGTAAAAGAGACACAATGTACATGTAGAATAAATAGAAGATAACACATGAGAGCATGGAGATATGAAAATGGAGTATTCAACTAGATATCTCATGAGCGATGGTCCTGTTTATTGTAATGCACAAGGTGGTTCTTACTTTTGACTCTGGATGAAATCTCTTTACTTCTATATTGATAACAGGCTTTCGCTATTATGATGCCGCTTCTAAATTCCCTTCGCCGTCTGTGGATGAAAGCTACTGAGCAGTACTTTCCTGTGGTGCTGTTTATTATGCTGTACAAGGTGGTTGTAACTTTTGAGTCTGTGGATGGAATCCTAAAGTGTGCCCATTCAAATGAAAGCTATTGAGCAGTACATGTACTTTCCTGTGTTGCTGTTTATTTTGCTGTACAAGGTGGTTCGTCATGTAACTTGTAAGTCTGTGTATGAAATCCTTAAGTGTGACCATTACAATGTAAGTGAAAGCTGCTGATCAGCACTTTACCGTGGTGCTGTTTATTATGCTGTACATGTACAAGGTTGTTCCAACTTTAGAGTCTGTGGGCGTAATCCGTAAGTGTGACCATTCAATTGAAAGCTATTGAACAGTACTTTCCTTTGGTCCTACATGTAACTAGTATTCAGTCTGTGGATGAAAACCTTAAAGTGTGACCATTAAAATGAAAGCTGCTGAGCAGTCCTTTCTTGCTGTGCTATTGGTTTTTTAATGTTTTACAAAACTAAATTTGGAACTTCTTTCAAAATATTATTTTTTACCTTGGCCACTATTAAAATTAAAGCTAATGAAGTTTCATTCTCAAACCACTTCCCCTGCAAACGATAGCAACCCCACCCCATGTGAATGTGCTCATTAATTTTTTTCTCCTTGATTAGGAAAACAAGCCTTTGCCATATTAGACAATGAGAAAAAGGTTTTTCAAAGACTTAGGACAGAGGTGAGTTTTTAAAATATTCTGGTGAAGAAAATTGAAGGCTCCAAGAGTTAGCTAAGCTTTGTATTAGAGTTAGCTAGGGTAAGCTGTGTGTTAGTTAGCTAGGGTTAGCTTTGTATTAGAGTTAGCTAGGGTTAGCTTTGTGTTACAGTTAGCTAGGGTTAGCTTTGTGTTACAGTTAGCTAGGGTTAGCCTTGTATTAGAGTTAGCTAGGGTTAGCTTTGTGTTACAGTTAGCTAGGGTTAGCTTTGTGAAAGAGTTAGCTAGGGTTAGCTTTGTGTAAGAGTTAGTGTTAGCTTTTAACTTGGAATTCATTAGAATTATGTGGTGATTTCTTTCATTGTTGGGCTCTTCATTTTAGGACACCGAAGCTGAAATTGATGAAGAAGTTGACTTGCTAATGAGCAGGTATATATAAATGATATGCATTGTGCTATAATTTATATCATCTACGGTATAGTAACATTTTTGCTCTCACCTTCAGATTACAGGCAGCCCATGCCTTAATTTGACACCTGTAACATGAAACAAGTAGGAGTCCTCCAGATGCGATAGTTGTCCATCACAGGGTTACCCCTGGCTCAACATTGTTACCCCTGGCTCAACATTGTTACCCCTGGCTTAACATTGTTACCCCTGGCTCAACATTGTTACCCCTAGCTCAACATTGTTATCCCTGGCTCAACATTGTTACCCCTGGCTCAACATTGTTATCCCTGGCTCAACATTGTTACCCCTGGCTCAACATTGTTTGGGCAACAAATGCTGAATGAATAGAAAATACATTCCGCATTTTAAAGCAATTTATTGTCATTCAAGCATTTGTAACATATGTTAAACAAGATATGATTGTTATATACTGTAGCTGGAGTTTTTCTCAATGCAATGTGCATTGATTGATTCATGGTCTCATGACATCTAACAAACAAACTGTTTCCCACCAAACGTCCATGAGTGGGCAACATTTTCACTGTTGCCCACTAACGCACATGATCATACCGTGACAAAAGCTGGCATGATTATGATGTGATTGATGTTCACCTTGAGTGTTGGCGCATTTTGCAAACTGTGTTGTGTTTTTTGTGTTGCTATATAACAAATCACTTTATGACTGATGATCCCTCAGGAAACAACAAATTTTGTTTCCCTCAAATCTCAATGTTTCGAGATTCTTGAGAAACAAAATTCACCGTTTCCTGAGGGACCAGTCATTAAGTGTTTAATGTTGAACCCTGTGCATTGTATCACAGAAAAAGAAACAGATTCCTATTTTTTTTAGACCACTTCCAACCAGGAAACTTCATTGGGAATTGCCTCACTTTGCCAAATTTGGGATTTTTGTGGCTGTTCTATAAATACCCTAAATAATATTATTCCAAAATGGCAATCTGGTTTTTTTTCCTGTGATAGGCACCCAGCATCCATTTATAAAAACAATGCAAGATCTGACATGTTAACGACTAGATCTCTGTGTCTCCACGATTGTAACAACATGCAAGGCTCTTGTATATGTTGTGGTTTAATTTTATCCTTGGTTCAAATTTTTTTTCCTTTGTTTAAAACTGATTATCATACATTACCATAGCCAAAAACAAAGGAAAATAAAATTGAACCAAGGATAAAATTGAACCACAACATATACATTACATGTATGTTTTATGATGGACTACATAATTAAAAGCAAATGTCAACATTAATGCAAGTTACATTGTCTTTGCAGTGACATTGTTTCGGCAATGATGTCTACCAAACCCATCACTTTCAGTAGATCACAAGCTGGCTGGATCTGGCATACAGACAGAACTGTGAGTACTGCCCACAGTGTATTATTAGGAATTTACATTGTACAGTACAGAATCAACAAACTAATAGCGAACTAAATCCTCAAAGGAAACCCTCTTGGTTCAGAATCTGGCATGTTCATACACACGTAAACAATGCAATATGCAGTATTATGTACAGTAGTGATGTGCGATGCAATACTAGGGAATCACACAAATGCCAATTCCAAGCATTTTCCTAAACATTCCTTATTGTGTGTTCTCATTTGAATAATATGAAGTTCACAGGGTGCCAGTGCATGAACTGTATATTATGCACTTATTGACTGAGTGGGAGGGCCGGACGGGAAAATATTTGGCTCGAGGTCACGGCGTACGGACCAAGCGCAGCGAGGTCCGTGCGCCATGACCGACAGGCAAATATTTTTCGGTCCAGCCCAACCTAGCTCAGTAAATAAGTATTATATAATATGACTAGAAAGTACAAGAACAGTCGTGCAGTGCGAGGTCACTTGAACTCGAGCGGGACCGGATGGCTTTTTCCGTACCGGCTCACGTCAACCCGTCCAGCCCACTCATGTCACCTTGCAATTCGATTTTCTGTAGTATTGCATCAGCGTACGGCGTACGGTACGAACGTACGGTGCATACGGTCATATTATAAAATCCTGTCTTTGTTTGTGTATATTTTCGTACTTTTAGGAACAGTTTATATTTTTAATATTAGGATTAGTTGTTATTTAGGAATGGTCTATATTTAATTCTAGATCTTTTTATTTATGTTTATTTATTTAATTTTTTTTTCTAGTTGAGCGTTTTTAACATGAGCCTCTGGCTTGGAGACTTGGGGAACCACTCCCCATGTTTTTGATGTAAAATAAAGTTACTATTACTATGTTTACTATACTATTACTGTTGGGTGAATTAAATTATCATTAAATTGTTTGTACAAAAGGTAAATCCATCCTGGGTCAGGCAGCCAGAATTAATTTTGTTTAACAAATACTTTTTAAACTCTAAGTTGCATTTTGCTTGATCTAGGAAATGGTTGGCCCTTACCTTTCTGAAGTGTACTCTATTAATGGTATGATGCTTATCTCAAGAAAAAGGTAAAACAATTAAAAAAAGATAGAAAGCCTGCGAACAGGTCTTCTGGTTCGGAATAGGGTGAAGTTTGCCCTTGTTTCGCTTTGCTTATGGCCTTTCTTTTCACCCTATCCCTAACCAGAATCGTACCTGAATAAACATGACATTACATAATTGCAACAATCGTAGACTGCATGAACAGATTCTGACATCCAAAAAGTTTGAATCTTCTCGCTTATCCATAACACAAGACCTCCACCACGTGCACACGACTTCCATCCAGAATGTTGCCTTGCTGGGGCTCACCTGTTTTGCACTTGCTCAAGTTCATTTATAAGACATTTCAAAGCCCTCAAAAGAGGGCATGTCCTTAGCTAAAGGTCTGGATCAGCTCCTGTTTTGTATATACTTATTTTTACTTTCTGTCCTAAGGCGAGAACATCTGACAGAGGAGGATGTGGTTAAAAACAAGGTGCATTGTTTTGCTTTGTTTACTGGATTTTTATTTATATTTATGCACAAAAACAAATTCTCAGTACTGTAATGTCCTAATACACTCACAAACTGGAGTCAAATGCAGGCTTCAGGAGAGCTATTGATAATCAAATTCGATTGTGTGGTGGTTTAAGTAATAAGAAGTGTTAGCTCTATAAAGCTGATTAGTTTTAAGTTTTTCTCTGAACGATGTCTTAGCCAGACACGTTTGGAACCTGCTCCAGCCATCTGCCTTAGAGAAGTGTCCATCCATAGTTACAAGTAAAGAACAAGTTAGTGAAATTTGGACAGAACCAGCCAATTATTAATGTCCATCTTAGAGATGTGTCCACCTTACAGGGGTGTCCATCTTAAGAGAGCTTCATGTAAATTGTTAAATTAAGATGTTTCCTCACTATTGCTGTATTGTTATATCAGTGGAATCTCACTTCACTTGGTGTTTGCATTATCAAATATTAGGGGACTTTAGATCGGACAACAAGTACGAGATTGAGTACGAGTACGACTTTTGAATTTAAAGTCAGTCACGTCCCCAGAGCTGTTGGTCCTTCCTGTTGCAAACCAGAAGATAAGAAAACTCTAGGTATAAAAATGTGGTAAATGGTTATTTAGAGCACGCGAACTAAGTTTTAAAAGTCGTACTCATACTCAATCTCGTACTCGTCGTCCAATCTAAAGTCCCCTAATAAAGCGACACTGTTCTGCTGAAATAACAAAATTGTGTTCACATAATTTCCATCTTATATCACCAAATGCCACTAAATAAATAATATACAAAAATGGATAAAAAGATTCTATAGAACGGGGGTGACAACTCTAAGAAGGCCTGTTTTGCTGGGAATCAGGAGACGCGAAAAATTTTAGGGACACATGAGATAATGTTGTTAAGATTTTGGGAAGTTTAAATTTTTGCGAGAATGTCTCCGAAAAAATCGGGAAGATATTCCAAATTTTCGGGACAACTTTCAGTTCCACACAGTATTGCTCAAACAGCGTTTGTTAGAGTTGTTACCCCCCATTATGGAGCAAAACAGAAGCAGTAGTTTGGACATAAAGTGCAGGATTACAAGGATGGAAGTGGATTACAGTTCAACAATTCTGATTTCATGACAGGCAGTCAGGAAATCAAAATCCATTCCGGTTGAATTTCGAGTTTTGTAGTCGTTATTTTGTCCTTTTAGTTCATATTTCTTTGTGTTCATCATTTTGGGCAATATTTTCTTCCTGTTTCAAGATAATAAAGTAAGCTTAAAACAACCTTCTTGCCGTAATCATGAAAACGCAGTATTTGCTGAGACGCTGTTACTTTAATTAAAAATATATTTCTGTCTGACTTAACAGTCAGTCAATAAGTACAATATCCACCTTACTTCAACAGGCACTGATTGACACTCTCAGTAAAGGTGGAGGAAACATTATGGACAGCTTGCCTGAGGTAAGGGACCTCATAATTTCTTTCATCTCATAATTTCTTTTTCCTCATAATTTTCTTTCTTTCAAGGTGGTTTACATTGTAATTAACATTTTACTGTCTATTTCAGACTTCACGGCGAAGTTCACTTCATCCGCCACCAAAAACAGAAATGACCTGGGATGAATATCTGCTGTATGATTCCGATAGGTCAGTAATAATTATTATCATTTGATGCACTTTATTTTTCCTTTTCCTCAGACAAGAACCACCATGTGACCTGCGAATAACTGCCTACAAATAATTCTGCTTATGCATACAACAGTGCAAAGTTATTTTGCTGCGAGTAATATTATTGTTCTGATTCCATCCTCTACAATGGCAACCCGATTTCTGCTCTGTTTTAGCAGTTAGGAATAAAATAAAGTTTAAATTGAAAAACAGACTTAGTGATCGAATGATAAAACAATTATTGAACTCAGTTATTGCAAAATGTTGTGACAGTGTCAGTATCTAATCATGATATTTTGCTCTACCTACGTCAAATTTGACATTTTTCACTTACAAATTGTTTTTTTTTTTCCAAAATTTTCACTGAAGTAAAAGATGACATTAGACTAAAAAATCCCACATCTTTGAAAGAAAATGTTTTTTCATTTAGGGTACTTATTAGCCCAAATTAATGTATTTTGTCTTTTTTTTTTATACAAGTATATGATAAATTAATTTGGCGCGGTTGTTTCTCTTTTGCTTTAACTTAAATGAACCTGTCATTACTATAGCAATAAAGTGCTTTCTTGGCTAAAAAAAACGTAATTTGTGAGTGAAAAATGTCAACATTCAACATAGGACGGTTATATTCCGAACCCTTCAATTGTTTGACGTTTTGCCTCGTCACTCAGTCGCATGCTCAAAATAACAATTCTTATTGCACCTTTTATTTTTCATTTACAGACTGCCTCCAATTGGCCGGCCAGTGAAACTAAAAGAGGACAGGAAAAGTGTAAAATGCCACGTAGCAATGGTAATAGAGTTTTTCCTTTCAGTATTATTTTTATTTTTTCATATAATATATACATATATATACATATACAGAAATTCATCTTTATACATATACATATATATTTTTTTACAGTGGCAATATTGCTTTAACGTTTAGTCTTACTAGCGTTTTCTTTGCTTTATAGAGTGAAGAATTTCCCCTTTCTGTTGACCTGTAAGTTGAATCATGTTTATGTTAACGATGTTTAAAGCCTGGACAACGCTATCCACCACATAATTCACTGTCCGGTAAAAAAAGTTAGCAGAACCAATTACGTTATCCACGAGATAGAGATTTCAACCAGTGGATAGCACTATCTTCCTATTAACCAAAACTACATGAGTGCCAAAAATCACAATTTGGGGAAAACTCCCAATTTTATTTAGCAAAATATAAAGAACAAATGGTTCCATGCAAAAGAACTGCTTAAGGGGTTTCATTTGAGTGGTCACAGCATAGGATTTCATCCACAGACTCAAAAGTTAGATCAAATCAGGTACCATGCAAAAGTACTGCTCAAAAGGTTTCATTTGAATGGTCACACGATAGGATTTCATCAACAGACTCAAAAGTTAGAACAAATGGTACCATGCAAAAGTACTGCTGAAGAGGTTTCATTTGAATGGTCACACCATAGGATTTCATCAACAGACTCAAAAGTTAGAACAAATGGTACCATGCAAAAGTACTGCTGAAGAGGTTTCATTTGAATGGTCACACCATAGGATTTCATCAACAGACTCAAAAGTTAGAACAAATGGTACCATGCAAAAGTACTTTTTACCACAGTTGCCGCTAAACTCGCAATCTGATTGGTCGACGTGAGTGGTAAATGAGAGTCCAGACAACGGTGCTGACGCTAACATCACGCGCGCTTGGAAAACACCAATCAGATTGCGAGAAAGTTATAGACAACGCTTGCTCTTTCTTTACTGTCACGTTTTGTAACAAGACTTCGATTTTTCCTTGTGTTTTTTTCTAAATCTTGTTGTAAAAAACAAATTTACACCGGTTTTCCGTGGTGTGGACTCTTATTTACCACGATTTACGCCATCACATGGTCAAAATTTGTTGCTGACTCACTCGGCTGCGCGCCTCGTGAGTCCACAACATTTTGACCATGTGATGACGTAAATCGTGGTAAATAAGAGTCCACACCACGAAAACCGGTGGAAATTTGTTAAGCTGAAGAGGTTTCATTTGAATGGTCACACCGTAGGATTTCATCAACAGACTCAAAAGTTAGAACTGCACTACATGTCTCCGTAATTGACTCTGGGATGAAAGGGTAAACAACCAGGGGACGTTATATAGCATTAAACCATTCTTATTGGGATTCTGGTTGTATAGATGGTTTTAATCTCCCAAAAATTGGACTTATAATATGCAATGAAAATGTATCTTCTTCTACTTCTTTTGTACTCAAAAGGGCACACCTTCGGACCAAAAATCTATATTAGACAAAATAAGACGATCTTAAGCAGTTGCGAGTCTTTGTTTTCTCTTTGTTTGTAGGATCCTCAAAGTTTTAGAAGTTGTAGCTCCATTCAAGCATTTTAACAAGTTAAAAGAGTTTGTAGCCATGAAACTTCCAGGAGGGTTTCCTGTCAGGATAGGTTTGTGTTGCCGTTCAACCATACATCCGCATTTGTTTTCCTTTTCATTTGTTCATTCAAAGTAGAGATATATAAGTTTAGTATAAATCTACTAGCGTTCTATCACGAATACTGTTCTCTTATTGGCTACGCTACTCACTATCTATCCTGTTGTAGAAAGTGAGTGTGTGTGGTTGTTATTTATATCATTATTCAATAAAAACGCGAGCATGTCTTGTTGTTAAGTTTTGAACGTCTAGTAGATTTATACTAAAACAATTAGATTATTCGCTCTTGATTTCTATGCGTGACAGTTGATTCGGGCTTTGCCCTCATCAACTGTCACGCGATAAAAATCTCGATCTCATAATTTAGTTGTTAAGTCGAAAGCGAGTAGAGTGAGTAGCCTAATGGCAGCTGCTACTTCGCGTTTTCGTAGAGTATTTGTTGTTAAGTTTTGAACGTCTAGTAGATTTATACTAGATTTATACTAGACGTGAAAAACAAATGTAAATTAGTTGAATGAAAAACGTTCGTTGATCCCGAAAGGTTTGAGATTGCCGATTCGAAAGATTAGTTTTTGTTCTAAGTTTTTACGGCTTTTTGTGTTACCCTGGTGTTGGGAAAGGCGGCAGAACGTCATGTGTTGTTTAGAATGGTTAGTTAGATTGAAATGTTGCGCGACTGGTTTGGATGCGTCTTTGTCATTTTTCTCAACGTCTCGGAGATGTTCACGAAAACGGTCGCCTAGTCTCCTCCCTGTTTCGCCAATGTATATCTTTTTGCATAAAGTACATGTTATGCAGTAGATAACATTTATGGAGGTGCGTGTGAAACGATCAGTGATTTTCATGGATCGTTTGGGTCCCGTTATTTTGTCCGCGTTGTGAATGAAAGGACAAGTGTTACATCTTTCTTGCGCGCGCGCATTTAAAAGTTCCCGGTTCATCGTCAGATTTCAGTGCGCTCGTAAATAGAAAGTTACCTATGTTTTTGTCGCGTTTGAATGAGATTAGTGGGGGTTGTTACCATTCCGGAAAATTTGCCACTTTCTAATTCGGAGAGATCTGTTCTTAGTAAAGGTTTAAATTTTGTTCCTATAGCCAAACAAACAGACGAATTTTCAGTCAAACAAGATGTCGAAACTTTCCTTCGCCGCGCCCAATTAAGAGCATTTTTCCATGACAAAGAAAAAAATTCTAACACCTCGGAAAAAGATGTTTTTGAAACACTCAACGTTCGCAAATCAAAATGGACTCCCCAGACGGCCAGTTTTCTTCTTTAGATTTTTTTTGTCAAAAAATGTCGTCACGATGTCCAAAAACTTAAATTCAACCACCACACCAAAATCTCCAACCTCTCAACAGGAGAAGGGACAGCCCTCAAAAGTCTTAGCAAACGACGCGACATTGTTATCAAAGCGGCCGACAAAGGCGGCGCGGTAGTTGTTTGGCGGACCGACCTTTACCGACAAGAGGCTTTTCGGCAGCTTTCTCACACCGCTTTCTATGCCAAAGTTGATAAAGATCTCACTTCTGCCAACCAAAAAATTGTCAAAGAAACAATTCAAGACCTCATTACCAAACAACAATTACCAGTTACCGCCAATAATCTCACCATCACTACTCCTAGAACCTCGCGCGTTTATTTCATGCCAAACAATCATCATCAATCATAAACCAAACAATCCAGGCGTGCGTTTCTCGAAGTTCCCGAAGACTTTTCGGGCCCGAAAGCAATTTTTTAAATGTAGTTTCTAACGAAAGGCGTTGAACTTTTTAGCCCACATATCAGCTAAAGTTGTGTAGTAAACGTAATATTTTATTGCTTAGCTTTCAAATTCAACAAAAACCGAATCTTTATTGGTAAACATTCTGCACGTAACACAGCTTTTCGGGTCCGAAAAGTTTTCGGGACTTTCGAGAAACGCACGCCAGGCCGTCCGCTTGTAGCTGCCCTACATATCTTATTTCTAGCTATGTAGACAAAATTATGGGGTTTACCTCGGTGTAAGAACCTGTGACTTTTTCCTTTGTTTTTTACCTTTGTAGTATTGCATTCCCAGTTGACTCTATTGTTTTATGCCTTTTGTTTTCTTTGTTTTACGTCACTCGTGAGTTTCACAGGTTCTTACACCGAGGATGAGCCAAATTATGGCGCCCATTGTCAAATCACTACCCTCGTATATCAAGGACACCAATCACGCACTCGAGATTTTCCGTGATTTTAATTTTCCCGGCGAAAACAAATTAATTTTCACTATGGACATTACCTCTTTATACAACAGGTGTGTCACAGTAACCGTTACGAGCGAAATTATAAGGATTTGTATGAGGAAAAACGGTCCATTCTAGGAGTTAAAAAATACGAACAAGATTTCAATAAAAATTGCCTACCTTACTTCGCTTGTGTGTTTCCTTGTCTCTTGTGTGGTTTTGGGGGCGATTTAGAGCGTTTCCAGTGAGTTTTAGTTCCACTACTTTCTCTCTATATACATCCTTTCCCAAGGTAGGGTACTTCAACCGAGAGGCCGAGCGGCCGAGAGACCGAGCGAAAGGATATATAGAGAGAAAGCAATAGAACTAAAACTCACTGGAAACGCTCTAAATAGCCCCAAAAACCACACAGGAGACAAGGAAACACACAAGCGAAGTAGGGTAGGCAATTTTTATTGAAATCTTGTTCGTATTTTTTAACTCCTAGAATGGACCGTATCCTTATAATTTCGCTCGTAACGGTTCTGTGACACATATAGCTTGGGCTACCTGTGTTTATACACCGTCATCCCCAGTGACGAAAGACTTCAAGCACTAAAATATTTTTTCGACCAGCGCTCCATTCAAAACCCAAGCTCGGAAACACTACTCCGCTTAGCCGAATTAGTTTTGACACTTAACTGTTTTTCATTTTCCCAAAACTACTACAAACAACCAAACCCGAACTCTATGGCCGCTACATCGATGACTGCATTTGGCGCTACCTCTTCCAGTAAAGGGGAACTTAATCAATTCATAACTTCTGTCAACACTTTTCATCCGGCTTTAAAATATACCTGGGAAATTTCCGAAACCTCAGTCGCTTTTCTTAACATCAATATTTCAATCAATGACAACAGTTTATCTACAAGTGTGCACTACAAACCCGGGGGGGACCATTTTGGTCTGAAATAGGGCATGGTTTGCGCTTCTCAAATGTTTACGCACGGAAGCACTTCCTGGTCTGAAATAGGATATCGAATTTCGGGTTAGGTCTGAAATAGGGTAGGGAAAATCGCATATTTTGGTCTGAAATAGGGTAAGGGTTTTAAGAAGCGTGCCGCACACCCCCACACAAATTTTCGGGGAGTCACCCCCCCCCCCCCCCCCCCGGGCTACAAACCTACAGACTCCCACAGTTATCTGTTACATTCATCCTCACATCTATCACATGTTAAAAACGTCATTAGGTATTACCAATTTCTCAAACTTCGATGATTATGTAGGGACGACTCAGATTTTTCAAACAAATCAGAGGAAATGTGCCATTTTTTCAAGAAACGTGGCTACCCGACTCTGTTGTGAATACGGGCCAACAACGTGCACAACAGATCGACAGACTTTCATCACTACAAACGTCACAGAAGGAAGAGAACGAGAGAATTCCGTTCACCCTCACTTTCCACCCACAAAACAACGCAGTCAAAAGCATCATTTTAAAAAATTTCAAATTACTCCAAAACGACCCCGAAAATGGCAGAATTTTTTCACAACCCCCACTAATCTCATTCAAACGCGACAAAAACATAGGTAACTTTCTATTTACGAGCGCACTAAAATCTGACAATAACCGGGAACTTTTAAATGCGCGCGCTCACGATGTAACACTTGTCCTTTCATTCGCAACGCGGACAAAATAACAGGACCCAAACGATCCATCAAAATCACTGATCGTTTCACATGCATCTTCGTAAATGTTATCTACTGCATAACATGTACTTTATGCAAAAAGATATACATTAGCGAAACAGGGAGGAGACTAGGCGAGCGTTTTCGTGAACATCTCCGAGACGTTGAAAAAAATGACAAAGACGCATCCAAGCCAGTCGCGCGACATTTCAATCTAACTAACCATTCTAAACAACACGTGACGATCTGCGGCCTTTCTCAACTTCAGGGTAACACAAAAAGCCGTAAAAACTTAGAACAAAAACTAATCTTTCGAATCGGCACTCTCAAACCTCACGGAATCAACGCACGTTTTTCATTCAACTAATTTACATTTGTTTTTCACGTCACCAAATTTCCACCAATAGCGTAGCTCCACCACTTACTATATAAAGCCACACAACCCACAATTCCTTGATTCGCTCCGACGAAGGGCTGGCGCTCGAAACGACAGCTTTCTCAAATCTTTATGCGGTGGCTAATTTACCTTATCGACTCAGTCGATAAAACCAAATTCTTGTGCTTCACCCCCCCACCGCGCAGCACCACAGTTTCTCTCGAAACTAACCCCATTCATTTACAATACGATACGATACGATACGATACGATACGATAAACCATTATTTACCGTGAACCATACACTTAGCTATCCAGCTAATTTACAAATCCAGCCACAAAATAAAAAATAAAAAAAATAAAAAATAGAGCTTCCACTACTTCAAAGTTGAATGTGGTGCATCGAAGAGCGGTTTTCCATAAAAAAAGTAATTACTCTGGCCAAATTCTAGTACCTTTTTCATAAGCATTGTTTAAAAATTTTGGCAAAGACAACAGTCACCTTTCTATGTAAAAACACTATTCGTGTTTTCTTAGTTACTAACGATAACGGAAGTTGAAGTTAAGTTGGATGAACGAAATAAAGTGTGGAAACGTAAGCAAAAGGCGAATGTTTTCATGGCTGTTTTGAGTTCTACCAAACTTCCACTTAGGTTTCCACTGCCTTATGCGGACAGAGAAAGAATGGGGATTAGCACTTTAGAAAAACTTTTGTTTTTTCCTTAAGCCAGCTACACACGATTTTATACGCTCGTCGCGGCGAAATTCATTTCCAGCGAAGATCGGAAGCGGATTTCGCCGATATTTGACATGTCAGATATCGGTGATTTCGATCGCTGGCGAAAATCGCGGTCGATGTAAACGGACACACCTGGTGATTTTCGCCAATCGCCGCGACAAGTGTGTAAGTACATAGTGTATCGCTAGCTTTGGAGTTCTTGTTAGTGGTTATAAACCAACCAGAATCCTTGTAGAATCTTGGCTTTTTATAAATATGGTTTGGCTTAAACAATCCATTCTTATTTTTTTCTCACTTTTTTTTCTTATAACAGAGATACCTGTCTTTCCAACCATCACGGCTCGTGTTACATTCCAAGACTTTAAATCTTGCGACAACATTCCTTCTTCAATGTTCTTTATACCAAGAGATTACAAGGTCAGTCGTGGAATTTCTTTCTCCGCCAGGGCAGAACCAGATAATCTCTTTACTTATATATTGATAATAGGCTTTCGCTATTATATGACGCCGCTTCTTGATTCCCTTCGCCGTCTGTGGATGAAAACTACTAAGCAGTACTTACCCGTGGTGCTGTTTATTATGCTGTACAAGGTGGTTCTAACTTTTGAGTCTGTGGATGAAATCCTAAAGTGTGACCATTCAAATGAAAGCTACTGAGCAATACTTTCCTGTGGTGCTGTTTATTATGCTGTACCAGGTGGTTCTAACTTTTAAGTCTGTGGATGAAATCCTAAAGTGTGACCATTCAAATGAAAGCTACTGAACAGTACTTTCCTGTGGTACTGTTTGTTATGCTGTACAAGGTGGTTATAACTTTTGAGTCTGTAGATCAGTGAAATCCTAAAGTGTGACCATTCAAATGAAAGTTGTTCAAAGCGCAGTTAAGCTACCCAGAGTTAGCATTAATTTTGATTCCAGGTAAATAATTAATCAATGGAGATTTTTCCAAAGTATTTTTGCCCTTTAGTTTCGTCTCTGACTTGTCTTCCATGTAACTTTATATAATTAGCTTTTGAAAACACTTCTAACAAGATAAATTCAATCCTCGGTTAAGTTTTAATCCGGGGTTAGCGTTAACCGGCTTTCGAATAACCGGACCCTGAGCTGTACTTTCCTTTGGTTCTGTTTGTATTTCAGTCGTTCGCAAAATAAAATTTGGGATTTTTCACAAGTTTTAATTTTTACCCCTTGCAGCTCTCAGAAGCTTCTATTTCATTGGCCTTGTAAAACACAGCCGCTATTGTTTTTAGGGCTAGGAGCCGTTGGTATTGTTTTGTTATATTGTTTTTTCCTTCCAATGGTGTGTGATCAGCGAGAGCGGCGACGTTGTCCATTTTCCACTATTGGGTGTGAAAGGATTACTTTTTGCCCAGACATAACTTTAAGACACTTGGCATTTGGGTTTGGAAAGTACACAAATTTGTGTCTACTTTGGCTTTGTATAGTGCTAAGCTCTGTAATTGTGTTATTAAAAAAAGTGTGCATGCAAGTATTCACTGCTAGAACAGGCGCACGCTTTTTTCCGCCCTTGGCACGGGTTGCACGCTTTCGCTTTGCTTGTTACTTTAATAAATTCTTTAATTGCCGTGGGTCTGTTAACAGTTTTAATAGTTTACGAGTCTTTCCAAAGAGAAAGGTTCCCGCAAATGTTATCATTTTTTTGAGCTAGACGACAGGGAAGTGAATATAAAAGACGAGGCAGAGGATTATTTTATTAGTTACAGAATCAAAAGGGATATGACGGATTATCGTCTGGGAATGTTCGTCGTAGTTTGTTTTGCCAACGTAAGGGCGCATTTTTTCGGGACTATTTCGGCATACGAATAGAGCGATTTTCGTATGACGCGTAAACACAACGGAAAAAAGAAAGCAATTTAATTGTTTTAGCGAACGGAGGCAAACGCGCGCGGCTTTTTGTTGTTTTGGCGAACAAGCTAAGAAAAAGGAACGGATTGCGAGCAAAAAAGTTGCTATTCTCTTTGACATCACTCGCTTTCCTGCATTCTGACATGATAGGTCAAACGAACAAGCCTTTTTCCATATTAGGAATATTTTTAGGGGGAAAACGAGCAAAACTTGTTTTGATCTTTTCGATCACTGGCCGATGAAAACCCGTTTTTCAAGGTCGTGCGAAAATCGGAATATACGGTAGCTGTATTTTTTTTCACCTACATTCCGTTTCAAAACAATAGAAATAGTACAGTCAAGATGGCGACCCGAAACAATAGGACCGATTAAATGGCAAAACAGTGTCTTCGCACGGGTTTAACATTTTGGTCTATTTTTCTGCCGCTCCCTGCAAAGCAACAACGCCAAATGATCAAATTATAGGTTTTTTGGAGAATATGAACATTTTCCTTCTCTTGCCGAACGTGAATGCCCATCCCCGCAATGTCGCCTTCTGGACAATTCAATGTTATCAGAGAAACTAACCAAATTGAAACTTTAGCGAAGAGGATTGAAAGAACGTGAAATATCTTGCGGCTTAATGAATGAAGACAGCATTTAGCTACAAGAAAATAACCTTGACAGATTCTTCACTCTAATTCACATTGCCTAGGGTCCGCCCTTTCCCGAGGTAAATTAATTTTTTATCGCGGTAAATATCCATGGATACGTCAAAAAAGAAGTGTCCGTATGCATAACTGTTACCGTGGTGTTTGCCTTGAGAGGTTCAGAATCCCAAGGTAAAATGACTAACCACGCGGCATGTTTAATAAGCGAGAGTTTATGGAATTCCAAGGTGAATTGACTAGCCACGAGGCATGTTTAATAAGCGAGAGTTTTTTCGAATCCCAAGGTAAAATGACTAACCACGCGGCATGTTTAATAAGCGACCGCGTGTCTTATGACATCAGTGAAACGCCTGTTATCGAATGAAACCGCGGTAAATTGTTTTTTATATTTATTGTTTTTTAATCATTTCTTTATTGCATACATTTATAGCTACGTTTACATCAACGCACAAAACAAAATACAGAAAAAGAATGATGCACACACCAACAGCGAATACCCGTAACTTAGGCGCACAGTGTAGTCCATTTTTATCTGAATTTCGTTAAGCTGTTGTTTTTAAAAGCTATCTTTCGTTCACAAAAATTATAGATACAGAATACTTCGAGGCTACGTCGTTTAACCAAGACTGAAAGATATGATATTTGCCAATAATGGTTTAAGGCGATAGAAAGCGTAGATTCTTGTTTATAGCCGTACATGATGTCAGTAGCGTTCAAGCTGACCTTTTCCGTTCTCTTTTCATTCCACCAAGCAATTAATTTTTCGCCAAAACTTTTGTACACCGAGGCATTCATAAAGTAGATGAGCAAAGGTTTCTCAAGGAAATTACAGCTATCACAAATGGGGAGCTTTTCAGATTCATTTTGAAAAGTAAGGCCCGGTTCAAACGTCGAACTTCACATGTGCCGAACCTAATGCAAATGAGCAAAATCTATAGTTCTTGCTCATTTGCATTAGGTAAGTAAGGCCCGTAAAAGTAAGGCCCGGTTCAAACGTCGAACTTCACATGTGCCGAACCTAATGCAAATGAGCAAAATCTATTCTCATTTGCATTAGGTTCGGCACATGTGAAGTTCGACGTTTGAACTGGGCCTAAGTTGTTGGACGGGAGGGGTGTTATGAATTACTTTAAATTGAAAGTACCTAAGCTTGTTTTCAATTGTAACCGTGAATGGTAATTCATAGATTGCTTGTGGATAGAGATTCTTTTCAACCAAAGTTGTTTCTATATTTGGGGTTTCAGTGACCCTGAGTACAAGTGTTGGGCGCGTGCATTTTTTGGCGGTGACATCAGCTGGAGTAAGACAATTACTAACATAAATAACACACGCCGTATTCTCATATTTGTGTTTTATTTTTAGGAGGATCCTAATCGCTTCCCTGATCTGTAGATGGAATGAAGTCTTGTTGTGTATGTAACATGTGCTTCCAATATAAACAAAGACAGCCCAGAGAGACAAGTTATAAATTCAAGACTTGAAACTTTGAGATGAGATATGCTTTCATTTTGAGACTTTTATTTTACCCTTGTAAAAAATTAGAAGAGCCAAACAAAAGAATGCTGTCGTTCCGGATACCCAACTAAAGCTACTGATGTCTTTTCTACTCTAGAACTTTTTGTTTAAAACCGTAATAGGCATGACACGACTTCCCCTAAGGGCGCTCTCTTAACGGAATTAGCCTCTCAGAGAATTTCCCCTGTTTTGATCAAAACAAATGCGAACAAATGTAAGTTATTTCTTTACTTAGAGTTGTGCTTTTGTGATTTATATATTCGATATTACCAAGAATAAAGAAGTTTCATTTAAAAAGTCGGTACTGTACCGTTCAACCGACCATTCTGTCTTCATTTATTAAAACCACAGCATTTTTTTGTTTGTTTAGCCTAACCATGATTGTTATATCACCTTGTGTTGCATTATAGTTTAATGTTTTACATTTTACTGATTTTTTTTGCTGCTCTCATTTACTTTTTATCGCATTATTATGTCTTTTAATCAATTAGATATTAATTTCACTTGTCGAAAGAAAAATAGCATTTTGGGGGGGAAACTAGTTAGATTCTGTCTAACCGTTCAAAGCTCTAAACTTTCACGATTGAAAACAAATTGAGATCCACAGGGAAACTTTAAAACTAACCTTAATGTAAACTTACAAGTAGTCAGTTTACTGTTTCAAGGAAAAGTGCTAGGGTTGTTAATAATTATTAAGAATAGTGTAGTAATTTATCCAATTTTCGGGAAAGGTATTTGTACAAAGCTTACCGGACAGATTTATCGGTTTGAGTATTTTTTTAGGTCCCAAACCTGTAAAAGAAAGATAATTTCAGTATTTGTTAGTTGTTTAGATTTTTGGCGTGTACAATTTACATTACATTACAAGTGTGCTGTTGCTGAGTCTGAAACATGCAGATTACCCTCACGTCATGTTCGTAATATCGACGTGAGTCCGTAATACTAAAGTGTATGATTTTGAGACAGCTTTGAGACAAACACAGCTTTGCAGTGTCCGCAGTGTCCCTAACATTCCATTGTAGCCGAAGTTGTTTTCAGTAAACATTCTGAAACTTTTTCGACTTTCATGCCAGTTCGTAGTAGCGAAAGATCTACAAGTAGTTATTTGGCTGTTGTATGATGGAGCGGTTTTCAATTGAGTATCGAAAGTAATTTCGCGATTGCTTTGGTTTTTCATTGCTACGCTTTGTGATTGGCTAAAAAAATCTCGCGCCACTTTCTCGACCAATCAGAGTTAAAACCAAAACCAATCGTGACTTGCTCGCACGCGTTTTCCCGCGCTTGGCATCGGCGACATGTATTTCCTATGAGTTCTGATTGGTTCATTGGATTGTCTGCGTCTGTTGTGATTGGCCACTCTGGTTTTGTTTTTACGGCCCTCAAGTGAAAATCGCTCTAATACAGCTTGTATTTATTATATTTTGTGTTGTATAAAACGCTTTCACGGTGTGTAATAAGTTATTTAATGGACAATTTTTTTCCATTATTTATTACGACTATTTCCGGCTACATACCCTTTGCAATTTCGTTTTTTTTTTTTTTTTTTAATTTAAGGGGATTGTTATTTTATTGTAGCCAGTGAAGGTAGAATGACCCGCAGAGAACTTATTTTTGTATTAGTATTATAATAAAGATGTTGGAATCGTAAATTTTCAGCAAGAAGAACATATTTCTTCTTTCGCAGAGTGGATATAGGTTGTGCAGTGATAAATCACATATTAAAATAGTTTTCCCTTCAAGTGCGTGCTTGTTTGTTTCTGATCGTAAGCTCTATTCGCGATAATTTTATGATAGACTCTAGCCCTTTCATACCCAAAGCCAGTTATGGAGACATGTAATGTAGTTCTAACTTTTGAGTCTGTGGACAAAATCCTACGGTGTGACCATTCAAATGAAACCTCTTCAGCAGTACTTTTGCATGGTACCATCTGTCCTAACTTTTGAGTCTGTGGACAAAATCCTATGGTGTGACCATTCAAATGAAATCTCTTCAGCAGTACTTTTGCATGGTAGCATTTGTTTTTCATATATTTACAAAATGAAGTTTTGGATTTTTCTTGAATTTTGATATTTTACACCCTTGGTAATAAAATGTATCTTGTTTGGTTACTCACGCTCAGTACTTTGGCCCGCGGTAACCAAAATAGTCATGTGATTTTGAAAAGAGGCTTCCTTTTTGTCAGAATAAATCGAGAATGCATAGGAGCACGGATATTTAAGAAATGGTAAATATGGAGCGTGCGTCTATCGAGGTTTGGATGCAAGCGGGAGGTTGCTACGCACGAAAGAAGAGAAGGAGTCTCCTCGAGCGACTCTAGCTTCTCAAGTGCTTAACAAACCTCCAAGTGCATCGATAACTCGATGTACACACTGCTGCGACGTTTACCATTTCTTTATAACATATCATGAGGACAATATATCAAAATTGCTGACGGTGACGCGAACGTGCTAACCACGGGCGAATTGATGGCGCGTATTAACCAATCAGAGAGCGCAGAGGTTTTATATTTTATGGTAGTTAGTGACGAAAAGGGTCGTCTTACATATGGTCGACGGAACTCATTACAGAGGGAATTGTTTTGTCCAATTTTCGGGTTTTAGCTATTTTAGGGCAATGTTACCTGATATACAGGCATGTCTGACATAGTTGCAACAATTGGAGATGAAAAAGTTTCAACAAATTATCAGGCTTTATCGATTTTTTTGGTAATGTTGGCTGACACGGATTGTATAGAAATATGTTTGATCGAATTGATGTTTAAACCGTTAAGTTACCTGAAATGACTGAAATAAAGGGTCGCCAGAATTAGAGAGGGAAATTGTGAGGGTTTAGATGTTTGACCCCACTGGAATCTTGTGTCAAGTTTTATGATACCCCCAGCCTGAATGAGAACAAAGAATCTTTTTGGTCGAGTAAGATGTATATGATTTACAATAATATGTAATAGTTGGGATATTTGACTAACTGAGGACAGCTTTCTATCATCGCATAAAATCACAAGAATCCCATACACGTCTGTCACTGAAATGAGATTTTGCCACATTATTTGTTATCTCTTGAGCTAACTACCAACTCGAGATTCTTTTGTGCTTTGTCGCGTGAAGGCCACTGAAGTCTTTTGATTTTCACTTCAGATTCTTGGGAGTTTGAAAATCGTTGAAAAAACTTGATTTTAATTTGCGTTTTGTAAGTTTTGTTACATCACGTGAAATTGAGAAAAAGATCTAGGTCACGGCAGTAGAAGTGGAAGTCACAAAAATTAAATCCCTCCACAAAACATCAACCTTCAAATTCTAAATTACAAAAGTTTGGAGACCGATGGAAGAGGACGATTAACGATAATAGATGTACTTATTCATGAAGTCTGTGATTTACAGTTTCTGGCCTGATCTTTACGAAGAGTTCAGTTTAAAAAGGCGTGTGTAGGTGTATGACGATCTTTCCAATCTCCTCGACCCTCCTTCTAAAACGACCGTTTAGTCAGAATAAATCGAGAATGCATAGGAGCACGGATATTTATGAAATGGTAAACGTGGAGCGTGCGTATATCGAGGTTTGGATGCAAGCGGCGCTGTAGGTTGCTACGAATGAAAGAAGAGAAATAAGTACATCCATAACTCGATGTCACAACGCTGCGACGTTTACCATTTCTTTTATTACATCATGAAGACAGCATGATATCAAAATATTACCGGCAAAACAAGCTGTTACCCACGGGCAAATGGATGACACGCGCTTTTGTTGAGGTGTTATAAATGGAATTTCTTTTTCGAGTGTAAGCGCAGTTTTTCTGCTGAGTTTTGTTCCTCCGAGGGGTAACAATTTTGTTTTTATCAACCACTGTGCGTCGGGAAAGTAGAGGGGCGGGGTTTCTCTAGATCCAATTTTGAGGTTTTATCTTTTATGGCAGTTAGTAACGACATATAGTCGACGGAGCTCATTACAGTGGAAAGTGTTTTGTCCAATTTTCGGGTTTTAGCTATTTTGGGGGAATGTTACCTGATATACAGGCATGTCTGACAGTTAAAACGGAATCGGAGATGAAAACGTTTTAACAAATTATCAGGCTTTATCGATTTTTTGGTAATATTGGCTGACACGGATATGTGAGATGGGATTGTATAGGAATATGTTTGATCGAATTGATGTTTAAACCGTTAAGTTACCTGAAATGAATGAAATAGAGCGGGGTCGCCAGAATTCAGGGAGAGGGAAATTGTGAGGGTTTAGATGTTATGGTCACCTTGTTTGACCACACTGGAATCTTGTGTCAAGTTTTATGATACCCCCAGCCTGAATGATCCGAGAACAAAGATCCTTTTTGGTCGACTATTAAGATGTATATAATTTACAATAATATGTAATAGTTGGGATATTTGACTAACTGAGGACAGCTTTCTATCATCGCATTAAGCCAATACCGTCCCCTGATCACAAGAATCCCATACACGTCTGTCAAATGAGATCTCTGTGCGTTTTGTTACATTATTTGTTATCTTCTGATTATCTCTTGAGCAAACTCGAGATTCTTTTGTGCTTTGTCGCGTGAAGGCCACTGAAGTCTTTTGATTTTCACTTCAGATTCTTGAGAGCTTGAAAATCGTTGAAAAAACTCTTGATTTTAATTTGCGTTTTGTTGTTACATCACGTGAAATTGAGAAAAAGATTTAGGTCAAACAGTAGCAGTGGAAGTCACAAAAATTAAATCGCTCCACAAAACATCAGCCTTCAAATTCTAAATTAAAAAAATTTGAAGACCAGTGGAAGAGGACGATTAACGATGATAGATGTACTTATTCATGAAGTCTGTGATTTACAGTTTCTGGCCTGATCTTTACAAAGAGTTTCAAAAAGGCGTGTGTAGGTGTATGACGATCTTTCCAATCTCTTCGACCCTCCTCCTTCTAAAACGGAAAAGATTAACCTGCGATCAGGCTCAATTTTCAGTAGCAGCGTTCTTATTGTCTTACGTGGGTTGCTCGCTAAAATCCATTTTCTGTTTCGGGTCAGTTTCTCGCGGGAATGCCTGTTTTACCAAGCAAAACGAAAAAGACCGGCCTGATCGCGATCGCAGGTTAGAAAAAGACATGATTACGTCCTTTACATGAACAAAAATCGGGCCGGCTGTCCCGGCGAAAATCTGAACAAAATTTCGTTTAGCTTATTTCCATGTTATATCGCCAAATGCCACCAAATATACAACTAAACTGGATAAAAAAGAATCTATAGAGCAAAACAGAAGCTGTAGTTTGGAGACAAAGTGCAGGATTGCAGGGATTGAAGTGGATTACAGTTCATCAAATTTGATTTCGTGACAGGCGGTCAAGACTGACTCAAAATTCCCATTCGTGTAGAATGTTGACTTTTTTGCCGTTATTTTGGCTTTTCATCACTTTGGCGATTTTTTTCTTCGTATTTCAAAACAATAAAGCAAAAAACGATTTATCAGCCGGGAGAGTCAGGGAGAGTGTCCCTTTCAGAAAGGATTGTGTATTTTAGTTCAATGGTGTTCTGTTGACTCACGAAAGTGCTGTCCAAATCTTTAACATATCTAAACTTTGAACGGTATGTAGTCAGTGGCGAATCCAAAAAACGCAAGGTAGTCTCTAACATTTTCGCCCCCTCCCCTCCCCCCTTACGATGGAGTATGGTTAGGCTCCTTTTAGCCTGCGAGCAAGCTCTCGGGCTCGGGGTTTTGGGTTTGGGGTTTGGGGGGGCGGAGGGCGTGTCTTTCTTTTCTTTCTTTCCCCCTCCATGAACGGATGTTTCGCTGTTGCAACGCAAGAAATCGGGATTTTTTTGACCCGTGAAGTGAACCGGTTTCTTTGTGATCACTATTTTTATTCGTCCGCATGCGACAGCAGGCTATGCTTGCGCTTGAGTACTTTCGCTTGAAAGCGAAAACAATAAACAATAAAATTGTATCTGTGCTCACTTGTAGGAGCGTCAAGTATGATTAATAGACAGAGTGAAGTACGACCGATTAATCCCCTTTCAGTATTAAATCTACTATATAGCGTTCTATTCTTATTGGCTACGTTACTCACTATCTACACTATCTATTCTGTTGTAGAAAGTGAGTAGCCTAATGGTGCATGGTGGCCGCTTCTTTGCGTTTTCGAAGTGTCTGTGAAGAGTATTTGTTGTTGAGTTTTGAACGTTTAGTAGATTTATACTAAAACAATTAGATTATTCGCTCTTGATTTCTATCGCGTGATTGTTGATTAAATGAATCACGCGATAGAAATCTGGAGCTCATAATCTAACTGGCAAATTGCGCGCCGACTAGCCTTCCCTTTCAGTGGGACGTGATCGGACTTCATGCAATGTGTAAAATAAAAATAAAGAACTGACCCCAGTTGCCTCAGGAAGTTTCACCGATTGGAACGAATTTCTTGGATTGTGAAATCGCGTAATCAATAGACCTCGACATGAGTGCAATCAGTCAAGGTATTTCACAATAACAGGAACCCTTGTCGACACATGAAAGAACGCATTGTTTCACAACGTTATATTACTTTAAACGGCTGAAATGAAACCGTACTCAAAGATATAAGGATTCACAGGTCAAGATTCAGGTTATCGGTTTTCATATTGCAAAATGGAGAGCTTGCGAGGATGTAGAGCGCGAGCGAGACACGCGTGACGTGCGTGGAAGGTGGCCTGGGGGCGTTTGAGGTGGTGTGATGGAGGTGTGATGATCAGATGATCAGGCGACTGGGTTTCTCGGGTCTTCTTTCATCGAATGCGGAATTGGAAGTTCAAGAGGCTTCAAGAGAACTTCCTATCTACCCATTGTTGTGTTTACTGTGATTATCGCACCTAGAAATTAAGCTCCTGTCCATTGCATTTAGTATCTTCTTTCAGCGAATGCGGAATTGGAAGATCAAGGATGTACTTCCTGTGAAAAAAAAAAAGAACAACAAGTACCATCCGGCGCTTGCTAAATATAGAAAGCAATACCCGGACTAGAAAATCTATTTGGCAAGGACATGTTTAATTTGCACATTTTTAAGTAAGCGAAACTTTAAAATACTACTTTTATAAAGTATCCATGGTTCAAAAGACGAGTAACTGGTTGAACAAAGCCCGGCAAAAGATATTTCCTCCGTTCAGTTCAAAACGTTAACTGCAATTCTGTCGTTCGAGTTCCCGGTTCCTGCTATCTACAGATAACCGTTAAAATAGCCAAATCCTAAAAATCATTTTTTGTCTAAAATCTCTAAAAGCTAAGAATTTGATAAAACATTTTTCTGTCGGCGCCCAAGTATGTCAAGTAAACTAATCTTGCCAGAAAACCTTAACATTTCCATGCTAAAACGTTTTCCTTCTGATCAAGTTCCGTGAGTGAAGTGTCAAGCCAAAAAAATGGACGAGGAAAACTTTCAGTTAATTGTGGTCAAGGGAGGTATATTTTTGGAAGTGGAATAGAGACTAATCTCTGATGTAATTCTTTCTCTTGGCACCATCCAGGAAATAGCTATTAGCAGTTTATCGAATTAATGTTACTGAGCCGGGAGAGAACAAAGAGCGGCTCGGTTCCTAGGAAATGTAACAAATGTCAGTGAATGACACATATTTCGACTCTGCCGGAAATTTTACCTTCTTTGTACGTAGCTAGAACTTTGTTGTGATGTTTGAGGCCCTGTTAGGGGGAATGCATGTTCCCCGTCTGAATTTCAAATCTTGTCATGTCGCAATTTCTGAAGGTCCTTACTTCGCTGTCGGAATTTCGTCCACTGCCTCGCCGAAGTTTTGAAACATTGGAATGTCCCTGTCGAAATTTTGCTTAATAATTTTATCCTACGGGGACCATACAGGGCTAATCAAGCTTGTGACATATGTGATTTTTTTTAATATTAAAATCAGTAACAAGATTCATCGATGTGTGCTTATTTGCACTGCACAAAGTTATACTGAAGTCCAAGCGATTTGGCCGAATTACTGTTCTGCCATATAACGTGCGTACTGGTCTGGTTTCAACAGACCAATAGACCACATTAGGGCGATTTTTATTGTAAGACACATTTTAATTTTTCAAAATATTACACTACGTTGTCTTAAGTCGCTGTCGAATTCTTAAAGCATGAAATTCGCTGTCGTTTTCTTCCTTTTTCCTGTCGCTATCGCACGATCTCGGCAGTGGTCTTGTCGCTCGTCGCCATTTCATTTTCTTGATGTCGCTGTTTCGAGGCCATGTCGCCTGTCGGAATTTACCCTAACAGGGCCTCATGTTTTAATCCAATGAAGTTTAAGATATACTGTATGTGCGAAATGTTACCCGGCAGTTTCGATACTAAAAATAACTAAAGATAAAGCACACCAGGAACTATTAATTTGGCACCTTACAGAGATCGAGGCGACAAATTTTAAAGCGTCAAGTCGAGAGGAAATTTTCCAGACCTAAAATAAAAGGCAAAACAATGGTCCCTGACATTAAGAAAGGAGGAAATTTGTGATTCATTGCATTGCCTAAGAAACACGACGTTTTCCGGTTAGGAGACCGAAAACGACTTTTTCGTCCATTTCCTTATTACGAAAATCGAATACCGGGCGCATATAAGTCATATTTGACTCTTGTTCCTTTTATTTTCACTGCGCGAATCGATTTTGTCAGTGCAAAAAATATAAACGCGCGAAGTATCAGGCTTGGCCTTTGGGTTTGCGGCGATTCCGGATAGCAGGCGACACGCCCAAAGAAATCGTTGTATGCGGCTTACGGCTTGAGAATAACATTTACCATTGCTCTGGAAAAAAAATCGATTCGCGCGGTGAAAATAGAAGGAATTAAAGTCAAATTTTACTCCTCTGCACCCTGTGTTTTATTTATAAGATTTTTATTGCAAGCACAGCAGGGAAAAAAAATTGTGCTATATTTATGTTGATCTGGCATAGCTCTGAGTTGACAGCATTTCCATTTTTCGCGATTACGGGTACTCGAGGATTTACGGCGTGAGGCGGGGAGAGATGGAATGACACATCGATTTATTAATAAATACAGTATTGTAAAAAGCGCCTATGAAAATCAATCTCAACAGGGAAAAATGCTAAAGTACTGAATGGTCTTTCCCAGAGTCAATTATGAAAACATGTAGTGTAGTCTTAACTTTTTGAGTCTGTGGACGAAATCGTATGGTATGACCATTCAACTTTTGCATGGCAACATCTGTTTTTCAATACTTTACAAAACGAAATTTGGAATTGTTCTTGAATTTTGATCTTTGGCACTCTTGGCAGTTGGAAGGTTAAATTTCACCCATCCTGTTGAGATAATACACCCATCTTTTGCACAAAATAAACATCACCACAAGAACTCTCTTTGGGAAGGTCACAGATCCAGGGGGGATCTCGTGTGATGGTGTTATTTAAGACATTTAAGGGGTTCTGGAAGATAGGCTATCAGAAATTGTTTAACCTGTATTTAAGCGCTTCCCCTATCTCTCTGCAGCAAACAAACAAGAAAACTAAACACCTGAACCAGAGATACACTATTATCAAATCCAGGATCTTAGCTGGAGTCCTCGCTCAGTATTAACACTGGTATCGAGCATCCTCCCTGAACAGTCTTTTAAAAAAATATCAGTTTAAACGAAACCAGTGAAACAATTTACAGTCAGGTCTAAAGCAAACAACAGAATTGGTGTCCAATGATGCCAATTTTCTACTCCACTGGTTATGCAAGACCTCTCCAACCAGATGACAGATTTAAAAAATAAACGGGCTTAAAATCTCAAGGATCAGGAATTAGATCATAACTTCTACCATGCATAGATCACGTCTATTTTACACCCATCCTTTCTCTCCTTGCACACATCCATCCCACTCTTTACACCCACTCGCTCATCCCTGACACCACCCATCCCTTCAAGGACAATGGCCACATGTACAAACTGTAAAATCTTGCTCTGTTTTATTTACATCCTTCAATAAAACTCTTATAATATACACGCCAATATGGCATAATTTACACAAATATTATATACAAAACCCAAAACTTGAAAACACTATTCTTTTTTACATTTTGTAATTTTTTTTTTCATTCTACGAATGTCGATGGATAACAAGAACAAAGCGAAATGCAATGATTATGTAACATGAACGAGGAATTCACCTAATCTTTCAGCTTACAACTACAAAACTTGTGAAAAATTCTGATACAGCAAGCTTGAGCTTAGGCATATGTAACAATGAACATTATAGGTACAAGTGTAAACAGTCGGTTTAAGTCCAAGAAAATGTTCACGATCTCATAGTACACAAGGCCCAGGTGTTTCAAGACTTGGGTCTACTGCATACATTTCTGTCCATGAGCATCTTTGCGGGAGCACACCAGCCATGTAAGGGTAGTCAGATCCTTCTAAAAGTACTCTTAGCCTCATGGCAACTTTCCGACTGTGTACAGAACCACCGAGAAGCACGCACTGCACGCCGTATGGTCTCCAGGTGAAATTACTGCCTGAAAAGTGGTGTTTCACAGTCGCAAGTGAAGGGGGAATCTCAAATCCAGCTTTGTCCGTTACCAGGAGAAATGCGTCTGCCTCCTTTACTTTCCGTTCCAACAATTTTAGAGGTTCCTCGAACACTTGGCACAGGCATGCTTGCGTGTCTTCATACATCAGTAATGGCACACTAACATTGGCGCATTCTACAAAGAAAAAACAAAAAAGAATTTAGGTCAGAAATGACCAATATATCGATATTTATTACATCCACGCAAACATTAGAACAGGCCGTATTGTAACCGGAAGTCCATGCCCAGTGATTTTACTGTAAGGCCAAGCACATTTCCGGTTCTTAACAATACGTGGTACATGAATATTCAACAGATATTTTCAAACATAACCCGCTTAGGCCGAAAAACAAATTACAACGCGAGAATATATAACAATTTCGCTGCATGAAAATAGGAACTGGGAAAAGGGATCGTTTGTCTGTTTGAACGGTTTTGCAACATCAAATGATTTTGCTTGACAGCTCGAAGCTACTCAAACAGAAAAAGCAAACCTGCCGCATCTGTCGCATCAGGTAACATACAAGATTGGAACTATTTCACAGGACTGAAAAACGGCGAGGAATCCTAAAGACTTCATGAAAGCGAAAATGCATTCGTTGTTTCGTGGAGATAAAATACGAGGTGTTTTTTCAGATAAGCTGTCGCCGCAAATTTAAATTACAAAAAAACATTCTTTTGTGTAATTAAAAAAAACAAGTTCGATCGAACAGATGACGAGTTCAGAATGTTATTTTGGGCATTACAAAGAAACTTAAATTAGAAAAGTCTCCTTTGTATTCAGCAATTTTAACGCCTAGCCTTAACTAACCTATTTTGGTAGTTAAATCCCGGGGTGTTATCGGTGTTTTTACAATTAATATCGCGCGGTCTATATTTAATTACCAAGGAAAAATTGTTTGTCTTGAAGGGTTGGATCACAGCCAATTTTCTTCAACATTTTTTTTTTCTGCTGGGTTTTTCCCTCTAAAGCTATTGAATAGAAAGGGACAGTCAAAAGGCGAACAGAATTCCAACTTACCAAATAGAGTTATTTGATGTCCCTCATTGCAGAGCTGTTTTAACATATACTGAGCCTGGTTGAGGCCGTGGTTGCTGGACGCAAAATCCGCGAACAATACGATCTTCATGCTGTTTGGAGATCTGGATATCTGCGGCGAACTCCAACCCTGGAAGAAAGAGAGCATTTGAAATAAGCATTAATTAGAACACATTTATCTGCTCGTAAGAACTGCAAGCTAATGGGAACATTGCATCATAAAACTGAACAAGCCACCACGGGATTTGAGCGTGTGCTAATAAACGCTTAGAACAGCCGACCAAAAATAAATCTTACATGCGAAAAGGTAAATATCCCTGGAAAAGGCAGATCACGAGGAACAAAAACAGCTAAATTCCGTTCGATTTTTAACATCTACTTGTTTATGGCTCAGCTTTGACAAACACTGCACATCACTGGTGTAAATTATTTAGTATTTGTCAGGGATATCGGTCACGTCCGCAGCGGTCAATCTTTTTTCACCGTACCGTAAGTTGAGCTTTATGACAGCAAAGTGACGAAAATTCTCCAGAGCGATCTCAGGACGAAAGGTTTTCAAATAACATTGTAATCTATGAGAACAGAAGAGTTCGAAGCATCGAGTAAATCACCTTTGTGAAGATATTTGAAGACCTTCGCGTGAATCCGGAACCTTTGCTCGCGAAGACCCTCGATCGACTGAAGCGGACTCGCGCGAGGAAAAAAATCTTTTCATGAAACTCGACACCAACACATCTTAAATGTATTTTAACGGATAAGATCGTTTTACCGCAGATCTCTCAGCAGGGTAGGCAAATCGCTCTAATCAACACATATGTCCGTCACTTATCCAAAATCGACTGCACAGTTGCCCGTGCCGAATTTCACGAAAGAAATTGCTCACGTATCGCAGCCCGCAAATTGCACAATAGAACACGAGAATTTCTATCCACGAGGGCCATTTTAAAAACAAAGTCGCTTCGTTCGCAAAACGTTCGAAAAGATGCAAACGCATGAAATTTTTGTGAATTGAAAGTGCTAACAAGGCGATTTCGAAGCGATTTCATCACCGCTAGCTTCTGAACGTCTCTGTAGGTCTCGCATTTGCTTTACGAAACGGGTAAATTACAAACTTTTCGACAACAGCATTTGTCAACGTTCTCGGTTAGGCTTTTGCATCTAAATCAACCGACTAAAACTGCTTTAAACTGCAGCGCAGCCTTGAAACAAACAAGCCGGTGCGAAATCTACATCAAATTTATACGCGTTCATCGCAGCTCGCTCTTTAAATGAAGAGAAGGATTTTAAATTGGAATTGAGAGCGAAAACAAAAACTTACCAGGCTGGGGCTTGACATGTGTGTGTTTCCTTTGCACATTCTGTTCTAAATCAGCTTGTTCTACACCGTCCCTGCTTTCACAAACTTTCTATCTCGCCTTGCACATAAGAAAGCACGAAAATTTGTTTGTTCGTCAAGTTTTTATGTGCTTTGACAAGCGCTGTGACGTCACGACACGGATGAAAGCCAATCAATGCAATATCACGCCTGGCACGTTCTGATTTATATCACGCCTTCTCATTGGCTAGTCCAACATGTTATGACATAAGGGTTGAAAGCTCAGATGACGGTTACAGGCGAGGTCTGAGTTAATGATTTCTTTAATGACAATAGAATAAAGCCTAGAATATTCATGGTGAATCGAGACAAAGAGAAACTCTAAGAACGGGCGCTTTGTTATTCTACTGAAGTGAAACAAAAAGAACTCGTGATATGCGAGAAACAAAACGCAAAACGTGAGAAAAATAATGAAATGTTTCATCTTACATCTGATAGGTCGTTTCGAATACAATGCTTGCTTGTTCTGTCACCTTTTGTGACCAAGATTAATTTTGTAATTAGTCCACTTGCAGTCGGCTTTTTCAGCCTTTTTCGCTTATCAAAGAAGACCAAACTCCATGAAACGATTGCGTCAGTCCATTCTTTGCTAAAGCCCGTTCTAAAACGCTTGTTGTTTTCGATTTTAGGGCATAATTTTGCTCTCATGTTGGAGTTCACGTAATTGGCTTGCATGTGCTACGTGCTCGCAGAAAGCCTGCGAACGTGACCCCATTTCAGGTCTGTATTTACTTATCAGCTGGAAGCAAAGGAGCTCGCTTTCAACTGCACTCGCAAAGCTGCACCAAATGTTTTCATTTAAATCATCAGTGCTTGCTTTTTTTGTGGCTCCGTTCTTGATTTCCACTCCGGAAAAAAATAAAATAACCGAAAACAAGAAGTACTGATTATTTTATAAGCGAAAGAAAGACGAAGGAAATAAATGCAATATTACTTGGTTCGCAACTTATTTAGTGCTAGTAATAAACATTTTTTTTGGTTAATATTGGTTCATATTCTTCATCCTCATTTTTACCGAGAAGCAGCAGTTTTAATGCTTTTAAAATCCGTTGTCCTTGTTTTATGTTTTCGATCTTTATTTTCGCCCCCATAAAATTACAAAATACTGAAATGAAAAAGAAAAAATGCTAAAGAAATAAATTCAATATCACAGACAATATTGTGAAAGTACGTACCGTGTTGTTTTCTGAGCGGATATTGGACGTTATTAGAGTTTTGTTAGCTTTGATTTGCTTGGTGAGGCGTCGCATGGCATAGAAGTGTTGGGCAACAGTAAAAAAAAAAACTGCATTTGTTTATAAGTCTTTATTACATGTTCCGCCATGTCAGCAGAAATAAGTCAAAACTGAGCTCAGATCAAAGAATTAGTCAAAACCTGTTGATATTTGAAGACAATCGGACGCAATCTCAATGCTGGATATGCGCCATAAAGCGGATTAAAATAGCTATTACTAACTGTTATGACAGAAAAGCGGTTAACCACTTGTTTAGTGGCGTATGCGCAAACCTACGAATTGAGATTTGCAAGCATACTTTTTAATTAGCCACACCGTGGTTAATTTGTCTTTGAAACATTTATTTTTGTTTTCCAGTTGATTACAAAGCTGGAAGTTTGCCTTGTAATTCAGTTTAATATCGGCTACAGGTCAACTGAATCTTTGCCATGATTATCGAGTTCGAATGCAAAAAAAATTGTTTGTCACATGACTAATTGTTGTTCTTTTCAACACTCCCCCGACCCACCCACAATAATCCTCTGCAGAAAACAAATTTAGTTTTTTCCTGTCCATAAAACAGTGCTTCTGTTCGATTGTTCAAGTATCCGGTTTATTAATTCATTCTATTGTTATCCAGAAAATCGAAAACCGGACAAAGACAACATTGAATTCGCATAATAAGGCAAGTTTGGACAAAACCTCTTAAGAACAAAAAAGAGCTGTTTTTGCGTCTGGCAAATAATCCAATATTATCGGAATTTTGATTTTCATTTCCATCGGGTTCAAAATAAAGTTTCGCTCACCGGATCTAGCCCTTCTCGACTTTATTTTGACACACAAACAGCGTTTGATTCACAGAATGCTTGACCGACGACCGCCTGAATAATAGGTAGGAAATGAACTTCTAAACTAAACAAGAAGTCTTTGTTGTATCTAACCTATTGTGTAAGTAAGGTAGGGTGATATATTAATTATGAAACATTTTGAATCACTCAGCTGTAATTAATTATGGAAATACTTCAAGACCGCTTATCACCACTGCACGACCAAAGAAAACTCTATCCTCAGGATAACATTTTTACAAAGGATCGAAAAGGAAAAGGACTTTACGTTGCTTTGAGTTAAGAGGTCAAGTTGTGAACTTGTTATGTGGTTTCCCTTGCACGAATTCGATTAAACTGTTTCTGGATAGAATGATTCAAGAACGCCGAAACTAACGCTTTTGTTAAGGATCTTTAAGATTTGTTACTGGTTATATTTCGAATGGTTAACTAACAAAGTTTTGTTCCACGCTTCGCAACAAATTTTCGATATTTTAAACCATTAAATCGCTGTAAAATGCTAAGTTCCCCTTAGCGAGCTTTGCAAATACGTTTTTTTTTTCAGTTTTGCGAGGGCGTTGTTTAATTACGTGACTCGCTAAACATGGATTTTTTGTGTTAATCGGATAATTTTAAGCAGTTTGATTTCGCCTGCTACGAATATAAGATAATGCGAGTTTATTTAACATAGTTTTCTTTTGTTTAAAATGTTAAGAAAGCTCTAAAACAGTTTATGTTCAGTTGAAACAAACTTCATTGGTACCCCGTGGTTCTTTTGTCAACTTCAATTTTTTTATCTTTCTTTAAGATAACACAAATCAAAATATATTTTAGCAAAACGGATAAGATATGACAGTGATCCCTCTCATAAAAAATAGTCCTTAGTTAACCTTTTAAGTGCCAAACGTCATTGAAAGTTTTGGTAAAAAATTCCATATTTCATTTTATAAAATCAGTATTGAAAAACAAATGGTACCGTGCAAAAGTACTGCCGAAGAGGTTTCATTTGAATGGTCACACCATAGGATTTCGTTGAGAAACTCAAAAGCTAAGAACTACACTGCAAGTCCCACTGAGTCATAATTTAATTTGGAAGTCACTGGAGAGGGATAATGTCCTGAGGCGGGCCTGAGTCCAAGTTCATTTTGCGCAATGTGCTTTTACGAAATCGCGGCTTTTCAAACCCATATAACAAATAACACATTTTTAATACTGAAATAAAAAAGAAAAGTCAGAGATGACTGACTAAAATTAGTTTAAAAAAACTGTCTTTCCGGCTGTTTATCAAAATTTGCGCATGCTGGCTTCCTTTCGTGAGAAAACTGGCGTCTTGCTGTCTTGCATGGTGACAGACTAGGTGTTTTGGTCAGCTACAACTGAAGGGCTCCCTTAATTTATAGTAAAACATCATTCAGTCTTCTCAATCGGATGTCTTTTCCAGTCGAATTCGTTCTTCGCGTGCTTTTGTAGGAGCTTGTAGGCAAGTTTGCAGCCTGAATTGAATAACTATTGAGTATAAATGACCAGATACGTATTACGCTTAGATCGTAAGACAATCAAGACAAACCTTCATCATGTTTTGATAATTCTTCACTGAAAAATCACGTCGTGTTCAGCAGATGAACTACTAGCTGCGACTGATTCAATCGTGAAACCGGTTCTGAATGGATTGCGGATTACAGTTGTACTTACTGGTATAGTTAAGCCTTAACCCCTTGATTCCAAAAAGTGCCAAAAATCACTGAAAATTCAAGAAGAATCCCAAATTTTATTTTGTAAAATATCGAGAAACCGGCGAATGGTACAGTGCAAAAGTGTTGCTGAAGAGGTTTCATTTGAATGGTTACACTATAGGATTTCGTCAACAAACTCAAAAGTTTTAGAACTATAAAAGTGCTACAAAAGTTTTAGAACTACAAAAGTTAAAGAACTACATTACGTGTCTCCATAAAGTTGAAGTTGATCTGCACGCCCGCAATTTTAAGCGCCAAAATACAAAACAAAAATACCAAAAGCACCACAGGAACATCTTGCTAAACATGCAGCTTTTATTCTGACGATGTCTCGATACTTGAGGACTTTGTCCACATTCGCGACCGTGAAAGTTTGACGGACATGGAAAGCTGCACGATCACGACTCAGCTGAAACTGACAGTCCTTTCATTCAACACATGAACCAGTTCAACAAGTCACGCGCGGTCCCACTCTAATCTCCAGGGCATTTTGACAAATGGACTGACGAAAGAGGTTTCGTCGAGCTCTGTGAAAATTAGGCAAAGTTTCGAGCAAACATATACTCGACTGAACCACCAGAATAATATTTGAACAGTGATACCGACAAGAACTGATCATGCTGCGGAATGCTCCGATCCGAAATAAAGCTATACAAAAAAGACAGCGTATTTTCACAGTAACAAAGCAACATTTTTGCTCCGGGGTTTTTCTTTGCTAGTCACGAAAATAAAGTATTTTTTGTAGCGTGCATCAGTGAACTGAACTGATAATACTGTACGTGATGGTCTGTTAAGATTAGCCGCAAATGATTGCAAGTCACGATCCGTCGAGGAATCAGTCATTAAGTTAAAACAATATTCTTGAACAAAAACAACGATATAGAGCCCACTTATAATCCGAAAAAAAAAACTAACAGAGTGTATTTGCATACAAAGGGAAGAACAGGAAAACTTCTCATTTCAACGATTTTGTTTTATAAATTGCTCAAAGGTTAAGGAAACAAATTAGGATGTTGAACCGCGGTGCGATTGAAAATCCATCAGAAATGAAACTCATAAAGGTGAACGTGATAAAATTGCAGAATTTAATATAACTAATAGTTTCTATTGGTATTGAAATATAAACACGCTTTCTGGTTGTGTTCCGATAATAACCTCAGCTAGAGTCACGTTTGTTAATTTTTTTTATTCAATTTTCGTGCGACAAAACATGTACGTTCGTTGCGAAGCGTCCAGGCTGACCAAGAGGAAGGAAGGCGTAGGTTTGGGAACGAAACGCAAACAAAAGAATCTCAAAAGACCGGCAAATCCTGAAAAACTCGAAACCTTGAAGGACAAATTTACAACATCCAAAATAATACTTTGATAAGCAATTAGATAAAGTAGATAAAGTCATACGAATATTAGTGAAGGGTGCGCTGAACAATCCTAAATTTAAACCGGCTTCACCTGTTCAAGGCCAGCTTCTTGGACAAATTTATAGTTACATTAAATTCTCTAAAGGCGTGTTTGTTTTTAAAAATAAAGTACTGTAGAATAATGAATGAAGCGATAACAGGGAACTAAAAGCGGTATTCGAATGTTAAAGATAAATTCAATGAACTTATTGTTGACCGATTAAAATTAACAATTGTCTCTGTTTTAAACACTGTTTTTACCTCGAAGGCTCCAAGTTTTGAAATACAATACATCAAACTTAAAAGGAAAACAGTCAGTTCATTTTCAAATGCTTCCTGTTCCAGCACCTTGACAATTTTATAATTACCTTTCGCCCTGTTTGGTCTCAAAATTAACGGAACAAAAAATGGCAAGATGAAACCTGGCCCGTTAAAATATTAAAATTTATATACGCGCGCAGACGTCTTTTATTTCCTTTGTTCACGAGGAAACAAAAATGAATTTGCGCACAGTCTCCTGTTTCCCTAATTTTTGTGGTCCCATGGGCAGACCAAATGCCGTTGGAATCGATTTCAATTTGAGGCAATGTATCACAATACAGAAAATGTGTTCTAAGTGCTATATTTTTGAAAAGATACTAAATAAATTGATGAACGTATCTTGTGTCTGGTTTTGTGTTTAGTGCTGTTTGTTTCCCCTACCAAGAGCCCTTTCGAGGCCGTTTAAATTTGGCTAGTTTTTATATCGAGTTTTCCTGCCAAAAAGAAAAAAAACGCTCATTTGTCTTATTGGAAGCGGAACACAACACCAGACACAATGTAACTCATCTGTTTTTCTTTTTTTAGAATATTTTCAAAATACAGTACTTAGAACATATTTTGTGTATTCTCATACATTATCTTAAATTGAAATCGATTCCAACAGGCGCTGACACCTATAGAGTCTGGGCTGCCTGTGGTGGTTCTAATTTTGGGGTCTGATGAAATCCTAAATACCTGGGTAAATATATGATTTTCAAATGAAAATTATATTGAGCGGTACCTTGCAGGTCTGTCATTAGAAGCCGACAACTGCAGTGAAGATAATCAGCAACACAAAGTTTGAAAATAAATTGACTAAAGCGGAACAAAATACCATGGAAGCTATCTTGAGTTTAATTTATGACCTCCTATTTTCCTCAGGTTAAGCCGTGCTGCTGTTTATTGCGTAGAACTTTCCCGTGGTATCGATGTGGTATTGTTTATGGCGCGGCAAATTAAACTAAAGGTTATTTTAACTTTTTTTGTAGCATTGGGTTGTGTTTTTGATGAAATCCTAAAGTGTGGCCATTCAAATGAAAGCTACTGAGCAGTACTTTCCTGTGGTGATGTTTATTATGCTGTACAAGGTGGTTCTAACTTTCGAGTCTGTGGATGAAATCCTAAAGTGTGACCATTCAAATGAAAGCTATTGAGCAGTACTTTCCTGTGGTGTTGTTTATTATGCTGTACAAGGTGGTTCTAACTTTTGAGTCTGTGGATGAAATCCTAAAGTGTGACCATTCAAATGTCTAGTAAGCAAAACTCTCCTTTGGTACCGTTTGTCAGTATTCTGCGTAAAAGGTGAATCTGACTTTTGTGTGTTGTCGAATCTTTAAATTGAAGCTTTTGAGTACCTGCGCAGATTATTTTTGGATATGTGGAAATTTTAGAAATTTTTGCGAGCAGGTTTCAATTCTCTCTCTGCTTGGTACTTCAGGTGACATTTCAGAAATATCTGGCATAAAAAAATAACAATAAAATAAAATTCATTTCAGAATAAAGAAAATATATTACCTTACTATGTCTGTGGATTCTCCGAAATCCCGCATTCATAATTTCTGAAAAGGAATCTTACCTGAACAGTTGCAGGGTTTGCGTGCAACAGAATAAGTAGCTACTCGGAAAGACATGTGACTGCTTCTAGTGATTTTTTAAGATAATTTTGTCGTCTGTTTTGAGTCTATTGAACTCTCTTTAATTATTTTGCTCCAGCAGTGACAATAGCATTTAAATTTCCGACGTTTAAGATTCGCTGTCCAATAAGCTGTTTAGCCAGAAATTTTAATATAAAGTGCATTTATCTTACTTGAGCGCATTAATGTTTACGCGAAGAAAGGGAGACATTCAATACTCTTTCCATGTCTAATGTTTGGTTTGTACCAGGAAATAAAATAACCATCTGTGATTTCAAGTTAAAAGTTTCATAACACTGAAGCTCAATGTTTTTGTGGAGAAAGGATAAAAATATATTTTTTTTTCATCAATGAAAGAATTAATCCTGCCAAGAGAATTGGGTATAAAAAAAGAGAAGTTAACTAAACAAACGATTAGCGACACCTTAAAAAAATATATTACTTGCGCGTCAAAACAAAACGTTTGTTTGGATCGGTTTTGCACGAATGAAAAAGCGTTGCTCAGCGCTATCACGAAACCCACACAGCTAACGAGAAACGCCATGTCCTCTTTCCGAAAAACTATACATAACATTAAGGCAATTTTAGTTCTGTTTCAGTGCTTTTTCATGCCAGGAAGTATAAAAAGTAAAGTTCGATAATTTTTCTTTTATCTGTAGCTACCAAATTTATACAGTCATATTTATTTTTTCACTGCATGACGTCATTCAACTGGCAGCAATTTTCTGTTTCTGATAAATAACAGCAATTTAGCATTACCTTCATGTCCGTCGCCTTCGCTGAATCACGTGGTATCACTTCATAATTTTTTAAGTTGTTGACATTATAATTTGCACGCAATTTAATTTCCATGTCCAATAAACTCTTCTTCCAAGCAAATGTAACCAGGATCGTAAAATACATTTTCTCAATATAGCTTTCCTGGAAAATGCATTAATTTAAACGCAAAATCGATATTTTTGCTCACTGTTTTCGTTCGTCAATTTCGCCGCAATGAATCGAGAATGACGTCAACTTTAATACCGCAACACGTGCGAGATAAAAGCTTTTATAAATAGGAGACATTGATGTTGCGAATGTTGTCATCACCAAATAACGCAATGAAAAAAATTCAAAAGGCAATAAACAATACTCTCACAACACAATAAACAATAGTCTCTGTAGCACCAAATAATACCAAACATTGCCAAAATGAAACTAGCCAATCACATAAGCGTTATTAAACAAATCCGTGCAACGCTTTCGTCAAACTGAAACCAGCCAATCACAGAAGCTGTAATATGTAACTGTTCCGTGCAGCTCGAGTTGGAAAATAAGCTTGGTTTTCATACAATTAGCACGAAATTTGTATTCATGAAAGTATTTCCTTCAACAAATGTGACATTCGCATTCCCGTTTGAGTTGAGATGCCGTTTCTCGAATTGTTTTCCAAGAAATAAAGTTTTAAAACGCGATATTTTACTTGCATGATATTCTCGCTCAGCGATTTCGTTCAAGAAAATTCGGTTTGAAAGCTTTGACGTCAACCTGCCGCAGCGCATCTGATGAAACAAAAGTAGTCTTTTAGCGACTTAGGAAACATTGTCCCTCAAAATGAAACTAGCCAATCACAGACATCGTAGTATAACGCGGTTCAGGCCGGTCGTGCCTAATGTTCGTCACAGTAAAACATGCCAACCACAGATCTGGAAAGGATAATTATCTTGTTACTTTTCCGTTTCGCTTATGTCGCATATAACTTTGACATGGAAATTTTTCAATCCAACGGCTAAATTTTCTTTCTTTAATTTTTATATTCTAGTTTGAGAATAAAATCATAAATATGGTGTAACATCCACCATTCAAATGAAAGCTACTGAGCAGTACTTTCCTGTGGTACTGTTTATTATGCTGTACAAGGTGGTTCTAACTTGAGTCTGTGGATGAAATTCTAAAGTGTGACCATTCAAATGAAAGCTACTGAGCAGTACTTACCTGTGGTACTGTTTATTATTATATAAACACCAATGAAATACCAGGTGAGCTTTCGCGCGTAAACATCATATCTTCACACGTGAGAATAACATGTTATCTTCACACGTGAAAAGATCACCGTTGCTACTTTAGGACTACAAAAAAAGATTAAAGTGAAATAGTTTGATTTCATTGGTGTTTATATAATAAACAGAACATTACATGGCCGCTTGAAGATACGAAATTTCTCTAACACTCGAAGAGAAATTTCGTATCTTCGCGCGGCCATATAATATCCTCTATTTATGCTGTACAAGGTGGTTATAACTTGAGTCTGTGGATGAAATCCTAAAGTGTGACCATTCAAATGAAAGCTATTGAGCAGTACTTTCCTGTGGTACTGTTTATTATGCTGTACAAGGTGGTTCTAACCTTTGAGTCTGTGGATGAAATCCTAAAGTGTGACCATTCAAATGAAAGCTACTGAGCAGTACTTTCCTGTGGTACTGTTTATTATGCTGTACAACGTGGTTCTATCTTTTAAGTCTGTTCATGACATCCTACCGTGTGACTATTCAAATGAAACGTTTTAAGCAGCTGTACTACTTTAAGGTTCTGTTTATTTTGCTATACGTTCTCCTTTCGTATTATACTGTTCAAAGTGATTATAACTGCTTAGTCTGCGGTATGACAATTCAAGTAAATCTTTTGAACAGTACTTACACTTGGTGCTGTGTTTGTTTGTCGAATTTGTCATTTTCATTTTCGTTTTGTTTGTGGCCGAAAGGGCGTGAAAGGACTGAAAACGGCTCCCATCGAGCCCAGCGGCCATCCCTTTTCTCCGACTTCCGGTTACTTCCACCGGAAGTCTTTACCAGATTACCCACCACCCTGAGGAACCAGGCCGCGCTGCAAAGAGCGAGAACGCAGTCAAATCTGATGCTGGCAAAAAACGAAACCAAGTCCAGAAAAACTCAATTTTATTATTAGCGACAGGTGAACTTCGATTTATTTTATTTTATGCAGACTAGCTATTTTCCAAGACTGTAATTTCATTTCCAGTACTTGTTGTTTTGTCGAACTATAAAATTTGATCTTTAAAGAAAAACCATCTGGCACGTTTGTCTATTGGTGAGGTGGGAACTCCACTTCTTGGGGTGGCTTTAACCCATCATGTTTTTTGCTAGTGTGTCAAAGTTAGGTTAAAATACTGACGTATCAAATTTCAAGAAAAATGCCAAAATATCGAGAACCAAACAACACGTATGAAAAGTAAGGCCCAATAGCTTTCGTTTAAATGGTCACACCGTATGACTTCACGTACTGACTAAATAGTAAGAAACACACGGGACCACTCGAAGTGAAACGGCTGAAAGATACCTAGCAGTATTTTTCTGGTAGTTCTGTTGGTCTTTCATTGTTTTGCGAGGCAATATTTAGGATATTTTTCCCAGTTTAAAATTTGACCTGGAAGCTCTTGCCAGTGAAAGAATCGTGAAAGGACCGGGGTACAAAAATTAGGATTATGTTGCAAAATGAACACAGCCCAACCGAAGTTATTTTGAGAACATCGCCACCCACTCCACCCCTGTCGAACAAGCTGTACCGGGCAGAGGTCTATCATATCTAAAAATATCTGAAAGGACTGCAATTCGTTGAATTTTTAGAGTTAATGTTGTACGGACAACCAGATATTTGTCAAATTACAGTTTATTGTTTACTATTCGTAACTTCAGTTCTAGAGGTATGTTATAACCTCTCCACTGCCAGTAGCGACGAGAATATTGAAAATAAAATTGTCTGTGATCTTTGTTTTCTTCAATAAAATGGCCGTTCTAATTTTTCAGTCTGTGGATTGAATACTAAAGTAGGACCATTCAAATATAAGCTTATGAGCAGTACTTTTATTTATTATGCTGTACAAAGTGGATCTAAGATGCAATTCTAATGTATGATCACTCAAATGAAACACTCGAGGACAACTTACGCCGATGTTTATTACGCTATACAAGGTGGTTCTAACTTTTGATTCCGTGGACGAAATTCAAAAGTGTGAGCATTCAAATTAAAGCAACTGAGCAGTACTTTCCGGTGGTGCTGTTTATTATGGTGTACAAGGTGGTTCTAACTTTTGAGTCTGTGGATGAAATTCAAAAGTGTGACCATTCAAATGAAAGCTACCGAGCAGTACTTTCCTGTGGTACTGTTTATTCTGCTGTACAAGGTGGTTCTAACGTTTGAGTCTGTGGATGAAATCCTAAAGTGTGACCATTCAAATGAAAGCTACTGAGCAGTACTTTCCTGTGGTGCTGTTTATTATGCTGTACAAAGTGGTTCTAACTTTTGAGTCTGTGGATGAAATCCTAAAGTGTGACCATTCAAATGAAAGCTTTTGAGCAGTACTTTCCTGCGGTACTGTTTATTATGCTGTACAAGGTGGTTCTAACTTTTGAGTCTGTGGATGAAATCCTAAAGTGTAGACACCCAAATAAAGCTATCGATAACTACTTTCTCTTGGCATTTGGCATTTTTAGTTTTAACTGTAGGTTTTAATGGCATTGAAAGTGTTAATTTCTCTTCTTTTCCCTCCCTGGTTTATGTATTTGTTTAAGACACACTACTTTTATTCTGTAATATACTCCGACGTAAAGTTCCATGCATTTAACGTCAATCATCTAAATAACCAAACACCCTGGTCGCTTCGAGGACAGGAACCTTAAAATTCGGTATGAAATCAGCTTAGTTCTCGCGTTCCTTGCTATCTCAATTAAAATGTTCTAAATCTCTTGTTATTCAAGTTCATTTATCGCCAATTCTCGGCTGCATATAACGCGAAGTGCCTGGTGACGATCAGTTCTTTCACGCTTGTCCCAGTTCTCTTCAGTTGATTGATGTATTATCTGTCACTGCTAAGCTTCACGGCGTTTGTAGGAGAATTTTCATTTCTTCCAGCACATTGGAGACCAGAGAAGAGTCATTGCTTTTGCCGTCTACAGACACGGAGTGATCCTGTGTAAGGAAAACATCCTGATCAACATTTTATTTCTCATTATGCCATCAATGCGCTGTTGGTAAGACAGGCAACTCGTTTTTCAACCCACTTCTAGCTACTTCTCGGTGTCTGGAAATCCTGATGCAACCTCGTACCCGGGGTATCCTCTTCTCGTTCCCTCTCGCTTCACGGGGGCGAGAAGAAGGGAGACCCTGGGAACGAGGTTGATCCTGATGAAACACGCTTCCTCGTGTTTCATACATTACATGAACATTAGGTAAACGATTTTTCATTTGTCTCACGATGGAGTCACTTTAAGATGTTGATCGCGACGTTTCGACTGCTATTACTGCTAGTCTTCATCAGGCGATGAGGTCGATTGGTTATGAATAACCATCGTGAGACAAACGAAAAATCGTTTACCTATCTTACACACCACGATGAACAACAACCACATTTTTAGTAACATACATGAACATTGTTTTCCTATAAACCTTTCTTTACAGACACGTCTTATTACAGACAGGTCACTTGGTCCCAGAGAGACCAAGATTCGGCATTCAGTCGAACCTCTCTCCTTTTTTCTGAGGGATAAAAATGTCGTATTGGTTCGAAAATAAGGTCAGCTAGAATTTTCGAAAAGGAAAAAGCAAAAAATCAGCAATAAATTCGGGAAATGAGATTCCTTTCCCTGAAAGTTTCTACCGCTGAAATATTCAGCTACAAGAACCGAAAAGCTCAAACTGTATTTAATAGCTTTCACATAGTTTCCTTTAAAGGCACTGCTAAAATGATACGAAGGGGGGAGGGGGGAGGGCGGGAGGGGGAGGGTGTAGGTCGGTCCTTTCCCCCTCCCCAACTGCGAGAGCTTGCTCGCAGGCTGCGTTATTCCAAGCGTTTTCCGGCTAAACATTCCTCGTTGCGTTAGGTGCCACTGTTCATTTTGATACCCCAATCTTATTTTAATCACATTTCCCACATGCTGGATCTTCCCTCCGTATAAACACTAGAAACGTAATATATCCTCACCGGCAATTGTTTGACTAATACACACAGATGATGGCCTTGGATTGAACTGGCGTATAATGATGCACTGGATTCCACTTGTTCTACGACTGAAAATAAAATTCATACAGCACAGTTTATGAGAAATGACGGCTCGATAAAACAATAATCTGCTTTGCAGTTTCCCTGTCTTTTAGTCTACAACACGGATGTCTTTTGCGTAAACGGGAGTGTAAAACGAAACCTGGAATCTTGGAAATGCTAGTGAAATTGAGCAGTACTTTCCTGTGGTGCTACTTGTTAAAGTTTTTCTAACTTTCGAGTCTATGAATGAAATCCGAAAGTGTGACCGTTCAAATGAAAGCTACTGAGCAGTACTTTCCAGTGGTGCTGTTTATTATGCTGTACAAGGTGGTTCTAACTTTTGAGTCTGTGGATGAAATCCGAAAGTGTGACCATTCAAATGAAAGCTATTGAGCAGTACTTTCCTGTGGTTCTGTTTATTATGCTGTACAAGGTGGTTCTAACTTTTGAGTCTCTGGATGAAATCCGAAAGTGTGACCATTCAAATGAAAGCTACTGAGCAGTACTTTCCAGTGGTACTGTTTATTATGCTGTACAAGGTGATTCTAACTTTTCAGTCTGTTATTCAGCTGTCTTTTCATCAGTTATGGTTTTAATCCTGAGTATTATATTTGCAGGTTCTTGCAGACATCACTACAACACTAAAAATAGCGTGATACAAGACCTTTCACGAGGACAAAATCAGAATTGTTTTCCTTGCCAATGTATATTATTCCTTAACCCAACCTAACAAACATACCAATACGATGGCTAATCACACAACAATACAGCATAACTAATGTCTTTTTTAAGATCTCAGGATTGACTCTCGTCCAACATAAATAACACATGCAGAGGCACAACATGATAACATTGATTTATACTGGACGCTTGTCAACGTGCAGTCACGTCCTTTTGTGAACCTTCAACCTTGTTAAGCCTTGTTTCCACTAGCGATATAAGCATAAGCATAAGCATCCCGGGGGGGGGGGGGGTACTCGATATATCCTTGGGTGGGGAGGTGCAGCCCGGCCCCTCATACCCTGACCCTGTTTAAGACAAAAATCGCTGATTCTTCTACCCTGTTTAAGACAGAATTCCGATTTTTGATACCCTGTTTAAGACATTTAACCCGAAAAATTTTTGCTGTAGTTTAGTTCTAAGAACATACGCGCAGGCTGTTTATCGTCCAAGAAAATATACCCTGTTTAAGACAACAATTGATAAAATCGATACCCTGATTAAGACAAAAAAAATGCTAAAATCGATACCCTGTTTAAGACAAAAATCCCGAAAAACACATCCTGGCTGGCCGCACGTCCCCATTAAGCATTTATAAGGGAGTTACCCCCCACCCCCTCCCCCCCCCCCCCCCCGATAAGCATAAGAATAAGTAAGTACAAGCGGAATCATAACAGCGCGTATGTCCAGGGAAAACGGGCCCAACATAAGCATAAACATAAGGATAAATTTTTGCTTTTGTCGACGTTCGTTTTTACTTGACGTTTATAATTCTTATGCTTCCGTTTATGCTTATGTCACTAGTTAAACCAGGCTTTGCAGGTTCAAAGAACAATTAACTACATTAACTATGAGAGACACTTGGAAATAACTGAAAAGTAAACAGCAACTTAGTTGAATGGTTATCAACAGACTCACTTACAGTGTAACAAACAGTATCACAGGAAAGTACCGCTCAAAAGATGGTCACAATTTAGAATTGTATCCACATGAAAGTAAGAATCGCATAACGTGTATCGAGGCTTGGCTCTAAGGCCAAAGAAGTTTATAAAGCCTATATAAAACATCCCCTTTACACAAAATCCATTTACGACTATCTTACGCGATAATGGAGTTCGTACTCTGCCAAATTCATACAATACTATGACCAATTAGCATTTTTTAACAGTTAAAATTGTCCTAGAAGTTTAGAACATGTTTAAAATTCTAAAGACGTTTTTCATGTTGTACGCGACAATCGGAAAAACTCGTCGGTGTGATTTGATTTAATTCGTGTTATAAACATGGCGCAGGTAAGCGTCGGAAGCAAACGACACAAGTCTAAATCGGTACTAAAGTCTTTACCACCATATGTAAGTTTAAAAGACTTTCGAAAAGTAATGACATTTCCTTTGGTTTGAAATTTACTGAGTTTTATTTTTGTATATAGCCTGCGGTTTTGTTGGCACGACTATACATTGTATATAGCCTGCGGTTTTTTTGGCACGCGCGACGCTGAATTTGCGTGCGGCGAAATATTTCATTGGTTTGGCACGAATAAATACAAATGCAAAAACAATCGTGTCTTGGCTTTCACCTTTCCCTGTTTGACAACACTGGTTGCGTCTTTTCTATCACACTATATCATAATATGTTATTGTTGTGAACAGTTTCGTGAGCTTTAATGTAACAATATATAAAACGTTTTAACAACACTGGTTGCGTGTTGTCTTTAGTTTATCGTGCTATATCATAATATGCCATTATGATTTGTTCGTGAGTTTCAATGTAAAAAAAACCCCTCATCTTGTACAGGATAATAAACCGCACACATGAAAAAGTACTGCTCAATAGCTTTCGATGAATGATCACACTTCAGGATGTCTTCCACAAACTCGAATTCCAATTCGATGTTTGGCTTTAGCACAATGCTAGGAATTAGACAACTATTACCAGCTATATTGCAGAAAAAGCGGTGCTCCATGATATGGCCTCTCATTAAAAAATTAATGATGTGCTTTTGACACCAGTATGTTGGCTATTTTGTTGCAAAATAGATTTGTTATTTGATAACTGCTCACAGAGGCTGTCATGGATATTTTTATTTTGTTTTCACTCATCTGCGCTAAATTTAAAACTAAGTGTCTATTCTCACGGCATGCTCTCAGTACTCCGGAAAAATATATCAAGTGAATTCTCGAGTGGAGACTGAGAAGTAAAATAACTGCTTTCAGGGATTTTCCAAAGACAACAGGAAAGAGCATGAAAACAATTGGCCCTGTTTTTTTTTTACAAGTTACAACTGTTTCCAAAGTGGTCATCTGTAGCGATACGTATTTACAGTTTCCGTGAACTAGCAGAATAATTTTAAACAAAACCGGACCATTATATTTTGGTTGGTATTGATGCAAAGGATTGTTGTGGCTTTTTAACGTAATGCTAAAAATAGTCAACAGAGCCCCTCTAAACGAGCAAAAATAAACTATATTATGCAGTGAAACCGTTGCTACTGGATTTGATATCTGGTTAATTGTTGAATGATATACTTTTTGATACCTCTATGTTGGTTTTTTCGTTTCTTGAATTAATAATCAGTGGTAATTAGCTATATTGAAGTAAAACTTTTGCTGGTTGATATAGTCTCAGGTTAATTATTGATATGCTTCATGTTGGCCTTCTCGTTTAATACTTGAATTAAAAACTGTGTAAACCAACAAAAATAACAAATGGCTGGCACTGAACTCTACTGCAATGATACCGTTGCTGTTTGATAGTGGTCTGTGACTACTTTATCCAATACACAGTTAGTGAATTAAATTCAGCCACAAGGCAAACCAAGGGCGATGACAAAATTTGCAAGCGTATGTTTCTTATGAATGGTAAATCAAAGAGTGCTAAAAACAAGAAAAAAAATCAACAAAAAATCCCAAATTTCATTTTGCAAAACATTGAAAAAAAAAAAAACTAATGGTACCATGTAAAACTACTACCGAAGAGGTTTCATATAGGTTACAATATAGGTTTCGTCAAGACTCAAAAGTTAGAACTACACTACATGTCTCCATAACTGACTCTGTTTTGCGTGGGAACGTTGGCCTTTTTGTTGCTTAAAAACATTTTAAACTAGCAAACATAAACAGCACCAGCGTTTTGCAGTGATATGTTTTTTTTGCACTTTTATGTTGCTTTCCTTTTTTTTTTTTTTTTGGGGGGGGGGGGGGGGGCAATGAGCCGAGGAAGAACTCAAAGCCGATAATATTTGCACGTGCACGTACACGTGCTAGCTTCTGATTGGCTGAGAAGTTCAAAAAGCCAACAGAAACATGTCAAGATTTTGGCGCGTGGCAACAGTGTGATCTTTTGTTTAATAACACTCGGCTGGGGAAAGAAGTCTTGATGTCTAGCTTCATGCACGGCACTCAAAAGGAGTCTCGCTGTCGGGTTTGAATTAGACACTCGAAGTGATATGGGGTCGAAAACCGATACAACAACAAACAGGAAGTCAGTTGGACTAGAGAAGTTCTGATAGCCTCGGTAAAATAAAAATATTTTTATGTGAGGATAGACAGTGCTGTTTAATAAGCTGATTTATTACAATCGGTAAAACGAGAATCGGTTGTTGAGGAAGGACAAGGACTGAAGAAGTTTGATTATAGGCTACCTTTCCCTCTAAGATCCAAACCTTTAAGAAGCTATTTTACCATTTTTATTGTTACTTAAAAAAGCCAAAGACATCATTATATCAGTGAAAAGCCAAAAATTATGGTCCAGTTTTGTTTAAAATTATTCTACTAGTGCTCTAAGAGTAAATATAAGTGTCTTGGGCTGCAGATGGCCAGGATGGATTTTAAAGTTTCTCAAATCGTGTTTCGGAAAACTCGCTAAAACTATTATTATAGTTAATTTTCTCTTCGAAAATTCACTTGGTATCCTCATCTTAGTGTTCTATAAGCATTTCGTGTCGGACAAAAGTACTTAGTTTCAATTTGAGGCAAGCTGGATAAAACTTTTAAGTCTGTGAATGGCACATTTTAGTGCTTGAGTGTGACCATTCAAATGAAAGCTATTGAGCAGTACTTTCCTGTGGTGCTGTTTATTTTGCTGTACAAGGTGGTTCTAACTTTTGAGTCTGTGAATGAAATCCTAAAGTGTGACCATTCAAATGAAAGCTACTGAGCAGTACTTTCCTGTGGTACTGTTTATTATGCTGTACAAGGTGGTTCTAACTTTCGAGTCTGTGGATGAAATCCTATAGTGTGACCATTCAAATGAAAGCTACTGAGCAGTACTTTCCTGTAGTGCTGTTTATTAAGCTGTACTAGGTGGTTTTAACTTTAAGGTGGGTGGACGAAATGCAAGTGTGCGCATAGAGATAAAGCTATTGAGCAGTACTTTGTCTTGATGTTTTATTATTTCTGTACGAAGAACAGCTTGTGTTCATTACCTGCAAAATGTAGAAGAATACAAATCTTGGTAATTATTGAGCTAAACTCTGTCGTTTCTGGAGTTGTAACCTGCAAATAACGAAAAAATATATAACACACTATTATTAAAGGAACTTGTTAAATGAATAAGAAAATACTGGCAACTCTGAAGAAATCAACTCCGTATAAGCTATGTGATACTAATCAGAGTTGCAGAGTTTTCTTGGCTAGCCTGTGTGTCGGAGGTCACAGGGCACCAATAAACTTCTTTTTCTGGGTCAAATATCTAAGACAAAAGAGCCCCATCAAAGGAACAGTCAAAATGGGCGTAGTGTGCACAGCCCCCGAGTGTACTTGTTAAACTATTAGGGATTCGCTGACAGTTCCACTACGGTATTCTTTAGACAAAAGAGTTTTAATGGGCGTGGTATGCACAACCCCTGCCTGATGATGCAAAAATGTTAGGAATTCCCTTACAATTCAACTACAGTATTTTTTTAGTGTGTTACGCTTCACACAGGACAAATACCGAAGATAAAGAACCTCTTGAAAGTAACCGTAGAAATGGGCGTGGTGTCCCTAGCCCCTGATGTTGCTTAAATGTTAGGGATTCACTTATACAACTATGGTATTTTTTGAGTATGTTACGCTTTACAAGGGGAAACAAACAGTAAACACAACAAACCTTTACTGAACTCTTGTTAGCTAACGTTCCACTTCCTAAAAGATTGGCGAAATCGGTGCTGTAGAAACACAAAATGTTATTAAAAGGGACATTCTTTATACAATAACGAAACCAGTTAAAATTAAAGAAAATAGATAGATCAAAACTTCAAAAAGAAACAAGCTTACCTCGATAGCGGCGTGGATATCAGAAATGACGAGCAAGGCAAAAACACGGAAAAATCCATCTTTTCGCTCGTGGAGCCCTCATCATCCTGCAAATAAATGGATTAGGAAATAAGAATAGCTTTTTACATTTTAGGGTTCTTATAGATCTTTCCCGCATTCCTGCGAACAAAGGCATCAACTGGAGGCTGGGGTGGACAAAATACAGTGATTTGTATGAAATTGTCCACCCAAGCCTCGACCTCGTTTCATTGTGTGTACTCACTGGAGTGGAATGCGGGAAAGGTCTGTTACTTGATATTTTTAGCTTTTTAGACAAAATAGAGTTTCTTTGGCTCTAGTAGTCGCTGAATGCTATTCAAGGGTCACTGAGTTAATTTCCCAGTCCGTGATGTTATGTGAGCGCGAGTCTACAGTGAGCATGGCTTGCGATATAGTGTTTCTTAATTACGGCTTAAAGTGTTTTAAGATCCAAGTCTTTTTGCGGAAGTTGTATAAGCAACGCCTAAAAACCCCATTTTACGGGGGAGGGGGAGGGGAATTAAAGTTGACTTTTGCACAAATAGTCTCAAGAACAACTGGTCGAAAACAAGATGCCCGAGGTTGAGAGCCTTCGAAATACGTTAACACTTTTTCGAGGCACTTGATACTGAATTTATTTTAGTCAAACTACTATATTTTAGAACTCCTACGAGCGACCAGCACTTCTAGGCGACCGCATTCACTGACATTTTGGGTGGTTGTACATGAAATGTGCTTAGTGAACTGGCTTTGTGAACTGGAGATGTGCTCAGTGAACTCAGTTTAGAACCCACTTAAACGATAAAAAATGTACCAAGAGAACCGCGCATCACTTCCAGCCCCTCCCCCCTTCCCCCGCTGCCTCTCTCTGTGGGACAGGGTAAACTAATACTTGGATTGTAACAAGTACCTTTATGACGTAGGTGAGTGTTCCCCGGAGCTTCTGTGACATAACTATGCTCTCTACAGTGAAAGCAAACTGCCCTTCATTTGTAGAACCTGCATAATGAACAAAAACAGAGTTCTACTTGATATAACCATACACATCAAAATAACTCGTCACTTTATTCAATCTACTGTTAGAAAAGGAAGGGCGAAACCAACATAAGAAAAAGACCACAGAGAAAAATTGCAGAGAGCCTCTTTCTAAGTGCATAATGCGTGCGATTTGGACCACTGAGGAAGAATACAATAGTTTGATCGAGCAGGCCTGCAGAGATAGTTCAGGATGGGCGAGTAAGAAGTGAAAAGCATTAAAATTTTAAACCCAAAATTGTTAATGGAGAGATGAAGTTTAGTTCTACAAAGCAACTTGATGATATACAAAAACGGTCTTCAACTTCAACTTTATTAAGTGAGTAAAGCCAATAGACGTCACACTAACTGTAAAACTATGTATACAACATAATAAAATACTATTAAGATATGTATAATTATAGATTAAAAACACTCGTTCCCTTCAGTTTTCTTCGCTTTCTCTTAAAATTACATGAATGAAACTTATTTCACACTTTAGAGTAAAAGAAAGAAAAGGATCAGAACAGTGCATGTCTCGAACCAGAGTCGTACCTCCTTTTCGTAACTAACATCCATATCTGCTAGACCAACGAGAGCTAGGTGCAGGAAGCTAATACAACGATAAAAAATAATACATTGTGTAAAACACATAAGGTGTCCAACGTTAGTTTCAGAGATGGACACGAGTGTTAACCATACGAAACTGACTTAGTGACCACTCACCTGGCAAAAGATGGAAAGGGACTGGGACGCTATCGTGCGATGAGGAACCAATCTGTGAACGAGAAAATTCGGATAAAACAAACCTCAACAAAAATAAAGCCCAAACATACAGTGTAACTAACTTATGATACATACACTAATGTAATAAAACAACAGGGCTTGATTTTCAACAGGCTGTGTGAGCATCACATTGTTGGTTTTCTATTCATTTCAGGGATTGTTGAAAAACATAAAACGGCAAAAAAGTGTTATTAAAAACGAAAAAAGAACGTTGGATCAAAAAAAGCCAACACAAAATAGCATAAACTTACAATGTTCATTACATTCTATTGTTTAGTTTTATCAATTCTTGAAAGGGCTTTTCACTGAATTTACAACACAACGCCTAAATAAACAAACTACTACATGTATAATAGGTTTACAAAACACCAAACATCTACATACCGGTCGTATTAGTTTAGTATTGAGCGAGTCTAACACGTTAAATTCCATGGACTTGATATGATGATCAGTCAAATTACTGTGAAATGAATGAATTCAGCGAAAAGTAATTAGGAAAACAATAAAGTAAAACAACACTAGCAAAACAGGAATACCTCACAACACAAAATGAACTTAAAGGAGCTATGTCGCCATTTTAAGCGTTTCTTTAAAAAGCCAAAATACATCTCTATATTACTCAAAATCCAAAAATAAGAACCCAGTTTTGTTTTAAATTATTCTACTAGTGTTCAAAGAGTAAACATAAGTGTTTTGGGCTGCAGATGGCCAGGATGGAAATGGATGCCATTTTGTTCAAGCTTATCGCCTCGTGCCTTGGAAAACTTACTAGAACTCTGAAAGTGGTTTATTCTCTCTTCGAAAATTCACTTGTTATCTTCCTCTTGGTTTTCTATAAGCGTTTCGTGTCTGACAAAGGTATACTTAGTTTCCATTTGGGGCAAATGACATGACATAGCCCCTTTAAAAAACACATCAAACGCCTCTAGAAGAACAAACCTGAATATAATTGAAACTACTACTTGATTTCTATTCTGAGAGGTCACTCTTGTCTCGTACATCTGTAACAGAAACAAGAAAGTAAACAGATCAACAACCCAATTCGATCCCATGCTGAAGATATTTTAAATCTCCTAACTCATCATACAGTTCGTTTAATTGTGCTCGTAAGAGTTCGTGTTCGAGTAAGAGGCTGTTTACATGATACCGAGGGTAGTGGTGGTGGTGGTTGTTGTTGTTGTTGTTGTTGTTGTTTTTTTTTTTTTTTGGGGGGGGGGGGGGGGGGTTGACTTCACAAGATCATCCCGGTTCCCACTTTTGGCTCTGTATTTGTTTTCAAGACACCAGCACAACACCTCATAATAGATATGAACTGTGTAGCGCCAATCGTATCAAATGAATATGTTTGAAAAAAGTTATAAAAGCGCTTTTGAAACTAAATGTTCAGACGTTTCGGGACTTCTGTCCCTTCCTCAGTGAATAGCACAACACCTCATCCTGGTACGAGTTCATCCCGGCAGCTGTACTGGTTCGAGATTCTCATAGCGGTACAAAAACATACACCAGTACCATTTTAACACAGTACGACCACTCGTTTCGATATGAAATCACTCTCTTGGAAGACTGGAACGGGTAACGTGTGCACAATAGTCGTTATCCAATCCAATACGGTATGTAAATCGGCGTGAAGTGTCTCTTCACAGTCCCTTGATGTAAACGCGGTATGACTTGATACCGGTATCATGTAAACAGCTCCAAAGACATCCCCTAACTGATGATTTACTTTATTCTCATCACCTATCTGCTTAACATTGTACTAACATTGTAAGGAGAAATTAGATGTTGATCACTACAGTTTGGTTGTACATCAAGACAATATTCTTTAGTTCACTTGTATGTCGAATTTTATCAAATACTCTACTGTAACTGTTAGAAAAACTTTGCACACACTAACCAGTCTAAGAGCGCTGCTTTCTGCAAGAACTTTATAAGTTGTAATAATGGCCTGAAAAAGAAGGGAAATCAATGAAAAAAAATATAAACGCAGTGTTGCTGAAAACTGGGATCTAAACAACAAGTTCGTCTCTTCTTGACAACCGCCATTTTGATTTAAGAACCGGTATCCTACCTGGCCAGCGTCTGGAGCAAGTCTGAAGCCCGGGCTAAGTGGGAACGAGAGTTAACGGAGAGTGCACAAGAGTAGTTGAGAGCGCACAAGAATGGCCGAGTGTCTCCAAGAGAGCACGAGAGTTGCCGAGAGCGCACGAGAGTCACCGAGAGCGCATGAGAGTCGTTAAGAGCACACGAGAGTTGCCGAGAATGCACGAAAGTTGCCGAGAGCGCACGAGAGTCGTTGAAAGCGCACGACAATTGCTGAGAGTATATGAGAGTTGCTGAGACCGCACGAGAGCCGCCAAGAGCGTGCGAGAGCCTGAGGCCAAACAAGAGTGAGAGTTCGATCTCTTGTCAACTCTCATTCTCGTTTGGCTCAGGCGAAAAAAAAAGTCTTTTCCCCTTTTTTCCTGCTGCCTTTTAAGTCGTTCCCATTCTACTCAGTGTACATAAATGTCGAGAGAAAACCTGCCTAACCTGTTTCTTTTCTTCCTTGAGCTCCATGATTGACGGCTCTTCCTGTTTTTCTGGTTCAGCTGCAGGCGTCTCTACTGAGTCAGATTTTTCACTGCTTCGTCTCTTTCTTTTTTCCTTTTTTCTTTCCTTTTCATGTTTTTCCTTCTTATCTGATTTATCTTTGCGATGTTTGCGTTTCGATTCTTTAGATTCAGTTTTCTGTGGAAATATTCAAGAAATTAAATCTCGCTTGATTAGAGCAGTTTTCAATCGAGTGTGGTGAAACCAAGACCAAAGTAATTACTCTGACCAATCACAGCAGTCGTAAACAATCCAATGAACCAATCAGAGCTCGAAGCAATTACATGTCGCCGGCGCCAAGCGCGGGAAAACGCGTGCGAGCAAGTCACGATTGGTTTTGGTTTTACTTCTGATTGGTCGAGAAAGTGGCGCGAGATTTTTTTAGCCAATCACAAAGCGTAGCAATGAAAAACCAAAACAATTGTGTGATTACTTTTCACACACTGCTCTGTAATCATCAATTACTTTCTCATTTAGAAGCATTTTCAAGAAAGAAGTGAAAAACATATCCTGAGCTTTACCTCAGATTTTTTAGCATTTGTTTCTTCTCTTGGTGATTTTTCTGGTGAAGGTGTTGCAGGTGATTCGACAGGCTAGAAATTGAGAATCACAGAAAAACAATAAATCACCCATAAATACATTAATCACACAATCACTCAATCAATCAATCAATCAATCAATCAATCAATCAATCAATCAATCAATCAATCAATCAATCAATCAATCAATCAATCAATCATCCTTTAAAGTGCACATGAAGTGAAATTTCACTACCGTTTTGTTTTAGGGTTTTATGTTGTTTATATCACCTTTATTTCATTTTCAGTCGTTTCCCTCTTTTGCGCCAAGAGGATCCACTATTTTTAGTGGTTTGAAAACTCCCGCCGGGGCCTGAAATTTGCGACATTTTGAGCACGGCCTAAAAGGTATTTGTGACATCATTCGCGTGTTCGATCACAACAAAACCTGGCGGAGAAGGGGACGAACCCGGGGCTAAAATACATGTCGCTTTCAAACATATTTAATCGAAAGAATCCTTCCAAAGCTGCCAAAACTCCACTGTAAAACAAGTGATGCGCTCAGTTGTAAAGACACTAATGACGTCACTAGAACCCATGTCCTTGTCTAATATGCCCAACTGGCGTCGCTTTTTAAAATATGTTCCCACCACTTCAAGTGACTTTTTTACCCATCAAAATAATTCTTAAAACACCTATTTTTGGTAATAGGCCATTTGCACGATGACGTCACATGACTACAACTACCAGAATCCTTCAGTTTTTTGTTTTGTAGTGCAAATTAGGGCTATTGTTATTTAAACCGCACTGGGATTACAAAATTTACATAAGAAAGGAAAAACGAAATGAATTCTGGTAGTTGTAGTCAAATGACGCCATCGTGCAAATGGCCTATTCAAAATTCAAAATCCTATAGAAACTGTGGTGCTGGCCATTGAAACTGTGGTGCTGGCGAGTGAGGGGGAGGGGGGGGGGGGGGGGGGGGAACAAGAAATTTGGATTTATTAACTGACTTGAAAAGGTAAATTAGCCACTGTAGAGAGACTCAAAAGCTGAGTTTCAAGCGTTAGCTTTTCGTCAAAGCGAATCAGCCAAAACGATTCCAGCATTGTTACAGACAAGGCAAGCTTTTTGTTTTTCACTTAAATGCTACATAGGCTCACCTCCGATGGAGATTTCTTTTCTGGAGTTGAAAGCCAGAAATCCATGTCATCCTAACATTGACAAGAAAGAAGTATGAATGTGTTATTATGTTGATCGTGTTGCCAAAGCACTGTAACCCTATTTCAACTCAATCAGATTTCCATTCAAACGGTATTTTACACCATGTTTGCACCACTTTCAAAATGGTGGCCACGACTGTGAACCCTTGTATTCAAGTTGTAAATAAAATCCTTAAGTGTGGCTATTCAAATGAATGCTCATCAGCAGTACTTTCCCGTGGTGCTGTTTGCCAACTCAATGTTTACAGACAATCGAGCGACAAAGCGATTCGAGAGAAATTGGTGCCCAAATGCTACTACTCGTCCAACGGCTTCTTGTTTTCACGAGTCAAAAATGATCAAATAAAAGAACGCAGCTGATGTTACATACCTGGGGATCACTGGGTGTTTCTGTTGGTTTGAAGTCGTCTAATTCTGTTGCCGTTTTTGAAGGAGTGGTCTGTTCACTTTCTACCCCGTCCTTTGGTGATTCAGGATGTTCAACTTCTCCATTAAACATAAGATTGTCTTCAGCAGCAGCAGGCTCTGTAACGCGATTGCAATAAAGAGAATGCTCAGAGAAAAACTCATATCATCATAAAAACCACAAAGCAACAAGATTGGGTCCAGGAGTGTTTAAGTCCTCCTTAACTATTTTTTTTTTCTTCTTCTGTCGGACTCTCATGCGCATGTTCCCTTACATTTTCTCACTTGCTCTACAATATAACGATCCCCCAAAGTAGCGACCCTCAGAAAGTAGCGATACAATTTGACGGTTGTTAGCAATTCCCAAAAGTAGCAACTCCCCGATAGTAATGACTCCTAAAGCGGACACCTGCGGAAAGATCGCAGGAGCGCTCCCAACAAGTCACTCATATGACTCACAATACAATCTAAGAACGCTCGCTAAAGAATCCTTTTGTAACTGAAGTAAATAAAAGATGGAGTACTTAAGACTGCAAAGGACAGACTTAGCGGTTCGAGGTTCCCTTATAATTACCTCTTTAAATAAAAATTCTGTTGACATATGATGCGATTTTGCAAGGGTGAATCAATCAATATGGTACACTTTTTTGCCACATGAAAGCAATGACTTCCCGAAAGTAGCGATCGTAAAAGGCTGCGAAGACTTGTTATTTTCGGAAGTTTACGGTACTGTTTGACAACAATTATTAGACTATTACAAGAATGGCTGTGAAGGGATACCTTCTTCCTTATGGCGGTGTTTGTGCTTAGATTTCTTGTCTTTGTCATCTGTATCCTTTCTATGCCTGTGTTTACTCTGAAAGTAATATCAATATGCAATAATATTAAAATGATAAAGAAAATAAAATGATACTTGGAAGTAAAAATTGAAGAATGAATGACTGACTGAGAATGACTGAGTGATTAAATGAATGAATGAATGAATGAATGAATGAATGAATGAATGATTGGCCCATTTCACACTAGAAGACGGACAAATCGTCTGGACGGACAAGTCGTCCGACGATTTGTTCGTGTAATTTGAATTCTAGACGGACAACTCACCTTGTGTTGGTCATCGTAAATTCATATCTGAACGAACAAACGGACGATTTTGAAAGCAAGGGGCCTGGCACTAACAGGCTTGGTTACCTTGCTTTCTATCCGCCAATTTGATTTTCCCATAAACCATCACTCCCTTTACTAGTTCCATTCCCCTTAGCGAGTACTGGGACCGAGATACAACCATTTGCTCGTCTGGTGTGAATTTAAAGTCGGTCTTTGGACCACTTATCCGTCTAGACGAACAAATTGTCCTCGAAAAATCGTCTTAATAGACGACCAAATCGACGGACAAAATCAGACGACTTTTACGTCCAAAATTTTGTTCGTCCCGTTTTCACACTAAGACGACTTGTCCGTCTGAGACGAGTTGTCCGTCCAGACGATTTGTCCGTCTCTAGTGTGAAAACGGCCAATGAATGAATGAATGAACCAAAGAACGAATGAAGAATGAACGAACGAATGAACGAACAACAAATAGATGGCGAATGGAACAATAGATGAATAAAAATGGTAGTCATATCCATGACAATTTTACATTAGATGATTCATTTGTAAAGTATTTGTCTCACCTTTTTACCCTCGCTGTCTTTTCTGTGTCTGTGTTTTTTATCCCTGCTGTGCCTCTTGTGTTTTGTTTCCTAGAATTTAACAGCAAGCTCACGCATATATATTTAATATTCAAATTAACAACGGCCGTTTTTACACTAGAGACGCATTATCCGTCCAGACGGATGATGCGTCTGTCATGTTATATGTCTAGTGTAAAGAAGGGATACAACAAGACGAACTACGGGAGACGAACAATGCGAGACACTGCGCGCGGCACTGATAATAAGTAATCAGTACTAGAGTTTTTTGGCGGCCGTGTTGGTCTCATTTTTAACCGTTGTTCGTCTGTTGCCCGTCTTTGTACACACAGACGAGACGCATTGCGTCAAGACGAACTACCGGTATCTTTCGTAATGCGTCTTGAAAGACGCACTACGAAAGATAGTTCGTCTAGACGCATAATACATCTTGTGCCCATCCTTATATTGAGACGCATAACCAGACGAACTACAAATGTTTGCCCAAGTTCGTTCAGATGGATAATGCGTCTCTAGACAGTATAAAAACGGCCATTACCCTATGTCCTAAGTCTCCTCCCAGTGTTAGGGATTTTGACCTTCTATTGGTCACAACCATGGTATAATTCCAGTGTACTTATTTACAAAATAATACTAACAGCACATGTTCATGAAAGTAATTAACCCATTATTGAAAGAGGAAGAAACCATGGTCTGTTCCAGCCCAATTTAGAAGTAGAATCAAGTTGTACTTTTGCAACGTTGTGCGCAAAAGATTGAATTATGTGACACCCCCAAAACTCTTGTTGTGCGCAATATTGCAGGAAAGTTGCACCATGTGTCCGGGCCTTTAGGCTAACGTTTTTCAAGTTACAATTAATTCAGACCGGTCCATCTATGACTGGAGACATTCATCGACATTTTTGGTTCGCTAGAGTGGCAATAAACCATTTCACAGTTGTGTGCTTAGTATCCGGGCGACCCCGTATCGTTTGGACAAGTGCTGGACTACCCTAGTATCCTGGCCTTTGAGTGAAAAGGAGGCTGGAGTTGACTTTGTTTTGATACAAAACATCTCTGCTTTTTATACGTAAATCATGTTAATTAGCATAAGAACAACATGATTTACATATGAAAAGAAGGAAGGTTTCTTTCAAAACAAGGTCAACTTCTGCCTCATTTCCACACAAAGACCATTTTACTAAGTTGAAACTGTAAAATGGTCCATTTACCACAACACTTTTTTTTTTGCCGTTTCTGTTATACAAACACTGTTGAAAAGACACCAAAACAAACACTGCCCCTTTAAGGAAAAAAAGTTTTAGTTGTCCTTCCTCAATTCCACTGACCTCTTCATTTTCAACACTATCAATAGGTTGCTTTTCACTAACAGTCCTATGCTGGCGGACAGGGAGAGCTTCGTGTGCCTCTAGTGGTCTGCAATGAAACAACAAGCACAGTAAACAAAAGATATACGCCTTATTTGATGGTTTAACAGACAATACCCCCTTGATATTTTATAAGTTGCGTAGTATTTTTTAGAGCCCAACAGGTGCAAGAAAAAATACACTGTATTCAATCATGTAATGTAGTTCTAAGTTTGTAGTCTGTGGATGAAATTCTATGCTGTGACCATTTAAATGAAAGCTATTGAGCAGTACTTTCCTGTGGTGCTGTTTATTATGCTGTACAAGGTGGTTCTAACTTTCGAATCTGGAATCCTAGAGTGTGACCATTCAAATGAAAGCTATTGAGCAGTACTTTCCTGTGGTGCTGTTTATTATACTGTACAAGGTGGTTCTAACTTTTGAGTCTGTGGATGAAATCCTAAAGTGTGACCATTCAAATGAAAGCTATTGAGCAGTACTTTCCTGTGGTGCTGTTTATTATGCTGTACAAGGTGGTTCTAACTTTCGAATCTGGAATCCTAAAGTGTGACCATTCAAATGAAAGCTATTGAGCAGTACTTTCCTGTGGTGCTGTTTATTATGCTGTACAAGGTGAATGAAATCCTAAAGTGTCACGATATAAATGAAAGCTACTGAACAACATACTTGCTGAGGTCAACATTCAACAGTTTGTGAGGATCAGCATCAGGGTCAATTGTTTCATCATTGTCTTTCTCATCATGATCAGACTCATCAGCTCCCTAACAAAAAGAAGAAGAGAGACTTGATGGTGAAGTAATGGTGGCAATGAAAAAAGTACAAGTGAAATGGGTTCACACAGACTTAATCCTTTCAGGGAAATAGCATATTTTTGTAAAAATTAGGTAACTGTGAACTGAAAGACCAGGCCCAAGTTGTTCAAAAGTTGGATAGCGCTATCCACCAGATAAATCACTGGATAACACAATTGGTTTTGCTAATGCCTATCCACTGAATAGTGATTTATCCGGTGGAGAGCGCTATCCACCTTTTGAACAACCAGGGCCAGGTGATATTAATAATCATCCTAGAGTCTATTATGGAGACATAATAATTATTGACTCTTGTGTAGTTCTAACTTATTACAACAATTTTTTCACTCGCTATTTTTTATCGTTAATTTTGTTTTTGACATGATTAATTGGCAATATTTTTATTATTGGACTTTGTAAAGGACTAATTACCCCAACTCAGTCCAATTACCATACATTTCAAGTGATTACTCTTGAAATACTTCATCTGTCATAGTCTTCTTCAAATAACTGTTATCCCTTTCACTCTCAGAGTCAATTATGGAGACATGTAGTGTAGTTCTAACTTTTGAGTCTGTGGACGAAATCCTATGGTGTGACCATTCAAATGAAACCTCTTCAGCAGTACTTTTGCATGGTACCATTTGTTCTAACTTTTGAGTCTGTAGACGAAGTCCTATGGTGTGACCATTCAAATTAAACCTCTTCAGCAGTACTTTTGCATGGTACCATTTGTTCTAACTTTTGAGTCTGTTGATGAAATCCTTTGGTGTGACCATTCAAATGAAACCTCTTCAGCAGTGCTTTTGCATGGTGCCATTTGTTCTAACTTTTGAGTCTGTTGATGAAATCCTATGGTGTGACCATTCAAATGAAACCTCTTCAGCAGTACTTTTGCATGGTACCATTTGTTTTTCAATATTTTACAAAATGAAATTTGGGATTTTTCTTGAATTTTGTTCCTTGGCACTCTTGGCAGTTAAAGGGTTAACTTCAAAATATAAAGTTCTAACCTCTGGCAATTCTCCAGCCCCTGCAGGGAGAACCTCATACGAGATTCCAAGATCTGGTTCTTCCTCATCTGCCCTGCTCCCTTTACGACCTGAAATAAGTAGAAACAGCAAACTCTTTAAACTCACTGCAGCTATACCAGTGGGGCTCCTGTATGGAGCAACTCTGACAGCTGTGCAATTTTTTACAATTTTTTTCTCAACACTAGTCTTATGTATATACTGCTCACTATTAAACCTGTAACTCAATATATTTTGCAGATCTGAAAAATCTCCTACCTTTCTTCCTTTTTTTCTTTGTTTTCTTGGATGCATATTTCTTGTCAAGAGCCACACCTAAAAACGAGTCTCGTCAGTAAGAGCATCAACAAGGGTGTAATTGATTCTAAGTTATAACTGCTTTTGTTAAAGACCAAGAACAACTCCTGAATTTGGAAAGATTTACAAAAACAACCAAACAAAATACTGTGCAGTCGCGAGCACCTGTGTCCTCATCAACTGGAGCTGAGAATGATTTTAAATTGGTAAGCGTAGCAGGATTCTGTCAAAGCGACATAAGTAGAACTGTCCACTTACAAGAGTGTCTGTACAGAGAGCTGCAACTGCCTGGTTTTTTTTTTGATAACACCTCAGTCAATCATTATGTTTTATCGTTTTATAATAGGGTGATTATTAGAGGGAACAACTGATCGAAGCAGATGAGTATTTGAGGGGACAATTAATAGAAGCAGATGAATCTTTCAATGTCATTCAAAACATTTCAAGAGATGTGACGACTACTAAGGCCCCGTCCACACGTATCCGGATATTTTTGAATCCGCAACTTTTTTGTTGCGGATTAGATAATATTCGCATCCACACGCAGCGTATTTGAATCGTATTTGCCCGAATTTGCCGGATACGTGTGGATGGAAGGCCAATCCGAAACAAAAAAGTTGCGGATTCAAAAATATCCCGATACGTGTGGACGGGGCCTAAAGGAGTTTCAACTGTTTTTTAAACAGTGGAGAAGGGGGGCGGACAGGGGGGGGGGGGGGGGGGGGCAGACAGGAGGAGGCAGGGCAGTAATCTGGAAAAGAAGGGTTTGGGAAGCAGGATGAAATACCATTTGTGAGATGTTAGGAAATGGGGAAGGACAGAAAAATGTGGTGTTATATGCAGGAGCCATTAAAGGGGCTATGTCACCATTTTAGTGTTACTTTAAAAAGCCAAAAGACATCTTTATATCAGTGAAAACCCAAAAATAAGGATCCAGTTTTGTTTCAAATTATTCTACTAGTGCTCTTAGAGTAAAAATTTCATCACACATTTTTATCTGTCGAAGACAATAGACTGACTGTTGAAAGCTCATAGTTTTTAATAACTTTTTACCAGAAAACAAATTTTATATTTTACTATGATGAATCTTGATAACGGATCCTCAACATTCTTTATTTTCAAGTTTATCGCTTCAGTCTTGGAAAACTCGCTAAAACTCTTAAAAGGTTTATTTTCTCTTTGAGAATTCACTTGATATCTTCCTCTTAGTGTTCTATAAGCATTTTGTACAGGTGCAACAAAGGTAGTTTTAATTTGGGGCAGTTTTGATCCAAAAACCTCAAAATCACCATGACATAGCCCCATTAACAAATGGGTAGGAATTGAGAGTAAAGGTTAAATGAAGCAGAAAGTTTAGATCCCCTGTCCCTTCCACCCACTAAGCAGTAGTATTAATTTATTTATGTACCTCCTGACACTTTGAGGGACACCGGTAAGTCCAGGTTTGCCACTGGAATATCATCAATCATCACTTCTTTCTTCTTAGCCTAAACATCAAAACAAAAAACAACAATCTACTTTTAGCTGACAATCCCTCTGGCCAATAACAACAGAAGCAGACAATCTTATGAACCAATAAGAACTCGAAACAAATACATGTAGCTGGCACCAAGTGCAGGAAAACGCTTGTGAGTAAGTCACGATTGGTTTTGGTTTTACTTCTGATTGGTTGAGAAAGTGGTGCAAATGTTTTTTAGCAAATCACAAAGCCAGCAATACAAAACTAAAGTAATTGCAAAATAACTTTGAAAACTCAATTGACAACTGCTCTAACAGGAATCTCCAAACTGCTTCTTACTCAGTAAAATTTTAAGTATAAAAGACAAAAATAAGGCCAAATTAATTCTGGGTTCACAAGGCCAATCTTTATATAAATGCTGCAGACATTGAGACAATAAGTACTGCATGTACTGATAAATGCAAGAAGACACAAACAGGTTATTATAATTACCTGGAGGTCACCTTTTGCTGACATCTTAAGATAATGTGGGTTACTTAGCTGATCCTGTTTTCTTTGATCACGTCTCTGAAATAAACACAGAAAGTTATTAGAAACTTTCAGTGGCTACATCGATATGGCGAACTGATAACTTAACACAAAATATGTTACTCATAAACATGCCAGCAGGCACTTCTCCTGAACAAACACTCAGTCATGCTTCCAGCTATGTACAAATATTAAACTTTTAAAATAAATACCCCCCATTAGTGGACTGCTATTGCTATCCTGAAGGTGTCAATTTACCGACAGTTCAACTACAATATATGGATGTAAATATTCTTAACCTTTTGCATCTCTTCCTCATCTTCCGGTTCATACTTCTGTTTCAAAGTTCTGAAATTTGAATAAATCTGGTTGGTATCATGATAAATAAATATTTACAATGTATAAATTATTGTGCTAAAACGAATCATGGTTTTAATCAAAAGGGTTCTGCATAGGTGGGGGAGTGAAACATGAAAATCTAGTTTTATCAACGAGTTTATTACTCATGCACAAAGCACAAGAGTTATAAAATGCCCGTCATTTTTCTTTTTTTTCTTTTTATTATTATTATGCAGTAAAACTATCTGTATGCACAGTGTTATAAAGCAACACAGGGCGCAAAGCGTAACCTGTGCGCAAGAGCGAAACTTAAAAAAAAAAAAAATAAATAAATAAATAAAATAAAATAAATAAATAAAAAAAATTATAAAAAAAGATAAATAAATAAATAAGTTACTGAAACCTTATATCTACAAATCTAAAAACTATAATCTAAGCATATACTATAATCTAAGCATAAAGCATATTATTATTATTATTATTATTATTATTATTATTTTGTGTCACGATTTTGCATGCAGATTTATGCACGCATATTTTAAATTGTGCACTTCTGCTTCATAGTTTGCCATCTACACTTCCTGTTTAGTGACTTCCGACTACTCTCACTTCTGGTAAAACAGTGTTACTGAAGTGTCACAACAGTGTCTCCTACAACCCTACTTGCATTGCATTACTTATGTTCACGTTAGGTACATATAACTCTCAGAAGAATCACTAGCTTCATTGTGCTACAGCCTTCATTTACAAAACATTCAATAGTAAACAACGCGGTTTTCAGGAACGATGACTGAATGAAAGGAGTAACTCTTATCCATGTCGGACATCTTCTTATCATGTTTAAAATTTTTCATAAAACTTTCTTACGCATGTGCAGGAGTATAGGTTGCTTTGAGCCTCTTGTTAAAGGCCACCATAAGAATATTTGAATCTTTTTACGGTTGCCAATCAGTTGATAAAACCACTGCTATGAGTGAGATTTCAATCCGACACTAATTCTAAAGCAGTAGCAATGAGTATTATTTTCATGACTGCCATACTTGTGTTCACTTGGAGTGTCAAATATTGTTTCCATCTCTTCTTCCTCCTCTGAGCTTTCCGACGGCGGCTCGTTAATCCACTTATCAAGATCAAGTCTAAGTGACAAAGAACAGAACAATAAGAATGTCACAGCCAAATTATGACAAATGTATAGTTCTTCAAATGGGCAGTCATAGTGTAAAAATGTGACTCCCTCGGTTTATTGAATAAAAATTCTATCTTATACGTTCAAGAAAAAGAAACACAACCCTTGTGGACATTTTGAAGTATATGTTGTGGTTAAAATTTCTCTTCAAACCAGTTTCATTTTCCTTTGTCTTGGATTTATTATCACATTCTGAGACAAAGAAAAACAAAACTCAAACAGGTTTTAAAAAAATTTGAACCACAACATATCTAACATCATTATCAAGACAAACAGTGTAGTGAGAAAATAGAAGATGGGAATTGAAATGGACTAAATACAACCCCATGAGGGGTTAAGTCATTTAATTAATTTGGCATGTATTGATTCCGATTGAACGTTGAGTGAACAATTGCATTTCTGAATGTAGAGCATTTTATAAATTTGGCCTTGGACAAATCATTCTTTTCATACATTAATGGTGCACAGGCTTCTTGTTTGCTGATTTTAGAATGTTGTGTTCAGCAATGCAATACAAATTAACAATTGGTTCATGCTTTAGCGTGCACTATCGAGTTATGGAGCATGTGGGAAGTTTGGAGAGCACGAAAGAAGCGTATCGCCTCGGGCAACTCTAGCTTCTTGAGTGCTCTCCAAACTTCCCACGTGCTCCATAACTCAATAATGCACAGCTAAAAGCATGAACCAATTGTTTTATAACATAGCTGGTGGAATTGTGCATCAAATCCGACGCAAATTCTGGCGAAGCGATTTGCTCACGCTATCAGTGTGCACTATTGGGATTTTGAGCACGCTTACGTATACTGAATTTGATTGTGCGGCTCTGCTAGCTATGTTATAACACAACTTAACACGTACCCCTCAGGGACCTGTACTTTCTTCTGTGCTTTGGAAGCCACTGGATTCAGTTCACCGCGAAACAGCGAAGACACCTCCTCTGAGCAATCAACACCTAAAAAACATATTAATACAGTTAAATGCAATTTAGCTAAGTTAAAAACAAAGAGCGAGTTACTGCACTGATTAATGGTCAGCATCTCAAGTCTACAGCACATGCGCAGGCGAGTCATGGCAGCCACATTGTAGCGTGTTTCAGTGTGTTTGTGGACTTTGTTAACCAACTTTTGGGCTCTTTAAGTTGTCTTTTTCTCCCACCCCCTCCCCACCCATTTTTTTTCTCTTTTCTATCCACTGTTTACTCAGTGTGACGGGTGTCTGGAAGTCTTGGGTGGTGGCTCACAGCTGGGTTACGGGGATTACCAGCGATGGGAGCAGTACTCAGTCTAGGGGCTGGCTGACCACCAGTGCTAGCCCTTGGACTCCCCAGGTAGCCATATATACATATAGGAATGCAGTCAACTGTTAATTTATTACTTTTCAGTTTATTATCATTACTAGTCCTATTTGCCATGAAAGAGTCTGTGATAATGAGTAAGCATATGGCTGAGCCTGCAAATGCAGCAGGCACTCCGATCACTAATACCATGATAAGAGCCACCAGGGGCATTCAAGCCGGCACCTCTCTGTGCATGCTCAAATGCGCCTAAAAGCTGCAATAGATGAGAGGCAGGCTAACAGAGTCTTATTTCTGTGCATTTGTTATTCTGTTTCTTTGTCATTATCACTGTCACCAACAGCATCATTAAGATCAGCATTACAGTTCTCCTTACTAGTTTTAATCATTTCTGTAACTTCCCATACACGAAATTGGTTTTTGATCAATAATTCATTCCAGAGATGAGTGATCAAGTCACTCATTCTGACTCAGATACTTGAATTGCTTGAGAAAGATGGAAGATTTATAATTACCTTTGCCTTGTAACTTGAGAACATACTTGATAAGCTGCAAGACACAGCTGGCCTACAAAAAATAATTGAATGAAATAAGGACAAAATTTTTTAGTACTACATTCAAATTTGTTTTAATGGCTGTCTCTCAAATTTGGAAATAATTATCTTTACCATTGTCCTAGCTCCGAAGTCAAAACCTCTACTGCTAATTTGCATTATCCTTTCCTCAAACAATGTGTGTGAGGTGTTTACTCAGTGGTTGACAAATATGACTGACAGCTGTCACTCACCCTTTCTTGAACCTCAAGGTCTGCACTCTGAACAAACATAGGTAACTTTTCTACGAGCATCTCACCAACTGATTTCTTGTCACCCTCCTCCTTCAAAACAAGACAACTATTTTAGTAAATTACAAATCAATGGCCTGGTCTCAGCTGTTGTGTTGTTTCCTTAGATAACCTAAACTTTACTCCACATTGCCTCTCGCCACCTATACTGGCAATATAATGCTGGCAGTAACCCTGTGATGGATATGCATCCCATTCAGGGGGGGGGGGGGGGGGGCAATACCCCTAGTTGCTTTATGCTACAGAAACCTTACAAAATACTGCCCAGGGGTAACCCTGTGATGGACTAGCATCCCATCCAGGGGGAGTAGTAATACTCCTAGTTGCTTCATAGCTGGGTGAAGTTCCAGCTGTGTGGGCCACTTGTGACTCGTGTGTGACCTTACTTTACTGTTTTACAATATATTTATTATTTTCTATGTGCTTCATACTTCATACCTCCTCCTCATTGGCTAGTATTTTAGCATATAACTTGGCAATGTTCTGGACATAAACTGCCTGAATGTGGCCTGGAAGGGAGGTTGCTTTGGATTGAAACATGGCTTCTAGTGTGACATTTATATCTGGCAGATGCCTGATGAACAACAACAAACAACAAAAAAAGTTAAGCTATACTTTTGGCAATGGGTATCATCTTGGATATCTTCCCTAAGTGTACCACTTTAAAAAACCTAGTTGTTAATCCGTAACTTAATTAGATTGTTGTCTAATGTACCTTTTCCTGACAATCCTTTTGTTTAATAGCACACAAACTTGCAATATTAGTTAATATGTGTGACTTTTAAAAATAAGTATACCCTCTTTTTGTAATCACACCCAAGTCAGTAACGAAAACTACTGTGTGACACATACTGCCAGGGTGATGGACAGTGCCAGGATTATTGCCATGGACACCTCCCTTGCAGACGTAGATTTCTGCTTAAAGCATACCTTCACCATGTGGCACTAATATCCAAAGTTAAGCTAATGGTTAACTTACTCTGAAAATTCTCCTGAAATCCAGGCTGCAGCATAGAGAACTTCACAAACTCTATTCTTTTCCATTTGCCCTGACATCAGCTCATTGTTGTCCAGCAACAACGACTGAACAAGCAAACAAAATCACCAAGTCACGTTAGTCCACATACAGGAAAACAGTACATAAATTTGCATAAAATACAATGTAATATTATATGCATACATTTACAAACATTGACTTGAAAGTTTCATACATTTGTATAAATATATATTGAAACCTGCATAAACAGACAAATTGCTTGAAAACAAGCAACTGAGTTCACATACGTTCTGTATGCAATTCATTTCCACATTTGTAGGAACAATAAAAACTAATAGCTAAGATCTTCAGACACAGCACATCAGCACATCTTATTCATTCTGCCAGACAAAGCTAGTAATTATTAAGGTTGATAATATGGGAAGACAGGGGCATAAATTTAGTAGGAGTTAACAAAATAGCATTCATTACAAAAAACCATTATGAAACCCTATGGTGTGACCATTTACACGTTAATGAAACCTCTTTGGTAGCACTTTTGTATGGTACTATTAATTTTGTTTTTCAGTATTTAAAAGAAAATGAAATTTGGGATTTTTCTTGAATTTTGATTTTCAGCACTCTTAGGAGCTTAAGGGATAATAATAAAGCATTAAAATGACAGGTAGCTCAGAAAAATGACAAGGTTATCTCACCAAGCACTGCACAGCATAAGGACGGATAGCCTTGACTCTGATCGTAACATCCATCATCTGTGAAGCCAACAGCTTACCATGCCGCGTACCTTCAACTCTTGTCAATTGTATCAGTACATCGATATACCTTGCAATATGACAACAAAAATAAATGAGATATGGATAGAACTGTATACACAGTCAAAGTTCCTGTAAGCGGACACCTTCGGCAAGCAGAAAAAGTGTCGGTAACTGAAGTTGGCCACTTACAGGAATGATTCACTAAGAGGAGAATTCAAACAAGGTTTTGTCAAGGAGGCCATAAGTAGAGCTGTCCGCTTCGAGAGTGCCTGCTCAGAGAGCTTCGACTATAATAATAATATTGTTAGCTCAGTTTGTGAATTTTCAGAATGTTGGGCAGTGGGTCATGGGATTGTCTTTCTCTATTTTTAAGTGTTAGGCACATACAATTGAACCACCAGTAGAATCTGAGCAGAGAAGGAAGGAGATGAGATGTTGTAAAAAACATTCTTACCATTCAAAGTTTGTGACATAGTGATAGTCGTTCAGACTACAGATCTGCACAATCTTGGAAAGGAGTTCATCACAGTATGCTGGTAAATGAATCAAACAAAAACAGTCACAAGGTTATTGTAAATCAATCTCACCTGTTTGAGAAACAAAAAAATATGAGGTATACAGCATACTGTTTAAAGTACTTTGGAGAGTAATAATTTACAACAGTGATGGTTAAAACTTGAATAACAATGTCAAATTGAATGTACAAATGGAGTCTTACTTTGACTCTCAGCCTTATCAATATGCACCATCAGTTTCTTGATAATATCCATTATATTCTTTTTAGAAACCTAGAGGATAGATGAGAAGTTGTTTAGTCTAACACAGGAAAAAATACCTGATTCCCATTTTGGGATTTTTTGGGGTATTTATAGAACACCCACAAAATTCCCAAATTTGGCAAAGTGAGACAAGTCCCAACCAGCAAATTCCCAACCAAGTTCCCTGGTTGGGACTTGTCTCACTCTTCCAAATTTGGGATTTTTGTGGGTATTCTTTAAATACCCTAAAATATCCAAAATTGGGAACCTGGTATTTTTTCCTGTGTAAACAAGCTTAGTTTTAAGAGTATTGTCTTACTAACATTAGTAGGCACTTACTGATTTCTACTACAAAAAAATACGCTAATATGATTGGTTCAAGAGACATTGGTGCATTCGACACATGGGGAAATGCCATTCTAATCTCTTGATGGTCTCCCTATGTCTGGTGTTGGTGTTCCTGTGTTCTTCCATGCAGGAAAAATCAACATTTTTTTGTTGTTGTGTCAACACCAATAATACTTCATTGTTGGTCAAGATTATTCCAATAAGTTTACCATGTACATACATGCAACTGTACACCAATTTACACAACTGGGCACAGAGAGACACATAATAAAAATATAATTATGGAGTAAAGCTTCTTGTTGAAGACATTTTGCACCAAGAATTCAGAGACTGGCATAAGAGCTCACACATCAACATTCTGTTAACTGTGGTATGACATAAAGCAACAACAATCTCTCTCGACCTAACCCTGACTTGTGCAACGTTCTACATCTCTACTCAAACTCCTAACTTAGATTTTTTTCATTGTGCTTGGCCGTGACAGTTGAACACCAGTATTAAACTACAGTGGAATCTCTGTAAGCAACGTCCACCTAGTAAGTGACCTTCTTCTGTCATTGACCATCTTTTAAAATCCTTTTGAAACATTCAAATGCTGCATAGTAAGAATCTCTCATCAGTGATCATGCATCTCCCACAAGCAATCGCATTTCTTGACTACAGGGAGGTTAGTTACAAAAGCCCATTGTATATGTTGTGGTTCAAATTTTTCCTTGGTTTGAAAATTTTCAAACCAGTTCAATTTTATTTTGCCTTTGTCTTAGATTTACTACCATATTCTGAGACAAAGGAAAACAAAAATCAAACTGGTTTGAAAATTTTCAAACCAAAGAAAAATTTGAACCACAACATATACATTAATGGCGACAAAGCGTAACTGAAATCTGTGAAACAAATATTGTAGCTGGATAACTTACCATTCCAACAATAAGATCTAGGGCTCTGAGTCTGATGGATTCATCCTTGTCGTCCAAACAGTGAAGAACTATGTCTCTGTGAAGACAAAAATTATACCAGTCATTCAGCTGCAGGAATAATTGAAAACCAGCAAGCAATTGGTGGCATCCCTTGATTTCAAATGCAAACAAATGACTTACTTATGCACTTGTACTGCTTTAGGATTTACAGTCAGAATCTTGGACATGGCAAGCAAACCAAGGTATTTCACTACAAACAAAAAACAATAAAGAGAAAGTCAGATACTTGTACTATTAAATTATTTCACATCATTGTAGGGCAGGACTGGTGTAATGATTAATCAAACTCTCAATTATACACGTTTATGACCATTCAACTTGATTCACAAATCTTTGATTCCAGATTTTGATTTTTGTTCTATTTGAAAATTACCTACTCCAGATGCTTGAAAGAATAGATGTTTTCACAGCTTTATATGGATGCTTTGTGACCAAATTAATTTTTAGTGGTCGATTGTTAAATTAAGTTACCCATACATCTTGTATTTTTATAGAGTAGAAAAACCAGGAGGAAAAGGAGAACATTTTCACATTGTACGATGTTTTGCAAACAAAATACAAAGACATGTGAAGCAGACTCACCTGCCCCCCTTCCCCCTGCCACCCACCCCCCCCCTCCCGCCCCCGCGCTTGCCCCTTGCCCCAATCCCCCAAGATTCTTTAACTAAAACCAACAATGATGTCTTACAGTTCTGATCAGAGTCTTCAATTAAAATGCGGAGTTTGCTAACACAAAGCTGAAAAAAAAAAGAAAAAAATGTGAGTGAAATGATCAAAAATAAAATAATGCTGTGTTCGGTAAGGGAATTTCTATGTTGTTGCGTCCTGCAAACATATGTTGTGGTTTACATAGTGCAATCTACTGTGTAATAAGCTCGGATATTTTGCATGTTCTCTTTCCCTTATAAGGTACCGTAGAATCCTGGTTATAAGCCCTACGGTAATTAAAATGATGTTACAGTTGAATAATAAGATATCGTAATGTAGCCCACCTGAATAGATGCTGTGTGATGAGGCAATCCTAGAAAAGTGACAAATTACTTGCTCAGTGCAAAGAAAACTACAGAATGTAGAATGCACTCAACTTTTACATAAATCTGTTACAGTATAAATTTGCATTACTAATTGGTTATTTTTGTCATTCCATCTTACCCGATACTACAGTGTTTATACATTCATATAATAATGACATGGCTGATGTACTGCAACAAAGAAAATAAAAAGCATCAACTGAAAATCTTCATGAATGAATTTATTTTTCATTAAATAAAGTTGTTGTAGTTACCTATGGATGAGATTTGTCAAAGGTTCCAGTAATTTCTTTCCCAATCTTGGCTCAAGGGGACAAAGAGCTCCAAACTGCAAACATAATAATAAATATAATGTAAGTATCAAGATCTGATGTTGTTGAACTACCTGCCACTGGGGTACATGTACAGCTGAAGGTAAGGTACAGTCTTCACAAGCCTAGTGGCTCACAACTGCCGGAGCTTAACCTGGTGTGATAATATGAAGCGACTGAAAGTTTTACTACTCCCCCCTGGATGGGATGCTAGTGCATTACAAGGTTACCCCCAGCATTATGCTGCTGATATCCATTTATCACCTGGGTAGAGAAAGACAACATGGAGCAAAGTTTCTTGTCTAAGAAAACAAAATTATGGCAGAGACCAGGCTTGAACCAGCGACCTTCAGGATGAAAGTCCAACGCACTAACCACAAGACCACCCTGCCTCCACCTGCCACTGGGGTAGCTTCTTGTTATTTTTGCTCAAGTTAGCCTGCATAGCTAGTGGTATTGTCTGCACGTCACTCATGGCTCTGCCGCTGCCAAAACACACAACTTGTTGCTGTGGCTTTCGCCACTAATGGTGGCTCTGTTTCCAAAACTCTGCCATCGTGGAGACAATACTGCCAGCTATGCAGGCTATGTTCAAGTTGGAATCCTAGAAAAATTTTAAAATACCATAAGTGATCTTTACTAACCAGTTTGATGATTTTGATCAACATCCAATTGTTTGTAGAGCTTGTCATAAGTTTGAAAAACAGTGGTGCAAGTGATAAGTAGTTCTTTGGATTTTTACGAGCCAACTCGCAAATCACATTCACTGCAGCTGATTGGACTCCTGTGATGAAGATACAATAAAACAATTCATGATTATATAATGGAACCCTGCCTATCAGCCACATGGTTAATCAAGCCACCTTGTTATGAAAAGCTCTCTTGAATTGAAAAAATGTGTAATTTGAAATCACCTTATAACGCTTTGCAAAGTACAAAACTTCTTATATCACATCATGTAGGCTAACATTTTGTGTCTCAAGTAAAATCCAAAATGGCAGATATCCAACCAATTTTACAAAATATCCCAAGGAAGAAAAATTATTTCCAGCACTGCAAGATCTTAGATGTTCATGACACAGCCAAGGCTTGGCTAGGTCTAAGAATCCCTGCCAGGGACAAAGATAGGCGGGTAAACTTGAGTTACTGAAATATTATTAATGTTATGGGCTAGAAGATTTTTCAAGGCAGCCTGTGAACAGGCTCATTTTTTAGGGTATAACTGTAGGTTAAAATAAATTGGCAAGCAGAGTGAGCCGAGCACAGACTGCAGACCCTTCCTACTTCCCCAATCTGTGCTCGGCTCCTTCTGGTCACTGATTTATGTTAACCCAATGTCCCCAAAAGGAACTTGTTTACAGGCTAGTTAGTCAGCCTGAAAACAAGTCGAACCCTGTGAGCACGTAATAAAATATTACCTTATAAAATGCCTATTTATCTTACCTGGCTCTCCATCTTCAAGCTTTTCCTTGAGCCTTGGAAAAGCAGGTCTAAGTGCTTCAGGAAACTACAATCAAGCAAATACAACAAGAAGCAAATTAAAACTATAGAATTAAATTTCATTTAGTAGGTTGGAGCATTACCTTGAGAAATATTTTGTACATCAATAAGACAGCTCTTTTTCTGATGTAAGGCTTGGTTGACACAAGCTGAAGAACAAAACAAGATCGGCCATTAACATGTTATGAACAAAATTATTAATATTAAGGGTTCTCACACATCATAACCTTCCTTTTACACAGTCAGACAGACAGACGGGGTAACCTCATCAGTGTCTAAAGTTTCTCCTATCAACAGGGGTCCTACTAAAGAAACTGGAACTACACTAACACCATAACCAATATTGCTGGCTGTGTTTGTATTAACAGAGTGAATTGGGTATAATATATGCATGGGGTGTTTCAGTAGATAACAAGACTGAATGAACACTTTTTTGTTCCTCCTAAAGTGGTTATGCAGAGGTGGTTGTATTAACAGGGTGGTCATAATGCGGGGTTTGCCTATAGAGACTTTGATACTAACTTAGATTTAATCAAAGGCTTCTGAGAGCCAACCTGCGTAATGCAATATTGTGGTAAGCTTATGTTTTCACAATGACACGGTTCAATATTTTTTTTAAAATGAAATGTAAGGATTTTTGACAAACGTAAAAAAGGATCCTGGACGTGACTTGAACTCGCCTCCCGACTGCCATTCCCAGAGTTAAGGTGAAAACTCAAACTATTGTGGAACACATGGTTAGTTAAGATTAAATTTTATAAATTTAAAGGTAGATACGTATCTTAATGCATGTCTTGGTTGAAAAATCCTTTTAGATCAATTTTTATGTTGCATTAAAGACTCCAAATGCAAAACGTCTTTCAACTTAACTTGTTGTTTATATTCGTTAAATAACAAATTAGTTATTGTTATCGCTGGATTCGCGTTGTTCTTGTTACGAAATGCATTTGTAACAAAGCATTACATAACTAAGTTTACAGCTGAGTGTTACCGATAACCCGTTCATTATGCTTGCACGTATTCACATGTTAAAGTGATACATTTGCCTGTTGCCACTCAATACACAAGGTATTTTGCCTTGTGGTGACCATTTGGCAATCCACTGTACTTGGTGTTAAACTATAACTTACCAAAGACATGACATCATTGGCCAAATCTCTTGCCAAGTCAGGTGTAACAAAACAAGCAAATCCCGATAATGACACACCAGCATCATACATGTTCATGCTACACAGGTCCTGTGGAAATAAAAACACAACATAATCAGAAAAAGGTCATGATACTGTGTTATGACAGTAACAAATTTACAGTGGATTTCCCCATTAATCTGGCCAGACAAGGTAGGCAAGAAATTTGGCTGCGCGATACAAACGTCTGTGAAATTTTCCGACTTTGCAGAGCTATACATATCTCCACTATTTTAAAAGATATCACTTTTAAACTCGGCCACTTTACTAATTTTGAGATGCTTTTCCCAGCAGTGTCGATGGATTTTTGCTATCAGGCCCATATAAAATTTTGGAGAAACCGTGACAAGGCCTATTATGCTTGGCTCCACCATATCTAAGACACCTTCCCCAAGCTCATCTATTGGTGATGAGTTTAATTATTAAGAACCCTTGGAGTATGGACAAGACCCAACAACAAACTCAACCCACATGTGGCATTCTTTCTGGGAATAGAACCCAAGCCACACTGGTGGGACCTGAGTGCCCTCACCACTGCACTGATGGTGGATCACACTGGTCAGTTCAAGTATTGTACAGTTGTACATGTGTGTCAACTACTTTGTAGTGAACATGAACTGAACCTAAACTAAAACTGAATAGCCCTTATCGTAGATGAGTACGCCACGCCAACATATCAGCGGTTTATCGCTTTCTTGACCTTATAGTCTTGTTTTGATGTTTACGCTCATCGTCGTCAGAGGTTCTTGTAAACATCAAAACGAGACTATAGGGTCAAGAAAGCGAGAAACCGCTGATATGTTGGCATGGCGTACTCATCTACGATAAGGGCTATTGAAACTGAGCTGTAACTTTAACTTACAATTTTTTTATTGGCGGTATTATAGTGGGTTCATTTACAATGAAAATAGTAAGTCTGGCTTTACCCCATGTGGCTATTGGCCGTATTAACAGGGTGAGCAGATTAAAGACTTCTTACACAAGAAAATGACAAAGGTTTGTTGAGGCCAAAATAAAAGGGCCGTAAAAACTAGGTGACCATATTAACCCTTCACTTCCAGACTCAATTATGGAGACATGTAGTGTATTTCTAGTTTTTGAGTCTGTGGACAAAATCCTATGATGTGACCATTCAAATGAAACCTCTTCAGCAGTACTTTTGCATGGTACCATTTGTTCTAACTTTTGAGTCTGTGGACGAAATCCTATGGTGTGACCATTCAAATGAAACCTCTTCAGCAGTACTTTTGCATGGTACCATTTGTTCTAACTTTTGAGTCTGTGGACGACATCCTATGGTGTGACCATTCAAATGAAACCTCTTCAGCAGTACTTTTGCATGGTACCATTTGTTCTAACTTTTGAGTCTGTGGACGAAATCCTATGGTGTGACCATTCAAATGAAACCTCTTCAGCAGTACTTTTGCATGGTACCATTTGTTCTAACTTTTGAGTCTGTTGATGAAATCCTATGGTATGACCATTCAAATGAAACCTCTTCAGCAGTACTTTTGCATGGTACCATTTGTTCTAACTTTTGAGTCTGTTGATGAAATCCTATGGTGTGACCATTCAAATGAAACCTCTTCTGCAGTACTTATGCATGGTACCATTTGTTTTTCAATATCTTACATAGTAAAATTCGGTATGTTTCTTGAATTTCGATATTTGGCATTTTAGGGAGTAAAAGGGTGACAAGGCAGCTGTAGGGCAGCGTTCTAAAGTAAACATGCAATGCAGTGCAGCAGGAAAACAATCATTTGTAAAGAGACAATAACAACTGTATTGACTTTAAGTCTCAGCTGATATTTATATGTTTCAGGCAGAAATGAGTTCACAGTATTGGAGAACCTAGCTGCTTTAAAGAGAGAACAATGGAATTAAAAAACTGCACCTTTCTAATCATGTTTGTAGTCAGCATAAGAATATCCAAATCTTCGTGAAAAGACTGTGATGCTGCGAGGTAACCAATTCTCTGATAGAAAAGCAAAAACAATTACATGTGCAATAATTCTGTAGCTCATTGCATGGTTGCAGGTTCCCCCCAACATTATGTTGGCATTATGAATTCTTCCAACAAGTACTATAGAGAATGAATGATTACAGTAAGGAGAATATGGATTCTCACCTTGAATGTAAACTTTGATGAGCTCATCACTTCAATGATGTTAAATGCAGCCCAGCTGATGTCATAACCAAGCATTTGAAGCTGAAAAATAACATGCAATCAATGAATGAAAAACGATCTCAATGTTACTAATTTATATATATATATATATATATATATATATATATATATATATATATATATATATATATATATATATATAAAGAGAATAAGTGGACACGGTTAAACTTTTGACTTCGGTTTAATGCATACAGGTCTGTTTCGTACAGGGCGAACCTGCACTCCTCAGTGCAAGACCAAAAGTGAACTACAAAGAACATTTACAGTATAAAAAGCATCATATCTCCATGGGGATAACGTTCATGTCTAGACAATGTCACATCATATATATATATATATAAAGGGTGGGGGGCATTACTCTCCTATTTTAGTTATGTCTCTAATTTTTTAAATGGACAGTGATGTGAAGAAAGTACATGGGGAAAATTGGCTTTTGGTATTGTCAATATTTTTATATAATTTATTTAATATAAATAGCCAGGGCTCAAACATGAAATAGTCTTGAACCCCCCCCCCCCCCCCCCCCTCCATCTTGCCAAAAAATAAGGTTCCTCAACCTTTGTTCGGTATCTAACAGTGCCCTCCCCCCACCCTACAATGGAGTCAAACTACACAGTATGTTTGGAAAACCAATATTGCAACAAAAAGTTAATTTAAGTTGATTACGACAGACACAATAAATTATCTTCTACTGAAACCTGATCAAGTGCATGTCTTTCTCATTACTGTTGGTGAATTTCACACAGTTTGCTCGTGACATTGATTTATTACAAAATAGTATGGAACATCAGCTGCTCAGCTACAATAAAAAAACCAAGCAAGCAAAATAATGTTTGTCTCTAGACATGTATGTGTATTTCCCAATATTCAAAAGGTAAGCTGTTGTTCAGTTTAATATGATAATAATATCCTTCTTGGAAACAAATAAACTGCATAACCTGTTTTCAAGAAAAGAGATTACTGAAATTTGCCCATAAACACCTACAGGTGTTCATGTACAGCTGTGTACATCTTCATGTATATACGACTATGACAAGACCAGCACTCTGCTGTCTCACTCCCAAAAATGGCCAAAATCAAGATAATTTAAAAAAAGAGCAAATTTCATTTTCTAAAATATAGAAAGTACAACTTAAGAGCTTTCAGTGGTCCCATTGAATGGATTTTAATTTTTGAATGGTCCCACCATAGGATTTATCCAGAGTAGACTCAAATGTAGTCTGTGTGTTTGCGCAAGACTTAAAAGTTAGAACCATGTCGTACAGCATATTATAAACAGTACTACAGGGAAGAACCACTCCGTAGCTCATTCATTTGAATGGTCACACTTTAGAATTTCATGGATCTGCTGATTTAAAAGTTAGAACCACCTTGTACAGCATAATAAACAGCACCACAGGAAAGTACTACTCAGTGGCTTTCACTTGAATGATCACACATATTTCAATGGTCTTTTAGAACCACGATAAACGGAAAATTGCTCAACACCGCTCTGTGTAGCTTTCATTTTAATGCTCACACCATCAGATTCAAAGAATCAAAAGTTACAATACTTATTTGGCTTGAGTCAAAGCACAAAACCTTATCCTGCAGGTCTCTATACAAAGTAATAATAAAGGTTGATAGCACTCTCTCTGTCTGGAATCTCCATTTTCTGGTACAATTTCCCTTTCTAAAATGTTTTTTGATTGATTGATTGTAATCTTTTTTTGATAGTGTTTTGCCTGAAGTTCAGTTGAATGTCTCCAATGTACATATTGGTCCAAAAACATAAAGAGGGCATGCAACAGGAAGAGGTGAAAAGGTCTTTTGGGGGTTACATCCAAGTGTTAGCTGAGAACTAGGGTTAAATGCTATGGGCCTTTTGCGGTCTTAAGGTCATGTTACACAGGACGATTTGCAATGACGATTTTTAGCGCAACGTTGCACTAAAAGTTACGCTAAAAGTTCACGCCATGTAACATGGGTGTGCGGACAATTTTCTTCTTCGAGTTTTTGAATCAGCGTCAAAAACTCACAATGCAAAAATTGTGGAGAAAATAGTCCGCACACCCATGTTACACAGCGTTGACTTTTGGTGCAACTTTTAGCGCAACATTGTTGTGCTAAATATTGTTGTTGCGAATCATCCTGTGTAACATCACCTTTTGTCAAAAACAAGGTAGAGTTTTTTTGCCTTTTTACGACTAAAATAGGATTTGGATTTTCATACCGGTTCAGAACTGTATAAAGTAGGTTATAGTTTTGACTAGAGATTTAAAAAGTAAACAAGCAAAGATAGTGAAAAACCCAAAATGTTTTAATAGTAAAATAAATGTACTTTGACATTTTGAAAGTTACATACCTTGGAATGCACCAATTAGCAAAGGCTTCCATAAAGAACACATATTTCATTTTCATGTGTTCAAAATTTCACCTCGGGCATGAATATGGCATGAGTATGAATCTTTAACTCTAAATTCTAGCTAAAAAAGTTATCATTATCACTTACATAAGTGAGCTTGGCAACAGCATTGGCCTTCACGGCAGCATTTTCCTGTCTTAGTTCCTGTTTGATCTCATCCAGACAGGTAGCAATGTACTTAGCCTGTCATAAAATGAAACTTCCCTTTCAGCTTTAACGCCTTTTAACTGCCCACACTTGTATACAAATATTAATTCCACGCAACTACTTAACATAAATTTAAATCTTCATTTAAAAATTCACATGGCTAATAAAATAAATCACGTTTGGTATTAACTTAAATAGGCGCGTTTGAAAATAAACCGATAACACACAGTCGAATTCTTGAATGAGGATATTCAAGAATTTCTTTTCGCATTCTTACTACTAAATCAACACAATAAAACCCGGAAATATCTAAAAAGACCATGTTAACTTGAGCTGTGAATGAATATACCGGCATAATAGAATCAAAATAAACTGAATAAATAGATTATGCCACGTCGGCCGTGCAAAATGGTCACAATATGCTCATGTGAGGGGGGGAACGCAAAACGGCCGTACCTCATTGCTTTTGTTGTTCCTGATGCCCCGGACAAGATCCGTTAGATTTTTCTCAAACATTTTGAATGGTAACCCTTTATATATCCACACACAGGGCAATTAGTTATGTAAATCCACGTAGAATTGCTTTATCTACGGCATTTTCCAAACGAAAGTTGATCCTCCCCCGTAACTTTCAAGATGGCGGCGTGAACGTGCAATGGATTCTGGGTAGTGTTTTCTCGGAAAGGCGAGGAGTTGTGGCCAGGGAGGGGTGGGTAGGGAGAAAGGTGAAACTATTTGATACACAACTTCGAGACTATTGCAAATACTTGCATTATTACAGTAAATGAAACTTGTTCAAATACGCCAATTTAATTTTTTTTTTGCTCTTAGTTTGTCAAAACAAAACATTCCGGTCATTCATTCATCCATTCAAGCTAAATAAGACAAAACATGTCTTTTCATTCATTTAGTCTTCATTTAGTCAATTGGAAAGGCGTCTGATTTCTGTTTTCTTTTTACAGAATCACTTATGTATTCCAAATTAAACCTTTTCTCTCGTCTTGATCAATTTGCTCTTCAACAAATGAATCTAAGGAGGGCTGTGAAGCAAGCTTGGGAGCCTGGCAATAGGAAGAACCGTGCGGATTCAGATTGGAAGACTGAGAACGAGTCCATCTTTGTGCTAAATTTATCCTAATTTATGAAAGCCACGGATCAAATCCTTTACGGTATTTATTTTCAACTACCGTATTTCTCGAAGTTATTTATCATTCTGCTATTTCAAAGGACAGTTATTTGTACCTTGACACGGGTATAAAATGTGTTGCAAATCTTTGTGTTGTGTTTATTGAAATTGCTAAGCGGACGCCAACCAATGTTGAGTTTGGCAAATGATGGTCGGCGGAGAAGATTTGGGCTCCGAAGAGCTGTCCTCAAAGGTTTGCTTGAAGTTTATTTTATATTTTGTAGTATATTCTGTGATGCAACGATTGCTATCTACACTTATTTTCATGATGTTAAAAGCCTTAACACCGTGTTTTATACTGTAACGTTTCTTGTTATTTCTGAAGGATGAACGATCGTATTAATCGAGCGGCGATCGATCGATCAGTCATTTGATTGAACTAAACTTTCCAGTTGTTTCTTCTCGACGCCGATGCATACCAAACTTATCGTAAACAGAGCAGATTCACTTTGCTTACTCGTTCCTTAATCCGTAAGAGATCTAACACGAATCTATGATTGTATGGTCATCATTCGTTTCGTAAATTGTCTAAGAAAGCGAGATAATTTTTGCACAACATCTGTAAATTTCGTCGCTCGTGGAATTCAGCCCCGCTATGTTCTATGTTGTAAAGCTTAAGCTTATATTTCTCAATGTTTATTTCTTTAATCGAGACCGCGGGTCATCTGAACATACAAGCGGTGCTAAAAGAGTTATATTCTGTCAGTGTTATGTATTTTACTGTGAAATCCGTGGAAGGCAAAGTACATAGTATATCCGCTATTTCTGACAGAAATCCCTTTGACGGGCGTTACACGCTTGACCAATTTTGACACAATTGTTTCCCGCGCCCCATAGAAAATTCATGGACATTATTTTGTACAATTTACCGCGCTACTAGGTCCTTGCAGAATAAACTGTCCTTTACTTTAGTTCTTCACCTTTTTATTAGATCTAGAATATTTCCTTGTTATTGAATATCAACTTGGCTGTTGAGAAAAAATGATTGTTTTCGTCTCGAGGAGCGAACACACCTGTTCAGGGTCGAAGTAAAATACATTTCTATTCCATTTCCTTATTGATAATGTGTTAGGATTTGAGCTTTATTAAAAATTATTTGTCAGCTTTTTTACTGACAAAATCTTCAATGTAATTTTTAATCCTTCGGGGAAAACCTGTCAGACTGTGTTGTTTGGTAGATATTTTTCTTTTGTAACAATTTTAGGTTATTATAATATTCAAGCTGACAATCTTTGCAATAATCCAGTTTCACAAGATTTTATCATCAGAACCTATTCTGCTTTCTATGACAACTGGAAAATTTAATTTTCCATTATGGGCTTTCAGTTTAAAAATATAGGAAACAAGGTTTGACATCTATAATTGAAAAATTGCGTTATCCAGTATGGTATGGACCAATCTTTATACTTCTTCATTTTTAGAAGGAAGTAATTTCTATCAAGTCATTAGCGAGTTTTTATCTCTTTCTTTTTGTCTTGAGACAACTAAGTTTGAGATATCATTTCTTGAACTTTTTGCTGGTGGTTGATAAGAAAGTTCATCAAAGTGCAGCCACAAAAATTGTTGCTTTTTTAAGTAAATAGTTATCATAACGTAATTTTGCATTTTTCTTTGTCTTTTCCAGAATATTTTTATTGGAGCTGCACTGGCCATTGTTGGAAACTTACTAATCAGTATTTCAATGAACATTCAGGTCAATAGAACACTGTTTATATTTTGGGTTGTCTTTGAATTTCAGGATCATCAATTATTTATTAAAGGTCTTTCCATATTATTTCTAGTTCTTCCAAAAAAATAAAATCATGGCTAATTACGTTCTCTCTTCGAGAGATACACTGTTTTGCTTTTAATTATTTATTTTCTGTTTCAGAAAGTTACAAGATTAGTTGCAATTTCCTAGTTGTTTTAAGTTACTTCTATTGAAAAAATTCGAATCTCTGTGAAATAACAAATTATATTCCTTCAGAGCCATCTTCATAAATTCCCATTGAAGTAAGTTCTGAGTCATTTCCTAAAAATGAACACCTTTTTTAGGCTTACAGATTATATTTTAAAAATGTAGGATAGGATAGTTTATTTAAGCTTATCTAGGCTGCAAGAGCATCCAATTTTTCATATTTTGTTACACCTGTCAAGGATAACTGTCTGTGAAATCGAGGTGGAATGCGAAGGTTTTTCACAGCAGGTGAAACAAAACCAAACAAGAGGGATGGTCTCTTGGGCTACCACCATAAAAATAATTATCTGATGCCGAGGGTGGTCGGTAAAATGAGTTCAACTTCACTGGACTCACTTTAGGCTCATTTTTGGCAGACATATATATATGTGAGGAAAGTATTTTAAACTTTTCTAAATGAATAATTAAACATTTTTAAGCTGAACTGATTTTAATTGTTTATGTGAAGTTTAAACAATATGTAACATTGCTGTCACTAATAGAAAAATACTGCCAGCTTTCTAAAAATTAAAAATAAGAGACTTCTCTGTGTGTCATGAAGATTTATTTAATTTGTTTGAAGTGCTTTTGTTTTGAAAGGCATTCATTAAAAAACTTCTAACCATTGGTTGGACTATTAACTTATAATTCATAATTAATATTCTGCTTAAGAAGTGCATTGTAATTGTTGCAAAATTGTTCTCCTCCAGTCCAATCCATTTGCTTAAATTTTTTTCTGTTTTTCCTTTTTAACAGAAATATTCTCATCTCCGTCAAGCAGAAGAGAAAAGTGAAACGCACTATTTAAAGAGTAAAATATGGTGGTATGGTCTTTGTGTCTCTGTTTGGTCATTTGTATAGTTTGAATTTTTGAATATTAATTATTAATAGCACTAGAAATATTTAATTTGCATTTTGCTTAATTATTGATGTAGAGGTGACGACGACGTTGATCAGATCAATAAACAAGATCTGTTCAATTTTACAGTATTGCTTGATATTATTTTAAGCGCCGCTGTCAATTTAAACTGATCCAGTTTTCATCAGCAATGATATTTTAATAGGGATTTTTTACAGTCTGAGGTGCCATGTACACACTGAAACTTTCCACAAAAAAATCTGGAAAGACCATTGCAGAGGTTCACAAGACAGTCGTTCTTATGGTGCGGTTTTTCTGTCATGCTGATATCAGCAGATGAATATCACAGAGTGAGACCCTGGAAGAAATTAATTTTAATTTTAACACTGTCTCCCTGCAACAAAAAAATGGAAGTTTACGTACATGTACATGTATTATTCCCATGTAATTACTGTATATTGCAGACGCCACCAAATATACAACTTACAATGTAATTGGATAAAATAATTCTGTGGAACAAAACAGAAGCAGTAGTTTGGACATGAAGTGCAGGATTGCAAAGATGGAAGTGGATTACAGTTCATCAATAATTATTTTGATTTTGTGACAGGCAGTCTAATAAACAAGGTTGGACACTGGCTTAAAATGTCAGTGGACTTTCATTAACCATTCAATAATCATTAATGTTATACAATTATTGTTGTTATATTAGGTTGGGACTTACATTAATGGTTCTTGGAGAAATAGGGAATTTTTCAGCTTATGGCTTTTCTCCAGCTTCACTAGTTGCTCCTCTAGGAACCACTACTGTCATTGGTATGCTGTTGGATTCTTTTTAATAACCTTAGATGGACATGTACATATGTATGTCTGTCTTAGAGAGATGTCAAAACCGATAAATAAATGCTAAATGACGTAAAAATGTAAAAGTTATACCAATAAACATTGTTTTTCTTCATTCAAAGGTAAAAATATGCAAATTCCAAAAAACATGGCCATCAAAATCTTGTTGCCATGGAAACATCAAGTCACATGATCAATAAAATGTCATATGAAATTGTTGCCAGATAAATTTTAGGAACAGTCACAAAGTTTGATGGCATTTGAATCCATATTAAAGAAGTTACATTGTATGAAATGTTGAAAGTTAGCACCCCCCCCCCCCCCAGGCAAAATAGGGTTAATGAAGTGTCTGTCTTAGAGAAGTGTCTGTGTTTGGAGAGGTGTCCATGATGTAGAATTGTCTGCCTTTGTGAACTGCTGTCTAAGAGGGGTGTCTGTTTTAGAGAGGTGTCCATCATAGTGACATGTCCATGTTAGAAAGTTGTCTGTCTTAGTGAGGTATCTGTCTTAGTGAGGTAGTGAGGTATCTGTCCTAGTGAGGTGTCTGTGTCTAAAAGGTGTCTGTCCTTTTTATATTAAAATGTCATCTATTCCTCCTTTGCAGCTAATGCTATCATAGCAGTTGTATTTCTGAGAGAAAGAGTGAGATACCAAGATGTGTTTGGTAAGTTCTCTGATTACATTTCATCAAACGACAATAGGACAATCACATGACTTTTGGAGGGCATATAGTTTATTTGTGGCCCGAGTAGCATCATTTGCGCCTGAGCGGAGCGAGGGTGCAAATGATGCTACGAGGGACACAAATAAACTATATGCCCGACTAAGGTCATGTGATTATCATTATTATCAATACACAAGGCCAAATCGTACAAATTCATTTAATAAGAAAAAAAATGTTTAACAGAAACAGGGCCGCAAATGCGTTTTCAGCCTGTCAAATTCAATATCGCCTGCCACTCACGCATGTTTTCTCGAAGGCAGTTTCTTATTTGGCCGCAAATGTTGATAATGATTGATTGTGACATTAACTGTAATAATTACTTGTTAAAGAGAAGTTATATGTAACATGATGCTGCTGTGACTTTTGTATACCTGTAAATGTACATGTGTACTTGCAGACCTGTACAAAAAATATGAGAGTAGTGTTGGGACTTTCATAATTGATATTTGTTCATCCAAAATAATTGAACTTTCCCAACTGATTGATTAGTTCTTTTAATTGGTATAAGATGGTGGACTGATGTTTTTTTGGGTGTGTTTGCAAATTTTCACCTCTTCCATCATCTGTAAACTTTTTTTAATTCCCCAGTGTATTACATGTTAAAAGATGATTGCTATAATTGAATAAGTTAACTTTTTTATTCCCCAATGTAATAATGTCATCCAATCGTCTCGACAGTCTTGTTTCATACAATGCATATATATGTCAAACTAAGATGTTTTGGTTGTTTTAAATCTGTTTCACTCTTCAATTCTTTGACTTCAAACTCAGTATAAGAAATTAAAACTGATCTGTGGACTTAAACTTCTGTTGTTTCGTGTCGACGAGATGGTTCTTAGAGCTCTTTGATTAAACGTTGAGAAGCTGGTAATCTTTACTGTAGTTTCCAGCCTTAAACAGCCAGTTGTCAGCTACTAATGATAACCCAGATGTATTTATATGTAGAATTTGTCTAACTTAAAGTCCACTTTCTTTCCTTGGACAGGTGTTACCCTTGCAATTGTTGGTGCTTTCTTGCTTATAACATTCTCAACAAAGGTGTGGCGATTAATCACCAGTTTGACTATCATATATTCAGTAATTAAAATAATATTACAGTACCAGGCAAATGTAAGTTGACAGTGTCTTTCTGTATGTAAAAACAAAAAGATGTTGACTGTCAGGGTTGGCAGCACTTGCCATTTGGGCAAGTGACTTTCAGAACTAAACCTAAAATGTACAATTTTTTTACTCGCCCAAGAATATTTGACACTCGCGTAGGCGAGTGGGTGAGTGCAAATTTCTATCCCTGTTGAATGTGGAGCTCAGTCATGTTGTATACCGGTAGTTGTGTTGTGGTTCAAATTTTTCTTTGGTTAGAAAATTTTCAAACCAGTTTAATTTTTATTTTCCTTTATCTCAGATCCGTTGTTAACCAGACAAAAGAAAACAAAAAATTAAACTGGTTTGAAAAATTTCAAACCAGTGAAATATTTTAACCACAACATGCATGTATATATAAACTGAAATGATTGTCACAAAATGGGTACTCAAGAAAAAATTCAACAGCTGTTTTAATTTTTCCATACAGTTATATTTCTTTCAGTTTATAAATTATTATGTAGCTCGTTATAGAAATGTTGGTGATAGACTACACTGTAGATAAATGAGAATTGTCATGCATAGGAACTGTTTCTCTGGTCGTTCAGTATTTATTCTTTATTAAAGACAACTTATTCAAGGCATTTTTATCAACAGGAATTTTCAGAATTAACTGGACAGGAATTGGCAATGTATTTGCGACAGTGGCCTTTCCTTGTTTACCTGGTATGTTACATTGTAACTGTCTTTTTAAATGTTTGTTTTAATTTCTAGGTGATCTAATTAATGTCACAACTGAATAATGTCAATCGATAATCTAGTATTGATAGAAAATAAGAAAAAGATCACCGAATGAAAGTTAGAGAATATGGATAAATAATAAAGAATGATGGTAAATTTTAAGCTCAGTAGTGAAATTAGAAAGATGTACTGTAATGTGGGACAAACTAAAAAATTCTGAGTTTCCGACAGGAATGAAATCTACAATGTATGACCTTCCTTACCCCAGTTAGATGCACTGAGCTGCGAGAAACTCGGTTCATGCATGACACACGTCCTGCATATGTACAGTGTACCCCTGCTACACTGCTGTAGAATCAGCAATATCAAAAGCGTCATGTAAATGCCCTAGCTCGTCCATGAGTCTCTAAAAAAGGTAAATGTTGTTTATAGTGGACGAGCACTTAGCTATCCAGCTTATTCACAGGCAAGCCACTCAAATATGGAAACAAATATTGCAAGTTGAGCATAACCTGTTAAAAATCCCAACTATTGGAAGGCAGACCAGTTGGCTATTTTACAAGCGTGGCTGAGGAGTTGAACTCGGGTCTACCACGAAACAACTCCAGCTACATGTAGTGGTCAGAGCGAGACTTGTACTTGGGACCTGGATTTCAAGTCTGGCGCCCTAACCGCTTGACCATGCTGCCTCCCTCTCATAGCATCTGACCTGTGTACTGAAGGCCATAGATTTGATTGCTGTTAGATACTCAAAGAAAAATTATTTTTCTTTGAGAAAACTATTAATTTTTGATTGTTGATTAAAAAAGACTAGACACCAGTGTAAAGAAATTTGTTTTATAAAACTTGTTTTCAGGGTCTGGAAGTTGTGATATTCTGTGTTCTACTGTTTGCTCAATGGCGCTATGACTTGGAAAATGTGGTCATATTCCTTCTTCTTGTGGCACTGTTAGGTAAGGTTTAAATCCTTGTTGAAATAATTTTTTTTTAAATCTGAAGTTGTTCATGTATGCAATTGTAGTACTAAATTATGTTCAACTGAGGGGCTGAAATGCCAGGATGCAGGAAGGTACTGCTCAGTCAATTTCAGGGGTGGAAATTAGCACTTGCCCACTTTGCCCTTTTTGGGTGAGTACAAATCGCACATTTGTTGGTGCAGTTGTGACAGTCACTTGTCCAAATGGCGAATGCTTTCAAACCCTGCAATTTCATGTCCATGTCCATGCTGTTGCTGTTTATTATAATTGGCTTGTTTTTACATGTATAGTATAGGCAGCTGAAAGTGAGAGAGTGTTTTTATATTTACTCTGAAATGTTTTAATTTATATATCTTATTGGACGGTTTAGTGTGTAGTATCGTAGTATCGTAGTATCGATACTACGATACTATCAACTTAGTTATAAACGCCGTTTTAATCTTTCTTACTTTTTCAAGTTTGTTGCGCGCGCGCTATTTGAACTTGTTTGTCAACGCGCGCGCGCTTTATTCAAAAAAATGGTGTACAGCGAAGAAATACTTTGTGTGATTAAACGCATAATTGTTTGGATATTTTTGGCTAAAAACATCAATAGATCCCGTCGGTTTTTCTTTGATTTTCTCAGTTTTGACCGTTTTAGTTTGGGAACAATTTCAGCCATTGTTTTACCGCTTACGTAAGACAAATGCTCGAAGTGACGTTTGTGAAAAACCGGTCAAACCGGTCTAATCTGGAGTACAAATACCGTGAGATATTTGTTCTCGTTTTGGGTGTTATTTGTACTCTACTGAGTGCAGTTGAATAATAACATATTTTATTCTTCATTTAATTTTTGTTGAAGGCCATTTAAATAACACCAACCATTAATGCAATTAAAAAGGAAAAATATACAGCACATGCAGACAATAGACAAGTTTGGAGCCTTTTCCCCTTATAATAATATACATGAAAAAATTACTTGATTCTGATTGGCTAAGAGCAGTGCAGTTCAAGTGTAACACCAGTGCAAAACGTGTAACACCAGTGGTGCAAATTACAGATCGAAAAAAAAATTTTTTTTCCTTTTTTTTTTTGCCAAGAAAAGAAGAAAAAAAATTTTTTGCAAAAAAAAAAAATTTCCAAACAAAAATGGATGCAAATTTTTTCATGTATAATTATTAATAAGTAATCATACGGTTTTCTCCTTCAATTTGGGACTAATTTGCACTTGTGAGTTTTTCAAAAAGCTCAAATTGCACTCGCTGAAGCGGCTCGTGCAATTTTGAGCTTTTTGAAAAACTCACTTGTGCAAATTAATCCCAAATTGAACTCGAAACCGTATGATTACCTATACTAATTATTTTGGCTAAAACAGCAATACTTGCCCCTTTCACATTAAGCACTTCAGTAATCATTGTTAGTTAATTTGTACCTCTGATTCCCTCCGCTGTGGATCTGAGCCATTATCCTCGAGTTGAACCAATATGGAAAAATGATGACGAATTGTTTGAATGGTTTATTTACATCGAGCTGTGCTGTGCACGCACTAATCACGTCATCGTACATGTACTTTTGAAAAATGTTTTGGGCTAAAAAAATTTGCATTATGTACTTGTTTTATCGACGTTTGTAACTTTGAAAAGTTCTTCATTGTTTGTAAATTTACTAAAACAGTTATTCTTCTTGGACCTGCCGGATATGAGCTGATTATAACCAACTTTGTGCTGTACTTGCCGTGTTGGTTATATAAATATATCAGCTTATATCTGGTGCGTCCTCAAAGAATTAATAATAACAAGGTGACTGGAATAAAGCCTTAAGTGACTTCTGATCTCCTTCCAGTTTGTCTTGTATATGCTCATATAATAAAATGAGAATTTCGTTACAGATCAGGAGTCACTAAGGCGGCCCTAAGTGACTCCTGATCTATAGCCAAATTCTTCCTTTGTTACATGAGCATATACTAGACAAACTCGAAAGAGAATCTAGCAGTTGATCAGAATTCACTAAGGGCTTTATTCCACTCACCCCTTCATTATTATTGTAAGCTAAGTGTTTTGTTATTCTCTTACAACCAACCTTTTTCTCAGGCTCATTGACAGTCATATCAGCCAAGGCTGTGTCGTCGATGATTAACATCACACTAGGTGGGAACAGTCAGTTAGGACACCCACTGTTTTACGTCATGCTGATTGTCATGATCTCGACTGCTATCGCTCAAGTCAAGTAAGTTAAACCTCATGTGCATTTCAATTAACTGATAAAAACTTAACAATAAAATTGTTAATAATTTTTTTTTTGCAGATTTCTGAATCGAGCCATGCAGTCATTTGATGCTACTGTAGTAGTTCCTACAAATTTTGTTCTGTTCACAATAAGTGCCATAATAAGCGGTAAGTCAGTCAGCCTTGTTCATGCCACGTGCCAAAAAAAGAATTGGCCCCGGGGATGCGATTATTTTCCCTAAGATTTTGCACGCGGGTGGTGGATATTCTCAGGGTACCTTTTCAGGCCTGCACAGAATTTTAAAGATTCAGGATTTGTGGGGACCAATATCCATCTTTCAGTTACATTAACTTCTAGACAATATTTTGACATGAAAGAATTTGGTGAAAAATGTTAAAAATGTGGGGGAAAAGTCACTTTTTATAGGACATTTTGTGGGGAGCTGCTGATTTCCATTTCTTAAACAGTTGATGCTATTTTTAAAATGGTCAAGGCCATTTCTCTCTAGTTTATGCCTGGATTGGGATGAAAGTAGGCTACTCTATCATTGTTAGATAATTAAATTGGGAAGTTAAGCGACTATTAGACCTAAGCTAGATTCACAATTGGTTTAGATTTAGGGATAGGGTCATCCGTTATTAACTTATAGATGTATCATTAAGAAAAGCACCTTTTTAACATTTTAAATTAAACTTTTTTAAATTAAATTTTTCTTGGGTTTGCCAGATCAACCCAGTGGTCTAGTGGTAAAGAAGGGATGTTAGCATACAAGAGGCTCTGGGTTCAATTCTAGGTTATCAATTGCATTTTTCATTTTCTGATAGAAAAAATAAATAAAATATTATTCGATAATTGGTGAGAAAGTTTCTAAGTGTTGCTAAAATGGCAGCGACTGTTTAAGAAAGGGAAATTTGCCAAGGAGCCCCTCAATAGACCTCTTTAGCTTGTATGTTTGTTTTCCCAATGTAGATCATGTGATGTTACCCTAGAGAACTATTTCTTTTAAATTTTGTTTTCTTCACGTGCATATGTAGGCATAATTTATGAAAAGACAAAGGACAAATTACCTTGAGAACATCACATGACCTACATTGGGAAAACAAAACATACAAGCTAAAGAGGTCCATTAAAGGACCATTTTCAAAAAGTATTAAAGCTGCAAAAGCTGCAGTGAGTTAAAACCTCCTTGCACTGCTTGGTGAACTGCAAATTAAAGTTAATTTTACCTGTTTTTGTTTGAACTTATTGTGACTTGCTATCATTGCACAGCACAGCTGATGATTATCTTCTCAATTCTAGGTATTGTTTTATATAGAGAGTTTTACGGACTTACATTCTTGGACATATTTATGTTCCTTTTTGGGTGAGTATGTGTTGATTTTAATAAACTTAAGTGTAAAATGTACAGGGTTAATATTTGACTGTGACTCAAATTATTTTGTGATACAGTGGACCCCGCCATGCATGCAAGCACCCCATTAATACAACACCATGTTAATACGACCCATTCATGATCATTGTATCTTTTACCAAATGGAATCAGGCAAAATCCTTCAATTCTGCCGTGCTGTGTACTTCAAAAGGTCTCAGATTTTTCCCACATGTAAATAATCTATTTGTCTTAATAATAATAAAACTGTTATTTAAACACGATGAAATCTTGATTTTGTTTCGGCTATTTCCCGATTATGGAATCATATGCCTCAGTACATGTCAATATCTCAATATCTAGAAGCTGCATATGTTAATTGAAAGGCTCTTCTCTGGAACAACCTAGGTACAGATTAGTACATGTCAGTATCTCAATGTCTAGAAGTTCCATACGTTATTGAAGGCTCTTCTCTGGTACAGCGTACATCTAGGTACAGATTAGTACATGTCAGTATCTCAATGTCTAGAAGCTGCATTGCATTGTCTAGGTGCTAATTGCTGTAGAATCAACTCAAAAGTTGTCAGATTTTCCTTGCTTCTACGAAAGTAGTGTGCTTTTAATCCTTTGATTAATGGTTATGTGGCTGATTTTAGTAACATACCCAAGCGATCTGAAATTTTGTGGTTTGGTGCCAAACATCAAAATTCAAGAAACATCCCAAATATCATTTTGTAAAATATTGAAAAACAAATGGTACCATGCAGAAGTACTGCTGAAAAGGTTTCATTTGAATGGTCACACCATAGGATTTCATCAACAGACTCAAAAGTTAGAACAAATGGTACCATGCAAAAGAACTGCCGAAGAGGTTTCATTTGAACGGTCACACCGTAGGATTTCATCAACAGACTCAAAAGTTAGAACAAATGGTACCGTGCAAAAGTACTGCCAAAGAGGTTTCATTTGAATGGTCACACTATAGGATTTTGTCCACAGACTCGAAAGTTAGAACAAATGGTACCGTGCAAAAGTACTGCTGAAGAGGTTTCATTTGAATGGTCACACCGTAGGATTTCATCAACAGACTCAAAAGTTAGAACAAAAATTAATGGTACCATGCAAAAGTACTGCTGAAGAGGTTTCATTTGAATGGTCACACCATAGGATTTTGTCCACAGACTCAAAAGTTAGAACAAATGGTACCGTGCAAAAGTACTGCTGAAGAGGTTTCATTTGAATGGTCACACCATAGGATTTCATCAACAGACTCAAAAGTTAGAACAAATGGTACCATGCAAAAGAACTGCCGAAGAGGTTTCATTTGAACGGTCACACCGTAGGATTTCATCAACAGACTCAAAAGTTAGAACAAATGGTACCGTGCAAAAGTACTGCCAAAGAGGTTTCATTTGAATGGTCACACCATAGGATTTTGTCCACAGACTCGAAAGTTAGAACAAATGGTACCATGCAAAAGTACTGCTGAAGATGTTTCATTTGAACGGTCACACCGTAGGATTTCATCAACAGACTCAAAAGTTAGAACAAAAATTAATGGTACCATGCAAAAGTACTGCTGAAGAGGTTTCATTTGAATGGTCACACCATAGGATTTTGTCCACAGACTCAAAAGTTAGAACAAATGGTACTGTGCAAAAGTACTGCTGAAGAGGTTTCATTTGAATGGTCACACCGTAGGATTTCATCAACAGACTCAAAAGTTAGAACAAATGGTACCGTGCAAAAGTACTGCTGAAGAGGTTTCATTTGAATGGTCACATCGTAGGATTTCATCAACAGACTCAAAAGTTAGAACAAATGGTACCATGCAAAAGTATGCCTGTGGTACTACTTCATGTAAGCCCATATAGAAACACAGTAAACAAAGATGGCGGACGTTTTCTGCTCCAAATGGTGTCAATGTTACTGTACATGTATTATTACTGATCCTTGTGCTTTTGGAACTTTCTTTCACAGTTGTGTGTTGTCATTTATTGGAGTGTATTACATCACATCGGATAGAAAACAAGAGGAATCAGATGAGGAGCTGCTTCTCACAAATGCTGACTTGTTCCCTGGTATGTTTGTAATGGGGCTGGGGTACATTCATGCATCATGGTCTGTGATTTGAATCTTTCATAAGTTTGTGCCTTCAACTAAAGTTTGTTTAAACTTTTTTCCATTTTTTCTCTCACAAAATTTGATTCTCTTGGAAAACAAAACAAAACCATCAATCTATGGATTAAGCAGAATGCCATTCACTCAACAACACATCAACAAACTCAAAAGTTAGAACTACACTACATGTCTCCGGGTTAATGTCAGCAACTTGTTATGTCAATGACATTAATTCCTGACATATTTTCATGTTGTGTTTTTCAAAATGCTGACAAAAAAGATTGACATAAGTTGTTTTTTTGCATGACTGTGCAATTTTATTGTTTCTATGACATAGGTTTTAGGCTGAACAGTGCAAATATATGAATTGTTTATGTTAATTAATGTGCGTTCATTTGTTGGGATCCAGTCATAATTATTTTGAGGATAAATGTAGCTGCACATTTGGACTCGTGAGTTAACAGGAGCTTTCTTTTTTTTTTCGATTTTAGGATTCTTGTCCTTGTCGTCTTCAAAACTGATAGCAGTTCAGCCAAGCAATATGTTGACGGCATCTCATACTGAGTACCCCATGCTGCCTGGCAAGCCAACATATGAGTCAACTGCTGACACTCAACAGCCTCAAGGAGAAACGTAGCCTGCATTACATAGGTCAGCAGTGTTTTGCATGAGCAGAATCAGTAATTAATTTAAATGTTATTCAAATATTACTATTCATAAGGGTATCACAATAAAGCAACCTCATCTCCAGCACCTTCTCTGCTTTCAAAATGGCGAGCGGGCTTAGAAAATCCTGGACAGGCTGCCAACATACTTCAAGAATCATCAACTTGGTATCCCCGTAAGAATAATGAATAGCATTTCTTGCAAAAGAGCAGCTTGAAATTATGGATATCATTAATTCAGACCGCCACCGGGATGGTATCTTCCTGTGGTGCTTTGTTGCACCATAACAGAAAAAAGATGGCGACTGCGAAAGGGAGTAAAAGGGGGGAAAGTGCCAATGAGGGTTAGAGTTAGGGTTAGGGTAACCCTATTGGTTACAGAAGCTCATGAGCTGGAAAAATTGTCACCGTGCCGTTGCTTTCATATAATTTTGAGTCTTTGTTGCACTTCATTCCACTTCGTTTAATAGTCTGAATTAATGATATCCATTATTTCAAGCTGCTCTTTGCAAGTAATGCTATTCATTATTCTTGAGGGGATATCGTGCTGGAATCATGGAGAACTGTCTCACATGATGCACGATGAAACGGCATTTTCAAAGGTCATTAATTTTCCAGTGATATGCAGTCATTGGTTTTCACGTAATCTGAATCCATTGTTTAAATGAAACGAAAACATTTCATACCCCAGAATTTTTGGACTAGTTTGGTAGCCGTGTCCAGCGGTTTCTCCGCCTGCCATTTTTAATGCAGAGGAGGTTCTGGGAACGAGGGTTGACAATAAAGTGTTTTGTTTCCCATCAGCCTTTTCTTTCATGAAAAAAGGTTGTTTATTCAGTCAAAAGAAGGGAAAAAATCACAAGAGTGACTGGATCATAACTTCTCCATGGGTGAAATAATGTCACTTTAAAAGCAGTGTCTAAGGCCCGGTTCAAACGTCGAACTTCACATGTGCCGAATCTAATGGAAATGAGTAAAATCTATTGTTCTTGCTCATTTGCATTAGATTCGGTACATGTGAAGTTCGACGTTTGAACCGGGCCTAAAGATGTTTACAAAGGTTATTTTTAGAGTTTAGAGTTAAGACAAAGAAATAATTGTAAAACTTAGATAGTTTACCCTGGAAAATGGAGCAGGCAAAGAATGATTTTTTTTCACTTTTTCAAAAATCTTGGATCCAGCAAGGAATGGGAAACAAAACAATTTATTACACTAAGACAGTGCTGGAAATAATTTTTCTTATTCAGAAGGGCATGTGTCCGTTCAAAACTCCATTTTGATCAGACATTTCAGTGACATCCACCATTTTGGATTTTCCCTGAGACACATTCTGTTTGACCTTAGATAACAACGGCCTGGACCACCTCGGACACCTTATTGAGACTTACATAACAGAGTAACTGGTCAGCTTTCAGTTGAGGTTAGGGGTAGCAGTTTATATAGTTAAATTTAGGCCTAAGCAACCCGAGAAACTAGGTGGTACAGTGGTACGGTAGGCTATGTAAGCCTAAGCCTAGCTGAGGTCACAGGTTCAATCCTGAGTGGGGATTTTAGATTTTCTTTTTAACACTTAAAAATTTATTGAAAATAAAATTCTAAGTGTCGACATTACTTTATATAATTCTCAATAAGTGTCCGAGGTGGTCCAGACCGTTGTTATCTAAGGTCTTCCGTTTGCCCTTAGACGTTTTGCGGTTTGCAATGCATTATAGGGCGATTTCAAATCACACGGCCTTTTCTGAATTTTCTCGATTCAAGAGAGCCTTTTACAGTAAAATAAATGGTACAAACGGCATAAATCCTTATTTTGATATTGTTTGATAAATGTGATGGTTAGTTAGTCAGTCTTTATTGTGCTCAGAGACCATGTCCAAGCATAATGTGTAATTAGTCGGACATTTCAAGATTTTGGTCGGTGAATGTTTAATGTCCAACTGTTATTTCCAGCACTGCTAAAAGCATTTGTATTCTTAATTAGGATCCTGTATGCACCTAATATAACCCATTCACTGAAGAGTCAAGCGTTGACTCATGCAATATGGCTCACACGTTTGAGTCTGTGGATAAAATCCTAGACTGATGTGACCAGTCAATCCTGTTTATTTTTCCATTTTTCACAATGATAAATTTAGCAAAATGGCAAAAATCTGTTTAATACTCTTAGAGATAAATGGTAAGTGGTTGATCGCCATTTAATCACATATCTGTTGTAATAATTATTGGTGAAAATGTTGCCTTTCAGTGTACATCTAATTGAAGAAACATGGTGGGGTAAAAACCAAACTGATACGTTCTAATGGTTTCTGGGATGCGGGGAAAACTACCGTATTCCCTCGAATAATGGCTGAAATAACTGGCACCCTCAAATCATCGCCCCCACTCCCCCCCTCCCCGCATGAGTTTTATGAATCTGTAGGATTTGATTGAACAATAAGTAAAAGAAATTCTTAGCCGGACACTACTTCTAGCAAGCAATATTTGTTAAAAATAGTTGCCTCCCTTGAGTAATCTCTCCTTTCGAATATTGGCCTCCGTTTGTAGCGGTAGAAGAGAATAATCGAGGAAATACATGCATATTCCTGAGCTGCACTTGTAAAGACAATAGCGCGCACAAAAAAGTGATCAATGCACAGCATAAAACTATTGTCTGTAGGTATGACGTCACTTCTACATATATAAAATTCATTGTCTGTAGGTATGACGTAACAGAAACAGCAAGCAATAATTAGCTGCGTGCTTATAGCCAATCAAAATCGAGCTAGTGACACCAATGTTGTTTTTTCAGATGGATTGCACATTATGCGAATACAGGGTACCTAAAACCTCTCTAATGGAATATTAACAAGCTTGCTACTTTAGTCTTCCCAGAATTTCATTATCTGGTATTGGTTATATTTTGTACTTCTTTATTTTCATGGTTTTTTTCAGTTAGGTGTATACAAGTGTCTTTATTAATGATAGGGCAAATAGTTGTACATAATTTTATTATAGTGTAGTGTTATTTCGAGAATATATTCTCACAATGGAGAGCGATGTTTACATTAATGTTATATCTACCGGTATCTTAAGAATATCTTTCAACTTGGTAGTAAATAATTTAACTGTATCTTTTTTTTTTGGTGTTAGGTCAGAGTGAAAATAATCAAAAGTTTAGTTTTAATAATATCAAAAGTTTGTTGTTTTGCTATTTATCCCCACAGCAATGGGAAAATTAAGTATATTTTTATTCATGTAAAGTACATGTATTGGAATATTATTTTGTTATTAGACAGTCCATAAAAACTCTATTAACTCCATTAAAGCTAGGTGAGCTTATTTAACTGATTTCATGCTTGTTATTACACATGTAAAACGGCTGAGAGTAAAACAGCAAAAAAGATACGTTTTAGGCTAATTTTCAAATGTCACCTGTTTGGACATCTAGAGTTTATTCCGTCAACGTGAATCTGTTGTTTTTTGTTTGGCGTTTGGGACGATAGAATTGTTTAAATTTTGTGTTTAGTTACCTTAAATTAATAACATTCTATCTTATATGGTTTTGTGTACATCAAGTTTTCGTGTCATGGAAAATCAAGTGAGGACAAAACAATGGACATTAGGCTGTTAAGTAATTTAATCTCATTGCTAACGTATAAGTTCAGCATTTCTGTCACTCTAAATGCTGAGGAGGGACAGAGCATCAAAACTTCAAATTCGATTGGATTTTTGTGTCAAAAGGTGGAACTTGAAAAATAGCCCAACAATGCCCATAGTCCCCTTTTGCACTCAACCGTTTTACAATATCCATAGTTAAGGAAGTATCCTAATTTCGTTTTATCCATCATGACTAGATTCCATTCATTTACTGTGGTTTAACCCATTCATACATTCACAACTGTTACTCATTTAGGAAATTTTTACTCTGTCTAAAGCGTTCTTTGATGTATTCCTGTACAACACTATTTAATAAACTGGGATTATAATGAAGATGAAATGCTATTGCACCATTCATTAAGTTTTTTCATGCATAAAGCTGTTGATCCAATTTTCATCCTCGTTCAAAAGTGTGCGTTGTTACACAAAATGGGAATATGTCATTCCGGAGTTGTTTTTACCCGCCTGGAGTAAACCAATTCATGTGCAAACAAGAGGCTCCTAGCAGCCTATACTCATGCGCATGCGTAAGTAGGCTGTACTACAATGAAGGGAATGATTCTTCTAAGACTTATATATACCAAACATGAACATTGCTCATGTAAGTAGGGTTGTAGGAGACGCTGTCGTGACACTTGAGTAACGCTCTTTTACCGGAAGTGAGAGTAGCCGGAAGTCACTAAACAGGAAGTGTAGTGGAAAAGCTATGAACCGGAAGTGTACAATTTAAAATATGCGTGCATAAATTTGCATGCAAAATCGTGACACAAAAAATAAAAATAATAATAATAATAATAATAAAAATAACAAGAAAAACGGAGCCGAAACCTTACCTCATGCCGCTACGCGCATGAGTAATAAAGTAACGACTGTGCGTCGGGTCTCGCAAATGGGCGCATATTACGTCATGAATTCAAAAATCCGCCATCTTGGATCTCATGCAGTACAAATCCGCATATAAGAACCTAATTTTTAAGAACCTGTTAGACTAAGATTTCCATTTAGACTACCATTACAAAAGAAATTGTTTTAGCCTAAAATTTGAAACAGGTTCTTATTTTATAGAATTCATTACAAAACTTAAAATTCATAAATCAAATAAAACAAACTCAAATGGGCAATGATAATGAAAATACCTCGCAATGTCATTACAGATACATATATGACATATATGTAAATACTATACACAACTGTAACTGCACAAATACAGTTGCCTCTTTTCAGTGTATAACAATATCAACTAAATCTTGAGCTTCGTACTGTTTTCACACGGTATTGAACTATATTCCAATACAACAGTTAAGAAAAAAGAACCTGTTTAAGAACCTAACTAGCCTAATTTTCCAGTAAACACCAATTATATAAGAACCTTTTGAGGCCAACTTTGAAAAATGCAGGTTCTTATATGCGGGTCTTTACTATATATTATCTGTTCTTTGCAACATGATCTCATGACACCAATATCACTCGTGAATATTCCACGACGTCAAAATTTACGGTTTGGGTGCACTTACTAAAACGAGTGTGGTATTTAACCCCAACAGGACTTTAGGTGCCACGAGATCGGTTGTAAAAATCCGCCATCTTTGATCCCCGGTTATGAATTTTCTACAACGTCAAAATTTATACCCGAGAAATTACGGTTTGGGTTTCAATTTCTTTTCAGTGCACTTTAGTTAACAATGCCCCCCGGAGCGTGTGTTTGAGCTCCCACAACATAAGCTAAAAAAATCCGCCATCTTGGATCTTATGAATTTTTTTGCAGCGTCAAATTGAGCCGAGGTATTACGGTTTGGGTTTTAATTTCATCTCAGTGCGCTTTAGTGAATAGAAATGCCCTCTAAACGAGACCCATTTCATTCCAGCGTCATTTGAGCTGCTATAAGGTCCGCCATAATAAAATGCATTGAGATTTGCCCAACTACACTCGTTATACCACCAAGCTCCCTTTTTCTTCACTGCGCAGTGGACACTGCTCCCATCATTGTCAGCGTCTTTAGTTGAAAACTGCATGTTACTGTGGGGAAATTAAAGCAAAATGTCTCAACAGTTAAGCTTGAAGTCAAACATGATGACATGGTTTTGTTCCACTTGAAACAGGGATTCCAGATTGCAAGGAGATAATTATAACGCGTGCTGCCAAATGCTGGAAATTAAAACACGAAACTGAATGAAAGGCTGCCACTACGGCAAATGGTCTGATTTGTCCGCGACGTGTGGTGAATTCAAAGGTTTCTGCTAGAAATAACCTCCGAAGATGACACTTTACCAGTGTCACGTGACAAAATACTACAATTATTGGAGTATGGCAGTCAAATCAATAAAATCGATGATATCGATGAAATCGATATTAATTGATGCCAATTAATCGATTGATATTGGAATTCGATGATCAATCGATGACGTATGTTTTTGTGATAATTCGATTGACCATCGATTTACAATAAAATCGATTAATTAACAACATAACAAGACTTACACTGAAAACAGTTTTTGAAGTCGCCAAAGCGGATCGACTAAATCCCTCTGTAGGTGACCAAGTTGTCCGCGATCATCAGTCACCTTAAAAGCATTGCCACACAATCTCCCCTTTTCTTGCTTGCGGAGAAGTTGTCACCAATTGCAACAGTAAATGAACATTCCTGGTACCCTTTCACAACGACATCAGTTATCACAATATAACTTCCCGCTCGCGATGCGGTGTGTCTTGACCAGACATTGTGTTCGGAATTTTGTTACACGAGCTCCGAGAAAACACGCAAAAATCGATAACATCGATAATTTGCGGGACATTTTTTGTGATTATCGATTGATCATCGATTGGCCAATATCAATCGATATCAACTAGTAGTAATCATAGATTATAGTGCGTCTCCTTATCCCGTGGCACCTTGTCTTGACATAGTACCTCAGTTTCATGAATTAATTCAGCCACTGTTTAAAGGGCTATGTCGCGAAATATGTCACGCAGGCAAAAACGTCGGGCCGACATCAAACAAACAAATTCACGCTAACGCCGTGGGATCGGGGAAAATCCTGCCGTGCCGTGTACTCCGAAAGGTCTCAGATTTTTCCGACATATAAATAGTATATTTGTCTTGATTTCATTTCGGTTATTTCTCCGATTCTGAAATCGTACTCCTCAGTACATGTACTAATACCGGAACCGGAAATGAGAAATTTCTGAGAAAGCCTGATACAGTGCTCCCGTGATAAACTTCTTGGACACCGCGTTAATGGAGCATGAAATCGAATTTCGTAGGATTTTTCGGGTAAAATTACAATAACCAGTTGCAAGTAAGACCGAGACTGTTGAATATAATTCCTTTATTAGCTAGACAAATTTTAGTCACAAAACTGCGAAATCTTTAGTGAGGGTGGCAAAGGGCTTTATCGACTCTTTAGTCGCAAATGCGCCCGATACAGGCGCAATTTCGAGCACTGTAAAGTTAATCTGCGTTCGCCTGGCGTGGCCGGTCAGTGAATTATTGCTACAAGACATACAGCGAATTGCACCGTACCGTAGAACATCGGGAAGAACGACGTCGGTATTTAGGTGAAAGCTTCCCAAATCAGGCAGAGAACCACAGCAAAATCAAGATAGGACATTCAAAACATACCAGAACGGTAGCGAGGAAAATCCGATAACTTCTTGCTTGATTCCAAAGAAGCTCAAAGAGACCCAACAACTTACTTGGTCCGGAGAAGAACCTTCGTCCAATTTTTCCACTGCGTACTTTTAGTAGGCATTGAAATATTGAGCCGTACGATTTCAAAATCGGGAAAATATCCGAAACTAAATCAAGACAAATAGATTATTCACATGTGACATTTCGGAACCCCAGCTTCCCAGGATGATGCCTGATTTCCACGCGCTGGGAATGCTGGATACTATTGTGACGTTTCAAGATGGCGCAGATTTGGTACCGACACTTTTCTCGATTCGTTCCGCCTAGACGACGCGCTAAGCATGCTGGATACTATTGTGACGTTTCAAGATGGCGTAGATTTGGTACCGACACTTTTCTCGATTCGTTCCGCCTAGCAGACAAGATTAGGAAGCGTCTCCTTCGTCGACGCAATTAACTAATTTTATCGATTGATATCTATTGATCGATTGGATTTCCGATGATCGATTGTCATCGATTTAACAGGCCGGGGTATTATAAACGTTGTGTCAGCTTGGCAGTAGTCCGTGGACTTTTTGTTACTTCGAGAAAAAGTGCCGTAATAAAGTGGTGGTCGTATTTAAAGAAGCTATGCCCCAGACTAAAACTTAAAGTGCACCTAACCCCAAAATTGCTTTTTTGCTTAATCAACTCTATGTACGTTGAAAAGTTGAATAGTTAAATATTACTTGTTTTTAACGTTGCGTTAGTGAATTACAGAGGTTTGAATTTACAAAATGTTAATAAGATGACGTCAAATCAAGACTCATTTATTATACAACTACTTGTTTTCACCTCCAAGTAATGTTTTTTTTTTTACAAATCAATTGACTATTAACAGTTTTTATTTAGTATTTCTTAAATTGATTATCCTTAAGCTGTGAACTGCGTATTGTAAATTGAAATAGAAATACAGTGGAACCCCGTTAATACGACCACCTTTGGGCCATGGAAATTTGGTCGTATTAACGGGGTAGGGTCAAATTATGGTGCAACATGCTTTTAAACTACATTCTGCTACATGTATACCTTTAATTCCGCTATAAATAAACCTTTTTGTAGTTAATTACAACCTTACAACCGCAGTTCAATGCGACTGAACAATGTAACAGTAAACGAAACCGAGTAATGAGAAAAAACATTGACTTCTTTCATTGCCTTGTTATGGAAAGAAAAGGGCTTCTAGTGAAATGTCTCGAAGAACTGTTTTCTATATTGTAGCTTACAACACTTTCACAATTATATTACAAAGTTCAAACGGTTTCAAAAAAGTCTGTGAGCTTAGATTGGTTTCGCCTTTGCTTAAGACAATCACATTGTACATTAGCAATAACTTTTGCGAGTTCATTTGCAGTTTTCATATTGCCCTTTGCCTATTGAAAATGCAAAACGTCTTGCAAGCCAGATGTCGCCTCCTGATATGAAGCTATTTTGGGCACATTTCCGGAGATTCGTCGATTTCGTCCTCACTACCCCCCCCCCCCCCCCCACCCCCTCTTTCATTCAGCAGCCTCACCAGGTATTTTGACTGATCGTATTAACGGGGTAATTTTATAAAGAAAATAACGACTGAGGACTCCAACAGGTGGTCGTTGGTCGTAATGATGGGGTGGTCGGATTAAAGGGGTTTTCAGATAAGAAAATGAGTAGGCTTTTGTTCGGACCAGAAAAAAGTGGTCGTGATAACCAGATGGTCGTATGACGGGGTGGTCGTATGGTATGCAAATCTCTATAACTCACCAACGCGACGTTAAAAACATGAAATATTTCACTATTCGAATCTTCAACGTACATTGAGTTGATTAAAAGAAAAAAAATGGGGGCTTAGGTGCACTTTAATACTTGCCTTTTGTCGCACACGAAATACTTATAGAATACTAAGGGGAAGATATTACGTGAATTTTCGAAGAGAAAATAAACCATAATTATCAGAAATTTAGAAAGTTTTCCTATTGTAGAGTAATTTTAAAAAAAATTGGACAATCATTTTTTTAGTTTTTACTGATACAGATATATTTTTTTGTCTACTGGACAAAATGTTGGCTTAAGTTGATCTCCATCAAAGATGTAACAAAGTTGCGCGACACATGCAGGCATCAAATGTGATCAAAGGTTTACAAGTCACAGGAGAATCAAAGGTATCTTTGTACAAGTCAAAGCCATATTTGACAGCACCTTTGATTAAGCGTCGAAAGTGTACTATGCATGTCTTGGAAACCTATGATAATGGTTTATTCTCTCTTCAATATTTCACTTGATATCTCTTTTCAGTGTTCTATGAGCATTTTGTGTTTAGAACAGTTTTCATTTGAGTGTCGTAAAACCAAAACCAAAATAATTACTCTGACCAATCACAGCAGTAGTAAACAATCCAATGAACCAATCAGAGCTCGAAGCAAATACATGTTGCCGGCGTCAAGCGCGGGAAAACGCGTGCGAGCAAGTCACGATTGTTTTTGGTTTTACTTCTGATTGGTCGAGAAAGTGGCGCGAGATTTATTAGCCAATCACAAAGCGTAGCAATGCAAAACCAAAGCAACTGTGTAATTACTTTCGACACTCAATTGAAAACTGCTCTAACAAAGATACTTGGTTTTAATTTAGGGGCGGTTTTGATCTAAGACCGTCAAAAGCCCCCATGACATACACCGAAAATGGTGAGATTTCACTGTATTTACTTACTTTCCGGATTTTTTATCTGTCATCGAGTCGCCAGCCGTGCCACTGTAACCTTCAATTAAAAGCCGGAACTTATCTCCCTCGTCAGCCACCTTAAAAGTCGTGTACTCAGCATATGTGATGTTCCCATCAAAGTCCTCCAAGTCAACTCTCAGCTTCATGTCATCAGCTGCCGTCAAACGGTGAAGATTGTCATTTCCAAGCCAAAACTCACCATTCAGATCTCCAAATCCATTTTTGTAGGACTCCCAACCAAGATAGAAATCCACCGAGCCGTCTAAACGTCTCTGAAAGACTGTCCAACCTCCACCGTCTGTGGTCATGTCACATAGCACTTGCATTGGCTTGCCACCGTCAGGAGTGATGTTGTACACGCCAGTAGATGTGAAGCCATGTTGAAGAAGTTTAGAGCAGCTGCTCAACATTGGCTCTGGGAAAGGGAGGTTAATTCCTATATTAACGTCTAGCACACTTTTGCGGTTTGGCATTTTTCTGTATTTCGCGGGAACAAATTTTGCAATTCGAGATGACTGATTTGTCTGCTGAAAACTATTCTGTTTTAGTTTTAAGCGCTTAAAGCTAAAATTAAGGATGCCTTTAATATGTTATACTGCTACTATGGTAATCTGTTACTACGGTAACCTGATACACCATAAAAAAGATCATAACTTGTTCAACAATGACTGGGCATTTGTTTGATACCATTATTGTAGCATCATGATGAACTGATAAAGAGCGTAGTATTGATCCATCATAGTGTAAGTACTGAAAAAAGGTACTAGAAACTGTTGTAAGCCACTTCAAGCTCGTGTTTGTAGCTTACCACAGGGAATTCCTGTATAACCGATGTCACATTTACAGTTAAAGCTGCCTCCAGAGTAGTTAGGGATGCAGATTCCCCTGTCACCGCAAGGATCCGAGCTGCCGGTCTCACACATACTCTGTGTACAGGAAAAAAAGTCTCAAGGTCCGTTCACAGGCTTACAATCCTCTGTTGGTGTGCTGTGCTGTGCTTTGCGGTGCTGTGCGGTGCTGTGCTGTGCTGTGCTGTGCTGTGTTGTGCTGTGCTGTGCTGTGCTGTGCGGTGCTGTGCTGTGCTGTGCTGTGCTGTGCTGTGCGGTGCTGTGCTGTGCTGTGGTGTGCTGTGCTGTGCTGTGCTGTGCTGTGCGGTGCTGTGCTGTGCTGTGCTGTGGTGTGCTGTGGTGTGCTGTGGTGTGCTGTGTTGTGTTGTGCTGTGCTGTGCTGTGTTGTGTTGTGCTGTGCTGTGCTGTGCTGTGTGGTGCTCTGCTGTGCTGTGCTGTGCTGTGCGGTGCGGTGCGGTGCGGTGCGGTGCGGTGCTGTGCATCCGTCTCGGTTTATAAAACTGGCTTCACCAAAGGTGAAAATTAGGGCTCATAAAACTGATGGAAATAAAAAGAAAGCTCTCAAAATCACTGCCATGTTGTTTAACTTTGTTTTTCTGTGTTTATTTTGGAGATTTGTGACTCGCAAAAGTGGTAGTTTCAAAATAACGGTTGAACAAATACCGCTTTCAAGAGCCACGAATCGCCAAAATAAACTCAGAAAAACAAAGTTAAACAATAAGACAGTGACCGAGAGTTTTTTAATTTCATTTTCATCAGTTTTAAGAGCCCCAATCGATAAGTCCATTACAGATGCACAGCACGCCACACAAACAGAGAATGGTAAACCTGTGGTACGTTAGAACAGTTTCAATATTTGATCATCAAGCGTTCTGAAACTCATTAATAATTTAACAAAGAAAATCTTAATTAGCATAGATTTGGCGATTTTATTCCTTTGTTTTCTTTACATTTAATGACCAGTTTGAGAAGCTATGTCAAACAATCGAAATCGAGTGTTTCGTCAGGTATCCAAACACCTTGTCGGTCAAACACCGACTCGGCTCGACAACAATAATACGTGATTGCCACCACGCATAATTGTTTTAAAATTTTCACGCTTAACCGATTAACACCTGAACCGCCCCAAACCACCCTTGAGGTGGTATACCATGCGCGATTTAGGGGTAACAATTCTTTTGTTAAAACAATAGAATATTATAACACAAAAGAACGACAATACAATACAATACAATACCTTAATGCACCTTTTCATTGTTTTGAACAGGTTATTATTTGTAATAATCTGCATACATGCTCACTGAGGTGGAACAACAGGTCATTATTGTGGTCAGTGAGGTGGAACAGGAGGTTATTATTAAAAATAGTAACCTCCTGTTCCACCTCACTGATCACAATAATAACCTACTGTTCCACCTCAGTGATTTTCTAGAATCTTCTCAATTTAGCACATCAGCATAATTTATTAAAAATTCCAACATGGATAGCACTCGCAACACCCCTGACAAATACTTTTGATGTACATGTCAACAAAATAAACAAAACATCCCTCTGGACCAACAACATACACCCTGTATCTCCGAGGGACTTATGTTTTTAGGTTTTCAACTACCTTGGTTAATAGTTTTAAATAAACCTTTACTATAGACACTATAAGGCAAAATCTCAATATTTTCCATTTCATTGAACGTGGAATGAAAAATTATCGACAGTGAATTTCCTATTTTTATCTAAAGCTAGACTATGAGCAGTCTCTCTTTCCCAGCTTAGTCCATCAAGCGAGGAACGAAAAAACATTAGCGAATGGATAATGGCCGCGCGAAACTGGGGGCGCCCCAGTTTAACACGGCCATTACCGTTCGCTAATGTTTCTTCGTTTCTCGCTCGATGGACTAAGCTGGGAAAAAGAGACTGCTCGTAGTCTAATCTAAAGCCCATATCCCTAAATTTCTGATTATTACTACTGCTGACTGTCAAGGAAATTTTTACCCTTGTCATGTAAGAATTGAAACGTTTCAAAAGTGTACTATTAAAATTTCACTTCGCTAGCTCACATTTTTTCCAAGATTGCATCCTCCTGATTCCTTTTTCCTATTTTGCGGTAACTTGAGAACTTTATACGCATCTTGTTGTATAAAGTATCCTACTTGGCCAGTAAAGAATATCACAAACGGCGCTTCACATCGCATCACCGCGTTTCATCGAGGCCATAGTTGATCAATTCTAAACTGATTGTAACGGCAAGAAAAAATTCGCCCACGGGAGTCATTACAATGATTAAAATGCTTGCACAATCCTTACGGGATTTAGACAATCACTACTGTCACTAATGAGCAAAATTTCACAGCAAGTCGTTGGTTTGCTTATTCTTAAACAATGAAAAGGTGCATTAAAACGGATAATGCCCTCGCTCCTCGGCCTTCTTAAAAATAATGACCTCGCGCTACGCGCTCGGTCATTATTTTTAAGAAGGCCTCGGAGCTCGGGCATTATCCCTTACATAGAATATATTAGTATACATAATTTTACCTAATACAATGGAGGTGTACAATATACAATGGAGCTGACACCCTAAATCGGGCATCATATGTGAGGTGGTGCAGTCCTTGTACATTTGTGACGTTATGATCAACTTATGCAGGATGAAGAAATCTCTCAAAGCGCCTGCTCAAATTACAAAATGAGAGCAATCCGCTGAACTGGGCCAGAGATACACGCATGAAAAACAGTAAATTTGACTGGCAAAATTGAAGAAAATTTGGTCTTCCTTGCAATTGCAAGTTCTTCAGTGTTAAATATCTTCACTTTCTTCAGCATGAGGATATTCGTGGGATCACCATTGGGACCGCTTATGGCGAACATCTTTTCTGTGTTCCATTGAGGAGAAATTCGCACAAGAAAACAAACTTCCCGTTTTTTACAAGAGATACGTGGATGACGCTCTCGCCCTGGTACCCGACCTTTCCACTGCTACCACGTTTCTTGCAAAATTTATTGACGCGCATCCATCAGTTCAATTCAGACCAATTCACAATGGAAAACATCGGTCACCAACGGGCTACCCTTCGTTCCTTTGGCATGGTAATCATCAAGACCGATCACTGCCTTAAAATCTGTGTCTACAGAAAAAGACCAAGAAAGGGCTTCTTCTCTATTATCAGAGTCATGTTGACAATAGATATAAACGATCGCTTGGAAGAACCATGCTTGATTCCCCCCTCCCCCTGTTATTTGACATCTTAAAGAAATGCCGTGGGAAGTTTAAGTTCCTTATTTATGAGATATCCCTCGACCCTGCCAAATTCCATTCCAGCGAAACTTTTCACTTGACAAAAGGCTCCAAGTAGCCTATACTCATGCGTAAGAAAGTTTTATGGTATATTTTAAACATGATAAAAAGATGTCCGACATGGAGAAGAGCTACTCATTTCATTCAGTCATCGTTCCTGCAAACCACTTGTTTACTATTGAATGTTTTGTAAATGAAGACTGTACCACAATGAAGCCAGTGATTCGTCTAAGTCTTATATAAACCTAACGTGAACAATAGTAATGAAAGTAGGCTTGTAGGAGACGCTGTCGTGAGAGTTCAGTAACGCTGTTTTACCGGAAGTGAGAGTAGCCGGAAGTCACTAAACAGGAAGTGTAAATGGCAAAGCTATGCACCGGAAGTGCACAATTTAAAATATGCGGGCATAAATTTGCATGCAAAATCGTGACACAAAAAATAAAAATAAAAATAATAAAAAAAGAAAAACGGAGGGCATTTTATAACTCATTGCGCTTTGCGCATGAGTAATTATGCACATTCCTAAGTTTATTTTAATGTATTTTCACATAATCATTTTCACATAATCATCCTATCTTACAATTCTTACCATGAAATGCTGTCGTCGAAACGTCACGTTTTCAAATTGCTCATTTTTATCCTTAAATTTGTTACAAAATCTTTCGTTGTAAAATTCTCCAGCATTGATGTGGAAACGTTTCCCGTCAAAATAAAGTCTAATAGTATAGTCTAATAGTGGGCAAATTTGTTTGAATATATATTTTTTAGTTTTATTATTTTGTTTACTCTTTCATCGCCTTGCCGTAAGGATCAGTTTGCCGTTTTCTGATTTTCTAGTGAAAGGCCAACCTGAAGGAAAATCAAAGGCTCCTGTGAGCCAACTCGTGGATACGAAACGTTCGGAGCCTCCCCAGCTGATCTCCTCCTAGGCGTTTTGCGCTACAGACCCCACCCCATACGTCAAACTCCCCGCTCTCTCCTCCCTCTAACGTCTTCCCCATGGTGACCATTACATATCGCGGGTCGCTCCGATGGAAAGAGTGAAAATTTGCATATTTGTCTTCCATGGATCGGAAATAAGGATTTGATGCGGCGTGTGTTCTGAACATGGCATAAATTGGATAACATTTACCTCTAATTTTTTAACTCGTCCCCAGACCCCCAATTTGACCCTTAAAATCACAGCGAAAAGGCCATTTTTTGAAGGGAAAATCAAAATTTCGCCCATTTATGAATTACCTTTCGGAAATCCACACTCGGATTCCAGTAATTTGGTTATTATTCTATCTAGAAACATTAAAATATTTTAATAACTTAAAAAAAGTCCCGTCATTTTGACCTCGAAGTGACCAATGTCACGTAAAGGCTTTTATTATATACATACTGAGATTTACACACCAGAAAACTGTGAGATAAAAATCGTCCCTTCCCGTATGACAAGTCATACGATTTTCCTCACTAGTGAAGAATATCAGAATCGCGATACGACATTTTTCACTAGTGACAAAAATCATACGCGGGAATTCCCGCCATTCAGTGTGCCTTCGCCCTCCTTGAAGGCCTCGAAGAAATTCATTCATGGCGACAAAAGGGTTTAAAGTTCCATCACTTCAATGAAAAATGCAGATTTCTGCGGACCTAAAGAAAAGAACTTTAACAGATTTTGCTGAAAGAAAAAAATATACGTTTAACAGGAGAAAGAATAAGGCTAAAAGAAGCTAAAAAAGCAATTAAATCGCCAAACGTGCAAGCAAGTTTGAACTCTCGCCATTTGTTATTGTTATCAAAGCTGGAAAAACTTCAAAACACAGGTACGCAAACTGCTTTGTTTTTGTCGCAAAGTGTCTTATTATGTATAGTCTTGTTATAGAGTGTTTTCACATGACGTCATAAAAATTAAAAAATCTAAAGTATACATCCTACAAAGCTGTTTCTAACATGGTGTGTGGATACCAGTGTTATAATCTTTCACAAAAAGTTTCAGGTTTTAACGATGTTTCGCTTTCGATTTATAAGGGTTGTAAATGTGTCACGCAATTCGTCACGCTATTTCAGATAAGCCGTGAAAATTAACAAAATTGAACTAGTTGAAAGTTATTAATGAATTATAGATGCTTATAAGCCGATTTCATGCCTCTTATAGTGAATACAATATTTTGTGATGAGATTTTCGATGTTATTAAGACTTAAAAGTTTTGAAATTTTTGGCCGCCATGTTGGTGTCCCTAAGTGGGACACCAACATGGCCGCTCCATACATTTCTTACTAAAAATGTCTATATTCATTCGCCTATAACTCTTAAATGAAATGCTCTTGCGCTTCAAAATTTGGCCCAGATGTGTAGTTTTAAACTCTCTACAATTCTATAAACATTTTAGAATCGAAAACTGCTTCTGAATTTTGATATGACGTCAGTGAAAACACTCTATAGTTAGATGTGTGAATTCGGTGAATTTTTCCACTTGAAAGTTGAGTCTGACAATAAACCAAGAACCCTTCTACTGAAGTGTTTTCGTTTCGTCTTGTTTTTCTGTTGTGTAAACCTCAGTATGCATATAATAAACAAATTACTTCACGGTTCGTTCGCTTGTACGATTTTTATTCACTCGTTGGAAAGAATCACAAACTCACTCGCTCGCAAAGCCTCGCTCGTTCGTTTGTGATTCTTCCCAACTCGTGAATAAAAATCGTACGCGCTCACCAACCGTGAAGTAACCTCTATGTATGGAGTTCAACCGCGCGGTCATCGCTTTTAGCGGTATAACTCATTTTAATACAGCGTAATGTCAACATCCACACGCGGTTTTGAAAAGAATGAGATCTGGTGAACATTTTGGTGGGAAATATGATTTAGTTAGGGCGAAAAAAGTCCCGTCATTTTGCCATTTTTCAGTGCAATATGCTTCAACTAAGCCCATTTTGGCTTCTATTGGTGATTTGCACGGACTAGCTCCCAGGCCGTTCGAGCTCAACTGCGCATGGGCAATAGATCATTTTAGTAACGCGCACGCCCGGAGCAAATGTCTTCTTTCAGGGGGCAATTTTTTGGTAAGTACAGTGATATTTTTGAGGTTGGTGCAAGAAAAGAAGTTGTGTCAGTTGTATATACAGGATTCAAGACGTTAGGTGAAGACACATGTAAGGTAAAAGGATAATGATATCTTTCTTGGGAACCGTAGGAACAGGGTTGTTTAGCTGGTTTTTATTTCCGTCAAAACATCGTTAACGTTGTACGTTATGATGCTTGAGGGTAACCATTTTGTAGCAAAAGTTTCTTAAGATCATTAGGAGCGGATTGCAATAAAGAAGCCCAGGAGCAAATTCGGAGGCAACGATAGGTGAGCGTGCGGATGAGATTAATTTTGTATTTGCGAGGTGTGAATGAATCTCATTAGCTGTAGCTTCTTAGGACTGACAGTCCGAACTATTAAATTGCTGTTAAGATTGTTTTTTCTAAATCTTGGTTCCAGACCCCTATTTTGAACTATATAAACAGTTTTCAAACACTGTAACGGTTACTTTTGATAATGTATGTTGCTTAGGGGTGGACCATTAGAAATCCTGGGAGGGGGGTCAAAAAATTTTCAGTGTATGAATTTTTTTTTCGGCCTGAGTTTCCTGCAGGATTTTTTTTTGGGGGAGGTGCAAGCCTGCAGGTTTTTTTTTTTCTCAGATTTTCTTTATAAATGCGTTCAAGCTCCAATTTTTTTATACTTGGCCCAATTCATTTTTTGTATTAAACGCTGGAGAGTAGATTCAAGTCAGACTGTCGAACCGTTGCATAAAATATGTGGAGAAATAAGAATTGAGATGGAGTGGTCGAGCGCCGAAGGCGCGAGCCGCTAGGGGGGTGTGGGGGCATGCCCCACCAGAAAATTTTGAAATCTTGATGCTCTGAAACTCCATTTCTAGTGTTTTGAGACAACAATTTCTGTCAAAAATGTTTGGCGAATTGATGTGGCTTCTCTTCGCTTTGCGTTTCTTTGTGTGGCTCCACATACAAGTACTCGATTTCATTTTATATTTCTTGCTGTTTCTTTAGTTTATCTCGATATCAGAGTTAAGTATACGCAATTTCGTCTTTTTGTATAGTAAGTATTACGAGAATTTGACGAAAATGACAGAACCGAATGTCAAAATCGGGATTTTTCCTATCCCGATCTCATATTGGTCGGGATTCGGGATTTTCAAGCAAAATCGGGGTAATCTCGGCGAAATCGGGACGGTTGGACAATCTGTAGAGCAGGTTACATATTTCATGATGTTTACAGTGTTTTCAAATATGCACATAAACAAGGTTTTGGTTATTTAACAACTATTCACCGAAGTGGAGGTGCCGGGTAGTGGTGGATATATATACTGAAACAGTGACATAATATAACGAAAATGATGCTTTTTAACTCATTTATTCCTGTCAATTAACGATTACAATTTTTGCGCGTAAATTGCTGGGAGGTGAATATTCCGAGTTTCAGTAGCCAATCCGAGCGCGCCAACAATGCTATCCACTGTTTCAGTATACATGTATACTAAATTAAGATATCGGTATATGTACCAGATAGACCTTTGAGGCAGTTTAAAATAAATAAATAAATAAATAAATATATGTATATATAGCCGGTTAGCTTGCAGGATTTTATTTTTTTATGGTCAACTGCTTGCAAGTATTTTTTTTGAGACAATTTTCCTTTGCAGGATTTTTTTTTTGGTAATTGTCACCCCCCCTCCCAAGATTTCTAATGGTCCGCCCCTTAGCATACTAAACGTCAAGTTTATTATAAAAATGCGTTGGTTTACCAAGTTTATTACCAATGTTTGTGTTTCAGTTATTTTTAATCAAGTTATGATGGCCTAAGAAAAAGAATTTATAAGAAATATCAAGCTGGTTTTTCGTTTTTTTTCGTTCAAAAATTGTTGAAATTTTGCTTTATGTGCATGCCGAAACGAAAAAATAATATACTTACCCTTGAAAAGAAAGAAGGTTCAGTTGTCATGTTGCAAACAACGTTTGAGCTACCCTGGGTAGCAGAGGCTCTCTCGCGACACGCTTTCGTGAGACGTCGGGGCCGGCCGAAGGCCGACCGACCAGTCGGAGGCCGACAACGAGCGCGGCGAAAATATAAGAGACATGACAGGAGTGTAATATGAGAGAGATTGAGAGCGCGAGACAAGACTCTTGCACCCAGGGTACATTTCATTTAGTTTGTTTGCGATTTGGAAGAAAAAACGGCATTGGTGGCTTCAAATTGCTTTTTTGTTTGTTATAAAAACTCCAGGGATCAATGGATTAAATAAATACGAAAATGGAAGCTTTTTGTTTAAGAAAATGTTTAACTTGCAACATTGATGCATGCGGTAGGTTAATTATATTGCCTGTATTCAATAAAATTGAAAGTCAAACTGGAGCTCTTTCTCTCTCTTCAACCTTTTTCACGCTGTTTTTTCTCTCCCTTTTCTATTCTCCCTCACTCAACTAACTGCCATTGCGTCTCTGAGGATGGAGTAAAATAAAAATAAAGGATTTTTATCGTTTTTAATACAATTTTGTATAGATAATTAATTTAGTTAGATAATCCTAAAAACATTGCAGTGTTTTATTTAAAAATTTACTTGGGATGTAAAATACTTGCCGATTACAAAGACAAATGTTGGCCTTACAGTTTCTAGATCTGCTTAACTCCAAGAAAGGATCGCTGTTACATCCCACTGAAACCATTGACGAAGCTCGTGAAAATTTGCTGATAATTTAAAGGCTCTGACAGAGCCTTAAAATTAATTACGCACGTGGATTTCCGCTTGACAAGGCAGTGCGCAGCTCTTACAAGGTCTTCTCTGATTTGCTGAGAAAACAATAGAACAAAGAACACAACAATGGACCCTATCCCTGAAAACAATAGAGCTGCGTGATACCCAGGTCCAATGAAATTAGAAAAGCTGCGTGGTATCTGCTTGACAAGCTGTTTTGACAAATATCGTTGCTAGTGTGTGTGTGCAGGTGATAGAGTACATTCTTCAATCCTTAACAGATTTTCCTTGTCAACCAGTACCTACCGGTAAGTTTTCGCATTACCTGAGTTTTTCCGTCTTGACAAGTTAACCGAAACTGGCACGGTAGTTTTAGAACAAGTTGGAAGTTCGCTTATATGTTATAATTATATACAATTACGGTAAACCATTTATTCTTTGAGCAATATTAAATTACCAAACATTACCTTTATCCCTCTGTACTTGAAATCGTCATCCTCTGTAAAGTTAACAAGACCTACAAATCGATCCGAGTCACTCAACTGACACACAAACCTCCCAGCTGGGTTCTCTGTGATTCCAAAGTTGTACGACCGACACCTTTCCTCTTCGACGCATTCAAGCCTACACACACCTTCTGAATCCACCTCTATTTCTTTTATCACGCTTCCATTCAACTTTCGTCCTTCTATCGACTTAGCAAAGTTGACAGCTTTCAAATTAGACTCTGAAATACGGCCCATGCCGTGTACAGATGTGGCAAAACAGAATACAAGCCATAAAGGCATATTGCAACTTCGTGACAGCTTTTCACGGGTCACTTTTACGGTGTAGCAGGTGCTTTCAAAATTGTTTTATAAATTCCCGTCTAGCTAGACTTGCGCACTCAGTTCGAACCAATTGGCAGTAACAGACGACAACCGAACGTCAACTGAGTACAAACAAACACCGTTGCATTTTAATAAATTTTTATTGATCGTTTTTTTGTGAGCACATCTTGAGAGGCGCCTTCACAATTGGAGGTCAAGCGTTTTAAAAGTAATGTTACTTAAACGTTACCTTTAACGACTCACGACAAACTAAAGTTGAAAAGCTCGTGTTGACAAACTTAAGTTGGCTTGTTTCTGTTCTTGACAACTTTTTCGCTATCGTTTTTGTGTCCGTTCAAAACTCCATTTTGATAAGTCATTTGACATCCGCCATTTTGGATTTTCCCTGAGAAGACCTTAGATAACAACGGCCTGGACCACCTCGGACACCTTATTGAGACTTACATAACGGAGTAACTGGTTAGCTTTCAGTTGAGGTTAAGGGTAGCAGTTTATATAGTTAAATTTAGGCCGAAGCAACCCGAGAAACTAGGTGCCGAGAAACTAGGTGGTACAGTGGTACGGTAGGCTATATAAGCCTAAGCCTAGCTGAGGTCACAGGTTCAATCCTGAGTGGGGATTTTAGATTTTCTTTTTTACACTTAAAATTTATTGAAAATAAAATTCTAAGTGTCAACATTACGTTATATAATTCTCAATAAGTGTCCGAGGTGGTCCAGACCGTCGTTATCTAAGGTCTTCCGTTTGCCCTTAGACTTTTTGCGGTTTGCATCGATTTTTTTATTTTTTTTATTTTATTTATTTTGCCACAAACAATGAATTACAAGGAGGAAAAAAAAACATTAATAAATAGGTTAATTAACATTAAATTTAAAATTTGTACATAACTTGGGAGGAGTGACTGTGGCGGGGAAATCTCCAAGAAGCCGAGCTTATGAGGAATAGAGATTTCCCCCCACGGGCAATTTAAATACTAGGCGGCATTTTAAGAAATAAAGAAGAAGAAAAAGTCGTTTTTTAAGTATATAAGTGTGTTTAGAGGAAAATATAGATGTAAATGTTAAGCTATTTAGGTTACATTCTGTCTGACCCTTAAAAATGGTTTGATCATTCGCTTGAATATACTATAAGACGGGGCATTTTTGATGTCGTTCGGTAATGAATGCATTATAGGGCGATTTCAAATCACACGGCCTTTTCTGAATTTTCTCGATTCAAGAGAGCCTTTTACAGTAAAATAAATGGTACAAACGGCATAAATCCTTATTTTGAGATTGTTTGATAAATGTGATGGTTAGTTAGTCAGTCTTTTTTGTGCTCAGAGACCATGTCCAACCATAATGTAAAATTAGTCGGACATTTCAAGATTTTGGTCGGTCAATGTTTAATGTCCGACTGTTATTTCCAGCACTGCTAAAGGCACTTGTATTCTTAATTAGGATCCTGTATGCACCTAATATAACCCATTCACTGAAGAGTCAAGCGTTGACTCATGCAATGTGGCTCACACGTTTGAGTCTGTGGATAAAATCCTAGACTGATGTGACCATTCAATCCTGTTTATTTTTCCATTTTTCGCAATGATAAATTTAGCAAAATGGCAAAAATCTGTTTAATACTCTTAGAGATAAATGGTAAGTGGTTAATCGCCATTTAATCACATATCTGTTGTAATAATTATCGGTGAAAATGTTGCCTTTCAGTGTACATCTAATTGAAGAAACATGGTGGGGTAAAAACCAAACTGATACGTTTTAATGGTTTCTTGGATGCGGGGAAATTACCGTATTCCCTCGAATAATTGCTGAAATAACTGGCACCCTCAAATCATCGCCCCCACTCCACCCCCCCCTCCCCCTCCCCGCATGAGTTTTATGAATCTGTAGGATTTGATTGAACAATAAGTAAAAGAAATTCTTAGCCGGACACTGCTTCTAGCAAGCAATATTTGTTAAAAATGGTTGCCTCCCTTGAGTAATCTCCCCTTTCGAATATTGGCCTCCGTTTGTAGCTATAGAGAAGAAAAATCGAGGAAATACATGCATATTCCTGAGCTGCACTTGTAAAGACAAGAGCGCGCACAAAAAAGTGATCAATGCACAGCATAAAACTATTGTCTGTAAGTATGACGTCACTTCTACATATATAAAATTCATTGTCTGTAGGTATGACGTAACAGAAACAGCAAGCAATAATTAGCTGCGTGCTTATAGCCAATCAAAATCGAGCTAGTGACACCAATGTGTAATAAATTTAGTTGTTTTTTCAGATGGATTGCACATTTTGCGAATACAGGGTACCTAAAACCTCTGTAATGGAATATTAACAAGCTTGCTACTTTAGTCTTCCCAGAATTTCGCTATCTGGTATTGGTTATATTTTGTACTTCTTTATTTACATGGTTTTTTTCAGTTAGGTGTATACAAGTGTCTTTATTAATGATAGGGCAAAGAGTTGTACATAAGTTTATTATAGTGTAGTGTTATTTCGAGAATATATTCTCACAATGGAGAGCGATGTTTACATTAATGTTATATCTACCGGCATCTAAGATTATAATTCAACACATTGATACACTGCCCAAATATGGTCAAAAAGTTATCGATATACGCCATGTCTACATGACGTATATCCAACGATGGATGTAAATTTCGCATTTTGACAAGAGAATGCAAAAATGAAGGATCGGCTTCGATATTTTTTCTTCAAACTGTGCTTTGTTATCAATGTGTTGAATTATAAAACTATTATAGCGCTCAAGCTTGCGTGATATCGCCTAATTTTAGCCGACTCGGCCTGCGGCCTCGTCGGCTAAGAATTAGGCGATTTCACGCGCGCTTTCGCGCTATAATAGTTAAATATCTTTCAACTTGGTAGTAAATAATTTAACTGTATCGTTTTTTTTTTGGTGTAAGGTCAGAGTGAAAATAATCAAAAGTTTAGTTTTAATAATATCAAAAGTTTGTTGTTTTGCTATTTATCCCCACAGCAATGGGAAAATTAAGTATATTTTTATTCATGTAAAGTACATGTATCGGAACATTATTTTGTTATTAGACAGTCCATAAAAACTCTATTAACTCCATTAAAGCTAGGTGAGCTTATTTAACTGATTTCATGCTTGTAATTACACATGTAAAACGGCTGAGAGTAAAAACAGCAAAAAAGGTCATTTTAGGCTAATTTTCAAATGTCACCTGTTTGGACATCTAGAGTTTAATCCGTCAACGTGAATCTGTTGTTTTTTGTTTGGCGTTTGGGACGATAGAAATGTATAAATTTTGTGTTTCAGTTACCTTAAATTAATAACATTCCATCTTCTATGGTTTTGCATACATCAAGTTTTCGTGTCATGGAAAATCAAATGAGGACAAAACAATGGACATAAGGCTGTTAAGTAATTTAGTCTCATTGCTTACGTATAAGTTCAGCATTTTTGTCACTAAATGCTGAGGAGGGACAGAGCATCAAAACTTCAAATTCGATTGGATTTTTGTGTCAAAAGGTGGAACTTGAAAAATAGCCTAACGATGCCCATAGCCCCCCTTTGCACTCAACCGTTTTACAATATCCATAGTTAAGGAAGTATCCTAATTTCGTTTTATCCATCATGACTAGATTCCATTCATTTACTGTGGTTTAACCCATTCATACATTCACAACTGTTCCTCATTTAGGAAATTTTTACTCTGTCTAAAGCGTTCTGTGATGTATTCCTGTACAACAACAACTATTAATAAACTGGGATTATAATGAAGCTGAAATGCTATTGCACCATTCAAGTTTATTCATGCATATAAAGCTGCTGATCCAATTTTCTTCTTCGTCCAAAAGTGTGCGTTGTTACACAAAATGGGAATATGTCATTTCGGAGTTGTTTCTACCCTCTTTCGCCGAGAATAGTGCCACGCGAAGAATTGTTATATGCAGAAAAATTCTCGATCGAGCCTCAAAAAGTGTAACCTGATGTAATGTAGACTTTGGTTTGAGCCAATTGCAAGCCCGGAACTAATAGAGCGTATGCACTCACGTGGCAAGCAGCTATGCAAATTTATTGGAACAAAAGAAAGTGTTAACATAAGAAAAGCGTTCAAATCCCACAGGATTGTTTTGGTACACCAACATGGCCGCCGTTCTATTGTTTTGGTACACCAATATGGCCGCCGTGACGTCATGTACATACGCTCTATAGAGCTAATGAAAAAACGTGTTATATTTTAGTTTGACCAAGTGTTGTGTGAGAATAACTAATGTGAGAGCGGAGCTATTTTTGCGAGCCTCGCGCCTCTTCTTGCGAGTCGCCTAACCCTAACTTAGACTTCTTTCATTTTACATTTTTAACAGGAAACTTTCGGGGCTCGCGAAAAAAGGCTCGGGCTCGCAGCCTCGCACACTAGCCACCCCCGTGGTGAGACCGTTCTTAGCCATTTCGTGAATATGGAAGGTATGGTTTTTGGATCGCTTGAAACGTGAACGAGATATTTCCATTAAAGCCATGTCAAGTGGCGGAAAAATGGCATTCAGGTGTATAAAATGTAGACGGCAAGACTGATCCTAACGGCAAGAAGAAAACGATAATAAACAAAAAAAGGATATATATATATATATATATATATATATATATATATATAATTGCCCGATATTTCGGTTTGACAAACAAACCTTCGGGGGCAGAAAAACAAAATAAATGAGTAAATACGTTACAAGACCGTTAAAAATAAAAGTTTTAAAATATGAAAGCCATTATTATGATAGATCAAGAGCGTGACAGATTGTGTCATGAATGAAGCTCATCGCGTCTGTTTATCCCGTATAACTCCAGAGTCTTTCTATCATAATAATGAACGGATTTCATATATTTAAACTGCTTGGATCCCCGGTTATAAATTTTCTATAACGTAAAAATTTATACCCGAGAAGTTACGGTTTCGGTTTTAATTTCTTTTCAGTACCCCGCAGTGAATAATAATACCCCCTAAACGTGCAACGTCTAACTACATCGACATCAGTAAAACTCCGCCAACTTGAATCTTGTGAATTTTTTGCAGTGTCAAATTAAGCCGAGGTATTAGGGTTTGGGTTTTAATTTCATCTCAGTGCGCTTTAGTGAATACGACTGCCCTCTAAACGAGACCCATTTCACTCCATCGTAATTTGGGCCGCTATAAGGTCCACCATAATAAAATGCATTGAGGTTTGCCCAAGAACACATGCTATACCACCAAGCTCCCCTTAGCATCACCGCGCAGTGGAAACTGTTCGAATCATTGTCAGCGTCTTTAGTTGAAAACTTCATGTTACTGTGGGGAAATTAAAGCAAAATGTCTTAACAGTTAAGCTTGAAGTCAAACATGATATGACATGGTTTTGTTCCACTTGAAACAGGGATTCCAGATTGCAAGGAAATAATTATAACGCGCGCTGCCAAATGCTGGAAATTAAAACACGAAACTGAATGAAAGGCTGCCACTACGGCAAATGGTCTGCTTTGTCCGCGACGTGTGGTGAATTCAAAGGTTTCTACTAGAAATAACCACACTTTACCAGTGTCACGTGACAAAATACTACAATTATTGGAGGGAACGTTGTGTCCGTGGACATTTTGTTACTTCGAGAAAAAGTGGCCGTAATAAAGTGGTGGTCGTATTTAAAGGAGCTATGCCCCAGACTAAAACTTAAAAAAATGGGGGCTTAGGGACACTTCAATACTTGCCTTTTGTCGCACACGAAATACTTATAGAATACTAAGGCAAAGATATTACGTGAATTTTTGAAGAGAAAATAAACCATAATTATCAGAAATTTAGAAAGTTTTCCTATTGTAGAGTAATTTTAAATAAAATTGGACAACCATTTTATAGTTTTCACTGATACAGATATATTTTTTGTCTACTGGACAAAATGTTGGCTTAAGTTGATCTCCATCAAAGATGTAACAAAGTTGCGCGACACATGCAGGCATCAAATGTGAGCAAAGGTTTACAAGTCACAGGCGAATCAAAGGTATCTTTGTACAAGTCAAAGCCATATTTGACAGCACCTTTGATTAAGCGTCGAAAGTGTACTATGCATGTCTTGGAAAGCTATGATAATGGTTTATTCTCTCTTCAATATTTCACTTGATATCTCTTTTCCGTGTTCTATAAGCATTTTGTGTTTAGAACAGTTTTCATTTGAGTGTCGTAAAACCAAAACCAAAGTAATTACTCTGACCAATCACAGCAGTAGTAAACAATCCAATGAACCAATCAGAGCTCGAAGCAAATACATGTTGCCGGCGTCAAGCGCGGGAAAACGCGTGCGAGCAAGTCACGATTGGTTTTGGTTTTACTTCTGATTGGTCGAGAAAGTGGCGCGAGATTTATTACAAAGCGTAGCAATGCAAAACCAAAGCAACTGTGTAGTTACTTTCGATACTCAATTGAAAACTGCTCTAACAAAGATACTTGGTTTTAACTTAGAGGCGGTTTTGATCCAAGACCGTAAAAATCCCTATAACATAGGTCGTTTAATGTAGCACCAAAAATGGTGACATATATAGCCCCTTTAATGGGGTGGTCGTATGGCGAGATTTCACTGTATTTACTTACTTTCCTGTCATCGAGTCGCCAGCCGTGCCACTGTAACCTTCAATTAAAAGCCGGAACTTATCTTCCTCGTCAGCCACCTTAAAAGTCGTGTACTCAGCATATTTGATGTTCCCATCAAAGTCCTCCAAGTCAACTCTCAGCTTCACGTCATCAGCTGCCGTCAAACGGTGAAGATTGTCATTTCCAAGCCAAAACTCGCCATTCAGGTCTCCAAATCCATTTTTGTAGGACTCCCAACCAAGATAGAAATCCACCGAGCCATCTAAACGTCTCTGAAAGACTGTCCAACCTCCACCGTCTGTGGTCATGTCACATAGCACTTGCATTGGCTTGCCACCGTCAGGAGTGATGTTGTACACGCCAGTAGATGTGAAGCCATGTTGAAGAAGTTTAGAGCAGCTGCTAATCAATATTGGCTCTGGAAAAGGAAGGTTGATTCCTATATTAACGTCTAGCATAATGACACTTTTGCGGTTTGGCATTTTTTTGTATTTCGCGGGAACAAATTTTTCGATTCGAGATGACTGATTTGTCTGTTGAAAACTATTCTGTTTTAGTTTTACGCGCTTAAAGCTAACATTAAGGATGTCTTTAATATGTTGTATGCTACTATGGTAACCTGTTACTACGGTAACCTGATACACCATAAAAAAAGATCATAACTTGTTCAACAATGACTGGGCATTTGTTTGGTACCATTATTGTAGCATAAACCGATAAATAGTGTAGTATTGATCCGTCAAAGTGTAAGTACTGGAAAAAGGTACTAGAAACTGTTGCCGGCCACTTCAAGCTTATGTTCGTAGCTTACCACAAGGTATTCCTGTATAACCGATGTCACATTTACAGTTAAAGCTGCCTCCAGAGTAGTTAGGGATGCAGATTCCTTTGTCACCGCAAGGATCCGAGCTGCCGGTCTCACACATACTCTGTGTACAGAAAAAAAAGTCCAAGGTTTAGGCTTACCCACCTCTGTTGGTGTGCTGTGCTATGCTGTGTTGTGCTGTGCTGTGCTGTGCTGTGCTGTGCTGTGCTGTGCTGTGCTGTGCTGTGCTGTGCTATGGTGTGCTGTGGTGTGCTATGGTGTGCTGTGGTGTGCTGTGGTGTGCTGTGGTGTGCTGTGGTGTGCTGTGGTGTGCTGTGGTGTGCTGTGCTGTGCTGTGCTGTGCTGTGCTGTGCCGTGCCGTGCTGTGCTGTGCTGTGCTGTGCTGTGCTGTGCTGTGCTGTGCTGTGCTGTGCGGTGCGGTGCTGTGCTGTGCTGTGCTGTGGTGTGCTATGGTGTGCTGTGGTGTGCTGTGGTGTGCTTTGTTGTGCTGTGCTGTGCCGTGCCGTGCCGTGCTGTGCTGTGCGGTGCGGTGCTGTGCTGTGCTGTGCTGTGCTGTGCCGTGCTGTGCGGTGCTGTGCTGTGCTGTGCTGTGCTGTGCCGTGCTGTGCTGTGCGGTGCTGTGCTGTGCTGTGCGGTGCTGTGCTGTGCTGTTCTGTGCTGTGCGGTGCTGTGCTGTGCTGTGCTGTGCTGTGCTGTGCCGTGCTGTGCGGTGCTGTGCTGTGCTGTGCTGTGCTGTGCCGTGCCGTGCTGTGCTGTGCTGTGCTGTGCTGTGTTGTGTTGTGCTGTGCTGTGCTGTGCTGTGCTGTGTTGTGCTGTGCTGTGCTGTGCTGTGCTGTGTTGTGTTGTGGTGTGCTGTGCGGTGCTGTGCTGTGCTGTGCTGTGCTGTGCTGTGCATCCCTATCGGTTGAAGACTGGCTTTACCAAAGGTGAAAATTAGGGCTCTTAAAACTGATGGAAATAACATAAACACTCTCAAAATCACTGCCATATTGTTTAACTTGTTTTTCTGTGTTTATTTTGGGTTGATAGTTTCAAAATAACGGTTGGACAAATACACTGCTTTCGAGAAACATAAATCGCCAAAATAAACTCAGAAAAACAAAGTTAAACAGTAAGACAGTGATTTTTCGACTTTTATCAGTTTTAAGAGCCCCAACCGATACGTCCATTACAGATGCACAGCGCCCCACACAAACAGAGGATGGCAAGCCTGTGCAGTTTTATTCATTTTCTTTTATTCGTTTTCCCACAATGTGTTGTAAAGAGATTGCGTGACGCGTAGCACACTGGAATTTGCTGCATGCTTATGGTATCGGTCAAGGAAAGAAGATTGCCGTGGAAAAGGTTTCAGGTCAGTGTCATTTGTAAAGTGGGCTGGGAGTATTTTAGTTGTAGAACTTGAGGCTCTAGTGGGGTCTGAGTGCATGCCTTCTATATTGATTTTTAACGTCGGGAGACTCGAAAGTACTTTTCAGACTTTTTACATCATTCAATACAAAATATTTTCGAAAAAAAATAGTGAAAGTCAAAGATATTTTTTTCTTTTTAGCCACTATTTCAGACATTTCAGTCACAATCACAGGAGTGACGTCCGTTATTGGAAATGTTTTATAATAAAGTCTGTTTCCTTCGTTTTGGTACACTTTCAATTAATGTTCAAATCGTCTTTCAAGTATATTTGGTAGATATTTATGGGGGGGGGGGGGGGGTCACCCTTTCACTATGCCCCTTGCCGGCTCTTTTGTGATAATACACCGCCTTTATTCTGCTATGCAGTTATGTTTTCAATACTCTTATAAACTAATTTCGATTTCGAGGTGTCAATACTGCATTATATTGACGGCTAGTTGGGAGAAAATATATTCGCGAGCTTCTTCTAACCGTTTATGCGGTTAATTTCACCACAGGCTTCCCAAGCTACATACGTGGTGTATGCGACAGCTTGTGTATACAGAGAAATGTATGGGAAAATCACGGATTCTCTAAAATTGGGTAAATAACTATCTATTTTGAAATAAAGTTTACCTACCTCAAATGTGTTGTTTACTTGCGTCTTGTACCGAATTTGAAGCCATTCCGACGCCATTTAGCGAAGTTATTCGAAGTCGTTGTCTCCCCTTCTAAAAAGAAGGAAAGGCAGACCACTGCCGTCGATCGCTGGCCAGAGGTCACTCCACAAATCGCTCTCTCCTCAAAAGGAAAAGTCCTGAATCGCAATAAAACCAACAGTTCCATAGAGCCCAATAAATTTCACTCCACATACGTGCGCTTCGGCGGTCGAAAGACTTGTAAAGAACGAGATATTTTGCTTTAAATTCGCCTATTTGGCTTTCCAGATATGCTTGTGACCGACCTGGCGACAACGGTTGTTGCGCAACGACACGTATCTGGTTTCATTCCTCAACTCTGATTGGTCCATTTGAACCAAGTCACGCGCTAAACGTAAAAACGTAAACAGAAAAAGAGGATCGCCTGTGTCTGAAAAAGATGATGCACTTTATGCGAAACGGAAGCTTTGGCTGATTTCTCATTACCAGTTTAAGTACGAATCGACAACGGCCATCAGAAGAATAGTTGAACATTCGGAGCCCTAGTGTGACACTTGATTCGTGACAAAATGTACCTTTCCCTCCGGTGGAGGGTCGTGTTGTCAGCGCGTGATTTGGTTCAAATTGACCAATCAGAGTTGAGAATGAAACCAGATACGTGTCGTTGCGCAACGACCGTTGTCGCCAGGTCGGTCACAAGCATATCTGGAAAGCCGAATAGGCGAATTTGAAGCAAAATATCTCGTTCTTTACGAGTCTTTCGACCGCCGAAGCGCACGTATGTGGAGTGAAATTTATTGGGCTCTATGGAACTGTTGGTTTTATTGCGATTCAGGACTTTTCCTTTTGAGGAGAGAGCGATTTGTGGAGTGACCTCTGGCCAGCGATCGACGGCAGTGGTCTGCCTTTCCTTCTTTTTAGAAGGGGAGACAACTACTTCGAATAACTTCGCTAAAAGGCGTCGGAATGGCTTCAAATTCGGTACAAGACGCAAGTAAACAACACATTTGAGGTAGGTAAACTTTATTTCAAAATAGATAGTTATTTACCCAATTTTAGAGAATCCGTGATTTTCCCATACACCACGTATGTATGTCGCATACACCACGTATGTAGCTTGGGAAGCCTGTGATTTCACTCATGATATTCAGAGAACGGACCTCTGGATACAGGGTGGAGTAAATAACGCTAGCTATGATATGATGTACAAGGCTCAGATATTCTAAACACGACAATGGAGTGCAGGATTGCCTTTATCATAAACGCAATTCAAGGCTCGGGTAAGTTTAATTTTCTGATGAACTATTAACGGAAAGCGGGTGTGTGTTGATCGCTGTTATTTATAAGGTCGCACAACATGCTTTTGTCTCTACTTCGTATCCCAACAAACCGTGTAAAATATATCATATTTTTTAAGTTAGCAAAGGATAGATAAAATTTTTCTGAAGTCTTAGGCTTTATCTCAAAGGAACTATTTTTTTTTTGCGATAAACACTTTGTTCGTAGCGTCGGCGCTGGTTCGTGTCACAAGTTTTCCTGGTGTCAAACTACCCTTCACATTTTGGTCTCTCGACGGGGCACTTTTAAAGTGCCGCCAGAAATATTTTACCACAGTAAACAACAAAAGTTGTGCTTCAAGAATGTCTTGATTTCGTTTTCAAACTCAACGCACCAATTGAGTTTCCACGGCGTTGAAATTGGTTCAAATTTGCTAATTTTTAAAATGGAAGAAGTAATGTTTCTTCTAAAGGACGAAATATTCTTATTTCAACTGCTAATCCAAAGTAAATAACAGTAGTGCGAAGAACAAGAGCGTGTTTATGTTGTGGCCACATTTTATTGATGATGACATCGCGTTTTTCTGTACGAGCGAGATGAAAATGTGTAATTTTTCGCCGGTTTCACAACTGAAAGGCCGCCGATTTGCCGCTTTTCAAACTTTGCCCGTTTTCGAAAAAAATAAAACGCCGTTACAATTTTTAATGTTATTTTTGAAAATGCTTCACTATAGAGATTATTTGGGCAAAATATGAAGAAATCCGAAATTTTGTGACTGACGCCCGATTTTCAAAAATTTCAGACATTGGCTCTTAAAAATTTACTTGGGATGTAAAATACCTGCCGATTACAAAGACAAATGTTGGCCTTACAGTTTCTAGCTATAGATCTGCTGAACTCCAAGAAAGGATCGCTGTTACATCACACTGAAACCTCTCTGACAGAGCCTTAAAATTAATTACGCTCGTGGATTTCCGCTTGACAGGGCAGTACGCAGCTCTTACAAGGTCTTCTTTGATTTGCTGAGAAAACAATAGAACTGTACAGCCCCCGAAATGATCCCGACCCCGAAATGATCCCCGACCCCGAAATGATCCCCAAATCGACCCCGAAATGATCCCGACCCCGAAATGATCCCCATTTTTTTCACACTGACCCCGAAATGATCCCCAAGTAATTTTTGGAATGGAATGGCCTTCCATCCAGAGAAAGCTGGAATGAATAAAATAAAGGCAGTTAAGGTTACAGTGTACTTACAGATCGAAAATTTATTGAAAATTTTTTTTGGCGTTAAAATAAAGTTTACAGAATGAACTTTCATCCAAAAAAAGTATCGAAAAATAGTGAAAATTGACGGAGAAATGACGGTGTAACTTTTGTGGGCGGAGTTTGTTTATTAAGCGATATGTTTTTTTAAGTGCCGTTTTCTCAAAGTTAATTTTTCGCTTGTTGGGGACACTTTAAAGAGCTACAACTCAAAGGGAATTTGTTCGATTTTCCTTAAATTTGGACAGAAGCTAGGCTAACATATAGTCTACAAAAACTTGCCGGCGAAGTTCTTAATTCCGAAAACTTTTTCGTCAAGAGGCATTTCCGTGTGATCATTCCAATTTTTTTCTCCCCTTTTCGAAAATATTCTGTAACTTTTCACTGCAATTGAATATGGAAAATCGCCGACACGTTTTTTATCGCTTCGTGTCCGGAAACCCGAGAACAAATCAAATTAGCAAAATATAATAATCGCTTTGAGTTATAGCGTTTTAAAGCTGATTCGGACGTTCGAATTTAGACGTCGTAAAAAATTCGACAATTCATTTTATTACCAAATGGTTTCCATATTTAGATAGCCAGCTCTATAATCTTTAATTTGATATTTGGGTTTAGGTATATTAAGTGTAATCTTAACACGCTAGAGCTGTTATACTGGAGACACCCCCGAAGGTACACTGTAACCTTAAGGAAATTTTGATTCTCATTATATGCAGTATTCACTTATTTATTCATTTTGGACAATTCTTAAACTAAATAATTATAACGCATTTTTTAACGATTTTTCAAGAAACTATATCATTTCTTATTTTTCGAGTGTAGCGTTTTCGACTGTAACTAATAACAAATACAAACTTATCCGCTTCTTTTGCAGACCGGCATGATTTAAAAGAGGAAACAAACATGATCGAACGTGAACATCAACAACCATATTATTTCAGCAACGAGAAGTACAACACAATCATACGATCAAAAACTTAAATGGTAACAATACAGCTAGTCTATCAAAACAATACGAAAGAATCGTTATTAAGTTTAATACTGAATGCGTGTTTGTAGCGGTCAAAGTTTAAGGTGAAGCTTCCTGTGTGTCACCAATGGGTATGCTCCTTGTAACGTTTGGGCTCCTGTATGGCACCACTAATTATCTATTGCGTCTGTCTACAGTTGCACGTTTAGAACATGAATAAGATAGAAGCTCAAGTCAGTTGAACATTACTTCGACTTCATATAACATGTTTGATATTCCGTCTCATGTCACAGTAAAGATGTACTTTCGAGTTTAATTTCGCTAAGTTACCTTGCGCATAAGGGTAATAGCGAATCGAAAAAAAGCATTCCAATTCTGGTATCTTTTATGGCTTTCTTTTTATCTTTTGAACATTCCCTTGTTAATTTTACATAGAAGCTACACCCTAGAGCTACTGTTCACTTTCAGTATGTGTACCACTGTTCATCTTTAGTACACTCGTCACACATGTAACAGTCCTCGTCATAGTACTGCATAAGGCCGCTTTCATTAGCGTAAACACCTGCAGATAGGCACTGGAATTTCTTACAGCATTTGGGGCAAATTTCTTCTGTCACTGCGTTCCCCGTACTTCTTTTTCAAGTATTCGACAACATCCTCCCCTTCATTAGATGATGGCATGTCCACACAGTCTAAGCTGTGATAGTGAGCCTCCGCTTCGTGCCCAAGTAGAGCCATGCATTTGAGATCTTGGCCGTGTTTATTGGAGACATCAGCTTGTTACCATTTGCGTTTTTGATCGTATAATTGTGTTGTATTTCTCGTTACTGAAATAATATGGTTGTTGATGTTTACGTTCGATCATGTTTGTTTCCTCTTTTAAATCATGCCGGTCTGCTATAAGAAGCGGAAACGTTTATATTTGTTATTAGTTACAGTTGAAAACGCTACACTCGAAAAAATAAGAAATGATATAGTTTCTTGAAAAATCGTTAAAAAATGCGTTATAATTATTTAGTTTAAGAATTGTCCAAAATGAATAAATAAGTGAATACTGCATACACGAGAATCAGACTTTTCTTAACTGCCTTTATTTTATTCATTCCAGCTTTCTCTGGTTGGAAGGCCATTCCATTCTAAAAATTACTTGGGGATCATTTCGGGGTCAGTGTGAAAAAAATGGGGATCATTTCGGGGTCGGGATCATTTCGGGGTCGATTTGGGGATCATTTCGGGGTCGGGGATCATTTCGGGGTCGGGATCATTTCGGGGGCTGTACAGAACAACTACAACAACAATGGACGCTATCCCTGAAAACAATAGGGCTGCGTGATACCCAGGTCCAAAGAAATTAGAGGTTGTTAAGAGCTGCGTGGTATCTTCTCGACAAGCTGTTTTGACAAATATCGTTGCTAGTGTGTGTGTGCAGGTGATAGAGTATATTCTTCAATCCTTAACAGGTTTTGCTTGTCAACCAGTACCTACCGGCAAGTTTTCGTATTAACTGAGATTTTACGTCTTGACAAGTTAACCGAAACTGGGCTTGTACTTCGTGGAAGACTTAATTATATACACGAAAAACATCCCAGCACTTATTTAGGGTTAAAAACTCATTTTGAAATGGTTAGCTTTTATTTACTGTTTTAGGTAGTGATATCCATAACAGTAAATAAAAGCTAACCATTTCAAAATGAGTTTTTAACCCTAAATAAGTGCCGGGAAGTTTTGGCACGGTAGTTTTAGAACAAGTTGGAAGTTCGCTCATACGTTATAATTATATACAATAACGGTAAACAATTTATTCTTTGAGCAATATTAAACATTACCTTCATTCCTCTGTACTTGAAATCGTCATCCTCTGTAAAGTTAACAAGACCTACAAATCGATCCGAGTCACTCAACTGACACACAAACCTTCCAGCTGGTTTCTCTGTGATTCCAAAGTTGTACGACCGACACCTTTCCTCTTCGACGCATTCAAGCCTACACACACCTTCTGAATACACCTCTATTTCTTTTATCAAGCTTCCATTCAACTTTCGTCCTTCTATCGACTTAGCAAAGTTGACAGCTTTCAAATTAGGCTCTGAAATACGGCCCATGCCGTGTACAGTTGTGGCAAAACAGAATACAAGCCATAAAGGCATATTGCAACTTCATGAAAGCTTTTCCCGGGTCACTTTTACGGTGTAGCAGGTGTTTTCAAAATTGTTTTATAAATTCCCGTCTAGCTAGACTTGCGCACTCAGTTCGAACCAATTGGGAGTTACTGACGACAACCGAACGTCAACTGAGTACAAACAAACACCGTTGCATTTTAATTAATTTTTATTGATCGTTTTTTTGCGAGCACATCTTGAGAGGTGCCTTCACAATTGGAGGTCAAGCGTTTTAAAAGTAATGTTATGTAAACGTTACCTTTAACGACTCACGACAAACTAAAGTTGAAAAACTCGTGTTGACAAACTTAAGTTGGCTTGTTTCTGTTCTTGACAACTTTTTCGCTATCGTTTTTGTGGCGGCAAAACTCACATTATGACATGGCAAACAAAATACCTAAAAATTAGAAACTTTTTTCAAGCCGATTTTGAGTAAATCAGAAAAACATTTCGAACTTGTGATTTTGCTGATCCTTATGCTTTTGGAACTTTCTTTCACAGTTGTGTGTTGTCATTTATTGGAGTGTATTACATCACATCGGATAGAAAACAAGAGGAATCAGATGAGGAGCTGCTTCTCACAAATGCTGACTTGTTCCCTGGTATGTTTGTAATGGGGCTGGGGTACATTCATTCATCATGGTCTGTGATTTGAATCTTTCATAAGTTTGTGCCTTTAACTAAAGTTTGTTTACATGTAAACTTTTTTCCATTTTTTTCTCTCACAAAATTTGATTCTCTTGGAAAACGAAACAAAACCATCAATCTCTATGGATTAAGCAGAAGCCATTCACTCAAATCATCAGAGAAGGACACAAATCTGTCTCAGTTAATTTCCAAAGATCAAGTTATCCTGTCAAGAATTAAATTCTGTATTGAAGGGAAGCAATCGTGATAACTGTATTTGGTTCAAGTTGTAGAGAAGTTTGAGTTATCGGAGGTTCCTTCAAATGTAAACTGTATTTTTACTTGCGTACAAATAAAGGTTGTTGTTAAGTTTCTACTGTATTCTCTTTAAAATACTTTATAATGTGAGAAATCTAGACCTCTGTTATCTTCTGTTCATACTGCATGTACATTAGCAACATAACATGATAACATGGTCTTTTAATGTCAAAAAATTGTTATATCAATTACATTAATTCCTGACATATTTTCATGCAGTGTTTTTCAAAGTGCTGACAATAAAGATTGACATAAGTTGTTTTTTTGCATGACTGTGCCATTGTATTGCTTCTGTGACATAGGTTTTAGGCTGAACAGTGCAGTCATACTTATTTTGAGGATTATAGCTGCATAAGTTAACAACTGATCGCAGTTCAACCAAGCAATATGTTGACGGCATCTCATGCTGAGTATCCCATGCTGCCTGGCAAGCCAACATATGAGTCAACTGCTGACACTCAACAGCCTCAAGGAGAAACGTATCCTGCATTACTTTTTTTTTTTTGGATTTAAAACTTTATTGAAAACATCCAAAACTTATAACAAAAGTTACATCATCACACTACTCTAACTTACACGTTACATTACACTGCAGCATTTACTAACCTACAAGTATAGTTTACAAACGGTGTACAATACAACGTACACGATACACGTTCGTTATTAAACAAAAACATAAGGTCTATAGAAAAACAAGGAAGAAAAAAGGGAGAACAATACTGCTTTATAAAGTAGTAGAGGAGCGTAATAGTTTGTGTTCAGGTGTCAATGTGTCAGATTTTCCACTTTGTATTTAAGATTAAGTTTGTTGCTAAAATCAGTCAGACAAAGTAAACTATTATTTAGCTTACTTGCATATATATAGTATTTCATGAAGAGGAGGGTGTAATTGACTTTTCTCTCTAGCACCGGGTTGTTTTGGTATTTACAGGATGAAAACAGTGTTTCCTTCGAATCCGGTTGGAAGCTGGAGCCATTTTGAACATTAAACCAATCAATGACATTATGAACGAAGGTTCGAGTAAACGTGCAACTAACGAAGGTGTGATCTATAGAATCTGGTTCGCCGCAATATATCCTGCATTACATAGGTCAGCAGTGTTTTGCATGAGCAGAATCAGTAATTAATTTAAATGTTATTCAAATATTACTATTCATAAGGGTATCACAATAAAGCAATCTCATCTCCAGCACCTTCTCTGCTTTCAAAATGACGAGTGGGCTTAGAAAATCCTGGACAGGCTGCCAACATACTCCAAGAATCATGAACATGGGATCCCCATAAGAATAATGAATAGCATTTCTTGCAAAGAGCAGCTTGAAATTATGGATATCATTAATTCAGGCCTCCACCGGGATGGTATCTTCCTGTGGTGCTTTGTTGCACCATAACAGAAAAAAGATGGCGACCGCGAAAGGGATTAAAAGGGGGGAAAGTGCCAAAGAGGGTTAGAGTTAGGGTTAGGGTAACCCTGTTGGTTACAGAAGCTAGGGTTAGGGTTAGGGTTAGCGTTATAATCATATAATTTTGAGTCTTGGTTGCACTTCATTCCACTTCGTTTAGTAGTCTGAATTAATGATATCCATTATTTCAAGCTGCTCTTTGCAAGTAATGCTATTCATTACTCTTGAGGGGATATCGTGCTGGAATCATGGAGTAGTTTGTCACATGATGCACAATGAAATGGCGTTTTCAGAGGTCATTTCCAGTGATATGCAGTCATTGGTTTGCACGTAATCTGAATCCATTGTTCAAATGAAATGAAATCATTTCATACCCCAGAATTTTTGGAGTAGTTTGGTAGCCGTGTCCAGCGGTTTCTCCACCTTCATTTAAAATGCAGAGGAGGTCCTGGGAACGAGGTTGACAATAAAGTGTTTTGTTTCTCATCAGCCTTTTCTTTCATGAAAAAGGTTGTTCATTCAGTCAAAAGAAGGAAAAAAATTACAAGAGTGACTGGATCATAACTTCTCCACGGGTGAAATAATGTCGCTTTAAAAGCAGTGTCTAAAGATGTTTACAAAGATTATTTTTAGATTTTAGAGTTAAGACAAAGAAATAATTGTAAAACTTAGATAGTTTCCCTGGAAAATGGAGCAGGCAAAGAATTATTTTTTTTTCACTTTTTCAAAAATCTTGGATCCAGCAAGGAATGGGAAACAAAGCAATTTATTACACTAAGACAGTGCTGGAAATAATTTTTCTTATTCAAAAGGGCATATGTCCGTTCAAAACTCCATTTTGATCGGACATTTGATATCCGCCATTTTGGATTTTCCCTGAGACACATTCCGTTTGCCCTGGAAGACCTTAGATAACAACGGCCTGGACCACCTCGGACACCTTATTGAGACTTACATAACAGAGTAACTGGTTAGCTCTCAGTTGAGGTTACGGGTAGCAGTTTATATAGTTAAATTTAGGCCGAAGCAACCCGAGCAACTAGGTGCCGAGAAACTAGGTGGTACAGTGGTACGGTAGGCTATATAAGCCTAAGCCTAGCTGAGGTCACAGGTTCAATCCTGAGTGGGGATTTTAGATTTTCTTTTTTACACTTAAAAATTTATTGAAAATAAAATTCTAAGTGTCGACATTACGTTATATAATTCTCAATAAGTGTCCGATTTGGTCCAGACCGTTGTTATCTAAGGTCTTCCGTTTGCCCTTAGAAGTTTTGCGGTTTGCAATGCATTATAGGGCGATTTCAAATCACACGGCCTTTTCTGAATTTTCTCGATTCAAGAGAGCCTTTTACAGTAAAATAAATGGTACAAACGGCATAAATCCTTATTTTGATATTGTTTGAGAAATGTGATGGTTACAGTTAGTCAGTCTTTTTTGTGCTCAGAGACCATGTCCAAGCATAAAGTAAAATTTGTCCGACATTTCAAGATTTTGGTCGGTCAATGTTTAATGTCCAACTGTTATTTCCAGCACTGCAAAAAGCACTTGTATTCTGAATTAGGATCCTGTATGCACCTAATATAACCCATTCACTGAAGAGTCAAGCGTTGACTCATGCAATATGGCTCACACGTTTGAGTCTGTGGATAAAATCCTAGACTGATGCGACCATTCAATCCTGTTTATTTTTCCATTTTTCGCAATGATAAATTTAGCAAAATGGCAAAAATCTGTTTAATACTCTTAGAGATAAATGGTAAGTGGTTGATCGCCATTTAATCACATATCTGTTGTAATAATTATTGGTGAAAATGTTGCCTTTCAGTGTACATCTAATTGAAGAAACATGGTGGGGTAAAAACCAAACTGATACGTTCTAATGGTTTCTGGGATGCGGGGAAATTACCGTATTCCCTCGAATAATTGCTGAAATAACTGGCACCCTCAAATCATCGCCCCCACTCCCCATGAGTTTTATGAATTTGTAGGATTTGATTGAACAATAAGTAAAAATTCTTAGCCGGACACTACTTCTAGTAAGCAATATTTGTTTAGAATAGTTTTCTCCCTTGAGTAATCTCCCCTTTCGAATATTGGCCTCCGTTTGTAGTGATAGAAAAGAATAATCGAGGAAATACATGCATATTCCTGAGCTGCACTTGTAAAGACAAGAGCGCGCACAAAAAAGTGATCAATGCACAGCATAAAACTATTGTCTGTAGGTATGACGTCACTTCTACATATATAAAATTCATTGTCTGTAGGTATGACGTAACAGAAACAGCAAGCAATAATTAGCTGCGTGCTTATAGCCAATCAAAATCGAGCTAGTGACACCAATGTATAATAAATTTAGTTGTTTTTTCAGATGGATTGCACATTATGCGAATACAGGGTACCTAAAACCTCTGTAATGGAATATTAACAAGCTTGCTACTTTAGTCTTCCCAGAATTTCATTATCTGGTATTGGTTATATTTTGTACTTCTTTATTTACATGGTTTTTTTCAGTTAGGTGTATACAAGTGTCTTTATTAATGATAGGGCAAAGAGTTGTACATAATTTTATTATAGTGTAGTGTTATTTCGAGAATATATTCTCACAATGGAGAGCGATGTTTACATTAATGTTATATCTACCGGTATCTAAGAATATCCTTCACCTTGGTAGTAAATAATTTAACTGTATCGGTTTTTTTTGGTGTAAGGTCAGAGTGAAAATAATCAAAAGTTTAGTTTTAATAATATCAAAAGTTTGTTGTTTTGCTATTTATCCCCACAGCAATGGGAAAATTAAGTATATTTTTATTCATGTAAAGTACATGTATCGGAACATTATTTTGTTATTAGACAGTCCATAAAAACTCTATTAACTCTATTAAAGCTAGGTGACCTTATTTAACGGATTTCATGCTTGTAATTAAACATGTAAAACGGCTGAGAGTAAAAACAGCAAAAAAGATACGTTTTAGGCTAATTTTCAAATGTCACCTTTTTGGACATCTAGCTTTTATTCCGTCAACGTGAATCTGTTGTTTTTTGTTTGGCGTTTGGGACGATAGAAATGTTTAAATTTTGTGTTTCAGTTACCTTAAATTAACAACATTCCATCTTCTATGGTTTTGCATGCATCAAGTTTTCGTGTCATGGAAAATCAAATTAGGACAAAACAATGGACATTAGGCTGTTAAAGGGACACTGTCACCTATTTTTATTGTCACTTTGAAAAGCCAAAAAACATATTTCTTTCAATGGAAACCTTAAAATAATGATCCAATTTTGTTAACAAATACTCTACCAGTACACAGAAACTAATATTCGTTATCTTTGGCTGCGGATGGCCAGGATGGAAATGGATTGCAACTTGAAAAAATTGGCCAATTTTTTCAGGTTTCACCCAAGAGTCGTGGAAAAACCACAGAAAAACTTATTATGGTTTGTTCTTCCTTGAAGAAATCACTTGATATTATCTTCTTGGTGTTCTAAAAGCAATTTCATATTTGAGCAAAGGTACTTTGTCATACATTTAGTGTATTTTGACCAAAACACAGCAAAATCTGCGTGACAATGCCCCTTTAAGTAATTTTGTCTCTTTGCTAATGTATAAGTTCAGCATTTCTGTCACTGTAAATGCTGAGGAGGGACAGAGCATCAAAACTTCATCAAAATTTCATTGGATTTTTGTGCCAAAATGTGGAACTTGAAAAATAGCCTAACAATGCCCATAGCCCCCTTTTGCACTCAACCGTTTTACAATATCCATAGTTAAGGAAGTATCCTAATTTCGTTTTATCCATCATGACTAGATTCCATTCATTTACTGTGGTTTAACCCATTCATACATTCACAACTGTTCCTCATTTAGGAAATTTTTACTCTGTCTAAAGCGTTCTGTGATGTATTCCTGTACAACACTATTAATAAACTGGGATTATAATGAAGCTGAAATGCTATTGCACCATTCAAGTTTATTCATGCATATAAAGCTGCTGTTCCAATTTTCTTCTTCGTCCAGAAGTGTGCGTTGTTACACAAAATGGGGATATGTCATTTCAGAGTTGTTTCTACCCTCTTTCGCCGAGAATAGTGCCGCACGAAGAATTGTTATATACAGAAAAATTCTCGATCGAGCCTCAAAAAGTGTAACCTGATGTAATGCAGACTTTGGTTTGAGCCAATTGCAAGGCCGGAACTAATAGAGCCAATGAAAAAACGTGTTATATTTTAGTTTGACCAAGTGTTGTGAGAGAATAACTAATGTGTGAGCGGAGCCATTTTTGCGAGCCTCGCGCCTCTTCTTGCGAGTCGCGTAACCCTAACCTTAGACTTCTTTTATTTTACATTTTTAACAGGAAACTTTCGGGGCTCGCGAAAAAAGGCTCGGACTCGCAGCCTCGCACACTAGCCACCCCCGTGGTGAGATCGTTCTTAGCCATTTTGTGAATATGGAAGGCACGCAAACCACTACATTCGTGGGTAAAAACGCCAACAAAAAGAAACGTTTTATGCAGATGATTCGGTAATTTTGTTACTCTTTTCCATATCATTTTGATGCACCTAACCTCGTTCCTCAGGACACTCTTCAAACTTTTATAGCAGGTTCTTTTGAAACTTGCATTTTAAGTGGTTTATCAACACTTTTAGTGACGTCTAGTACTCGCATCCTTTTATAAAGGAGATCCGAAAAGAAATTTATTACCATTTATCATAGCGGAGCACTTGCCAGGCCGAAGGCCTGGCTGCGCAGCTCCATACTCATAGAACCATGCCCGTCATTTCTCATGGTCATGGCTAGCGGAATGTTTCGCGGGCGCGCGTGTGCCCGACCTCCGCCGCCGCCGTCGCGCAGGACTAGCTTGCCTTCGCGCAGGACTAGCTCGCGGGCGCGTATGACGTCGCAAAACATGCGCGTACGACGTTATGTTGAAACCAAAACGAGGCTTTGTTTTTCGCGCGGTTACAAGGCCGAATGTCACGTCAGCTAGAAAAACACTTTGATGTTTTGCTGTGAATTTACTAAGCGGAGAAAACCGTTGAAATTAAAGGCGTTATTTCCCTTAATATTTCGCGGTTTGCTACTCAAGACAAGGATACTAATTACGGGATACTCAGAAGCCGCTTTAGTGGAAAAAGACGAGCTTTCAGGGATGAAATCTTGCTTCGAGGAACTTCATGTATTACGTTTTTATCAATGCGCGGGAGATATTTGTTTTCTACGGATTTCAGAACCAAGCAAGCGAGGGACTTAAAGGTAAAACAGATTAAGTTTTCGATGAGAATTTATGTTGATATCAATCTGTGAGTGACTTTTTATTGGTGTTATTGTTAGTTTTGGAGAATTGATTTTAAAACGTGCTTAAATTCAGTTGTATCGATCTCTTGAATTTCATCGAAGAAAGCTTGAACTCGATGAGCTATAAGTTAATTAAGCTTAAATGGTACGCGTTTTGCTTTTAAACGTAAACTAATGGAAATTTGAATAAATTTTTTCGAAAGAAGATTGTGTTGTCCATTTTTATGTGTTTGTTCATTCATTAGATAGTTTGAAAAGCGATTTTATGTAAACAAAACAAGACTTTGATTTTATAGTACAGTTCTATCTTCACTCGTATCGCCTTATGCAAATATGTTTGTATATTTTTGCAATTTTTGATTTTCAAATCAGTTTCTCGGGCAATTTTTGACAAACAAAAACTGTATTTTATTCGGAAACTAGTGGTACTAGTTATTCTAGACAGAGAAAAGTTGTTTTTGTGAACTTTTGTACGGTCTATAAAAATGTACTGTGCAGACAGTCGCGTAATACTGTTTTTGAGAATTGCTAAAATTGAAAATAGCCCGTTCGTCAATCTTAATTCTTGTGCTTCCAACCTTTCACCTTAGTTAAGTTTCACCTTGGTTAAGTTTCACCTTAATTAAGCTTGTTCAAAGTGCGACGCTGTTAGGCTTGGGCTATCTATATATATTAGTGTTGAGTGGTCCTCTGCATTTAAACGTTTGATACATTTGCTTTTATAAGCGATCACCGATCCCTTGTCTGGTTGATACCCACGTACGAGCACGTGGACTAACTTGGTATGTGTTTATTAATTATTAACTACAAATTCTGATTTTAAAAATTCACTAAATCTTTAATATTGCTTATTTCTCTAAATTTTACCACTTTTTCCTCCCAAACATACCTAAAAATCACCCAAAAATTTACAGAACACCCCATAACATAGATTTATGTTTTAAGCGTATGGTTTTTGGATCGCTTGAAACGTGAACGAGATATTTCCATTAAAGCCATGTCAAGTGGCGGAAAAATGGCATTCAGGTGTATAAAATGTAGACGGCAAGACTGATCCTAACGGCAAGAAGAAAACGATAATAAACATAAAAAGGATATATATATATAACCAAATATTGAATAGAAAAGGATATATATATATATATATATATATATATATATATATATATATATATATATATATATATATATATATATATATAGTTGTAAGCAAGCCATAGTGCAATAATTCTCCTGAGGAAGGCCGTGAGGCCGAAACGTTGAGAATAAACCTGTCAAAAGTCTTGACTGGAGTCGGAGCTTATTGTTTTACAAGTGAAAATTCTACAAAGACTTTCAATACTCCAAGATCGCGCAAGTGATCCTCCATTCCAGGGTTCAGAGGAGCATTGTTTGAGGGACCATTCACAAGTCTTCAAAAAAAAAAAAAAAAAAAAAAAAAAAAAAAAAAAAATATATATATATATATATATATATATATATATATATATATATATATATATATATATATATATATATATATGTAAGTAGAAACGTAGAGCTGGATTATTTGGTCCAAGTCAACCAAATAATCCAGCTCTACGTTTCTACTTATTTATTGCTCTAGTCTAACTATTGAGCACTCTAATAGCCGATGAGGATTTCTACTCAATATTTGGTTATATATATATATATACATACATACATACATACATACATACATACATACATACATACATACATACATACATACATACATACATATATATATAATTGCCCGATGTTTCGGTTTGACAAACAAACCTTCGGGGGCAGAAAAACAAAATAAATGAGTAAATACGTTACAAGACCGTTAAAAATAAAAGTTTTAAAATATGAAAGCCATTATTATGATAGATCAAGAGCGTGTCAGATTATATGTCATGAATGAAGCTAATCGCGTCTATTTATCCCGTATGGCTCCAGTGTCTTTCTGTCATAATAATGGATGGATTTCATATTTTTAAACTGCTTGGATCTCCGGTTATAAATTTTCTATAACGTCAAAATTTATACCCGAGAAGTTACGGTTTGGGTTTTAATTTCATCTCAGTGCGCTTTAGTGAATACGACTGCCCTCTAAACGAGACCCATTTCACTCCATCGTGATTTGAGCCGCCATAAGGACCGCCATGATAAAATCCATTGAGATTTGCCCAACTACACTCGTTATACCACCAAGCTCCCTTGTGCCTCACTGCGCAGTGGACACTGTTCACATCATTGTTAGCGTCTTTAGTTGAAAACCGCATGTTACTGTGGGGAAATGAAAGCAAAATGTCTTAACAGTTAAGCTTGAAGTCAGACACGATGACATGGTTTTATTCCACTTGAAACAGGGATTCCAGATTGCAAGGAAATTATTATAGCGCGCGCTGCCAAATGCTGGAAATTAAAACACGAAACTGAATGAAAGGCTGCCACTACGGCAAATGGTCTGCTTTGTCCGCGACGTGTGGTGTATTCAAAGGTTTCTGCTAGAAATAACCTCCGAAGAGGACACTTTACCAGTGTCACGTGACAAAATACTACAATTATTGGAGTATGGCAGTCAAGTCAAGATTTTTCTCCCCGACGCCATTTTGAATACGGAGAAGACCCTGGTGACCAGGTTGCCAGTGCTGAAAACCGTGTAGCCAGTATCGCTTAATAGACAAATTCGGCTAACACATTGTTGTACCCAATTCAAACCTTCTGGGAATAGGATCCTTTGTTCACAATATTTCCATATAAATTCTATGTCAATGCTTCATTGATATGGAAATATGACGAACAAAGAGTTCTAATACCAGAAGGTTTGAATTGGGTACAACAATGCGTCAGCCGAATTTGTCTATCGCTCGTCAACCCCAACCAACCCAACACAAAATATGATTCCATAACCAGGGGGTTACTTAGGTATGATAGTGACGAGGTACATGAGGAGGTGCGAAGACCTAATTTGCGATCTGAGGACATTTTTGGGTTAGAAATTTTGTGGCGAATTTTTTGAGATGAATGATTTTGGTGAAGACATTTTTGGGGGTCGGCAAAAAGCTTAACCTTTTTATGTAGAGAAGAAAGGGACTTTTCCGAGGTTATGTTCTGGGCCGTTAGATATTTTTGAGTCTGGTTTTAGCCTATTAGGACTCTTTTGTGGTCTGACAATTTGGCCTCATTAGCACCTCCCCATCACTGCTATAGCAGAGTACCTCCCCCCGGACTTCAAACTGTTAAACCTTATGGAATGAATAAGCGTGACGAGGATATTACCGACATAAACTGTACTAAAGCGTTTTGGTAATTTAGTAACATCCATACATGAAGAAGTCTATTTTGGCTATCTGAAATTATTGTATTTTACAAATCAGTATTATAAACGTTGTGTCAGCTTGGCAGTAGTCCGGGGACGTTTTGTTACTTCGAGAACAAGTGGCCGTAATAAAGTGGTGGTCGTATTTAAAGGAGCTATGCCCAGACTAAAACTTAAAGTGCATCTAACCCCGTTGAATAGTTAAATATTTTTTTGTTTTTAACGTTGCGTTGGTGAATTATAGAGGTTTGAATTTACAAAATGTTAATAAAAGTAAAGTAAAGTCGCGCACCCGAGCCAGGAGGCTCATAACGGCCGGAGCTTAAACCCGGTTTCTAAAGCATGAAGCGACTAGGAATATTGCTACTTCCCCCTGGATGGGATGCTAGTCCATCGCAGGGTTACCCCCAGAATTTTGTCGCCGGTACCCATTTATACACCTGGGTGGAGAGAGACAATGTGGAATAAAGTTTCTTGTCTAAGGAAACAACACGACGGCAGAGACCAGGCTTCGAACCACCGACCTTCAGGTTGAAAGTCCGACGCGCTAACCACACTACACTACCGTGCCGCCCACAAAATGTTAATAAGATGACGTCAAATCAAGACTCGTTTATTATACGACTACTTGTTTCCACCTCCAAGTAATGTTTTTTTTTTTTGCAAATCAATTGACTTATTAACAGTTTTTATTTAGTATTTCTTAAATTGATTATCCTCAAGCTGTGAACTACGTATTGTAAATTGAAATAGAAATAATGGTAAAGTCTTGATTTGATGTCATCTAATTAGCATTTTGTAAATTCAAATCTCTATAACTCACGAACATGACGAATGCGACGTTTAAGACAAGAAATATTTCACTATTCGAATTTTCAACGTACATTGAGTTGATTAAAAGAAAAAAAACAATGGGGGTTAGGTGCACTTTAATACTTGCCTTTTGTCGCACACGAAATACTTATAGAATACTAAGGGAAAGATATTACGTGAATTTTCGAAGACAAAATAAACCATAATCAGGAGAATCAGAATTTTAGAGATTTTTCCTATTGTAGAGTAATTAAAAAAAAATTGGACAATCAGTTTTTAGTTTTCACTGATACAGATATATTTTTTGTCTACCGGACAAAATGTTAGCTTAAGTTGATCTCCATCAAAGATGTAACAAAGTTGCACGACAGGTTTACAAGTCACAGGCGAATCAAAGGTATCTTTGTACAAGTCAAAGCCATATTTGACAGCACCTTTGATTAAGCGTCGAAAGTGTACTATGCATGTCTTGGAAACCTATGATAATGGTTTATTCTCTCTTCGATATTTCACTTGATATCTCTTTTCAGTGTTCTATAAGCATTTTGTGTTTAGAACAGTTTTCATTTGAGTGTCGTAAAAGCAAAACCAAAGTAATTACTCAGACCAATCACAGCAGTCGTAAACAATCCAATGAACCAATCAGAGCTCGAGCAATTATATGTCGTCGGCGCCAAGCGCGGGAAAACGCGTGCGAGCAAGTCACGATTGGTTTTGGTTTTACTTCTGATTGGTCGAGAAAGTGGCACGAGATTTATTAGCCAATCACAAAGCGTAGCAATGCAAAACCAAAGCAACTGTGTGATTACTTTCGATACTCAATTGAAAACTGCTCTAACAAAGATACTTGGTTTAATTTAGGGGCGGTTTTGATCCAAGACCGTAAAAATCCCTATAACATAGCTCCTTTAATGTAGCACCAAAAATGGTGACATATATAGCCCCTTTCACGCCGGGGTGGTCGTATGGCGAGATTTCACTGTATTTACTTACTTTCCGGAAATTTGACCTGTCATCGAGTCGCCAGCCGTGCCACTGTAACCTTCAATTAAAAGCCGGAACTTATCTTCCTCGTCAGCCACCTTAAAAGTCGTGTACTCAGCATATTTGATGTTCCCATCAAAGTCCTCCAAGTCAACTCTCAGCTTCACGTCATCAGCTGCCGTCAAACGGTGAAGATTGTCATTTCCAAGCCAAAACTCGCCATTCAGGTCTCCAAATCCATTTTTGTAGGACTCCCAACCAAGATAGAAATCCACCGAGCCATCTAAACGTCTCTGAAAGACAGTCCAACCTCCACTGTCTGTGGTCATGTCACATAGCACTTGCATTGGCTTGCCTCCGTCAGGAGTGATGTTGTACACGCCAGTAGATGTGAAGCCATGTTGAAGAAGTTTAGAGCAGCTGCTCATTATTGGCTCTGGAAAAGGGAGGTTAATTCCTATATTAACGTTTAGCATAATGACACTTTTGCGGTTTGGCATTTTTTTGTATTTCGCGGGAACAAATTTTGCGATTCGAGATGACTGATTTGTCTGCTGAAAACTATTCTGTTTTAGTTTTAAGCGCTTAAAGCTAACATTAAGGATGTCTTTAATATGTTGTACTGCTACTATGATAACCTGTTACTACGGTAACCTGATACACCATAAAAAAGATCATAACTAGTTCAAAAATGACTGGGCATTTGTTTGGTACCATTATTGTAGCATAAACCGATAAATAGTGTAGTATTGATCCATCAAAGTGTAAGCACTGGAAAAAGGTACTAGAAACTGTTGCCGGCCACCTCAAGCTTATGCTCGTATCTTACCACAAGGTATTCCTGTATAACCGATGTCACATTTACAGTTAAAGCTGCTTTCAGAGTAGTTAGGGATGCAGATTCCTTTGTCACCGCAAGAATCCGAGCTGCGGGTCTCACACATACTCTGTGTACAGGAAAAAAAGTCCAAGGTTTAGGCTTACCAACCTCTGTTGGTGTGCTGTGCTGTGCTATGGTGTGCTGTGCGGTGCTGTGCGGTGCTGTGCGGTGCTGTGCGGTGCTGTGCGGTGCTGTGCGGTGCTGTGGTGTGCTGTACTGTGCTGTGTTGTGCTGTGGTTTGCTGTGCTGTGCTGTGCTGTGCGGTGCTGTGGTGTGCTGTGCTGTGCTGTGCTGTGCTGTGCGGTGCTGTGCGGTGCTGTGCTGTGCTGTGCTGTGCCGTGCCGTGCCGTGCTGTGCGGTGCTGTGCTGTGCTGTGCTGTGCGGTGCTGTGCCAGTAAGTTTAATTTCTGCGTCGTGTGGACCTCTGCATTCAAAGGTTTTTTTAAACTGTTTAAAACATATCATTATTTTTTAAGTTAGCAGACGATAGATAAAATTCTTCTGAAGTCTTAGGCTTTATCTCCGTCAAAGGAACTATTTTTTTTGCGATAAATACTTTGTTCGTAGCGTCGGCGCTGGTTCGTGTCACAAGTTTTCCTGGTGTCAAACTACCCTTCACATTTTGGTCTCTCGACGGGGCACTTTTAAATTGCTGCCAGAAATATTTTACCACAGTAAACAACAGAAGGTGTGCTTCAAGAATATCTTGATTTCGTTTTCAAACTCAACGTACCAATTGGGTTTCCACGGCGTTGAAATTGGTTCAAATTTGCTAAATTTTAAAATGGAAGAAATAATGTTTCTTCTAACGGACGAAATATTCTTATTTCCACAGCTAATTCAAATTAAATAACTGTAGTGTGAAGAACAAGAGCGTGTTAATGTTGTGGCAACATTTTATTGATATATGGCATCGCGTTTTTCTGTACGAGCGAGATGAAAATGTATAATTTTTCGCCGGTTTCACAACTGAAAGGAGCTGAAAGGCCGCTGATTTGCCGCTTTTCAAACTTTGCCCGTTTTCGAAAAAAATAAAACGCCGTTACAATTTTTAATGTTATTTTTGAAAATGCTTCACTATAGAGATTATTTGGGCAAAATTTAAAGAAATTTAGCCTGTCAACAGGCTTCTTTTTGGGGAATTTGGCCGCCCAAAAAGAAGCCTGTTCACAGGCTGGGAGTAATGATACCTCGAGTTGGACTTCGAGTTCGAGTTCGAGTTCGAGTTCGAGTTCGAGTTCGACTTCGAGTTGGACTTCGAGTTGAATTTCGAGTTGGGCTTCGAGTTGGACTTCGAGTTAGATTTCGAGTTAGTAGGAAAAAATCGAGAAAAATTAAAAAAAAAAATAAGAAAACAGCATTTAACTAGATTGTCACCACAGTGTTTTAATAAAGGGAAAAGATTCACAAAAGATTCCATCTTGGATATCAACGTCTCAGTGAGTGGTTTTGCGGTCGATTCGCGATTCCAGCGATTTTTAGTTCAAATATTTCAGTCCTCCCCCTGAAAGAGACAGCACTCCACTCATCGAGCCGATCGGATCCACCGAAGGAAATCGGCCGTAAAATCGCTCCAACGCCTCCAGTCGCCTCGAAATTCTACTTAGACCATAGTCGATAGTTCTGCTTTCCATTCGTTATCTTCATCAGAGTCGCACATTATATTGAGAGAGAATTAAAGGTCGCTAATCTCTTCAAACTTTCCCGTTTTGAGTCATCAGGAACAGCTTTATTCATACTTCGCGTTCATCCGTTCAGTAGCCGTGCGTTTTGCCGTTCGAACGGCATATATATTAGCCGGCAAAATAGATCAAGTCGCTCATCTGTTTACTTTCTAAAGTACATGCAATTAACGAGAGATAGCCCCAAACAAGTCTTCTTCTGCATAAGCTTTACTCGCAGCACTTCATTTTCCAATGGAAACTACTAGTTTATCTTGTACAGGATTTTACTGATCCAGATCCGCGCGGCCAAATTTCTTGCCTACCGGTAGGCAAGAAATTTGGCCGCGCGATACAAACGTCTGTGAAATTTGCCGACTTTGCGGAGCTATATCTCCATTATTTTAAAAGATATCGCTTTTAAACTCGGCCATTTTACTAATTTTGAGATGCTTTTCCCAGCAGTGTCGATGGATTATTGCTATCAGGCCCAAATAAAATTTTGGAAAAACCGTGATAAGGTCTATTCTGAAAACGTCTTGCGATACATTGTATTGCTTACTCAAAATATCATCACCTGATCACCGGAGTGTCCGTGATAAAGAGGTTAAGTTGATATTAACTTGCTCTCTGGGACCGAATTTAGTGTCCGTTGTCCGTATTAGAGAGGGTCCGTATTATAGAGGTCTTTTTTAAAGAAAATATGCGAGAATTTTGTTGGGACACAGGAAACTGTCCGTAATAGAGAGGTGTCCGTAAGGAGAGGTTCGACTGTCGATTTTTATCGATTATATTTTTTCATATTTGTATTTTATTTTTTTTTAACTCGAAGTCCAACTCGAAGTCCAACTCGAAGTCCAACTCGAAATCCAACTCGAAGTCCAACTCGAAATCCAACTCAAAGTCCAACTCGAACTCGAACTCGAACTCGAACTCGATTCGGGATTCGGGATTCGGGATTCCCTCACAGGCTAGAAGAAATCCGAAATTTTGTGACTGACGCCCGATTTTCGAAAATTTCAGACATTGGCTCTTAAAAATTTACTTGGGATGTAAAATACTTGCCGATTACAAAGACAAATGTTGGCCTTACAGTTTCTAGCTATAGATCTGCTTAACTCCAAGAAAGGATCGCTGTTACATCCCACTGAAACCTCTCTGACAGAGCCTTAAAATTAATTACGCTCGTGGATTTCCGCTTGACAGGGCAGTACGCAGCTCTTACGAGGTCTTCTTTGATTTGCTGAGAAAACAATAGAACAAACAACACAACAATGGACCCTAGCCCTGAAAACAATAGGGCTGCGTGATACCCAGGTCCAAAGAAATTAGAGGTTGTTAAGAGCTGCGTGGTATCTGCTCGACAAGCTGTTTTGACAAATATCGTTGCTAGTGTGTGTGTGCAGGTGATAGAGTATATTCTTCAATCCTTAACAGGTTTTGCTTGTCAACCAGTACCTACCGGCAAGTTTTCGCATTACCTGAGTTTTTACGTCTTGACAAGTTAACCGAAACTGGGCTTGTACTTCGTGGAAGACTTAATTATATACACGCAAAACTTCCCGGCACTTATAAAGGGTTAAAAACTCATTTTGAAATGGTTAGCTTTTATTTACTGTTTTAGGTAGTAATATCCATAACAGTAAATAAAAGCTAACCATTTCAAAATGAGTTTTTAACCCTAAATAAGTGCCGGGAAGTTTTGGCACGGTAGTTTTAGAACAAGTTGGAAGTTCGCTCATACGTTATAATTATGAGCCAATGTCTGTAAATATCGAGAATGCAGCGTCACTCGTGAAATTTCGAATTTCTTTATATTTTGCCCAAATTACCTCTATAGTAAGTTATTTTCGAAAATACTACTCAAAGGTTGAGAAGCGCTTTAGTTTTAACGAAATCGAGGAAAGTCTGAAAAGCGCTATTTTGGCGTTAAATCCATGCCGAAAATAGAGCGAAATGATGCATTTTCTTCTCGCTCGTACAGATAAACGCGATAACATCTATCGATGTACTTTGGCCGATTCATAACACATCTCTTGATCTTTCTAAAACACCCAATAAATTTGGGAAAGATACTATTATTATAATATTTTTGGCCCTTACAAATTCCCTACTTGTAGCGCTAGAGCGAGAGGGCGAATTTAGGCAAACTTTTACACCAGCGAAAGCCCACTGGTACATTTATTTTGAAGTTCAAACTGATATATTCTTAAAGCACAACCTTTATATTCTACTGTGTAAAAACTTCTAACGCGGCCCGATAATAGTGTCCCGTTGAGAAACGGAAACGTGAAGTGTATTTGACACAACGAACGTCCGTTAGACGAAGAAAGGGCTTCCCTACTCCGAACACGAAACTTTTATCAAGAACGAAAATCTGTCATAGGAAAACCTTTTTGCCAAAGAAAACTCTTTTAGTAAAGGTACAAAGCTGTAATGTGCATTAGTTCAAAAAATTATTTCGTATACAGGAAAAAAGACAACAACAGCAATATAATGCTGACCCCGAGGTCATGTAGGGAAAACACGTGCACGCGGCTCAAAGTACTTCAGTAGTCAATATTTTGCTCAAGGTTAAAAGTAAATGGAGCTCTGTTCTGGCTAGCCATAATTTTTACCCATATTCTTAAGTTATATCGGGATTATAATTTTCAACAGGCGACCCATAGCCTAACGCCAACAAAAATAAACATGACCAAGATGTGAGCAAACAAATGCGACAATAACATTTTGTACATACTGTATTATATCAGTTATATCTGACATTGTTATGAAACGGTGTGGGAACAAGATCAAAAACAATATTCAATCTTACCCGCATGTTTGCTAAAGCCAATGGACGTCCTTTGTACACTGCCGGATTGCCACACACTCTGCATCGTCCGGATCCGAACTAGGACCGCATTCACCTGATTCACCACACCAACAAAGGTCGAACTAATTGCACTTAGCCATGACAGCATTGGCGGCAAACTGAGCTGTGAGCCGCTTTGTTAGAATGTCCCGGAAAGTAGACAGGTTCGTAGCCGAGGTTAACGAAAATACTTCCACTACGGCTAACGCGGTTCGAAATCTGGAACTTTTTAAAAGAAAAAGAAAATTAACCCAAAGACCGCAATTGACCAACATGGACAACGTCACGCAAGACGATTGCAAAATATGCTGCATGACAGACAATGTCATGTCACTCTTTGTTTCGTCCAGCAGTGGAACACCCAAATAACGGTAGGAGCAGGCAAACAACATTCGAATTCGAATTTTTAAGTTTTGATGCAAAATCGTTGTGTTCCCATACAAACCTTTATAAATAGAATCTTTGTAACACAATACCTCTCATAAAGCAAACTCACTGTTTGACGAAAGTTCAAGTTCAAGTTGGAATAATTGTAATTGCAAAATCTTTACAGTAGATTACAAACACACGGGTAAGATTGAATTGTTTTTGTTCATGTTCCCACACTGTTTCATAACAATGTCTGATATAATAATACACGGCCCAGTATGTACAGAATGTTATTGTCGCATTTGTTTGCTCACATCTTGGTCATGTTTATTTTTGGCGTTAGGCTATGAGCTGCTATGGGTCGCCTGTTGAAAATTATAATCCCGATATAACTTAAGAATATGGGTAAAATTATGGCTAGCGAGAACAGAGCTCCATTTACTTTTAACCTTGAGCAAAATATTGACTACCGAAGTACTTTGAGCCGCGTGCACGTGTTTTCCCTACATGACCTCGGGGGTCAGCATTGTATTGCCGTTGTTGTCTTTTTTCTTGTTTACGAAATAATTTTTTGAACTAAAGCACATTACAGCTTTGTACCTTTACAAAAAGAGTTTTTTCTTAGGCAGAAAGGTTTTCCTATGACAGATTTTCGTTCTTGATAAAAGTTTCATGTTCGGAGTAGGGAAGCCCTTTCTTCGTCTCACGGACTTTCGTTGTGTCAAATACACTTCTCAAACTCATTAATAATTCATGACGAGAACACAAAGGAAATCACTACCGTGAAGGAGGTTTTGAAATCGTTTCTTAATTTGCATAGATTTTGGCGATTTTATTCCTTCGTTTTCTCCGCATTTAACGATCAGTTTGAGAAGCTATATCAAACACTCGAAACAGTGTTTCATCAGATTTCCAAACACCTTGAAGTGGTTTAAAAAAACTCGGCTGCGCCTCGTTTTTCCAATCCACTTCTCGGTGTTTGGAAATCTGATGAAACACTGTTCCTCGTGTTTGATATATTACTTCACGTTCCCGTTTCTCAACGGGACACTATTATCGGGCCGCGTTAGAAATTTTTACACAGTAGAATATAAAGGTTGTGCTTTAAGAATATATCAGTTTGAACTTCAAAATCAATGTACCAGTGGGCTTTCGCTGGTGTAAAAGTTTGCCTAAATTCGCCCTCCCGCTCTAGCGCTACAAGTAGGGAATTTGTAAAGGCCAAAAATATTATAATAATAGTATCTTTCCCAAATTTATTGGGTGTTTTAGAAAGATCAAGAGATGTGTTATGAAGCAGCCAAAGTACATCGATAGATGTTAGCGCGTTTATCTGTACGAGCGAGAAGAAAATGCATCATTTCGCTCTATTTTCGGCATGGATTTAACGCCAAATAGCGTTTTTCAGACTTTCCTCGATTTCGTTAAAACTAAAAAGCGCTTCTCAACCTTTGAGTAGTATTTTCGAAAATAACTTACTATAGAGGTTATTTGAGCAAAACATAAAGAAATTCGAAATTTCACGAGTGACGCTGCATTCTCGATATTTACAGACATTGGCTCTTATATACAATTACGGTAAATAATTTATTCTTTGAGCAATATTAAACATTACCTTCATTCCTCTGTACTTGAAATCGTCATCCTCTGTAAAGTTAACAAGACCTACAAATCGATCCGATTCACTCAACTGACACACAAACCTCCCAGCTAGGTTCTCTGTGATTCCAAAGTTGTACGACCGACACCTTTCCTCTTCGACGCATTCAAGCCTACACACACCTTCTGAATCCACCTCTATTTCTTTTATCAAGCTTCCATTCAACTTTCGTCCTTCTATCGACTTAGCAAAGTTGACAGCTTTTAAGTTGGGCTCTGAAATACGGCTCATGCCGTATACAGATGTGGCAAAAAAGAATACAAGCCATAAAGGCATATTGCAACTTCATGAAAGCTTTTCACGGGTCACTTTTACGGTGTAGCAGGTGTTTTCAAAATGGTTTTATAAATTCCCGTCTAGCTAGACTTGCGCACTCAGTTGGAACCAATTGGGAGTAACTGACAACCGAACGTCAACTGAGTATAAACAAACACCGTTGCATTTTAATTAATTTTTATTGATCGTCTTTTTGCGAGCACACAACATGTATTTTGAGAGGCGCCTTCACAATTGGAGGTCAAGCGTTTTAAAAGTAATGTTACGTAACCGTTACCTTTAACGACTCACGACAAACTAAAGTTGAAAAACTCGTGTTGACAAAATTAAGTTGGCTTGTTTCTGTTCTTGTTTCACGCTCTTGTTCTTCAAGAATGTCTTGCAGTTTCGTTTTCAAACTCAACGCACCAATTGGGTTTCCACGGCGTTGAAATTGGTTCAAATTTGCTAATTTTTAAAATGGAAGAAATGATGTTTCTTCCAACGGACGAAATATTCTTATTTCAACAGCTAATCCAAAGTAAATAACTGTAGTGTGAAGAACAAGAGCGCGTTTATGTTGTGGCCACATTTTATTGATATATGGCATCGCGTTTTTCTGTACGAGCGAGATGAAAATGTGTAATTTTTCGCCGGTTTCACAACTGAAAGGTCGCTGATTTGCCGCTTTTCAAACTTTGCCCGTTTTTGAAAAAAAAATAAAACGCCGTTACAATTTTTAATGTTATTTTTGAAAATGCTTCACTATAGAGATTATTTGGGCAAAATATGAAGAAATCCCGAAATTTTGTGACTGACGCCCGATTTTCAAAAATTTCAGACATTGGCTCTTAAAAATTTACTTGGGATGTAAAATACTTGCCGATTACAAAGACAAATGTTGGCTTTACAGTTTCCAGCTATAGCTGCTTAACTCCAAGAAATTAAGGATCGCTGTTACATCCCACTGAAACCATTGACGAAGCTCGACAAACGACTCACGACAAACTAAAGTTGAAAAACCTCTCTAATGGATTATTAACAAGCTTGCTACTTTAGTCTTCCCAGAATTTCGCTATCTGGTATTGGTTATACTTTGTACTTCTTTATTTACATGGTTTTTTTTCAGTTAGGTGTATACAAGTGTCTTTATTAATGACAGGGCAAAGAGTTGTACATAAGTTTATTATAGTGTAGTGTTATTTCGAGAATATATTATCACAATGGAGAGCGATGTTTACATTAATATGTTATATTTACCGGTATCTAAGAATATCTTTCAACTTGGTAGTAAATAATTTAACTGTATCGTTAATTTTGTGAAAACACGTCCTTCTTCGGTTATGGCCCACGTACATCGCAATAATACCACCTCGGTTGAGAAAAGAGGGAGAATAATGGTCGTCTGGTGTAAAACAAGAACAAATTGCACGCATTGTTGGATTATCAAGGCAAAGTCGGCAAACTGTATCCAATATTGTAAACAAAGTTTTACAACACGAGACGCATTTTCCCGGTAAACCTGGCTGGAAGGAGCGAACCAGGAGCGAACAGTTTCTACTGCTGACATCGTAGAGTTTGTGCAATACTGCAAGGTAACCAAACCAAGTACTTTCAATTCATAAATCCGGCAACTGACAGCAAGTTTGAAGTAGGAACTTGCTCGCGAAAGTTGCAACTCCAACTTGCTCGAAGCAAACTGTCAATCAAAATACCAATGTTGCGGCGGAAGTTTGCAAAGTTGCCCGCAAAAGAACATCCGGTTTGACTGTAAGCATGAAGTCAAACATGATGACATGGTTTTGTTCCAGATTGCAAGGAAATAATTATAACGCGTGCTACGTGCGCGCTGCTAAATGCTGGAAATTAAAACACGAAACTGAATGAAAGGCTGCCACTACGGCAAATGGTCTGATTTGTCCGCGACGTGTGGTGAATTCAAAGGTTTCTGCTAGAAATAACCTCCGAAGATGACACTTTACCAGTGTCACGTGACAAAATACTAACAATTATTGGAGTACGGCAGTCAAGCCCGGCCTGTTAAATCAATAAAATCGATGATATCGATGAAATCGATATGAATCGATACCAATTAGTCGATTGATATTGGAAATCGATGATCAATCGATGACGTATGTTTTTGTGATAATTCGATTGACCATCGATTTACAATAAAATCGATTAACAACATAACAAGACTTACACTGAAAACGGTTTTTGAAGCCGCCAAAGCGGATTGACTAAATCCCTCTGTAGGTGACCAAGTTGTCCGCGATCATCAGTCACCTTAAAAGCATTGCCACGATCTCCCCTTTTCTTGCTTGCGGAGAAGTTGTCACCAATTGCAACAGTCACAGGAAATACCTGATTCCCATTTTGGGATTTTTTAGGGTATTTACAGAACACTAACAAAATTCCCAAATTTGGCAAAGTGAGACAAGTCCCAACCTGGGAATTCCCAACCACGTTCCCTGGTTGGGACTTGTCTCACTCTTCCAAATTTGGGATTTATATGGGTATTTTTTAAATACCCTAAAATATCCAAAAATGGGAACCTGGTATTTTTTCCTGTGAGTAAATGAACACTCCTGGTACCCTTTCACAACGACATCGGATATCACAATATAACTTCCCGCTCGCGATGCGGCGTGTCTTGACCAGACATTGTGTTCGGAATTTTGTTACACGAGCTCCGAGAAAACACGCAAAAATCGATAAAATCGATAACTTGCGGGACATTTTTTGTGATTATCGATTGATCATCGATTGGCCGATATCAATCGATATCAATTAACTAATTTTATCGATTGATATCGATTGATCGATTGGATTTCCTATGATCGATTGTCGTGTCAGCTTGGCAGTAGTCCGTGGAAGTTTTGTTACTTCGAGAAAAAGTGGCCGTAATAAAGTGGTGGTCGTATTTAAAGGAACTATGCCCCAGACTAAAACTTAAAGTGCACCTAACCCCAAAATTGTTTTTTCGCTTAATCAACTCTATGTACGTTGAAAAGTTGAATAGTTAAATATTACTTGTTTTTAACGTTGCGTTAGTGAATTAAAGAGGTTTGAATTTACAAAATGTTAATAAGATGACGTCAAATCAACATCACCAAAGACAGACAAATCAACACAAACAAATCGACACAAACAGCCGCCTAGAATCTACGGTTTACCGAAGATCCACAAGGCCGACGTACCCTTAAGACCTATTGTGTCATGCATTAACACCTTTGCATATGATTTATCCGCCTACTTAGCTAATATCTTGTCTCCTTTAACAGGTAACTCAGAGTTCACGGTGACCAATTCAGCTCACTTCGTATCCACCATCAACAGCGAGACGATCCTAGACAACGAGATCATGGTGTCTCTCGACGTAGAGTCGCTGTTTACCAACGTTCCTATCGAAACCGCCGTACAAACCACACTACAGAAACTGGAGAACGACCCTACCCTTGCAGACCGTACGACGCTAACGCCTGCTCAGATCGTTGACCTCCTGACTTTCGTATTGAGATCCACATACTTCCAGTATAACGGATCAATTTACGAACAACAAGAAGGCGCAGCCATGGGGAGTCCGGTTTCCGCTGTTATTGCCAACCTCTACATGGAGAGCTTCGAGGAACAAGCAATAACTACATCATCTTACAAGCCTAGGATCTGGAAGCGCTACGTAGACGACACCTTCACCATTCTAGATCGCGCAATCGTTGATAGCTTCTTACAGCATCTAAACGACCAGCAGCCTTCAATCAATCAATCAATCAATCAATAAACTTTATTTAAATGTCAAAAGACCGCCTAGCCAGGGAGAAATCTCCCTTACTAATATGGGGACATTCTAAAAATTAAATTAAAATAAATAAATAATTACTAGTAATAATTAAAAAGCTATGTACAATAGGATATCTAAACTATTTACAATAAAATTACAATTTAAACCTGAAAAGCAATAAAATAATAAAATTTCTTTAAAATTATTACTATATTTTAGGAAGAGCACAGGCCGCAACCTCTGCACCCATCGTCAATTAATTCACTTAAGTTAAAATCTCTTATTCGTTTATTCCTTCCATCCGTTTCACCATGGAGACAGAGAATGACAACAAACTCGCCTTCCTCGACACCGCAGTTTCAAGAGAACCCGACGGCCGCCTCACCACCAGCGTATACAGGAAGCCTACACACACTGATCAATACTAAGCGTATGATTCACACCACCCGCAATCAGTAAAACGCGGTATTGTCAAGTGTCTTTACGAGCGCGCCAAACGTCTCGTAACGAAACCCTCTGTTATCTCCAAGGAGAAAAAACATCTGTCATCTGTTCTTGTTTCTAATGGTTATCCTTTTTCTTTCTTGCAGAAACTTACCAAGACCAGAAAACCCAACACCAGTGCTGAGCCCACGACCGAGTTCAAATCTTCTGCGGTTTTACCTTATGTCAAAGGTCTGTCCGAACAACTTCGCCGCTGCCTACAACAACAAGGCGTACGCGCTGTTTTCAAGTCGAAGACTACACTTAGATCACACCTAGTACGGCCTGAAGACGCTGTTGACCCGACTAAACAAGATGGCGTGGTTTACAGAATTCCCTGTGAATGCGGTAAAGTTTATATCGGTGAGACTGGAAGACCTATGCAAGACAGAATAAAAGAGCATGACCGAGACATCCGATTCGCCCGTACCCAGACCTCCGCCGTTTCAGAGCACGCCAACAACACCGGACACCACCCGCTTTGGAATGAAGTAAAGTTTATTGATCGTGATCCTCATTGGTACACACGCAGGGTCAAAGAGGCGATCCACATAAGACTTAACCCTAACAACATCAACAGGGACAGTGGAATAGAAATTCCAGAAGCATGGATGCCCACGATCAAGAAACACAACAACAGGAGAGCCGTACGACTACGGACCGCCGAGGGAACAATTCGCCGAAACAACGAGGATCAAAATGCGCCAGTCACAGCTGTTGAAAAACCAACCAATCACAGCAGAGCATCGTGCTTCATAAGGTGACGCGTAACCAGTCGACCCCATCGCCTGAAGAAGACTAGCAGTATGCAGTCGAAACGTCGCGATCCACATCGGAAGTGACTACATCGTGAGACAAACGAAAAATACTTCTTTACTAGTGTGTTCACCACGATGAACAACAACAACCCTTTTAGGTAAACGATTTTTCGTTTGTCTCACGATGGAGTCACTTTAAGATGTTGATCGCGACGTTTCGACTGCTATTACTGCTAGTCTTCATCAGGCGATGAGGTCGATTGGTTACGTGTCGCTTATGTAGCACGTTGGCTTGTTGCTATTGGTGCATTTCGATCCTCATTATTATTCCGAAAAGATGTTGTTCCCTCTCCGGTCCGATTTGATATCGGTCGGCTGTTATGCTTCTTGATTGTAGGCATCCACGCTTCGGGAATTTCAATTCCACTATCTCTGTTGATGTTATTAGGATGCAGTCTTATGTGGATGGCCTCTTTAACTCTACGGGTGTACCAGTGTGGGTCACGGTCAATAAACTTAACCTCGTCCCAAATAGGAAAATGCCCGGTCTTGTTAGCGTGTTCTGAAACCGCGGAGGTTTGAGTACGAGCAAGCCGTATGTCTCTATCGTGTTCTTTTATCCTTTCATGCATAGACCTCCCTGTTTCTCCGATATACACTTTGCCGCATTCGCAAGGAATCTTGTAGACAACACCGTCCTGTTTATTAGAGTCGAGGACGTCCTTAGGTCGCAAGTAAGTGTGACCTGAGAGTTGTATCAGATTTGAAAACAGTGCGTACGCCTTGTTGTTGTAGGCAGCGGCGAAGAACCTCTGATACACCTTTGATATAGGGCAATACTGCAGTAGATTTAAAATCCTGCGTGGATTCCTTCTTTGTTGTTGGTCCTTTCGTTTTTGTGATTTTTTGTACAAACGAGGAAGGATATCCGTTAGAAACAAGAACCGACGACAAATGTTTCTTTTCGTTGGAGATAACTGATGGTCTAGTAATGAGGTGTTTGGCTCGGTCATACAGACATTTCACAATACCACGCTTACATTGTAACTGACTGCGGATGGTGTGAATCATAGGCCAGGTATTGATCAGTATGAGTAGGTTTCCTATATACACTGGTAGTGAGAAGACCGTTTGAGTCCCTTGTAACTGACGTGTCTAGAAAAGGGATAGTGTTGTCTTTCTCTGTTTCCATGGTAAAACGAATGGTAGGCTGTTGGTTGTTGAGATGTTGCAAGAAACCGTCGACATTGCTTTGATCTAATATGGTAAATGTGTCATCTACATATCGCTTCCAGATCTTAGGTTTATATGGCGAAGTTGCTATTGCCTGTTCTTCAAATTCTTCCATGTAGATGTTTGCTATAACCGCGGAGACTGGACTCCCCATGGCTGCTCCGTCTTTTTGTTCGTAAATCGATCCATCGTACTGGAAATGCGTAGATCTCAAAACGAAGTTCAAGAGGTCGGCAATCTGTGTTGGTGTTAGCGTTGTGCGGTCAGCAAGGCCGGGATCATTCTCTAGTTTTCGCAAGGTTGCCTGTACGGCACCTTCTATCGGCACATTGGTAAAGAGTGATTCTACGTCAAAAGATACCATGACTTCGTTGTCCTGTATTTTTTCACGGCTAATGGTGGACACGAAATGAGTAGAGTTGGCAGTAATAGCAGTCGAAACGTCGCGATCAACATCTTAAAGTGACTCCATCGTGAGACAAACGAAAAATCGTTTACCTATCTTACACACCACGATGAACAACAACCACATTTTTAGTAACAACAACCCTTTTTACGATATTAACAAGAGGCTAGCTGGTAGCCTGTACTCATGCGCTTGCATAAGAACGTTTCATGGTTTATTTTAACTGGGTCACGCACCCCTTCACTCTCAACGAATTTTGCGTGACATGTAATTTTTGTTTTGTTTTCTTAATCAGATATCATTTATTACGACTGAATTTACAACTGAATTTAAACACGTTTTATATGCATTTCTTCAAAACTAGCGACAACACAAAGAAAAATTCAATCACAAATTGATATCAACATAAATTCCCATCGAAAAAATGTAATTTCTTTTCCGGCGAAGTCCAAATGCTAGTGGCTTGACTCGGCTATTTGAAAACAAGAACGTGATTACGGGCACGCCGAAATCAACAACAACAACAACAACAAGTTTATTAGCATTCCCAATTTACATATGGTATAGCCTAAACAAAAATAAAGTAATATAAGTAATAAGTAATAGTGATATAACAAATAACAGGTCGGTTAAATTAATTATAATAATTAATATTTTTAACTGATCGCAGTGGGCCCTTGTCCAGTGTGGTACAAGTGACTCTTAATTCGAATGCTTGAAATATATAATATCCTAGTTTTCTGCAAATGAAAGGATCTACATTATTAAAAAGAAATATAATTTTGTTGTGATCAGTTAATACATCATAGTTAGAATAATTAAGTTTGATGTCATGCATCACTGTTTGTCTAATATCTTTGTATCGATTGCAGTACAATAGAAAATGTGTTTCGTTTTCAATTTCGTTAGATTGACAATACTGACATATTCTAAGGTGTTCAGGAATTTTTGGTGTGCAGTGTCTTCCAGATTCAATTCTTAGATTATGATTTCCAGATCTAAGTTTAGCTACAGCTTTTCTGTGCTTCGGATTTGTAATATGTTCTAAATATTCAGACTTGCTTACGTCAGTTTTAAAGATGGTGTAGAAATTTAACTTCCTATTAGATCGTATTATTTCCATTTGATGTGTTTTCAAATCAATTGCAATTTGTTGCTTTATTTTCTGTAAATTATTCTTGATTATTTGTAAATCAGTATAATGATTAAGGGGTTTAATATTATTTTGAGGGCTGATGTTATATTTCTTGAGAAGTTCATTGATTGTAAATATGAAGGATGGTTTTTCATCAGTTGCCAATTGGTGTGAAATGCGTAGGCATTGTTTCGCAACACTATTTTCTGGGAGTGTTTCAAGATGTAACCAAAATTTTATCATTCTTGAAAATATGTTTAGCTGTAAAGAAAGTCGTCCTGTTTCGTTGCGGGACACGACGTTAGGAGCCCTTTTGTTGAGGCCAAGGTAATTTTTGTAAAATTGAGTATGTAGTCTTTCAATTGGGTCTTTTTCCCATTTATTAGGATTGATACTGTCATATGCCCCCCAAACTTCTGAACTATATAGAAGCATGGGAAGAAATAAAGTCTCGAAAAGCTTATTACATATATTGATAGGAAGTTTACTAAAATCAAGATAGCGTTTACAAGCAAAAAAGGATCGTCTAGTTTTCTCCACAAATTTCTTTTTGGAGTTTATGAAACTGCCATTGGAGTTAAAGATTATGCCGAGGTAGGTGTATTCTGAGGCTTTGGCAATCTGCTTACCGTTTAAGAAGAAAGTAAACTTTTCCCGTGTCGCTTTTCGATTTTGCTTTTGAAAAATTAATGTTTTTGTTTTGTGGGGATTTATTTTCAATAACCAATTTTCACTGTAGTTCTGAAGAATGTCAATTTGCTTCTGAAGACCGTATGCACTTTTAGAGATTAAAATCAAATCATCTGCATAAAATAAGCAATTGAGGGATAAACCGTTTGGTAAAATGATTGGGTCTGTATCATTAGAAAAGTCTAAAATATGTGGGATTTCATTTAAATATAGGTTAAATAGTAATGGAGAAAGAATACATCCTTGTCGTACACCTCTGTTGTAATCGAAGAAAGAATTTCTTTGGTTTCCACATTTAATTGCACATTTTGATTTTGAATACATATCTGCAGTAAGCTGGTAAAAAAGGCCGCCTATTTTATTATTAATTAACTTGGACAACAGGCCATCGTGCCATATAGAGTCAAATACCTTTTGAAAATCTATAAAACAACAAAATAATTTACCTTTCTTTGCATTCATTACATATTTATCAATTAGGGTTCTTAAAGAAAAAATGTGATAGTTGTTCGAAATCCCTTAAGAAATCCAATTTGTGAACAGTGCAATAAATTGTTATTTTCTACAAAACTGTGTAATCGTTTATTCATAAGAGCAGTGAATAATTTTCCTAAACAACTTGTGACACAAATACCTCTGTAGTTTGATGGGTTGTGTTTGTTTCCTGACTTGAAAATGGGACTAATTAGCCCTGTGGACCAGTTGTACGGAAAACGTCCTTTACTAAGTATAAAATTAAATAATTTTCTTAAAGAAATAACTAGAAATTGAATACCGTTTTTTAACATTTCACTTCGTATTCGATCAAGACCGGCTGTCTTTTTACTTTTTAACGTTTTAACAGTCATTCTGATCTCTGCTTCCGTGAAAGGCTGATCAAGTTCATCAAATTGCATTGCATGTATTTCTTTGTTCTTTAAATCTTTGTTGATGTTTTCCTGGAATTTAGGGATGTTATCCACATTCAGTGGGTCAGAATGTAATTGTTGGAAATGATTGTATAATTTGCCTACGGGAATTGTTGAGTCATGTGAGAGATGTGTGTTATTGGACATGGATTTTAAAGTGGACCAAAACTGGTTTGGATTTCTGGTATTTATAAGTTCGTCAATTTTGCTATTTTTGTGAGTTTGTTTTTTACTACGTAGCATAAATTTGAATTGCCTTCTAATTGAAAGGTATTCAAGTCTTGTTTTCTCATCCAAAGGGTTGTTGTGTTTCTTGTTTGAACACAGGCAGACCAATCGTGATGTGTGAGTCACATCAAGTACAGTAATGAAATATACAAGGTAATAAAACGATTTGGAATTGAGAAGCGATAGAAAAATCGAAAATATTGCACAATAAAGTCTTTCCACCTTTACTTTATTGTCTCTTGATGTATCCTGACCGGTTTAAATGCATTTTTACCTCTTTTGCCACTCGCCCCACTATCCACTATAAAAGAAGGGAAGGCTGGAGACCTCTGAGCGAACCCTCGCCACGCGAAAGCCAATAAATTCTAAACAATTCAACTCAAGCTCCCCGAATTGCCACCAGTGAGGCCGCAGGTTAAATGTCTACCCGTGCGATTCGTGCTAGCTTCCAAATTCCCTTTCACGGGCTCTAAAAGGGCTCCGTTTTGGAGCGATTCTGGCCATCTTCGCTTCGCTATTGTCCGCGATCCAAACGGCTGTACTACGAAATTCGAACACTAAGGCTTAGCGACCGCGTCACAGAGACAAAATGACATTCACCCGAGGGGAGGGTCGTTACTTTTGCCCTCGAGCAAATTGACACCGTCCGGGGGAGCCGGTGCGTGTAATTCGAACGGAAACCACACGCGTGACCTGTCATTTTTTTTGTCTGTCACGGATTTAAAACGGAGCTTGTTAACGGCTACAGCGGTTCAGAAACTGTTCAATTTTTTTTCTTTCGCAGATAGTCAATTCCTCTAGTCGTTTGGTTTCATCAAGATATTTCATACAACAAACAACTACTACTTCCTGACAACTACAACAAACTTAAAAGGGCTAAATTTGTTTTCTGTCTTTTCTGCTATAGCTACGTACCTTTCCACGCTGTATGACATCGATTATTATGTTTAGTTTCATTCAAGATTTATCTTCACAATTGGTAAACATGAAGTTCAGAAAGAATTTTAAACATTAATTTTGTGTGACGCTGGCACTTTAATAGGGCCCTTGTTTACATCAAGTGACCTATTTTGGTTTCGTTCGCTTTCTGACTGAAAACTCACTCCACTCCACATTTTTGTTCTGTTTCGGCCCGGTGTTTCGGCCGTTCAAAATAATTGTTCAGGCGTTCAAATGAAATTCGATCTGTAGGCAGATCTCGTTGCCTAGCACGTGATCAAAATCTGCCGTGAGGAAATTGTTCTTTCTTGTTGCACCTTTCTCGATGTAGTGCGAAAGTTATTTTATTGTTATATCTAGAAGAACTGCGAAAGAAAAAAAATTGAACAGTTTCTGAACCGTTGTAGCCGTTAACAAGCTCCGTTTTAAATCCGTGACAGACAAAAAAGTGACAGGTCACGCGTGTGGTTTCCGTTCGAATTACACGCACCGGCTCCCCCGGACGGTGTCAATTTGCTCGAGGGCAAAAGTAACGACCCTCCCCTCGGGTGAATGTCATTTTGTCTCTGTGACGCGGTCGCTAAGCTTTAGTGTTCGAATTTCGTAGTACAGCCGTTTGGATCGCGGACAATGGCGAAGCGAAGATGGCCAGAATCGCTCCAAAACGGAGCCCTTTTAGAGCCCGTGAAAGGGAATTTGGAAGCTAGCACGAATCGCACGGGTAGACATTTAGCCTGCGGCCTCACTGGTGGCAATTCGGGGAGCTTGAGTTGAATTGTTTAGAATTTATTGGCTTTCGCGTGGCGAGGGTTCGCTCAGAGGTCTCCAGCCTTCCCTTCTTTTATAGTGGATAGTGGGGCGAGTGGCAAAAGTGGTAAAAATGCATTTAAACCGATCAGGATACATCAAGAGACAATAAAGTAAAGGTGGGAAGACTTTATTGTGTAATATTTTCGATTTTTCTATCGCTTCTCAATTCCAAATCGTTTTATTACCTAGTATATTTCATAACTGTACTTGATGTGACTCACACATCACGATTGGTCTGCCTGTGGTTTGAAATATGCCTTAATCTTTTCCTAATATTACTGCATTCTTCATCAAACCAAATTTGAGAATGTCGTTTCCTTGATTTCTTTTTAACATTAGTCAGATGCAAAGAATTCTTTGCTGCTGTTTCTATTATTTTCACAAATTTATCCACTAATTCATTAACATCGTCTATTTCTTCAAGATTCAAGTATTCAAACTCAGAAATCATTTGGCTCACCTATGTGGATTGCAAAGCAGAGACAAATTTTTCTTTCGAGGTTTCGTTCCATTTGAATTGTCTTGGGAGACTAAAAAGTTCTTCCTCTTGTGTTTCATTTTCGTCATAAACCAAAGGAGTGTTAACTTTTATCCAAGCAATTAATTGACAATGGTCTGAAAACGGAGTAGGTTGACGAACCACAAAATTTTGGAAAATGTTTAGTATTTCATGAAATCAAGAGGTCGCGTGTCAACCAATCAGACCAGTGAAAGTCGTCCCGCGGGATACGGGAAACTTTAAAAAAAACAAGCAATTTGTGACTACAAAAAGCGGGACGAAAAGAAACCTTACCGAAACCTTGACTCATGCCGCTATGCGCATGAGTAACTACTTGTTTTCACCTCCAAGTAATGTTTTTTATAGAGTGTTTTCACATGACGTCATAAAAATTAAAAAATCTAAAGTATACATCCTACAAAGCTGTTACTAATATGGTATGTGGATACCAGTGTTATAATCTTTCACAAAAAGTTTCAGGTTTTAACAATGTTTCGTTTTCGATTCATAAAGGTTGTAAATGTGTCACGCAATTCGTCACGCTATTTCAGATAAGCCGTTAAAATAAACAAAATTGAACTAGTTGAAAGTTTTTAATGAATTATAGATGCTTATAAGCCGATTTCATGCCTCTTATAGTGAATACAATATTTTGTGATGAGATTTTTGGTGTTATTAAGACTTTACAGTCTTTCAATTTTTGGCCGCCATGTTGGTGTCCCTAAGTGGGACACCAAGATGGCCGCTCCATACATTTCTTACTAAAAATGTCTATACTAATTCGCCTATAACTCTTGAATGAAATGCTCTTGCGCTTCAAAAATTTGGCCCAGATGTGTAGTTTTAAACTTTCTACAATTCCATAAACATTTTAGAATCGAAAACTGCTTCTGAATTTTGATATGACGTCAGTGAAAACACTCTATACAAATCAATTGACTAGTACAGTTAAACCGGATGTTCCTTTGCGCGCGACTTTGCAACTTTGTCACGCAAAGTCAAGTTGCTCGAGTAAGTTGCAAACGTTTCGGGAAGTTCGTTCGGCAGAGTAGCTTTTATTTGTTTTCTCAGAAGATTCGACAAGTTGACTTTTCTGGGTGGATTTCATGGCTTCTTCATTTTTACATCGAAGTGACATGATATCGCTGCCGAAGAGAGAGCAAGTGATTGCTTTCTGGTCATCTGGTTGTAAACAACTGGAAATTAGTAAGCACAAGATTACGTCTTTCGCATTAAACCAGATTAAACTGTTTCAAATACAGTCCATCGATTTCTGCAAATTGGCTCCGCGGTTCCAGGTAAACCTGGCGGAAAAGAACGGTCCGTTTCTACTCCACATGTTGTAGAATTTGTTGAATATTGCAAGACATTTTAATAAACCAGGAAATTCAGCAAGTCCTTATTGAAAATGGCGTTTGTACAGCAGCAACTCTTCCCGCTCGCCCAACGGTCGGTGATATTTTAAAGAAAGATTTACAATTCACTTGGAAGAAACTTTCCGTCCGTCCGGAAGAATCATTAACACAAGAGAACCTTCAGAAAACATGACACGAGGAACTGCGGCAAGAAATTTGGCGGGGAATCTTTCCAAAGCATTTGCAACTTGCTTGAGCAACCTGACGATCAAATTACTAACATTGCGTGGCAAAGTTGCAAAGTTGCGCGCAAGGGAACATCCGGTTTGACTGTAACAGTTTTTATTTAGTATTTCTTAAATTGATTATCCTCAAGCTGTGAACTGCATATTGTAAATTGAAATAGAATTACAGTGGAACCCCGTTAATATGACCACCTTTGGGCCATGCAAATTTGGTCGTATTAACGGGGTAGGGTCAAATTATGGTGCAACATGCTTTTAAACTACATTCTGCTACATATATACCTTTAATTCCGCTATAAATAAACCTTTTTGCAGTTAATTACAACCTTACAACCGCAATTCAATGCGACTGAACAATGTAACAGTAAACGAAACCGAGTAATGAGAAAAAACATTGACTTCTTTCAGTGCCTTGTTATGAAAGAAAAGGGCTTCTAGTGAAATGTCTCGAAGAACTGTTTTCTATATGGTAGCTTACAACACTTTCACAATTATTACAAAGTTGAAACGGTTTTAAAAAAGTCTGTGAGCTTAGACTGGCTTCACTTAAGACCACTTAAGACAATCACATTGTACATTAGCAATAACTTTTGCGAGTTCATTTGCAGTTTTCATATTGCCCTTTGCCTATAGAAAATGCAAAACGTCTTGCAAACCAGATGTCGCCTCCTGATATGAAGCTATTTTGGGCACATTTTTCATTCAGCAGCCTCACCAGGCATTTTGACTGGTCGTATTAAAGGGGTAATTTTATAAAGAAAATAACGACTGAGGACTCCAAAAGGTGGTCGTTGGTCGTAATAACGGGGTGGTCGGATTAACGGGGTTTTCAGATAAGAAAATGAGTAAGCTTTTGTTCGGGCCAGAAAAAAGTGGTCGTGATAACGGGGTGGTCGTATTAACGGGGTGTTCGTATGGCGGGGTTCCACTGTAATGGTAAAGTCTTGATTTGATGTCATCTAATTAGCATTTTGTAAATTCAAATTCATTCATTCTTTATTTGCCATATATGCAACATTTTACAGATGGAAATAATAAAAGATTACAGAAAAAGTGAATGGCGAGGAGACTTGAAAGAAACCACGAGGCTTATAATGAGTCAGGTTTCCTCACTTAAAAATAAACTAGTCTTAATATAATAATGACAATATGGGCTTATGTTAGCTAAATTTGACCATGGATTTTTTTTTTCTCTCTCTCTCTCTCTAACACACACATACACACACACACACACACACACACACACACACACACACACACACACACACACACACACACACACACACACACACACACACACACACTCACCAACGCGACGTTAAAACCATGAAATATTTCACTATTCGAATTTTCAACGTACATTGAGTTGATTAAAAGAAAAAAAAATGGTGGGTTAGGTGCACTTCAATACTTGCGTTTTGTCGCACACGAAATACTTATAGAATACTAAGGGGAAGATATTACGTGAATTTTCGAAGAGAAAATAAACCATAATTATCAGAATTTTAGAAAGTTTTCCTATTATAGAGTAATTTTAAATAAAATTGGACAATCATTTTTTAGTTTTCACTGATACAGATATATTTTTTGTCTACTGGACAAAATGTTGGCTTAAGTTGATCTCCATCAAAGATGTAACAAAGTTGCACGACAGGTTTACAAGTCACAGGCGAATCAAAGGTATCTTTGTACAAGTCAAAGCCATATTTGACAGCACCTTTGATTAAGCGTCGAAAGTGTACTATGCATGTCTTGGAAACCTATGATAATGGTTTATTCTCTCTTCGATATTTCACTTGATATCTCTTTTCAGTGTTCTATAAGCATTTTGTGTTTAGAACAGTTTTCATTTGAGTGTCGTAAAAGCAAAACCAAAGTAATTACTCAGACCAATCACAGCAGTCGTAAACAATCCAATGAACCAATCAGAGCTCGAGCAATTATATGTCGTCGGCGCCAAGCGCGGGAAAACGCGTGCGAGCAAGTCACGATTGGTTTTGGTTTTACTTCTGATTGGTCGAGAAAGTGGCACGAGATTTATTAGCCAATCACAAAGCGTAGCAATGCAAAACCAAAGCAACTGTGTGATTACTTTCGATACTCAATTGAAAACTGCTCTAACAAAGATACTTGGTTTAATTTAGGGGCGGTTTTGATCCAAGACCGTAAAAATCCCTATAACATAGCTCCTTTAATGTAGCACCAAAAATGGTGACATATATAGCCCCTTTCACGCCGGGGTGGTCGTATGGCGAGATTTCACTGTATTTACTTACTTTCCGGAAATTTGACCTGTCATCGAGTCGCCAGCCGTGCCACTGTAACCTTCAATTAAAAGCCGGAACTTATCTTCCTCGTCAGCCACCTTAAAAGTCGTGTACTCAGCATATTTGATGTTCCCATCAAAGTCCTCCAAGTCAACTCTCAGCTTCACGTCATCAGCTGCCGTCAAACGGTGAAGATTGTCATTTCCAAGCCAAAACTCGCCATTCAGGTCTCCAAATCCATTTTTGTAGGACTCCCAACCAAGATAGAAATCCACCGAGCCATCTAAACGTCTCTGAAAGACAGTCCAACCTCCACTGTCTGTGGTCATGTCACATAGCACTTGCATTGGCTTGCCTCCGTCAGGAGTGATGTTGTACACGCCAGTAGATGTGAAGCCATGTTGAAGAAGTTTAGAGCAGCTGCTAATCAATATTGGCTCTGGAAAAGGAAGGTTGATTCCTATATTAACGTCTAGCATAATGACACTTTTGCGGTTTGGCATTTTTTTGTATTTCGCGGGAACAAATTTTTCGATTCGAGATGACTGATTTGTCTGCTGAAAACTATTCTGTTTTAGTTTTAAGCGCTTAAAGCTAACATTAAGGATGTCTTTAATATGTTGTATGCTACTATGGTAACCTGTTACTACGGTAACCTGATACACCATAAAAAAAGATCATAACTTGTTCAACAATGACTGGGCATTTGTTTGGTACCATTATTGTAGCATAAACCGATAAATAGTGTAGTATTGATCCGTCAAAGTGTAAGTACTGGAAAAAGGTACTAGAAACTGTTGCCGGCCACTTCAAGCTTATGTTCGTAGCTTACCACAAGGTATTCCTGTATAACCGATGTCACATTTACAGTTAAAGCTGCCTCCAGAGTAGTTAGGGATGCAGATTCCTTTGTCACCGCAAGGATCCGAGCTGCCGGTCTCACACATACTCTGTGTACAGAAAAAAAGTCCAAGGTTTAGGCTTACCCACCTCTTTTGGTGTGCTGTGCTGTGCTGTGCTGTGCTGTGCTGTGTTGTGCTGTGCTGTGCTGTGCTGTGCTGTGGTGTGCTGTGCTGTGGTGTGCTGTGGTGTGCTATGGTGTGCTGTGGTGTGCTGTGGTGTGCTGTGGTGTGCTGTGGTGTGCTGTGCTGTGCCGTGCTGTGCCGTGCTGTGCTGTGCTGTGCTGTGCTGTGCTGTGCTGTGCTGTGCTGTGCTGTGCGGTGCGGTGCTGTGCTGTGCTGTGCTGTGCTGTGCTGTGCTATGCTGTGGTGTGCTTTGTTGTGCTGTGCTGTGCTGTGCTGTGCTGTGCTGTGCTGTGCCGTGCCGTGCTGTGCTGTGCTGTGCTGTGCTGTGCTGTGCTGTGCGGTGCTGTGCGGTGCTGTGCTGTGCTGTTCTGTGCTGTGCTGTGCGGTGCTGTGCTGTGCTGTGCCGTGCGGTGCGGTGCTGTGCTGTGCTGTGCTGTGCCGTGCCGTGCTGTGCTGTGCTGTGCTGTGCTGTGCTGTGCTGTGCTGTGTTGTGTTGTGCTGTGCTGTGTTGTGCTGTGCTATGCTGTGCTGTGCTGTGGTGTGCTGTGCTGTGTTGTGTTGTGTTGTGGTGTGCTGTGCGGTGCTGTGCTGTGCTGTGCTGTGCTGTGCATCCCTATCGGTTGAAGACTGGCTTTACCAAAGGTGAAAATTAGGGCTCTTAAAACTGATGGAAATGACATAAACACTCTCAAAATCACTGCCATATTGTTTAACTTGTTTTTATGTGTTTATTTTGGGTTGATAGTTTCAAAATAACGGTTGGACAAATACACTGCTTTCGAGAAACATAAATCGCCAAAATAAACTCAGAAAAACAAAGTTAAACAGTAAGACAGTGATTTTTCGATTTTTATCAGTTTTAAGAGCCCCAACCGATACGTCCATTACAGATGCACAGCGCCCCACACAAACAGAGGATGGCAAGCCTGTGCAGTTTTATTCATTTTCTTTTATTCGTTTTCCCACAATGTGTTGTAAAGAGATTGCGTGACGCGTAGCACACTGGAATTTGCTGCATGCTTATGGTATCGGTCAAGGAAAGAAGATTGCCGTGGAAAAGGTTTCAGGTCAGTGTCATTTGTAAAGTGGGCTGGGAGTACTTTAGTTGTAGAACTTGAGGCTCTAGTGGGGTCTGAGTGCATGCCTTCTATATTGATTTTTAACGTCGGGAGACTCGAAAGTACTTTTCAGACTTTTTACATCATTCAATACAAAATATTTTCGAAAAAAAATAGTGAAAGTCAAAGATATTTTTTTCTTTTTAGCCACTATTTCAGACATTTCAGTCACAATCACAGGAGTGACGTCCGTTATTGGAAATGTTTTATAATAAAGTCTGTTTCCTTCGTTTTGGTACACTTTCAATTAATGTTCAAATCGTCTTTCAAGTATATTTGGTAGATATTTATGGGGGGGGGGGGGGGGGGGTCACCCTTTCACTATGCCCCTTGCCGGCTCTTTTGTGATAATACACCGCCTTTATTCTGCTATGCAGTTATGTTTTCAATACTCTTATAAACTAATTTCGATTTCGAGATGTCAATACTGCATTATATTGACGGCTAGTTGGGAGAAAATATATTCGCGAGCTTCTTCTAACCGTTTATGCGGTTAATTTCACTCATGATATTCAGAGAACGGACCTCTGGATACAGGGTGGAGTAAATAACGCTAGCTATGATATGATGTACAAGGCTCAGATATTCTAAACACGACAATGGAGTGCAGGATTGCCTTTATCATAAACGCAATTCAAGGCTCGGGTAAGTTTAATTTTCTGATGAACTATTAACGGAAAGCGGGTGTGTGTTGATCGCTGTTATTTATAAGGTCGCACAACATGCTTTTGTCTCTACTTCGTATCCCAACAAACCGTGTAAAATATATCATATTTTTTAAGTTAGCAAAGGATAGATAAAATTTTTCTGAAGTCTTAGGCTTTATCTCAAAGGAGCTATTTTTTTTTGCGATAAACACTTTGTTCGTAGCGTCGGCGCTGGTTCGTGTCACAAGTTTTCCTGGTGTCAAACTACCCTTCACATTTTGGTCTCTCGACGGGGCACTTTTAAAGTGCCGCCAGAAATATTTTACCACAGTAAACAACAAAAGTTGTGCTTCAAGAATGTCTTGATTTCGTTTTCAAACTCAACGCACCAATTGAGTTTCCACGGCGTTGAAATTGGTTCAAATTTGCTAATTTTTAAAATGGAAGAAGTAATGTTTCTTCTAAAGGACGAAATATTCTTATTTCAACTGCTAATCCAAAGTAAATAACAGTAGTGCGAAGAACAAGAGCGTGTTTATGTTGTGGCCACATATTATTGATGATGGCATCGCGTTTTTCTGTACGAGCGAGATAAAAATGTGTAATTTTTCGCCGGTTTCACAACTGAGAGGCCGCCGATTTGCCGCTTTCGAAAAAAATAAAACGCCGTTACAATTTTTAATGTTATTTTTGAAAATACTTCACTATAGAGATTATTTGGACAAAATATGAAGAAATCCCGAAATTTTGTGAATGACGCCCGATTTTCGAAAATTTCAGACATTGGCTCTTAAAAAATTTACTTGGGATGTAAAATACCTGCCGATTACAAAGACAAATGTTGGCCTTACAGTTTCTAGCTATAGATCTGCTTAACTCCAAGAAAGGATCGCTGTTACATCCCACTGAAACCTCTCTGACAGAGCCTTAAAATTAATTACGCTCGTGGATTTCCGCTTGACAGGGCAGTACGCAGCTCTTACAAGGTCTTCTTTGATTTGCTGAGAAAACAACAGAACAACAACAACAACAATGGACGCTATCCCTGAAAACAATAGGGCTGCGTGATACCCAGGTCCAAAGAAATTAGAGGTTGTTAAGAGCTGCGTGGTATCTTCTCGACAAGCTGTTTTGACAAATATCGTTGCTAGTGTGTGTGTGTGCAGGTGATAGAGTATATTCTTCAATCCTTAACAGGTTTTGCTTGTCAACCAGTACCTACCGGCAAGTTTTCGCATTAACTGAATTTTTACGTCTTGACAAGTTAACCGAAACTGGGCTTGTACTTCGTGGAAGACTTAATTATATACACGAAAAACATCCCAGCACTTATTTAGGGTTAAAAACTCATTTTGAAATGGTTAGCTTTTATTTACTGTTTTAGGTAGTGATATCCATAACAGTAAATAAAAGCTAACCATTTCAAAATGAGTTTTTAACCCTAAATAAGTGCCGGGAAGTTTTGGCACGGTAGTTTTAGAACAAGTTGGAAGTTCGCTCATACGTTACAATTATATACAATTACGGTAAATAATTTATTCTTTGAGCAATATTAAACATTACCTTCATTCCTCTGTACTTGAAATCGTCATCCTCTGTAAAGTTAACAAGACCTACAAATCGATCCGATTCACTCAACTGACACACAAACCTCCCAGCTAGGTTCTCTGTGATTCCAAAGTTGTACGACCGACACCTTTCCTCTTCGACGCATTCAAGCCTACACACACCTTCTGAATCCACCTCTATTTCTTTTATCAAGCTTCCATTCAACTTTCGTCCTTCTATCGACTTAGCAAAGTTGACAGCTTTTAAGTTGGGCTCTGAAATACGGCTCATGCCGTATACAGATGTGGCAAAAAAGAATACAAGCCATAAAGGCATATTGCAACTTCATGAAAGCTTTTCACGGGTCACTTTTACGGTGTAGCAGGTGTTTTCAAAATGGTTTTATAAATTCCCGTCTAGCTAGACTTGCGCACTCAGTTGGAACCAATTGGGAGTAACTGACAACCGAACGTCAACTGAGTATAAACAAACACCGTTGCATTTTAATTAATTTTTATTGATCGTCTTTTTGCGAGCACACAACATGTATTTTGAGAGGCGCCTTCACAATTGGAGGTCAAGCGTTTTAAAAGTAATGTTACGTAACCGTTACCTTTAACGACTCACGACAAACTAAAGTTGAAAAACTCGTGTTGACAAAATTAAGTTGGCTTGTTTCTGTTCTTGTTTCACGCTCTTGTTCTTCAAGAATGTCTTGCAGTTTCGTTTTCAAACTCAACGCACCAATTGGGTTTCCACGGCGTTGAAATTGGTTCAAATTTGCTAATTTTTAAAATGGAAGAAATGATGTTTCTTCCAACGGACGAAATATTCTTATTTCAACAGCTAATCCAAAGTAAATAACTGTAGTGTGAAGAACAAGAGCGCGTTTATGTTGTGGCCACATTTTATTGATATATGGCATCGCGTTTTTCTGTACGAGCGAGATGAAAATGTGTAATTTTTCGCCGGTTTCACAACTGAAAGGTCGCTGATTTGCCGCTTTTCAAACTTTGCCCGTTTTTGGAAAAAAAATAAAACACCGTTACAATTTTTAATGTTATTTTTGAAAATGCTTCACTATAGAGATTATTTGGGCAAAATATGAAGAAATCCCGAAATTTTGTGACTGACGCCCGATTTTCAAAAATTTCAGACATTGGCTCTTAAAAATTTACTTGGGATGTAAAATACTTGCCGATTACAAAGACAAATGTTGGCCTTACAGTTTCCAGCTATAGCTGCTTAACTCCAAGAAATTAAGGATCGCTGTTACATCCCACTGAAACCATTGACGAAGCTCGACAAACGACTCACGACAAACTAAAGTTGAAAAACCTCTCTAATGGATTATTAACAAGCTTGCTACTTTAGTCTTCCCAGAATTTCGCTATCTGGTATTGGTTATATTTTGTACTTCTTTATTTACATGTTTTTTTTTTCAGTTAGGTGTATACAAGTGTCTTTATTAATGACAGGGCAAAGAGTTGTACATAAGTTTATTATAGTGTAGTGTTATTTCGAGAATATATTATCACAATGGAGAGCGATGTTTACATTAATATGTTATATTTACCGGTATCTAAGAATATCTTTCAACTTGGTAGTAAATAATTTAACTGTATCGTTTTTTTTTTGGTGTAAGGTCAGAGTGAAAATAATCAAAAATTTACTTTTAATAATATCAAAAGTTAGTTGTTTTGCTATTTATCCCCACAGCAATGGGAAAATTAAGTATATTTTTATTCATGTAAAGTACATGTATTGGAACATTATTTTGTTATTAGACAGTCCATAAAAACTCTATTAACTCCATTAAAGCTAGGTGAGCTTATTTAACGGATTTCATGCTTGTAATTACACATGTAAAACGGCTGAGAGTAAAAACAGCAAAAAAGATACGTTTTAGGCTAATTTTCAAATGTCACCTTTTTGGACATCTAGAGTTTAATCCGTCAATGTGAATCTGTTGTTTTTTGTTTGGCGTTTGGGACGATAGAATTGTTTAAATTTTGTGTTTAGTTACCTTAAATTAATAACATTCTATCTTATATGGTTTTGCGTACATCAAGTTTTCGTGTCATGGAAAATCAAGTGAGGACAAAACAATGGACATAAGGCTGTTAAGTAATTTAGTCTCATTGCTAACGTATAAGTTCAGCATTTCTGTCACTCTAAATGCTGAGGAGGGACAGAGCATCAAAACTTCAAATTCGATTGGATTTTTGCGTCAAAATGTGGAACTTGAAAAATAGCCTAACAATTAATGCCCATAGCCCCCTTTTGCACTCAATCGTTTTACAATATCCATAGTTAAGGAAGTATCCTAATTTGGTTTTACCCATCATGACTAGATTCCATTCATTTACTGTGGTTTAACCCATTCATACATTCACAACTGTTCCTCGTTTAGGAAATTTTTTACTCTGTCTAAAGCGTTCTGTGATGTATTCCTGTACAACACAATTAATAAACTGGGATTATAATGAAGCTGAAATGCTATTGCACCATTCATCAAGTTTTTTCATGCATAAAGCTGGTGATCCAATTTTCATCCTCATTCAAAAGTGTGCGTTGTTACACAAAATGGGAATATGTCATTCCGGAGTTGTTTTTACCCGTCTGGAGTAAACCTATTCATGAACAAATAAAGTAACGACTGTGCGTCGGGTCTCGTAAATGTTCAAGTTCAAGTTCAAGTTCATTTATTCACACTTATTCAATTATTACAATAAACCAACATTAAGGAAATAAAAAAAAAGTAAGAACAGAGCTAACTAGACATTGAATTAAACATAACAAAAGAAGAGTGTGTAGTAGCCAAAGGAGCCAAGCTTTCGAGTTGGCTACTACCACAGAGCAGTTGCAAGTGGGTGGAGATTATAATAAATAAATGGGCGCATATTACGTCATGAATTACAAAATCCGCCATCTTGGATCTCATGCAGTACAAATCCGCATATAAGAACCTAATTTTTAAGAACCTGTTAGACTAAGATTTCCATTTAGACCACCATTACAAAAGAAATTGTTTTAGCCTAAAATTTGAAACAGGTTCTTATTTTATAGAATTCATTACAAAACTTAAAATTCATAAATCAAATAAAACAAACTCAAATGGGCAATGATAATGAAAATACCTCGCAATGTCATTACAGATACATATATGACATATATGTAAATACTATACACAACTGTAACTGCACAAATACAGTTGCCTCTTTTCAGTGTATAACAATATCAACTAAATCTTGAGCTTCGTACTGTTTTCACACGGTATTGAACTATATTCCAATACAACAGTTAAGAAAAAAGAACCTGTTTAAGAACCTAACTAGCCTAATTTTCCAGTAAACACCAATTATATAGGAACCTTTTGAGGCCAACTTGGAAAAATGCAGGTTCTTATATGCGGGTCTTTACTATATATTATCTGTTATTTGCAACATGATCTCATGACACCAATATCACTCGTGAATATTCCACGACGTCAAAATTTATATCCTTGATTTTACGGTTTGGGTGCACTTACTAAAACGAGTGTGGTATTTAACCCCAACAGGACTTTAGGTGCCACGAGATCGGTTGTAAAAATCCGCCATCTTTGATCCCCGGTTATGAATTTTCTACAATGTCAAAAATTATACCCGAGAAATTACGGTTTGGGTTTTAATTTCTTTTCAGTGCACTTTAGTTAACAATGCCCCCGAGCGTGTAACATCTAACCACATTGAGCTCCCACAACATTAGTTTTAAAAATCCGCCATCTTGGATGTTATGAATTTTTCTGCAGCGTCAAATTGAGCCGAGGTATTACGGTTTGGGTTTTAATTTCATCTCGGTGCGCTTTAGGAATAAAATTGTCCTCTAAACGAGACCCATTTCACTCCATCGCCATTTGAACTGCTATAAGGTCCGCCATAATAAAATGCATTGAGATTTGCCAAACTACACTTGTTATACCACCAAGCTCCCTTTTTCGTCACTGCGCAGTGGACACCGCTCGCATCATTGTCAGCGTCTTTAGTTGAAAACTTCATGTTACTGTGGGGAAATTAAAGCAAAATGTCTTAACAGTTAAGCTTGAAGTCAAACATGATGACGTTGTTTTGTTCCACTTGAAACAGGGAGTCCTGATTGCAAGGGAATAATTATATGTTGGAAATTGGAACGCGAAACTGTGAATGAAAGGCTGCCACTACGGCAAATGGTCTGCTTTGTCCGCGACGTGTGGTGTATTCAAAGGTTTCTGCTAGAAATAACCTCCGAAGATAACACTTTACCAGTGTCACTACAATTATTGGAGTGTGGCATTCAAGCCGACAGTCAAATCAAGATTTTTCTCCGCGACGCCATTTTCAATTTGGAGAAGGCCCTGGGGACAAGGTTGCCAGTGCTGAAAACTTTTCAATGTTGCCTTTAGCCTCTCTATCAAAGCGAGGCTAAGTGCGAAACCTTTCATATGAAAATGAGTTTTCATTCACATGCAAATAAGTTCTTTTTGCATGTGAATGAAAACTCATTTTCATATGAAAGGTTTCGCACTTAGCCTCGTTTTGATAGAAAGGCTAAAGGCAACTCGGAAATGGCTTATTATGATCGTGGAGCCAGTATTGCTTAACAGACAAATTCGGCTAACACATTGTTGTACCCAATTAATTCAAACCTTCCGGGAATAAGATTCTTTGTTTACAATATTTCCACATAATTTCCATGTCAATGCTTCATTGATATGGAAATATGACGAACAAAGAGTTCTAATCCCAAAAGGTTTGAATTGGATACAACAATGCGTCAGCCGAATTTGTCTATCAACCCCCCAACCAACCCAACACATGCAAAAAATGATTCCATACCCAGGGGGTTACTTAGAAATCTTGTGGTGAATTTTTTGAGATGAATGATTTTGGTGAGGACAATTTTGGAGGTCGGCAAAAAGCTGAACCTTTTTATGTAGAGAAGAAAGGGACTTTTCCGAGATTACGTTCTGGGCCGTTGGATTTTTTGGAGTCTGGTTTTAGCCTAATAAGACTCTTTTGGGTCATACCCCCCCCCCCCCCCCTCCCCTTCCCCGACTTCAAACTCTGAAACCTTATGGAATGAATAAGCGTGACGAGGATATTTCCGACATAAACTACTAAAGCTTTGTTGTAATTTAGTAACATCCAAACATGAAGTATATTTTGGCTATCTGAAATTATTGTATTGTTTTACAAATCAGTATTTTTAACTTTGTTTCAGCTTGGCAGTAGTCCGTGGACTTTTCGTTTCTTCGAGAAAAAGTGGCTGTATTTAAAGCAGCTATGCCCCAAATTAAAACTTAACACTTGCCTTTTGTCACACACGAAATACTCATAGAATACTAAGGGAAAGATATTACGTGAATTTTCGAAGAGAAAATAAACCATAATTATCAGAATTTTAGAGAGTTTTCCTATTGTAGAGTAATTTTAAATAAAATTGGACAATCATTTTTTAGTTTTCACTGATACAGATATATTTTTTGTCTACTGGACAAAATGACGGCTTAAGTTGATCTCCATCAAAGGTGTAACAAAGTTGCGCGACACATGCTGGCATCAACTTACAAGTCACAGGCGAATCAAAGGTATCTTTGTACAAGTCAAAGCCATATTTGACAGCACCTTTGATTAAGCGTTGCATGTCGTTGCATGCATGTCTTGGAAACCTATGATAATGGTTTATTCTCTCTTCAATATTTCACTTGATATCTATTTTCAGTGTTCTATAAGCATTTAGTGTTCTATAAGCATTTAGCATTTAGAACAGTTTTCATTTGAGTGTCGTAAAACCAAAACCAAAGTAAATACTCTGATCATCACAGCAGTAGTAAACAATCCAATGAACCAATCAGAGCTCGAAGCAAATACATGTTGCCGGCGACAAGCGCGGGAAAACGCGTGCGAGCAAGTCATGATTGGTTTTGGTTTTACTTCTGATTGGTCGAGAAAGTGACGCGAGATTTATTTAGCCAATCACAAAGCGTAGCAATACAAAACCAAAGCAATTGTGTAATTACTTTCGACACTCAATTAAAAACTGCTCTAACAAAGATACTTGGTTTTAATTTAGGGGCGGTTTTGATCCAAGACCGTCAAAAGCCCCCATGACATACACCGAAAATGGTGACATATATAGCCCCTTTAATGGGGTGGTCGTATGGCGAGATTTCACAGTATTTACTTACTTTCCGGATTTTTTATCTGTCATCGAGTCGCCAGCCGTGCCATTGTAACCTTCAATTAAAAGCCGGAACTTATCTTCCTCGTCAGCCACCTTAAAAGTCGTGTACTCAGCATATTTGATGTTCCCATCAAAGTCCTCCAAGTCAACTCTCAGCTTCATGTCATCAGCTGCCGTCAAACGGTGAAGATTGTCATTTCCAAGCCAAAACTCACCATTCAGATCTCCAAATCCATTTTTGTAGGACTCCCAACCAAGATAGAAATCCAACGAGCCGTCTAAACGTCTCTGAAAGACTGTCCAACCTCCACCGTCTGTGGTCATGTCACATAGCACTTGCATTGGCTTGCCTCCATCAGGAGTGATGTTGTACACGCCAGTAGATGTGAAGCCATGTTGAAGAAGTTTAGAGCAGCTGCTCAACATTGGCTCTGGGAAAGGGAGGTTAATTCCTATATTAACGTCTAGCACACTTTTGCGGTTTGGCATTTTTCTGTATTTCGCGGGAACAAATTTTCCAATTCGAGATGACTGATTTGTCTGCTGAAAACTATTCTGTTTTAGTTTTAAGCGCTTAAAGCTAAAATTAAGGATGTCTTTAATATGTTATACTGCTACTATGGTAATCTGTTACTACGGTAACCTGATACACCATAAAAAAGATCATAACTTGTTCAACAATGACTGGGCATTTGTTTGATACCATTATTGTAGCATAAACTGATAAATAGTGTAGTATTGATCCATCATAGTGTAAGTACTGAAAAAAGGTACTAGAAACTGTTGTAAGCCACCTCAAGCTCGTGTTTGTAGCTTACCACAGGGAATTCCTGTATAACCGATGTCACATTTACAGTTAAAGCTGCCTCCAGAGTAGTTAGGGATGCAGATTCCCCTGTCACCGCAAGGATCCGAGCTGCCGGTCTCACACATACTCTGTGTACAGGAAAAAAAGTCTCAAGGTCCGTTCACAGGCTTACAATCCTCTGTTGATGTGCTGTGCTGTACTGTGCGGTGCTGTGCGGTGCTGTGCGGTGCTGTGCGGTGCTGTGCGGTGCTGTGCGGTGCTGTGCGGTGCTGTGCGGTGCTGTGCGGTGCTGTGCGGTGCGGTGCGGTGCGGTGCGGTGCGGTGCTGTGCGGTGCTGTGCGGTGCTGTGCGGTGCTGTGCGGTGCTGTGCGGTGCTGTGCGGTGCTGTGTGGTGCTGTGCTGTGCTGTGGTGTGCTGTGGTGTGCTGTGTTGTGTTGTGCTGTGCTGTGTTGTGCTGTGCTGTGCTCTGCGGTGCTGTGCTGTGCGGTGCTGTGCTGTGCTGTGCTGTGCTGTGCTGTGCTGTGCTGTGCTGTGCTGTGCTGTGCGGTGCGGTGCGGTGCTGTGCATCCGTCTCGGTTTATAAAACTGGCTTCACCAAAGGTGAAAATTAGGGCTCATAAAACTGATGGAAATAAAAAGAAAGCTCTTAAAATCACTGCCATGTTGATTAACTTTGTTTTTCTGTGTTTATTTTGGCGATTTATGACTCGCAAAAGTGGTATTTTCAAAATAACGGTTGAACAAATACCGCTTTCAAGAGCCACGAATCGCCAAAATAAACTCAGAAAAACAAAGTTAAACAATAAGACAGTGACTGAGAGTTTTTTAATTGCATTTTTATCAGTTTTAAGAGCCCCAATCGATAAGTCCATTACAGATGCACAGCACGCCACACAAACAGAGAATGGTAAACCTGTGGTACGTTAGAACAGTTTCAATATTTGATCATCAAGCGTTCTGAAACTCATTAATAATTTAACAAAGGAAATCTTAATTAGCATAGATTTGGCGATTTTATATCTTTGTTTTCTTTACATTTAATGACCAGTTTGAGAAGCTATGTCAAACAATCGAAATCGAGTGTTTCATCAGATATCCAAACACCTTGTCGGTCAAACACCGACTCGGCTCGACAACAATAATACGTGATTGCCACCACGCATAATTGTTTTAAAATTTTCACGCTTAACCGATTAACACCTGAACCGCCCCAAACCACCCTTGAGGTGGTATACCATGCGCGATTTAGGGGTAACAATTCTTTTGTTAAAACAATAGAATATTATAACACAAAAGAACGACAATACAATACAATACAATACCATAGAATATATTAGTATACATAATTTTACCTAATACAATGGAGGTGTACAATATACAATGGAGCTGACACCCTAAATCGGGCATCATATGTGAGGTGGTGCAGTCCTTGTACATTTGTGACGTTATGATCAACTTATGCAGGATGAAGAAATCTCTCAAAGCGCCTGCTCAAATTACAAAATGAGAGCAATCCGCTGAACTGGGCCAGAGATACACGCATGAAAAACAGTAAATTTGACTGGCAAAATTGAAGAAAATTTGGTCTTCCTTGCAATTAATTGCAAGTTCTTCAGTGTTAAATATCTTCACTTTCTTCAGCATGAGGATATTCGTGGGATCACCATTGGGACCGCTTATGGCGAACATCTTTTCTGTGTTCCATTGAGGAGAAATTCGCACAAGAAAACAAACTTCCCGTTTTTTACAAGAGATACGTGGATGACGCTCTCGCCCTGGTACCCGACCTTTCCACTGCTACCACTTTTCTTGCAAAATTTATTGACGCGCATCCATCAGTTCAATTCAGACCAATTCACAATGGAAAACATCGGTCACCAACGGGCTACCCTTCGTTCCGTTGGCATGGTAATCATCAAGACCGATCACTGCCTTAAAATCTGTGTCTACAGAAAAAGACCAAGAAAGGGCTTCTTCTCTATTATCAGAGTCATGTTGACAATAGATATAAACGATCGCTTGGAAGAACCATGCTTGATTCCCCCCTCCCCCTGTTATTTGACATCTTAAAGAAATGCCGTGGGAAGTTTAAGTTCCTTATTTATGAGATATCCCTCGACCCTGCCAAATTCCATTCCAGCGAAACTTTTCACTTGACAAAAGGCTCCAAGTAGCCTATACTCATGCGTAAGAAAGTTTTATGGTATATTTTAAACATGATAAAAAGATGTCCGACATGGAGAAGAGCTACTCATTTCATTCAGTCATCGTTCCTGCAAACCACTTGTTTACTATTGAATGTTTTGTAAATGAAGACTGTACCACAATGAAGCCAGTGATTCGTCTAAGTCTTATATAAACCTAACGTGAACAATAGTAATGAAAGTAGGCTTGTAGGAGACGCTGTCGTGAGAGTTCAGTAACGCTGTTTTACCGGAAGTGAGAGTAGCCGGAAGTCACTAAACAGGAAGTGTAAATGGCAAAGCTATGCACCGGAAGTGCACAATTTAAAATATGCGGGCATAAATTTGCATGCAAAATCGTGACACAAAAAATAAAAATAAAAATAATAAAAAAAGAAAAACGGAGGGCATTTTATAACTCATTGCGCTTTGCGCATGAGTAATTATGCACATTCCTAAGTTTATTTTAATGTATTTTCACATAATCATTTTCACATAATCATCCTATCTTACAATTCTTACCATGAAATGCTGTCGTCGAAACGTCACGTTTTCAAATTGCTCATTTTTATCCTTAAATTTGTTACAAAATCTTTCGTTGTAAAATTCTCCAGCATTGATGTGGAAACGTTTCCCGTCAAAATAAAGTCTAATAGTATAGTCTAATAGTGGGCAAATTTGTTTGAATATATATTTTTTAGTTTTATTATTTTGTTTACTCTTTCATCGCCTTGCCGTAAGGATCAGTTTGCCGTTTTCTGATTTTCTAGTGAAAGGCCAACCTGAAGGAAAATCAAAGGCTCCTGTGAGCCAACTCGTGGATACGAAACGTTCGGAGCCTCCCCAGCTGATCTCCTCCTAGGCGTTTTGCGCTACAGACCCCACCCCATACGTCAAACTCCCCGCTCTCTCCTCCCTCTAACGTCGTCCCCATGGTGACCATTACATATCGCGGGTCGCTCCGATGGAAAGAGTGAAAATTTGCATATTTGTCTGCCATGGATCGGAAATAAGGATTTGATGCGGCGTGTGTTCTGAACATGGCATAAATTGGATAACATTTATCTCTAATTTTTTAACTCGTCCCCAGACCCCCAATTTGACCCTTAAAATCACAGCGAAAAGGCCATTTTTTGAAGGGAAAATCAAAATTTCGCCCATTTATGAATTACCTTTCGGAAATCCACACTCGGATTCCAGTAATTTGGTTATTATTCTATCTAGAAACATTAAAATATTTTAATAACTTAAAAAAAGTCCCGTCATTTTGACCTCGAAGTGACCAATGTCACGTAAAGGCTTTTATTATATACATACTGAGATTTACACACCAGAAAACTGTGAGATAAAAATCGCCCCTTCCCGTATGACAAGTCATACGATTTTCCTCACTAGTGAAGAATATCAGAATCGCGATACGACATTTTTCACTAGTGACAAAAATCATACGCGGGAATTCCCGCCATTCAGTGTGCCTTCGCCCTCCTTGAAGGCCTCGAAGAAATTCATTCATGGCGACAAAAGGGTTTAAAGTTCCATCACTTCAATGAAAAATGCGGATTTCTGCGGACCTAAAGAAAAGAACTTTAACAGATTTTGCTGAAAGGAAAAATATACGTTTAACAGGAGAAAGAATAAGGCTAAAAGAAGCTAAAAAAGCAATTAAATCGCCAAACGTGCAAGCAAGTTTGAACTCTCGCCATTTGTTATTGTTATCAAAGCTGGAAAAACTTCAAAACACAGGTACGCAAACTGCTTTGTTTTTGTCGCAAAGTGTCTTATTATGTATAGTCTTGTTATAGTTAGATGTGTGAATTCGGTGAATTTTTCCACTTGAAAGTTGAGTCTGACAATAAACCAAGAACCCTTCTACTGAAGTGTTTTCGTTTCGTCTTGTTTTTCTGTTGTGTAAACCTCAGTATGCATATAATAAACAAATTACTTCACGGTTCGTTCGCTTGTACGATTTTTATTCACTCGTTGGAAAGAATCACAAACTCACTCGCTCGCAAAACCTCGCTCGTTCGTTTGTGATTCTTCCCAACTCGTGAATAAAAATCGTACGCGCTCACCAACCGTGAAGTAACCTCTATGTATGGAGTTCAACCGCGCGGTCATCGCTTTTAGCGGTATAACTCATTTTAATACAGCGTAATGTCAACATCCACACGCGGTTTTGAAAAGACTGAGATCTGGTGAACATTTTGGTGGGAAATATGATTTAGTTAGGGCGAAAAAAGTCCCGTCATTTTGCCATTTTTCAGTGCAATATGCTTCAACTAAGCCCATTTTGGCTTCTATTGGTGATTTGCACGGACTAGCTCCCAGGCCGTTCGAGCTCAACTGCGCATGGGCAATAGATCATTTTAGTAACGCGCACGCCCGGAGCAAATGTCTTCTTTCAGGGGGCAATTTTTTGGTAAGTACAGTGGTATTTTTGAGGTTGGTGCAAGAAAAGAAGTTGTGTCAGTTGTATATACAGGATTCAAGACGTTAGGTGAAGACACATGTAAGGTAAAAGGATAATGATATCTTTCTTGGGAACCGTAGGAACAGGGTTGTTTAGCTGGTTTTTATTTCCGTCAAAACATCGTTAACGTTGTACGTTATGATGCTTGAGGGTAACCATTTTGTAGCAAAAGTTTCTTAAGATCATTAGGAGCGGATTACAATAAAGAAGCCCAGGAGCAAATTCGGAGGCAACGATAGGTGAGCGTGCGGATGAGATTAATTTTGTATTTGCGAGGTGTGAATGAATCTCATTAGCTGTAGCTTCTTAGGACTGACAGTCCGAACTATTAAATTGCTGTTAAGATTGTTTTTTCTAAATCTTGGTTCCAGACCCCTATTTTGAACTATATAAACAGTTTTCAAACACTGTAACGGTTACTTTTGATAATGTATGTTGCTTAGCATACTAAACGTCAAGTTTATTATAAAAATGCGTTGGTTTACCAAGTTTATTACCACTGTTTGTGTTTCAGTTATTTTTAATCAAGTTATGATGGCCTAAGAAAAAGAATTTATAAGAAATATCAAGCTGGTTTTTCGTTTTTTTCGTTCAAAATTGTTGAAATTTTGCTTTACGTGCATGCCGAAACGAAAAAATAATATACTTACCCTTGAAAAGAAAGAAGGTTCAGTTGTCATGTTGCAAACAACGTTTGAGCTACCCTGGGTAGCAGAGGCTCTCTCGCGACACGCTTTCGTGAGACGTCGGGGCCGGCCGAAGGCCGACCGACCGGTCGGAGGCCGACAACGAGCGCGGCGAAAATATAAGAGACATGACAGGAGTGTAATATGAGAGAGATTGAGAGCGCGAGACAAGACTCTTGCACCCAGGGTACATTTCAGCTAGTTTGTTTGCGATTTGGAAGAAAAAACGGCATTGGTGGCTTCAAATTGCTTTTTTGTTTGTTATAAAAACTCCAGGGATCAATGGATTAAATAAATACGAAAATGGAAGCTTTTTGTTTAAGAAAATGTTTAACTTGCAACATTGATGCATGCGGTAGGTTAATTATATTGCCTGTATTCAATAAAATTGAAAGTCAAACTGGAGCTCTTTCTCTCTCTTCAACCTTTTTCACGCTGTTTTTTTCTCTCCCTTTTCTATTCTCTCTCACCCAACTAACTGCCATTGCGTCTTTAAGGATGGAGTAAAATAAAAACTGATAAAGGATTTTTATCTTTTTTAATACAATTTTGTATAGATAATTAATTTAGTTAGATAATCCTAAAAACATTGCAGTGTTTTATTTAAAAATTTACTTGGGATGTAAAATACTTGCCGATTACAAAGACAAATGTTGGCCTTACAGTTTCTAGATCTGCTTAACTCCAAGAAAGGATCGCTGTTACATCCCACTGAAACCATTGACGAAGCTCGTGAAAATTTGCTGATAATTTAAAGCCTCTGACACAGCCTTAAAATTAATTACGCACGTGGATTTCCGCTTGACAAGGCAGTGCGCAGCTCTTACAAGGTCTTCTCTGATTTGCTGAGAAAACAGAACAAAGAACACAACAATGGACCCTATCCCTGAAAACAATAGAGCTGCGTGATACCCAGGTCCAATGAAATTAGAAAAGCTGCGTGGTATCTGCTTGACAAGCTGTTTTGACAAATATCGTTGCTAGTGTGTGTGTGTGTGTGCAGGTGATAGAGTACATTCTTCAATCCTTAACAGATTTTCCTTGTCAACCAGTACCTACCGGTAAGTTTTCGCATTACCTGAGTTTTTCCGTCTTGACAAGTTAACCGAAACTGGCACGGTAGTTTTAGAACAAGTTGGAAGTTCGCTTATATGTTATAATTATATACAATTACGGTAAACCATTTATTCTTTGAGCAATATTAAATTACCAAACATTACCTTCATTCCTCTGTACTTGAAATCGTCATCCTCTGTAAAGTTAACAAGACCTACAAATCGATCCGAGTCACTCAACTGACACACAAACCTCCCAGCTGGTTTCTCTGTGATTCCAAAGTTGTACGACCGACACCTTTCCTCTTCGACGCATTCAAGCCTACACACACCTTCTGAATACACCTCTATTTCTTTTATCAAGCTTCCATTCAACTTTCGTCCTTCTATCGACTTAGCAAAGTTGACAGCTTTCAAATTAGGCTCTGAAATACGGCCCATGCCGTGTACAGATGTGGCAAAACAGAATACAAGCCATAAAGGCATATTGCAACTTCATGAAAGCTTTTCACGGGTCACTTTTACGGTGTAGCAGGTGCTTTCAAAATTGTTTTATAAATTCCCGTCTAGCTAGACTTGCGCACTCAGTTCGAACCAATTGGCAGTAACAGACGACAACCGAACGTCAACTGAGTACAAACAAACACCGTTGCATTTTAATAAATTTTTATTGATCGTTTTTTTGTGAGCACATCTTGAGAGGCGCCTTCACAATTGGAGGTCAAGCGTTTTAAAAGTAATGTTACTTAAACGTTACCTTTAACGACTCACGACAAACTAAAGTTGAAAAGCTCGTGTTGACAAACTTAAGTTGGCTTGTTTCTGTTCTTGACAACTTTTTCGCTATCGTTTTTGTGTCCGTTCAAAACTCCATTTTGATAAGTCATTTGACATCCGCCATTTTGGATTTTCCCTGAGAAGACCTTAGATAACAACGGCCTGGACCACCTCGGACACCTTATTGAGACTTACATAACGGAGTAACTGGTTAGCTTTCAGTTGAGGTTAAGGGTAGCAGTTTATATAGTTAAATTTAGGCCGAAGCAACCCGAGAAACTAGGTGCCGAGAAACTAGGTGGTACAGTGGTACGGTAGGCTATATAAGCCTAAGCCTAGCTGAGGTCACAGGTTCAATCCTGAGTGGGGATTTTAGATTTTCTTTTTTACACTTAAAAATTTATTGAAAATAAAATTCTAAGTGTCAACATTACGTTATATAATTCTCAATAAGTGTCCGAGGTGGTCCAGACCGTCGTTATCTAAGGTCTTCCGTTTGCCCTTAGACGTTTTGCGGTTTGCAATGCATTTTTTTATTTTTTTATTTTATTTATTTTGCCACAAACAATGAATTACAAGGAGGAAAAAAAAAAACATTAATAAATAGGTTAATTAACATTAAATTTAAAATTTGTACATAACTTGGGAGGAGTGACTGTGGCGGGGAAATCTCCAAGAAGCCGAGCTTATGAGGAATAGAGATTTCCCCCCACGGGCAATTTAAATACTAGGCGGAGAAATAAAGAAGAAGAAAAAGTCGTTTTTTAAGTATATAAGTGTGTTTAGAGGAAAATATAGATGTAAATGTTAAGCTATTTAGGTTACATTCTGTCTGACCCTTAAAAATGGTTTGATCATTCGCTTGAATATACTATAAGACGGGGCATTTTTGATGTCGTTCGGTAATGAATGCATTATAGGGCGATTTCAAATCACACGGCCTTTTCTGAATTTTCTCGATTCAAGAGAGCCTTTTACAGTAAAATAAATGGTACAAGCGGCATAAATCCTTATTTTGAGATTGTTTGATAAATGTGATGGTTAGTTAGTCAGTCTTTTTTGTGCTCAGAGACCATGTCCAACCATAATGTAAAATTAGTCGGACATTTCAAGATTTTGGTCGGTCAATGTTTAATGTCCGACTGTTATTTCCAGCACTGCTAAAGGCACTTGTATTCTTAATTAGGATCCTGTATGCACCTAATATAACCCATTCACTGAAGAGTCAAGCGTTGACTCATGCAATGTGGCTCACACGTTTGAGTCTGTGGATAAAATCCTAGACTGATGTGACCATTCAATCCTGTTTATTTTTCCATTTTTCGCAATGATAAATTTAGCAAAATGGCAAAAATCTGTTTAATACTCTTAGAGATAAATGGTAAGTGGTTAATCGCCATTTAATCACATATCTGTTGTAATAATTATCGGTGAAAATGTTGCCTTTCAGTGTACATCTAATTGAAGAAACATGGTGGGGTAAAAACCAAACTGATACGTTTTAATGGTTTCTTGGATGCGGGGAAATTACCGTATTCCCTCGAATAATTGCTGAAATAACTGGCACCCTCAAATCATCGCCCCCACTCCCGCCCCCCCTCCCCCTCCCCGCATGAGTTTTATGAATCTGTAGGATTTGATTGAACAATAAGTAAAAGAAATTCTTAGCCGGACACTGCTTCTAGCAAGCAATATTTGTTAAAAATAGTTGCCTCCCTTGAGTAATCTCCCCTTTCGAATATTGGCCTCCATTTGTAGCTATAGAGAAGAAAAATCGAGGAAATACATGCATATTCCTGAGCTGCACTTGTAAAGACAAGAGCGCGCACAAAAAAGTGATCAATGCACAGCATAAAACTATTGTCTGTAAGTATGACGTCACTTCTACATATATAAAATTCATTGTCTGTAGGTATGACGTAACAGAAACAGCAAGCAATAATTAGCTGCGTGCTTATAGCCAATCAAAATCGAGCTAGTGACACCAATGTGTAATAAATTTAGTTGTTTTTTCAGATGGATTGCACATTTTGCGAATACAGGGTACCTAAAACCTCTCTAATGGAATATTAACAAGCTTGCTACTTTAGTCTTCCCAGAATTTCGCTATCTGGTATTGGTTATATTTTGTACTTCTTTATTTACATGGTTTTTTTCAGTTAGGTGTATACAAGTGTCTTTATTAATGATAGGGCAAAGAGTTGTACATAAGTTTATTATAGTGTAGTGTTATTTCGAGAATATATTCTCACAATGGAGAGCGATGTTTACATTAATGTTATATCTACCGGCATCTAAGATTATAATTCAACACATTGATACACTGCCCAAATATGGTCAAAAAGTTATCGATATACGCCATGTCTACATGACGTATATCCAACGATGGATGTAAATTTCGCATTTTGACAAGAGAATGCAAAAATGAAGGATCGGCTTCGATATTTTTTCTTCAAACTGTGCTTTGTTATCAATGTGTTGAATTATAAAACTATTATAGCGCTCAAGCTTGCGTGATATCGCCTAATTTTAGCCGACTCGGCCTGCGGCCTCGTCGGCTAAGAATTAGGCGATTTCACGCGCGCTTTCGCGCTATAATAGTTAAATATCTTTCAACTTGGTAGTAAATAATTTAACTGTATCGTTTTTTTTTTGGTGTAAGGTCAGAGTGAAAATAATCAAAAGTTTAGTTTTAATAATATCAAAAGTTTGTTGTTTTGCTATTTATCCCCACAGCAATGGGAAAATTAAGTATATTTTTATTCATGTAAAGTACATGTATCGGAACATTATTTTGTTATTAGACAGTCCATAAAAACTCTATTAACTCCATTAAAGCTAGGTGAGCTTATTTAACTGATTTCATGCTTGTAATTACACATGTAAAACGGCTGAGAGTAAAAACAGCAAAAAAGGTCATTTTAGGCTAATTTTCAAATGTCACCTGTTTGGACATCTAGAGTTTAATCCGTCAACGTGAATCTGTTGTTTTTTGTTTGGCGTTTGGGACAATAGAAATGTATAAATTTTGTGTTTCAGTTACCTTAAATTAATAACATTCCATCTTCTATGGTTTTGCATACATCAAGTTTTCGTGTCATGGAAAATCAAATGAGGACAAAACAATCGACATAAGGCTGTTAAGTAATTTAGTCTCATTGCTTACGTATAAGTTCAGCATTTTTGTCACTAAATGCTGAGGAGGGACAGAGCATCAAAACTTCAAATTCGATTGGATTTTTGTGTCAAAAGGTGGAACTTGAAAAATAGCCTAACGATGCCCATAGCCCCCCTTTGCACTCAACCGTTTTACAATATCCATAGTTAAGGAAGTATCCTAATTTCGTTTTATCCATCATGACTAGATTCCATTCATTTACTGTGGTTTAACCCATTCATACATTCACAACTGTTCCTCATTTAGGAAATTTTTACTCTGTCTAAAGCGTTCTGTGATGTATTCCTGTACAACAACAACTATTAATAAACTGGGATTATAATGAAGCTGAAATGCTATTGCACCATTCAAGTTTATTCATGCATATAAAGCTGCTGATCCAATTTTCTTCTTCGTCCAAAAGTGTGCGTTGTTACACAAAATGGGAATATGTCATTTCGGAGTTGTTTCTACCCTCTTTCGCCGAGAATAGTGCCACGCGAAGAATTGTTATATGCAGAAAAATTCTCGATCGAGCCTCAAAAAGTGTAACCTGATGTAATGTAGACTTTGGTTTGAGCCAATTGCAAGGCCGGAACTAATAGAGCGTATGCACTCACGTGGCAAGCAGCTATGCAAATTTATTGGAACAAAAGAAAGTGTTAACATAAGAAAAGCGTTCAAATCCCACAGGATTGTTTTGGTACACCAACATGGCCGCCGTTCTATTGTTTTGGTACACCAATATGGCCGCCGTGACGTCATGTGCATACGCTCTATAGAGCTAATGAAAAAACGTGTTATATTTTAGTTTGACCAAGTGTTGTGTGAGAATAACTAATGTGAGAGCGGAGCTATTTTTGCGAGCCTCGCGCCTCTTCTTGCGAGTCGCCTAACCCTAACTTAGACTTCTTTCATTTTACATTTTTAACAGGAAACTTTCGGGGCTCGCGAAAAAAGGCTCGGGCTCGCAGCCTCGCACACTAGCCACCCCCGTGGTGAGACCGTTCTTAGCCATTTCGTGAATATGGAAGGTATGGTTTTTGGATCGCTTGAAACGTGAACGAGATATTTCCATTAAAGCCATGTCAAGTGGCGGAAAAATGGCATTCAGGTGTATAAAATGTAGACGGCAAGACTGATCCTAACGGCAAGAAGAAAACGATAATAAACAAAAAAAGGATATATATATATATATATATATATATATATATATATATATATATATATATATATATATATATATATAATTGCCCGATATTTCGGTTTGACAAACAAACCTTCGGGGGCAGAAAAACAAAATAAATGAGTAAATACGTTACAAGACCGTTAAAAATAAAAGTTTTAAAATATGAAAGCCATTATTATGATAGATCAAGAGCGTGACAGATTGTGTCATGAATGAAGCTCATCGCGTCTGTTTATCCCGTATAACTCCAGAGTCTTTCTATCATAATAATGAACGGATTTCATATATTTAAACTGCTTGGATCCCCGGTTATAAATTTTCTATAACGTAAAAATTTATACCCGAGAAGTTACGGTTTCGGTTTTAATTTCTTTTCAGTACCCCGCAGTGAATAATAATACCCCCTAAACGTGCAACGTCTAACTACATCGACATCAGTAAAACTCCGCCAACTTGAATCTTGTGAATTTTTTGCAGTGTCAAATTAAGCCGAGGTATTAGGGTTTGGGTTTTAATTTCATCTCAGTGCGCTTTAGTGAATACGACTGCCCTCTAAACGAGACCCATTTCACTCCATCGTAATTTGGGCCGCTATAAGGTCCACCATAATAAAATGCATTGAGGTTTGCCCAAGAACACATGCTATACCACCAAGCTCCCCTTAGCATCACCGCGCAGTGGAGACTGTTCGAATCATTGTCAGCGTCTTTAGTTGAAAACTTCATGTTACTGTGGGGAAATTAAAGCAAAATGTCTTAACAGTTAAGCTTGAAGTCAAACATGATGACATGGTTTTGTTCCACTTGAAACAGGGATTCCAGATTGCAAGGAAATAATTATAACGCGCGCTGCCAAATGCTGGAAATTAAAACACGAAACTGAATGAAAGGCTGCCACTACGGCAAATGGTCTGCTTTGTCCGCGACGTGTGGTGAATTCAAAGGTTTCTACTAGAAATAACCACACTTTACCAGTGTCACGTGACAAAATACTACAATTATTGGAGGGAACGTTGTGTCCGTGGACATTTTGTTACTTCGAGAAAAAGTGGCCGTAATAAAGTGGTGGTCGTATTTAAAGGAGCTATGCCCCAGACTAAAACTTAAAAAAATGGGGGCTTAGGGACACTTCAATACTTGCCTTTTGTCGCACACGAAATACTTATAGAATACTAAGGCAAAGATATTACGTGAATTTTTGAAGAGAAAATAAACCATAATTATCAGAAATTTAGAAAGTTTTCCTATTGTAGAGTAATTTTAAATAAAATTGGACAACCATTTTTTAGTTTTCACTGATACAGATATATTTTTTGTCTACTGGACAAAATGTTGGCTTAAGTTGATCTCCATCAAAGATGTAACAAAGTTGCGCGACACATGCATGCAGGCATCAAATGTGAGCAAAGGTTTACAAGTCACAGGCGAATCAAAGGTATCTTTGTACAAGTCAAAGCCATATTTGACAGCACCTTTGATTAAGCGTCGAAAGTGTACAATGCATGTCTTGGAAAGCTATGATAATGGTTTATTCTCTCTTCAATATTTCACTTGATATCTCTTTTCCGTGTTCTATAAGCATTTTGTGTTTAGAACAGTTTTCATTTGAGTGTCGTAAAACCAAAACCAAAGTAATTACTCTGACCAATCACAGCAGTAGTAAACAATCCAATGAACCAATCAGAGCTCGAAGCAAATACATGTTGCCGGCGTCAAGCGCGGGAAAACGCGTGCGAGCAAGTCACGATTGGTTTTGGTTTTACTTCTGATTGGTCGAGAAAGTGGCGCAAGATTTATTACAAAGCGTAGCAATGCAAAACCAAAGCAACTGTGTAATTACTTTCGATACTCAATTGAAAACTGCTCTAACAAAGATACTTGGTTTTAATTTAGAGGCGGTTTTGATCCAAGACCGTAAAAATCCCTATAACATAGGTCGTTTAATGTAGCACCAAAAATGGTGACATATATAGCCCCTTTAATGGGGTGGTCATATGGCGAGATTTCACTGTATTTACTTACTTTCCGGAAATTTGACCTGTCATCGAGTCGCCAGCCGTGCCACTGTAACCTTCAATTAAAAGCCGGAACTTATCTTCCTCGTCAGCCACCTTAAAAGTCGTGTACTCAGCATATTTGATGTTCCCATCAAAGTCCTCCAAGTCAACTCTCAGCTTCACGTCATCAGCTGCCGTCAAACGGTGAAGATTGTCATTTCCAAGCCAAAACTCGCCATTCAGGTCTCCAAATCCATTTTTGTAGGACTTCCAACCAAGATAGAAATCCACCGAGCCATCTAAACGTCTCTGAAAGACTGTCCAACCTCCACCGTCTGTGGTCATGTCACATAGCACTTACATTGGCTTGCCACCATCAGGAGTGATGTTGTACACGCCAGTGGATGTGAAGCCATGTTGAAGAAGTTTAGAGCAGCTGCTCATTATTGGCTCTGGAAAAGGGAGGTTAATTCCTATATTAACGTTTAGCATAATGACACTTTTGCGATTTGGCATTTTTTGTATTTCGTGGGAACAAATTTTGCGATTCGAGATGACTGATTTGTCTGCTGAAAACTATTCTGTTTTAGTTTTACGCGCTTAAAGCTAACATTAAGGATGTCTTTAATATGTTGTATGCTACTATGATAACCTGTTACTACGGTAACCTGATACACCATAGAAAGACCATAACTTGTTCAACAAAGACTGGGCATTTGTTTGATACCATTATTGTAGCATAAACCGATAAATAGTGTAGTATTGATCCATCAAAGTGTAAGCACTGGAAAAAGGTACTAGAAACTGTTGTGAGCCACCTCAAGCTTATGTTCGTAGCTTACCACAAGGTATTCCTGTATAACCGATGTCACATTTACAGTTAAAGCTGCCTCCAGAGTAGTTAGGGATGCAGATTCCTTTGTCACCGCAAGGATCCGAGCTGCCGGTCTCACACATACTCTGTGTACAGGGAAAAAAGTCCAAGGTTAATGCTTACCCACCTTTGGTGGTGTGCTGTACTGTGCTGTGCTGTGCTGTGCTGTGCTTTGCTTTGCTGTGCTGTGCTGTGCTGTGTTGTGCTGTGTTGTGGTGTGCTGTGCTGTGCTGTGCTGTTCTGTGCTGTGCTGTGCATCCCTATCGGTTGAAGACTGGCTTTGCCAAAGGTGAAAATTAGGGCTCTTAAAACTGATGGAAATAACATAAACACTCTCAAAATCACTGCCATATTGTTTAACTTGTTTTTCTGTGTTTATTTTGGGTTGGTAGTTTCATATTAACGGTTGGACAAATACACTGCTTTCGAGAAACATAAATCGCCAAAATAAACTAAGAAAAACAAAGTTAAGCAGTAAGACAGTGATTTTTCGATTTTTATCAGTTTTAAGAGCCCCAACCGATACGTCCATTACAGATGCACAGCGCACCACACAGAGGATGGCAAGCCTGTGCAGTTTTATTCATTTTCTCTTAATTCTAAACTTTCTAATTGTAAAAAGGTATGACTTTCTCCGTGTACTTTTCTTTAATCTGCCCGTCTAGAATAGCCTTTGCTAAACGCGGGCAGCTAAAATGTTACTGTGTTTCTGAAAATAAAGACTTTTTGTTGTTGTTTGTTTGTTGTTGTTGTTGTTGTTATTTTATTTTCATTAGTTCTAAGAGCTCTATATTTCGCCTTTAGTGAGGCTAGTATCATAAACAGATATACGGCCATTACAGATACACAGGACACCACACAAACAGAGGTTGGTAAACCTGTGCAGTTTTTATTTCATTTTCATCAGTTCTAAGAGTTCTTAATTTCGCCTTTAGTGAAGCTAGTATTATAAACAGATATACGGCCATTACAGATAGACAGGACACCACACAACAGAGGATAGCAAGCCTGTGCAGTTTTTATTTCATTTTCATCAGTTCTAAGAGCTCTAAATTTCGACTTTAGTGAGGCTAGTATCATAAACAGATATACGGCCATTACAGATACACAGGACACCACACAAACAGAGGTTGGTAAACCTGTGCAGTTTTTATTTCATTTTCATCAGTTCTAAGAGTTCTTAATTTCGCCTTTAGTGAGGCTAGTATTATAAACAGATATACGGCCATTACAGATGCACAGCACACCACCCAAACAGAGGATGGTGAGCCTGTGCAGTTTTAATTTTATTTTCATTAGTTCTAAGAGCTCTAAATTTCGACTTTAGTGAGGCTAGTATTATAAACAGATATATGGCCATTACAGATGCACAGTACACCACACAAACAGAGGATGGTAAGCCTGTGCAGTTTTTATTTTATTTTCATACGCCGGGCCAGAGGGAGTCGAAAATCGGCCACCACAAACGCGGTCATAAATAACTTTCCATGTTTTCATCCGATTAATCTAAAATTTTAGACCAGAACAGATCTCCTCATTACCGAGGAACGCAAGATTTTGGTTTTTCATTTTAAGGGTTTTTTGGCGGGAAAATGACGTCATTAACTTGGCGCCAAAATTTAAATGTCGCATTTTGAAACATTTCATTACTAATTCTGAAAGAGCATGTTTCCACGACTCCAAAACTGAAGAGATAACTGAAATATCTTAATTGAGTCCAAAGTTATAATCACTTGTTATAATCCTTTCTGAATCACTTGAACTTTCAATTTGTGCTATTTTTAGTAACAAAATGGCGGGAATTTCAAAATACAATTAATGATATCTTTTAGCTACTTGTAACCGTTTATGCGGTTAATTTCACTCATGATATTCAGAGAACGGACCTCTGGATACAGGGTGAACGCTATGATATGATCTACAAGGCTCAGATATTCTAAACACAACAATGGAGTGTAGGATTGCCTTTATCATAAACGTAATTTAAGGCTCGGGTAAGTTTAATTTTCTGGGCCCGTTTGTTCGAAAGTCGGTTAACGCTAACCCAGGATTAAAACTTAACCGAGGATTTCATTTCTCTTGTTAGAAGTGATTTCAAAACCTTATTTTAAGCTACAAGCGAAGACAAGTCAAAATCGAAACTAAAGGGCGAAAATACCTTAGAAAAATCTCCATCGATTAAGTATTTAACAGGAATTCAAAATTGACGCTAACCCCGGGTTAGCTTTATCGCGCTTTGAACAAACCATCCCTGATGAACTATTAACGGAAAGCGGGTGAGTGTTGATCGCTGTTATTTATAAGGTCGCACAACATGCTTTTTTCTCTACTTCGTATCCCAACAAACTGTTTAAAATATATCATTATTTTTTAAGTTAGCAAGGATAGATAAAATTCTTCTGAAGTCTTAGGGTTTATCTCAAAGGAACTATTTTTTTGCGATGAACACTTTGTTCGAATTCGTAGCGTCGGCGCTGGTTCGTGTCACAAGTTTTCCTGGTGTCAAACTACCCTTCACATTTTGGTCTCTCGACGGGGCACTTTTAAAGTGCCGCCAGAAATATTTTACCACAGTAAACAACAAAAGTTGTGCTTCAAGAATGTCTTGATTTCGTTTTCAAACTGAACGTATCCAATTGGGTTTCCACAGTGTTGAAATAGGTTCAAATTTGCTAATTTTTAAAATGGAATAAATAATGTTTCTTCTAACGGACGAAATATTCTTATTTCAACAGCTAATCCAAAGTAAATAACTCAGAGTGTGAAGAACAAGATGGTGTTTATGTTGTGGCCACATTTTATTGATATGTGGCATCGCGTTTTTCTGTACGAGCGAGATGAAAATGTGAAATTTTTCGCCAGTTTCACAACTGAAAGGCCGCCGATTTGCCGCTTTTTAAACTTTGCCCGTTTTCGAAAAAAATAAAACGACGTTACAATTTTTAATGTTATTTTTGAAAATACTTCACTATAGAGATTATTTGGACAAAATATGAAGAAATCCCGAAATTTTGTGACTGACGCCCGATTTTCGAAAATTTCAGACATTGGCTCTTCAAAATTTACTTGGGATGTAAAATACTTGCCGATTTAATACAAAGACAAATGTTGGCCTTACAGTTTCTAGCTATAGATAGATCTGCTTAACTCCAAGAAAGGATCGCTGTTACATCCCACTGAAACCTCTCTGACAGAGCCTTAAAATTAATTACGCACGTGGATTTCCGCTTGACAGGGCAGTACGCAGCTCTTACAAGGTCTTCTTTGATTTGCTGAGAAAACAATAGAACAAACAACGCAACAATAAAGGACCCTATCCCTGAAAACAATATGGCTGCGTGATACCCAGGTCCAAAGAAATTAGAGGTTGTTAAGAGCTGCGTGGTATCTGCTCGACAAGCTGTTTTGACAAATATCGTTGCTAGTGTGTGTGTGCAGGTGATAGAGTATATTCTTCAATCCTTAGAGTGATTTTTCTTCATCTGTGAAATAGTTAGTAGAATAGTACGCACTTTTAGACTATAATTCCTTTGTTTTCTTTTGTTTAATTTTGACTATCACACACTAATTGTTAGATAGTGTTTCACAGATGAACTAAAATCACTCTAACAGGTTTTGCTTGTCAACCAGTACCTACCGGCAAGTTTTCGCATTAACTGAGTTTTTACGTCTTAACAAGTTAACCGAAACTGGGCTTGCACTTCGTGGAAGACATAATTATATACACGCAAAACTTCCCGGCACTTATAAAGGGTTAAAAACTCATTTTGAAATGGTTAGCTTTTATTTACTGTTTTGGGTAGTAATATCCATAACAGTAAATAAAAGCTAACCATTTCAAGATGAGTTTTTAACCCTAAATAAGTGCCGGGAAGTTTTGGCACGGTAGTTTTAGAACAAGTTGGAAGTTCGCTCATACGTTATAATTATATACAATTACGGTAAACAATTTATTCTTTGAGCAATATTAAACATTACCTTCATTCCTCTGTACTTGAAATCGTCATCCACTGTAAAGTTAGCAAGACCTACAAATCGATCCGAGTCACTCAACTGACACACAAACCTCCCAGCTGTGTTCTCTGTGATTCCAAAGTTGTACGACCGACACCTTTCCTCTTCGACGCATTCAAGCCTACACACACCTTCTGAATACACCTCTATTTCTTTTTTTTTCACGCTTCCATTCAACTTTCGTCCTTCTATCGACTTAGCAAAGTTGACAGCTTTTAAGTTGGGCTCTGAAATACGGCCCATGCCGTGTACAGTTGTGGCAAAACAGAATACAAGCCATAAAGGCATATTGCAACTTCATGAAAGCTTTTCACGGGTCACTTTTACGGTGTAGCAGGTGTTTTCAAAATTGTTTTATAAATTCCCGTCTAGCTAGACTTGCGCACTCAGTTCGAACCAATTGGGAGTAACTGACGACAACCGAACGTCAACTGAGTACAAACAAACACCGTTGCATTTTAATTAATTTTTATTGATCGTTTTTTTGCGAGCACATCTTGAGAGGCGCCTTCACAATTGGAGGTCAAGCGTTTTAAAAGTAATGTTATGTAAACGTTACCTTTAACGACTCACGACAAACTAAAGTTGAAAAACTCGTGTTGACAAACTTAAGTTGGCTTGTTTCTGTTCTTGACAACTTTTTCGCTATCGTTTTTGTGGCGGCAAAACTCACATTATGACATGGCAAACAAAATACCTAAAAATTAGAAACTTTTTTCAAGCCGATTTTGAGTAAATCAGAAAAACATTTCGAACTTGTGATTTTGCTGATCCTTATGCTTTTGGAACTTTCTTTCACAGTTGTGTGTTGTCATTTATTGGAGTGTATTACATCACATCGGATAGAAAACAAGAGGAATCAGATGAGGAGCTGCTTCTCACAAATGCTGACTTGTTCCCTGGTATGTTTGTAATGGGGCTGGGGTACATTCATTCATCATGGTCTGTGATTTGAATCTTTCATAAGTTTGTGCCTTTAACTAAAGTTTGTTTACATGTAAACTTTTTTCCATTTTTTTCTCTCACAAAATTTGATTCTCTTGGAAAACGAAACAAAACCATCAATCTCTATGGATTAAGCAGAAGCCATTCACTCAAATCATCAGAGAAGGACACAAATCTGTCTCAGTTAATTTCCAAAGATCAAGTTATCCAGTCAAGAATTAAATTCTGTATTGAAGGGAAGCAATCGTGATAACTGTATTTGGTTCAAGTTGTGGAGAAGTTTGAGTTATCAGAGGTTCCTTCAAATGTAAACTGTATTTTTACTTGCGTACAAATAAAGGTTGTTGTTAAGTTTCTACTGTATTCTCTTTAAAATACTTTATAATGTGAGAAATCTAGACCTCTGTTATCTTCTGTTCATACTGCATGTACATTAGCAACATAACATGATAACATGGTCTTTTAATGTCAAAAAATTGTTATATCAATTACATTAATTCCTGACATATTTTCATGTTGTGTTTTTCAAAATGCTAACAATAAAGATTGACATAAGTTGTTTTTTTGCATGACTGTGCCATTGTATTGCTTCTGTGACATAGGTTTTAGGCTGAACAGTGCAGTCATACTTATTTTGAGGATTATAGCTGCATAAGTTAACAACTGATCGCAGTTCAACCAAGCAATATGTTGACGGCATCTCATGCTGAGTATCCCATGCTGCCTGGCAAGCCAACATATGAGTCAACTGCTGACACTCAACAGCCTCAAGGAGAAACGTATCCTGCATTACTTTTTTTTTTTTGGATTTAAAACTTTATTGAAAACATCCAAAACTTATAACAAAAGTTACATCATCACACTACTCTAACTTACACGTTACATTACACTGCAGCATTTACTAACCTACAAGTATAGTTTACAAACGGTGTACAATACAACGTACACGATACACGTTCGTTATTAAACAAAAACATAAGGTCTATAGAAAAACAAGGAAGAAAAAAGGGAGAACAATACTGCTTTACAAAATAGTAGAGGAGCGTAATAGTTTGTGTTCAGGTGTCAATGTGTCAGATTTTCCACTTTGTATTTAAGATTAAGTTTGTTGCTAAAATCAGTCAGACAAAGTAAACTATTATTTAGCTTACTTGCATATATATAGTATTTCATGAAGAGGAGGGTGTAATTGACTTTTCTCTCTAGCACCGGGTTGTTTTGGTATTTACAGGATGAAAACAGTGTTTCCTTCGAATCCGGTTGGAAGCTGGAGCCATTTTGAACATTAAACCAATCAATGACATTATGAACGAAGGTTCGAGTAAACGTGCAACTAACGAAGGTGTGATCTATAGAATCTGGTTCGCCGCAATATATCCTGCATTACATAGGTCAGCAGTGTTTTGCATGAGCAGAATCAGTAATTAAATTAAATGTTATTCAAATATTACTATTCATAAGGGTATCACAATAAAGCAACCTCATCTCCAGCACCTTCTCTGCTTTCAAAATGACGAGTGGGCTTAGAAAATCCTGGACAGGCTGCCAACATACTCCAAGAATCATGAACATGGTATCCCCATTAGAATAATGAATAGCATTTCTTGCAAAGAGCAGCTTGAAATTATGGATATCATTAATTCAGACCGTCACCGGGATGGTATCTTCCTGTGGTGCTTTGTTGCACCATAACAGAAAAAAGATGGCGACTGCGAAAGGGAGTAAAAGGGGGGGAAAGTGCCAAAGAGGGTTAAAGTTAGGGCTAGGGTAACCCTATTGGTTACAGAAGCTCACGAGCTGGAAAAATTGTCACCACGCTGTTGCTTTTGTATAATTTTGAGTCTTCGTTGCACTTCCAGTGTTTTAAGTTGAACCCATAACCCGTAACACCTGTGAGGAGTGTCACTAGTAAGTGGTACAGCTGTGAATTAAGTGTTTCAATACAAAGTTTAGTAAGACCTTTTGACCATGTGCCACATTGTTACAGCTGTGAATCAAAGTGTTTCAATACAAAGTTTAGTAAAACCTTTTGGCCATGTGCCACATTGTTACAGCTGTGAATCAAAGTGTTTCAATACAAAGTTTAGTGAGACCTTTTGGCCATGTGCCACATCGTTACAGCTGTGAATCAAAGTGTTTCAATACAAAGTTTAGTAAGACCTTTTGGCCATGTGCCACATTGTTACAGCTGTGAATCAAAGTGTTTCAATACAAAGTTTAGTAAGACCTTTTGGCCATGTGCCACATCGTTACAGCTGTGAATCAAAGTGTTTCAATACAAAGTTTAGTAAGACCTTTTGGCCATGTGCCACATTGTTACAGCTGTGAATCAAAGTGTTTCAATACAAAGTTTAGTGAGACCTTTTGACCATGTGCCACATTGTTACAGCTGTGAATCAAAGTGTTTCAATACAAAGTTTAGTAAGACCTTTTGGCCATGTGCCACATTGTTACAGCTGCCATTTTTAATGCTGATGAGGTCCTGGGAACGAGGTTGACAATAAAGTGTTTTGTTTCCCATCAGCCTTTTCTTTCATGTAAAAAGGTTGTTTATTTAGTCAAAAGCAGGAAAAAAATTACAAGAGTGACTGAATCATAACTTCCCCACCGGTGTAATAATGTCACTTTAAAAGCGGTGTCTAAAGATGTTTACAAAGGTTAGTTTTAGATTTTAGAGTTAAGACAAAGAAATAATTGTAAAACTTAGATAGTTTACCCTGGAAAATGGAGCAGGCAAAGAATGATTTTTTTTTGTCACTTTTTCAAAAATGTTGGATCCAGCAAGGAATGGGAAACAAAACAATTTATTACACTAAGACAGTGCTGGAAATAATTTTTCCTATTCAGAAGGGCATGTGTCCGTTCAACACTCCATTTTGATCAGACATTTGACATCCGCCATTTTGGATTTTCCATGAGACACATTCCGTTTGCCCTTAGAAGTTTTGCGGTTTGCAATGCATTATAGGGCGATTTCAAATCACACGGCCTTTTCTGAATTTTCTCGAATCAAGAGAGCCTTTTACAGTAAAATAAATGCTACAAACGGAATAAATCCTTATTTTGATATTGTTTGAGAAATGTGATGGTTAGTTAGTCAGTCTTTTTTGTGCTCAGAGACCATGTCCAACCATAATGTGTAATTAGTCGGACATGTCAAGATTTTGGTCGATCAATGTTTAATGTCCAACTGTTATTTCCAGCACTGCTAAAAGCACTTGTCTTCTTAATTAGGATCCTGTATGCACCTAATATAACCCATTCACTGAAGAGTCAAGCGTTGACTCATGCAATATGGCTCACACGTTTGAGTCTGGATAAAATCCTAGACTGATGTGACCATTCAATCCTGTTTATTTTTCCATTTTTCACAATGATAAATTTAGCAAAATGGCAAAAATCTGTTTAATACTCTTAGAGATAAATGGTAAGTGGTTGATCGCCATTTAATCACATATATGTTGTAATAATTATTGGTGAAAATGTTGCCTTTCAGTGTACATCTAATTGAAGAAACATGGTGGGGTAAAAACCAAACTGATACGTTCTAATGGTTTCTGGGATGCGGGGAAAACTACCGTATTCCCTCGAATAATGGCTGAAATAACTGGCACCCTCAAATCATCGCCCCCATTCCCCTTCATTTTTATGAATTTGTAGGATTTGATTGAACAATAAGTAAAAGAAATTCTTAGCCGGACACTACTTCTAGCAAGCAATATTTGTTTAAAATAGTTGCCTTCCTTGAGTAATCTCCCCTTTCGAATATTGGCTTCCGTTTGTAGCTATAGAGAAGAATAATCGAGGAAATACATGCATATTCCTTAGCTGCACTTGTAAAGACAAGAGCGCGCACAAAAAAGTGATCAATGCACAGCATAAAACTATTGTCTGTAGGTATGACGTCACTTCTACATATATAAAATTCATTGTCTGTAGGTATGACGTAACAGAAACAGCAAGCAATAATTAGCTGCGTGCTTATAGCCAATCAAAATCGAGCTAGTGACACCAATGTATAATAAATTTAGTTGTTTTTTCAGATGGATTGCACATTATGCGAATACAGGGTACCTAAAACCTCTCTAATGGAATATTAACAAGCTTGCTACTTTAGTCTTCCCAGAATTTCGCTATCTGGTATTGGTTATATTTTGTACTTCTTTATTTACATGGTTTTTTTCAGTTAGGTGTATACAAGTGTCTTTATTAATGATAGGGCAAAGAGTTGTACATAATTTTATTATAGTGTAGTGTTATTTCGAGAATATATTCTCACAATGGAGAGCGATGTTTACATTAATGTTATATCTACCGGTATCTAAGAATATCCTTCACCTTGGTAGTAAATAATTTAACTGTATCGGTTTTTTTTGGTGTAAGGTCAGAGTGAAAATAATCAAAAGTTTAGTTTTAATAATATCAAAAGTTTGTTGTTTTGCTATTTATCCCCACAGCAATGGGAAAATTAAGTATATTTTTATTCATGTAAAGTACATGTATCGGAACATTATTTTGTTATTAGACAGTCCATAAAAACTCTATTAACTCTATTAAAGCTAGGTGAGCTTATTTAACGGATTTCATGCTTGTAATTAAACATGTAAAACGGCTGAGAGTAAAAACAGCAAAAAAGATACGTTTTAGGCTAATTTTCAAATGTCACCTTTTTGGACATCTAGCTTTTATTCCGTCAACGTGAATCTGTTGTTTTTTGTTTGGCGTTTGGGACGATAGAAATGTTTAAATTTTGTGTTTCAGTTACCTTAAATTAACAACATTCCATCTTCTATGGTTTTGCATGCATCAAGTTTTCGTGTCATGGAAAATCAAATTAGGACAAAACAATGGACATTAGGCTGTTAAAGGGACACTGTCACCTATTTTTATTGTCACTTTGAAAAGCCAAAAAACATATTTCTTTCAATGGAAACCTTAAAATAATGATCCAATTTTGTTAACAAATACTCTACCAGTACACAGAAACTAATATTCGTTATCTTTGGCTGCGGATGGCCAGGATGGAAATGAATTGCAACTTGAAAAAATTGGCCAATTTTTTCAGGTTTCACCCAAGAGTCGTGGAAAAACCACAGAAAAACTTATTATGGTTTGTTCTTCCTTGAAGAAATCACTTGATATTATCTTCTTGGTGTTCTAAAAGCAATTTCATATTTGAGCAAAGGTACTTTGTCATACATTTAGTGTATTTTGACCAAAACACAGCAAAATCTGCGTGACAATGCCCCTTTAAGTAATTTTGTCTCTTTGCTAACGTATAAGTTCAGCATTTCTGTCACTGTAAATGCTGAGGAGGGACAGAGCATCAAAACTTCATCAAAATTTCATTGGATTTTTGTGCCAAAATGTGGAACTTAAAAAATAGCCTAACAATGCCCATAGCCCCCTTTTGCACTCAACCGTTTTACAATATCCATAGTTAAGGAAGTATCCTAATTTCGTTTTATCCATCATGACTAGATTCCATTCATTTACTGTGGTTTAACCCATTCATACATTCACAACTGTTCCTCATTTAGGAAATTTTTACTCTGTCTAAAGCGTTCTGTGATGTATTCCTGTACAACACTATTAATAAACTGGGATTATAATGAAGCTGAAATGCTATTGCAAGTTTATTCATGCATATAAAGCTGCTGTTCCAATTTTCTTCTTCGTCCAGAAGTGTGCGTTGTTACACAAAATGGGGATATGTCATTTCAGAGTTGTTTCTACCCTCTTTCGCCGAGAATAGTGCCGCACGAAGAATTGTTATATACAGAAAAATTCTCGATCGAGCCTCAAAAAGTGTAACCTGATGTAATGCAGACTTTGGTTTGAGCCAATTGCAAGGCCGGAACTAATAGAGCCAATGAAAAAACGTGTTATATTTTAGTTTGACCAAGTGTTGTGAGAGAATAACTAATGTGTGAGCGGAGCCATTTTTGCGAGCCTCGCGCCTCTTCTTGCGAGTCGCGTAACCCTAACCTTAGACTTCTTTTATTTTACATTTTTAACAGGAAACTTTCGGGGCTCGCGAAAAAAGGCTCGGACTCGCAGCCTCGCACACTAGCCACCCCCGTGGTGAGATCGTTCTTAGCCATTTTGTGAATATGGAAGGCACGCAAACCACTACATTCGTGGGTAAAAACGCCAACAAAAAGAAACGTTTTATGCAGATGATTCGGTAATTTTGTTACTCTTTTCCATATCATTTTGATGCACCTAACCTCGTTCCTCAGGACACTCTTCAAACTTTTATAGCAGGTTCTTTTGAAACTTGCATTTTAAGTGGTTTATCAACACTTTTAGTGACGTCTAGTACTCGCATCCTTTTATAAAGGAGATCCGAAAAGAAATTTATTACCATTTATCATAGTGTTGAGTGGTCCTCTGCATTTAAACGTTTGATACATTTGCTTTTATAAGCGATCACCGATCCCTTGTCTGGTTGATACCCACGTACGAGCACGTGGACTAACTTGGTATGTGTTTATTAATTATTAACTACAAATTCTGATTTTAAAAATTCACTAAATCTTTAATATTGCTTATTTCTCTAAATTTTACCACTTTTTCCTCCCAAACATACCTAAAAATCACCCAAAAATTTACTAAACACCCCATAACATAGATTTATGTTTTAAGCGTATGGTTTTTGGATCGCTTGAAACGTGAACGAGATATTTCCATTAAAGCCATGTCAAGTGGCGGAAAAATGGCATTCAGGTGTATAAAATGTAGACGGCAAGACTGATCCTAACGGCAAGAAGAAAACGATAATAAACATAAAAAGGATATATATATATATATAACCAAATATTGAATAGAAAAGGATATATATATATATATAGTTGTAAGCAAGCCATAGTGCAATAATTCTCCTGAGGAAGGCCGTGAGGCCGAAACGTTGAGAATAAACCTGTCAAAAGTCTTGACTGGAGTCGGAGCTTATTGTTTTACAAGTGAAAATTCTACAAAGACTTTCAATACTCCAAGATCGCGCAAGTGATCCTCCATTCCAGGGCTCAGAGGAGCATTGTTTGAGGGACCATTCACAAGTCTTCAAAAAAAAAAAAAAAAAAAAAAAAAAAAAATATATATATATATATATATATATATATATGTAAGTAGAAACGGTAGAAACGTAGAGCTGGATTATTTGGTCCAAGTCAACCAAATAATCCAGCTCTACGTTTCTACTTATTTATTGCTCTAGTCTAACTATTGAGCACTCTAATAGCCGATGAGGATTTCTACTCAATATTTGGTTATATATATATATATATATATACATACATACATACATACATACATACATACATACATACATACATACATACATACATACATACATACATACATACATACATACATACATACATATATATATAATTGCCCGATGTTTCGGTTTGACAAACAAACCTTCGGGGGCAGAAAAACAAAATAAATGAGTAAATACGTTACAAGACCGTTAAAAATAAAAGTTTTAAAATATGAAAGCCATTATTATGATAGATCAAGAGCGTGTCAGATTATGTGTCATGAATGAAGCTAATCGCGTCTATTTATCCCATATGGCTCCAGTGTCTTTCTGTCATAATAATGGATGGATTTCATATTTTTAAACTGCTTGGATCTCCGGTTATAAATTTTCTATAACGTCAAAATTTATACCCGAGAAGTTACGGTTTGGGTTTTAATTTCATCTCAGTGCGCTTTAGTGAATACGACTGCCCTCTAAACGAGACCCATTTCACTCCATCGTGATTTGAGCCGCCATAAGGACCGCCATGATAAAATCCATTGAGATTTGCCCAACTACACTCGTTATACCACCAAGCTCCCTTGTGCCTCACTGCGCAGTGGCCACTGTTCACATCATTGTCAGCGTCTTTAGTTGAAAACCGCATGTTACTGTGGGGAAATGAAAGCAAAATGTCTTAACAGTTAAGCTTGAAGTCAGACACGATGACATGGTTTTATTCCACTTGAAACAGGGATTCCAGATTGCAAGGAAATTATTATAGCGCGCGCTGCCAAATGCTGGAAATTAAAACACGAAACTGAATGAAAGGCTGCCACTACGGCAAATGGTCTGCTTTGTCCGCGACGTGTGGTGTATTCAAAGGTTTCTGCTAGAAATAACCTCCGAAGAGGACACTTTACCAGTGTCACGTGACAAAATACTACAATTATTGGAGTATGGCAGTCAAGTCAAGATTTTTCTCCCCGACGCCATTTTGAATACGGAGAAGACCCTGGTGACCAGGTTGCCAGTGCTGAAAACCGTGTAGCCAGTATCGCTTAATAGACAAATTCGGCTAACACATTGTTGTACCCAATTCAAACCTTCTGGGAATAGGATCCTTTGTTCACAATATTTCCATATAAATTCTATGTCAATGCTTCATTGATATGGAAATATGATGAACAAAGAGTTCTAATACCAGAAGGTTTGAATTGGGTACAACAATGCGTCAGCCGAATTTGTCTATCGCTCGTCAACCCCAACCAACCCAACACAAAATATGATTCCATAACCAGGGGGTTACTTAGGTATGATAGTGACGAGGTACATGAGAAGGTGCGAAGACCTAATTTGCGATCTGAGGACATTTTTGGGTTAGAAATTTTGTGGCGAATTTTTTGAGATGAATGATTTTGGTGAAGACATTTTTGGGGGTCGGCAAAAAGCTTAACCTTTTTATGTAGAGAAGAAAGGGACTTTTCCGAGGTTATGTTCTGGGCCGTTAGATATTTTTGAGTCTGGTTTTAGCCTATTAGGACTCTTTTGTGGTCTGACAATTTGGCCTCATTAGCACCTCCCCATCACTGCTATAGCAGAGTACCTCCCCCCGGACTTCAAACTGTTAAACCTTATGGAATGAATAAGCGTGACGAGGATATTACCGACATAAACTGTACTAAAGCGTTTTGGTAATTTAGTAACATCCATACATGAAGAAGTCTATTTTGGCTATCTGAAATTATTGTATTTTACAAATCAGTATTATAAACGTTGTGTCAGCTTGGCAGTAGTCCGGGGACGTTTTGTTACTTCGAGAACAAGTGGCCGTAATAAAGTGGTGGTCGTATTTAAAGGAGCTATGCCCAGACTAAAACTTAAAGTGCATCTAACCCCGTTGAATAGTTAAATATTTTTTTGTTTTTAACGTTGCGTTGGTGAATTATAGAGGTTTGAATTTACAAAATGTTAATAAAAGTAAAGTAAAGTCGCGCACCCGAGCCAGGAGGCTCATAACGGCCGGAGCTTAAACCCGGTTTCTAAAGCATGAAGCGACTAGGAATATTGCTACTTCCCCCTGGATGGGATGCTAGTCCATCGCAGGGTTACCCCCAGAATTTTGTCGCCGGTACCCATTTATACACCTGGGTGGAGAGAGACAATGTGGAATAAAGTTTCTTGTCTAAGGAAACAACACGACGGCAGAGACCAGGCTTCGAACCACCGACCTTCAGGTTGAAAGTCCGACGCGCTAACCACACTACACTACCGTGCCGCCCACAAAATGTTAATAAGATGACGTCAAATCAAGACTCGTTTATTATACGACTACTTGTTTCCACCTCCAAGTAATGTTTTTTTTTTTTGCAAATCAATTGACTTATTAACAGTTTTTATTTAGTATTTCTTAAATTGATTATCCTCAAGCTGTGAACTACGTATTGTAAATTGAAATAGAAATAATGGTAAAGTCTTGATTTGATGTCATCTAATTAGCATTTTGTAAATTCAAATCTCTATAACTCACGAACATGACGAATGCGACGTTTAAGACAAGAAATATTTCACTATTCGAATTTTCAACGTACATTGAGTTGATTAAAAGAAAAAAAACAGTGGGGGTTAGGTGCACTTTAATACTTGCCTTTTGTCGCACACGAAATACTTATAGAATACTAAGGGAAAGATATTACGTGAATTTTCGAAGACAAAATAAACCATAATCAGGAGAATCAGCATTTTAGAGATTTTTCCTATTGTAGAGTAATTAAAAAAAAAATTGGACAATCAGTTTTTAGTTTTCACTGATACAGATATATTTTTTGTCTACCGGACAAAATGTTAGCTTAAGTTGATCTCCATCAAAGATGTAACAAAGTTGCACGACAGGTTTACAAGTCACAGGCGAATCAAAGGTATCTTTGTACAAGTCAAAGCCATATTTGACAGCACCTTTGATTAAGCGTCGAAAGTGTACTATGCATGTCTTGGAAACCTATGATAATGGTTTATTCTCTCTTCGATATTTCACTTGATATCTCTTTTCAGTGTTCTATAAGCATTTTGTGTTTAGAACAGTTTTCATTTGAGTGTCGTAAAAGCAAAACCAAAGTAATTACTCAGACCAATCACAGCAGTCGTAAACAATCCAATGAACCAATCAGAGCTCGAGCAATTATATGTCGTCGGCGCCAAGCGCGGGAAAACGCGTGCGAGCAAGTCACGATTGGTTTTGGTTTTACTTCTGATTGGTCGAGAAAGTGGCGCGAGATTTATTAGCCAATCACAAAGCGTAGCAATGTAAAACCAAAGCAACTGTGTGATTACTTTCGATACTCAATTGAAAACTGCTCTAACAAAGATACTTGGTTTAATTTAGGGGCGGTTTTGATCCAAGACCGTAAAAATCCCTATAACATAGCTCCTTTAATGTAGCACCAAAAATGGTGACATATATAGCCCCTTTCACGCCGGGGTGGTCGTATGGCGAGATTTCACTGTATTTACTTACTTTCCGGAAATTTGACCTGTCATCGAGTCGCCAGCCGTGCCACTGTAACCTTCAATTAAAAGCCGGAACTTATCTTCCTCGTCAGCCACCTTAAAAGTCGTGTACTCAGCATATTTGATGTTCCCATCAAAGTCCTCCAAGTCAACTCTCAGCTTCACGTCATCAGCTGCCGTCAAACGGTGAAGATTGTCATTTCCAAGCCAAAACTCGCCATTCAGATCTCCAAATCCATTTTTGTAGGACTTCCAACCAAGATAGAAATCCACCGAGCCATCTAAACGTCTCTGAAAGACTGTCCAACCTCCACCGTCTGTGGTCATGTCACATAGCACTTGCATTGGCTTGCCTCCATCAGGAGTGATGTTGTACACGCCAGTGGATGTGAAGCCATGTTGAAGAAGTTTAGAGCAGCTGCTCATTATTGGCTCTGGAAAAGGGAGGTTAATTCCTATATTAACGTTTAGCATAATGACACTTTTGCGATTTGGCATTTTTTGTATTTCGTGGGAACAAATTTTGCGATTCGAGATGACTGATTTGTCTGCTGAAAACTATTAGTTTTACGCGCTTAAAGCTAACATTAAGGATGTCTTTAATATGTTGTATGCTACTATGATAACCTGTTACTACGGTAACCTGATACACCATAAAAAGACCATAACTTGTTCAACAAAGACTGGGCATTTGTTTGATACCATTATTGTAGGATAAACCGATAAATAGTGTAGTATTGATCCATCAAAGTGTAAGCACTGGAAAAAGGTACTAGAAACTGTTGTGAGCCACCTCAAGCTTATGTTCGTAGCTTACCACAAGGTATTCCTGTATAACCGATGTCACATTTACAGTTAAAGCTGCCTCCAGAGTAGTTAGGGATGCAGATTCCTTTGTCACCGCAAGGATCCGAGCTGCCGGTCTCACACATACTCTGTGTACAGGGAAAAAAGTCCAAGGTTAATGCTTACCCACCTTTGTTGGTGTGCTGTACTGTGCTGTGCTGTGCTGTGCTGTGCTGTGCTGTGCTGTGCTTTGCTGTGCTGTGCTGTGCTGTGTTGTGCTGTGCTGTGTTGTGCTGTGTTGTGGTGTGCTGTGCTGTGCTGTGCTGTTCTGTGCTGTGCTGTGCTGTGCTGTGCATCCCTATCGGTTGAAGACTGGCTTTGCCAAAGGTGAAAATTAGGGCTCTTAAAACTGATGGAAATAACATAAACACTCTCAAATCACTGCCATATTGTTTAACTTGTTTTTCTGTGTTTATTTTGGGTTGATAGTTTCAAAATAACGGTTGGACAAATACACTGCTTTCGAGAAACATAAATCGCCAAAATAAACTCAGAAAAACAAAGTTAAACAGTAAGACAGTGATTTTTCGATTTTTATCAGTTTTAAGAGCCCCAACCGATACGTCCATTACAGATGCACAGCGCACCACACAGAGGATGGCAAGCCTGTGCAGTTTTATTCATTTTCTCTTAAGGTCGCGGGGGATACCTGGCCATGAATAAATTCATAAGGCAAAATTTTAGCAGGGGTGTCACTTTAAAAAACGTTATATCGTGAACGTTTGAAAGCCGATTTCGCTAACATTTTACAGAGATATTGGCGAACAATGGAAGTGCATAAGGATTATTTTTTATTGAAGGGATCGCGCTTTGCGTCAATGCTATAAGCCACTAAAGTTAGTTTGTTTTAAAACGTGGTTTTGTGTCCAAGTTTGCTCCTCGAGAAGAACACAAAGCAAGTTGATTTCGCCACTCACTGATCCGTCAAAACGCCTATTGTGTCATATCTGACTCCGATTTTTTGATTTCAACTTTAATTAAAAGTTATTAGCTTTCAAACGAGTAAAATTGTCCATGTTAGAATTTGAAGCCTCATATCTTCCCTTTGAAAGCCTATTTAAAAATTTTGAGTCAGATATGACAATCTACAATACAGCTAGTTTACCTCCCTGCACTGTCAACTCATGAAATTCTCTATCCGCGCTGAATTCTTGGACACAAAATTGCTTGTTTTTACGCTTCCGAAGGCTTCCCGAGCAAACACGAATGCAAAAAATATATATGGTAATTTTACTAATTTTAATCCACGGGCTTTTGTCAACACTTCATGCAGAAAGAACAAAGCGTTGACATGCTTTGTACGTGCAATTATTGATGCAGAAACATTACAGAGCCCGTTCGTGAATATTTCGCGCATTTTCGGTATCAGCCGTCGCACTTCGTGCATACTCTTTTCATAAATGCATACTGATGAGCGGAACCTGTCCACCGCGACCTTAATTCTAAACTTTCTAATTGTAAAAAGGTATGACTTTCTCCGTGTACTTTTCTTTAATCTGCCCGTCTAGAATAGCCTTTGCTAAACGCGGGCAGCTAAAATGTTACTGTGTTTCTGAAAATAAAGACTTTTTGTTGTTGTTGTTGTTGTTATTTCATTTTCATCAGTTCTAAGAGCTCTATATTTCGCCTTTAGTGAGGCTAGTATTATAAACAGATATACGGCCATTACAGATACACAGGACACCACACAAACAGAGGTTGGTAAACCTGTGCAGTTTTTATTTCATTTTCATCAGTTCTAAGAGCCCTAAATTTCGCCTTTAGTGAGGCTAGTATCATAAACAGATATATGGCCATTACAGATACACAGGACACCACACAAACAGAGGTTGGTAAGCCTGTGCAGTTTTTATTTCATTTTCATCAGTTCTAAGAGCTCTAAATTTCGACTTTAGTGAGGCTAGTATTATAAACAGATATACGGCCATTACAGATACACAGGACACCACACAAACAGAGGATGGCAAGCCTGTGCAGTTTTTATTTCATTTTTATCAGTTCTAAGAGCTCTAAATTTCGACTTTAGTGAGGCTAGTATTATAATAATAATAATAATAACAATCTTTTATTAGGAAACTCCATCACAAACTGTGGTTTTCATAGAGGTCCTAAATATAAATATAAACAGATATATGGCCATTACAGATACACAGGAAACCACACAAACAAAGGATGGTTAGCCTGTGCAGTTTTTATTTCATTTTCATCAGTTCTAAGAGCTCTAAATTTCGACTTTAGTGAGGCTAGTATTATAAACAGATATATGGCCATTACAGATGCACAGTACACCACACAAACAGAGGATGGTAAGCCTGTGCAGTTTTTATTTTATTTTCATACGCCGGGCCAGAGGGAGTCGAAAATCGGCCACCACAAACGCGGTCATAAATAACTTTCCATGTTTTCATCCGATTAATCTAAAATTTTAGACCAGAACAGATCTCCTCATTACCGAGGAACGCAAGATTTTGGTTTTTCATTTTAAGGGTTTTTTGGCGGGAAAATGACGTCATTAACTTGGCGCCAAAATTTAAATGTCGCATTTTGAAACATTTCATTACTAATTCTGAAAGAGCATGTTTCCACGACTCCAAAACTGAAGAGATAACTGAAATATCTTAATTGAGTCCAAAGTTATAATCACTTGTTATAATCCTTTCTGAATCACTTGAACTTTCAATTTGTGCTATTTTTAGTAACAAAATGGCGGGAATTTCAAAATACAATTAATGATATCTTTTAGCTTCTTCTAACCGTTTATGCGGTTAATTTCACTCATGATATTCAGAGAACGGACCTCTGGATACAGGGTGAACGCTATGATATGATCTAAAAGGCTCAGATATTCTAAACACAACATTGGAGTGTAGGATTGCCTTTATCATAAACGTAATTTAAGGCTCGGGTAAGTTTAATTTTCTGGGCCCGTTTGTTCGAAAGTCGGTTAACGCTAACCCAGGATTAAAACTTAACCGAGGATTTCATTTCTCTTGTTAGAAGTGATTTCAAAACCTTATTTTAAGCTACAAGCGAAGACAAGTCAAAATCGAAACTAAAGGGCGAAAATACCTTAGAAAAATCTCCATCGATTAAGTATTTAACAGGAATCAAAATTGACGCTAACCCCGGGTTAGCTTTATCGCCCTTTGAACAACCCATCCCTGATGAACTATTAACGGAAAGCGGGTGAGTGTTGATCGCTGTTATTTATAAGGTCGCACAACATGCTTTTTTCTCTACTTCGTATCCCAACAAACTGTTTAAAATATATCATTATTTTTTAAGTTAGCAGAGGATAGATAAAATTCTTCTGAAGTCTTAGGCTTTATCTCCGTCAAAGGAACTATTTTTTTTGCGATAAACACTTTCTTTGTAGCGTCGGCGTTGGTTCGTGTCACAAGTTTTCCTGGTGTCAAACTACCCTTCACATTTTGGTCTCTCGACGGGGCACGTTTAAAGTGCCGCCAGAAATATTTTTCCACAGTAAACAACAGAAGTTGTGCTTCAAGAATGTCTTGATTTCGTTTTCAAACTGAACGTATCCAATTGGGTTTCCACAGTGTTGAAATAGGTTCAAATTTGCTAATTTTTAAAATGGAATAAATAATGTTTCTTCTAACGGACGAAATATTCTTATTTCAACAGCTAATCCAAAGTAAATAACTCAGAGTGTGAAGAACAAGAGGGTGTTTATGTTGTGGCCACATTTTATTGATATGTGGCATCGCGTTTTTCTGTACGAGCGAGATGAAAATGTGAAATTTTTCGCCAGTTTCACAACTGAAAGGCCGCCGATTTGCCGCTTTTTAAACTTTGCCCGTTTTCGAAAAAAATAAAACGACGTTACAATTTTTAATGTTATTTTTGAAAATACTTCACTATAGAGATTATTTGGACAAAATATGAAGAAATCCCGAAATTTTGTGACTGACGCCCGATTTTCGAAAATTTCAGACATTGGCTCTTAAAAATTTACTTGGGATGTAAAATACTTGCCGATTTAATACAAAGACAAATGTTGGCCTTACAGTTTCTAGCTATAGATAGATCTGCTTAACTCCAAGAAAGGATCGCTGTTACATCCCACTGAAACCTCTCTGACAGAGCCTTAAAATTAATTACGCACGTGGATTTCCGCTTGACAGGGCAGTACGCAGCTCTTACAAGGTCTTCTTTGATTTGCTGAGAAAACAATAGAACAAACAACGCAACAATAAAAGGACCCTATCCCTGAAAACAACAGGGCTGCGTGATACCCAGGTCCAATGAAATTAGAGCGGTGTTAAGAGCTGCGTGGTATCTGCTCGACAAGCTGTTTTGACAAATATCGTTGCTAGTGTGTCAGTGTGCAGGTGATAGAGTATATTCTTCAATCCTTAACAGGTTTTGCTTGTCAACCAGTACCTACCTACCTAAGTTTTCGCATTAACTGAGTTTTTACGTCTTGACAAGTTAACCGAAACTGGGCGGCTTGTACTTCGTTGAAGACTTAATTATATACACGCAAAACTTCCCGGCACTTATAAAGGGTTAAAAACTCATTTTGAAATGGTTAGCTTTTATTTACTGTTTTGGGTAGTAATATCCATAACAGTAAATAAAAGCTAACCATTTCAAAATGAGTTTTTAACCCTAAATAAGTGCCGGGAAGTTTTGGCACGGTAGTTTTAGAACAAGTTGGAAGTTCGCTCATACGTTATAATTATACACGATTACGGTAAACAATTTATTCTTTGAGCAATATTAAACATTACCTTCATTCCTCTGTACTTGAAATCGTCATCCTCTGTAAAGTTAACAAGACCTACAAATCGATCCGAGTCACTCAACTGACACACAAACCTTCCAGCTGGGTTCTCTGTGATTCCAAAGTTGTACGACCGACACCTTTCCTCTTCGACGCATTCAAGCCTACACACACCTTCTGAATCCACCTCTATTTCTTTTATCAAGCTTCCATTCAACTTTCGTCCTTCTATCGACTTAGCAAAGTTGACAGCTTTTAAGTTGGGCTCTGAAATACGGCCCATGCCGTATACAGATGTGGCAAAAAAGAATACAAGCCATAAAGGCATATTGCAACTTCATGAAACCTTTTCACAGGTCACTTTTACTGCGTAGCAGGTGTTTTAAAAATTGTTTGATAAATTCCCGTCTAGTTAGACTTACGCACTCAGTTCGAACCAGTTGGGGGTAACTGGCAACCGAACGTCAACTGAGTACAAACAAACACCATAGGGAACCCACGTGTTTATTTAGAATGATCATAGAATAAAGTTACAAATGGACTTACGTGATGTTGTGTTTCAATCCAAATGTTCTGTTGAATAACTAAAATCAGCTTATGCCGGGATTTATAGCAGCCACAACGGTCCGATCAAATTCGAAACGATCGTGTCTGTCATTTTTAAATGGTCTCGCATTTCGCCGTCTGTTATTACTCATGCGCGTAGTGGCATGAGGTAAGGTTTCGGCTCCGTTTTTCTTGTTATTTTTATTTTTTGTGTCACGATTTTGCATGTAAATTTATGCACGCATATTTTAAATTGAACACTTCCGGTTTATAGCTTTACCACTTACACTTCCTGTTTAGTGACTTCCGGCTACTCTCACTTCCGGTAAAAGAACGTTACTCAAGTGTCACGACAGTGTCTCCTACAACCCTACTTACATTAGCAATGTTCATGTTTGGTATATATAAGACTTAGAAGAATCATTCCCTTCAATGGGGTACAGCCTTCATTTCCAAAACAATCAAAAGTAAACAACGTGGTTTGCAGGAACGACGAGTGAATGAACGGAGTACTCTTCGCCATGTCGGACATCTTATCATGTTTAAAATATATCATAAAACTAACTAACGCATGCGCATGAGTAAAGGCTGCTAGGAGCCTCTTGTTAAATTTTAACTTGTCAGCCGTCATGCGGCATGGTCTCGTATTTCGGCGTCTGGAAATAGGGAGAAGAGAAAATTGAGAGAAAGAGAGGCGCCTTTACATTCGGAGGTTTTTTTTCTAAGGCGTCAAGCGTTTTTAAAATAGTGTTACGTGATCGTTTCCTTTAACGTCTCACGACAAACTAATGTTGAGAAACTCGTGTTGACAAACTTAAGTTGGCTTGTGTAATGTGACCAACATGTTGTCAAACTGTTTGGCGACAAATAAAACTTGTTTTTGTTCTTGACAGCATTTTCAATATCGTTTTTGTGGTGGCAAACTCACATTTGATGTGCGAACATATGCTGCAACTTCGGTTTGTCGTTTTCTAGGGTCTTCTTTCTTCCTCGCTCAAGAAGAGACTTCAATGGCGACAACAAAGAAGTTACAATTTATGTTGAACTGCACTTGACCGTGCCCCTCTTTTCTTTTTCGATCACACGCCATGACTAAATAGAAAAACCATGCATTTTATGAACTCTCTCATAAATCGTATAGATTTTAAATATAACTTAAAAATATGGGGTTTTCTTAAGATTTAATAATCTTTTAACTTAGATAGTATAGTCAGCTGTAATCTCTTTTAAATATTAAAATATTTCTACAGTTTTTATAGGTTTTTCAACTTCAATGTAACATATGATATGTATTTTTAATCATGTGATGTTTTATTATTGTTATTAGGTATTATTATTATTATTATTATTATTATTATTGTTATTATTATTGAATAACTTAATGGCAACATTTTTATTGGTCAGTTGCTCGATCAAAAGTTCAACATCTATGATTGTTGTGCACTGTCAAGGCCGAAAAACGATAGCAAAACATCAAACAAAGTCATTTATTTATTTATTTATTTTATCATGTGATGTTTTATTATCATTATTATTATTATTATTATTAGGTATTATTATTAGTAGTAATAGTAATTGGACTGAGTAGAGTACAATTCAGGGAGTAATCGGGCGAGTAATTTCAAATCGGCCGAGCGCGCATTACCCCTGAATTGTACGACACGAAGTTCAATTACTAATTAATCGCATCAATAACGAAATTCGAGATTAATAAGTCAAGTTAGCGACCGAAGTTTCGTTTCCATCCGTGGATAGGCAATTGGAGTTCCAAACGGAATGCGAGCAAAGGTGACCCAACAGAGATTAAACAATGTTGCAATCTTAAACACGCACAAAACAAGAACTGACGCTGTGCGACTTGTTAATGAGGCTAGCGAATTTGTCAGTCGAAATGATAACCGCAAACGTAACTTTGGAACATTTACTGACGCTGACCTCCTTCATATAGCCAACTAACTGGACTAGCATATCATGAACCCGAAATAGATCCAACGCGACAACTTTAAGGCATTTCTTTTATCTTGATAATTTGTTCTGTTCGGTGAAATCCACTTAAAATGGTAAAAGAACATAAATTAATGGCTCCGTCAATTCCAAGCCCGCTCATCCCCCCCCGGGCATTTGTCGGGCATTTTATAACTTGTCCTTCCCAAAGGTGGGGCATTTGCTAAAACAGGTCAGCCCGGGGGTGGGGCATTGTCAAAAAAATGTTATCTTATGGATATTAAAATTCGTACATGCTTGGTTGTTTATTTTAAAGTTTCTGATTGTCCCCTATATAAAAAAAGTAAAAACTGAGTTGATAAACGTCGTTGGAGTCTCGCAATTTTCAAGTGAATATATTTAAGTTTCACGCAATTTTCAAAACAGGCCGCTTTTTTGCCTTACCTTTCAAGTGCCACAGAATATAATATCTATATCACGGCAAATTTTCAACTTTTGTTGACGTCTTATTTGCCAATATTCGTGGCCTTGGTGTCTTTCTATCATGATATGTCGCAACAGAAGAATCTGGCTATTTAAAATTCAATAGCAACTTAACTTGAAAAAGCGTTTCAATCAACGGCGACCCAACCGTGTAAATGGATTGAACGTAAGCATAATTTTAATCAAAATTAATAACATTGACAACGAGAATCGACAGGAAATTATTGGAGTCAAAAGTTTTGCGGAAACATAACACAAATATTTAGAACGAATGAGGGAACAGATATAAGTAATACTGAGGTAGAACGAAAGAATTCCTAGCATGAATAAAGATCCATTTATTCGTGAGCAGCTATGCTTCCATCAAAAATCATTGAAATAGAAATTTTGATCTTGTCCCATGGGTCGGGCATTTGCACTCTTTCAGATGCCCCACCGTGGGGACTTGTACATATAAGCTGACCCCACTGTGGGGCATTTGCAACTTTTTTTTTTTAAAAAAAAAAAGACAAATGGCCGACAAATGTCCGGGTAGGGGGGGGGGGGGGGGGATTAGCGGGCTTGGAATTGACGGAGCCATAAGGACTGGCTTTAATATTAAGCTTTTGTCACTTTGAATGAACGTCATATCATATTATAATATTATATGTTTTAAATGTATTTTTTGTGCAAAAAAACTAACATAATGGTGATATAAAATTTGACAAAATTTTCTTGGGATTGATAGAAATAAACGCGTTTCTGGCAATTTCAGAAGCTCCCACTAGATAAGACCCCCCTAGATAAGCTCGCACCTCCGGCGCTCGTTGCGCTCGCGCTAGGTGTGACCTAGTCTCACCAATCAAGATATGTTCCGCGGTCCCTGATATTTATTACGTCAAAACGAAAAAAAAAACGCTCCTGTGGAAAAGATATATCGTGATGTGAAACACCAGCACAGAGGAAATACTAGTTTCTGTGCACTGGTAGAGTATTTGTTAACAAAGCTGCACCGTTATTTTAAGGTTTCCATTGAAACAAATATGTTTTTTTGGCTTTTCAAAGTGATACTAAAAAAGGTGACAGTGTCCCTTTAAGCCGTGGTATTACGGTTTGGGTTTTAATTTCATCTCAGTACGCTTTAGTGAATAGGACTGCCCTCTAAACGAGACCCATTTTACTCCATCGAGTCCTTTGCCATAAGGTCCGCCATAATAAAATGCATTGAGATTTGCCCAACTACACTTGTTATACCACCAAGCTCCCCTCAGCTTCACTGCGCAGTCATGGACTCTGCTCGGATCATTATCAGCGTCTTTAGTTGAAAACTTCATGTTACTGTGGGGAAATTAAAGCAAAATGTCTTAACAGTTAAGTTTGAAGTCAGACACGATGACATGGTTTTATTCCACTTGAAACAGCGATTCCAGATTGCAAGGAAATAATTATGACGCGCGCTGCCAAATGCTGGAAATTAAAACACGAAACTGTATGCAAGGCTTCCACTACGGCAAATGGTCTGCTTTGTCCGCGACGTGTGGTGAATTCAAAGGTTTCTTCTAGAAATAATCTCCGAAGCGGACACTTTACCAGTGTCACGTGACAAAATACTACAATTATTGGAGTATTTCGGGCAGGGTGGTGAGCACAATGGATACTCCAAAATCAGGTTGGACCACCTCGGACGCCATATTGAGACTTGTATGACGGAGTAATTGGTTAGCTTGCAGTTGAGGTTGGGGTTAGCAGTTTATGTAGTTAAATTTAGGCCTATGCAACCCGAGAAGCTAGGTGGTACAGTGGTACGGTAGGCTATGTAAGCCTAAGCCTAGCTGAGGTCACAGGTTCAATCCTGAGTGGGGACACTAACTTAATAATTCACATAAGAACTATAGTAAACTTCATTGTTCTGCGGCATTGGCCCTTTCTCGCATAGAATATCTTTGATTTCAAGAAAACAGGAGGGGCTAATGGTTTATTGTTATGTTTCATTATAAATTTACAGAAAATCCATTTGCGTCAAACATATTTTAGGAAATCAGAATAGCCGAAGACAATAGCTACTAATTTTGCTTCTTTGACGAAGTTCCCCAAATACAATATCTTTAAAGAATTGCATGTTATGCGATTTGGTCTCAAAATACTTGAAACCTTCAAAAAAATAGACTTAATGCACCTTGAACCTTAACTTTTTAGCGGTTTTTGAGTCTAGGCCAATGAGATCACTAGTTGTAACAATCGAAAAAGTCGACATTCCATCGTGCATTGCCGTTCAGCACTATCCTTCTTATGCGGATCATTATTTAAAAATTTATTGAAAATAAATTCTAAGTGTCGACATTACGTTATATAATTCTCAATAAGTGTCAGAGGTGGTCCAACCTGATTTTGGAGTATTCATTCTAGTCACGACCATTTCGGAAGTTATGTCAAGATTATTCTCCGCGATGTCATCAGTTGAACGTGGAGAAGGTTCTGGTGACGAGTCTGCCAGTGCTAAAAACCTTTCAATTATGAATTTTGTAATTTAGTAACATCCTTACATGAAGAAGTCTAGTTTAGCAATCTGAAATAATTGTGTTATTTTACAAATCAGTATTATAAACGTTGTGTCAGCTTGGCAGTAGACCGTGGACTTTTTGTTACTTCGAAAAAAACTGGCCGTAATAGTAGTATTTAAAGGAGCTATGCCCAACCTAAAACTTAATACTTGCTTTTTGTCACACACGAAATACTTATAGAATACTAAGGGAAAAATATTACACGAGTAAACCATTAATATCAGAATTTTAGAGAGTTTTCCTATTGTAGAATAACTTTAAATAAAATTGGACAATCATTTTTTAGTTTTCACTGATACAGATATATTTTTTGTCTACTGGACAAAATGTTGGCTTTTTTAAGTTGATCTCCATCAAAGATGTAACAAAGTTGCGCGACACATGCAGGCATCAAATGTGATCAAAGGTTTACGAGTCACAAGCGAATCAAAGGTATCTTTGTACAAGTCAAAGCCATATTTGACAGCATCTTTGATTATGCGTCGAAAGTGTACTATGCATGCCTTGGAAACCTATAATAATGATTTATTCTCTCTTCGATAGTTCACTTGATATCTGTTTCAATGTTCTATAAGCATTTTGTTTTTAGAAAAGTTTTCATTTGAGTGTCGTAAAACCAAAACCAAAGTAATTACTCAGACCAATCACAGCAGTCGTAAACAATCCAATGAACCAATCAGACCTCGAAGCAAATATATGTTGCCGGCGCCAAGCGCGGGAAAACGCGTGCGAGCAAGTCACGATTGGTTTTGGTTTTACTTCTGATTGGCCGAGAAAGTGGCGCGAGATTTATTAGCCAATCACAAAGCCTAGCAATGCAAAACCAAAGCAACTGTGTAATTACTTTCGATACTCAATTGAAAACTGCTCTAACAAAGATACTTGGTTTTAATTTAGTGGCGGTTTTGATCCAAGACCATCAAAAGCCCCCATGACCAAAATATAACCAATGACCAATGTAGTACCAAAAATGGTGACACAGCCCCTTTAATGGTGTGGTCGTATGGCGAGCTGGATTCAACTGTATTTACTTACTTTCCGGAATGTTTGTCCGTCATCGAGTCGCCAGCCGTGCCACTGTAACCTTCAATTAAAAGCCGGAACTTATCTTCCTCGTCAGCCACCTTAAAAGTCGTGTACTCAGCATATTTGATGTTCCCATCAAAGTCCTCCAAGTCAACTCTCAGCTTCACGTCATCAGCTGCCGTCAAACGGTGAAGATTGTCATTTCCAAGCCAAAACTCGCCATTCAAATCTCCAAATCCATTTTTGTAGGACTCCCAACCAAGATAGAAATCCACCGAGCCATCTAAACGTCTCTGAAAGACTGTCCAACCTCCACCGTCTGTGGTCATGTCACATAGCACTTGCATTGGCTTGCCACCGTCAGGAGTGATGTTGTACACGCCAGTAGATGTGAAGCCATGTTGAAGAAGTTTAGAGCAGCTGCTAGTCAATATTGGTTCTGGAAAAGGGAGGTTAATTCCGATATTAACGTCTAGCATAATAATATTTTATAATAATAATAATTCGTATATTGCGCTTTTCTATAAAAATAATCAAAAGCGCATTTCAATTAATATAACAGAATCTTACAAATTACAAATTGATAATAAAACTACCGACTAATCTTTAAGAATTTAAATCTATTATAAAATTGATAATTATGCTTAAAAGAATATTTTTTTAATAAAAATAATCAAGGCGCATTACAATAAGCCATTTTCGTACTTAAAATTACCGTTGAATCAGTCAAACACCAATGACACATTGATGCAGGGTAGACTCGACTTGATGTAAGATATTCACAAATACCGGCAGAAGGTGCGTGAAATTTGAAAATTAAACAATAGACAGAGCTCTAAACAGGTCATCTTCTCGCCTGAATTTGTGAATTTATCACTTTAGATTGAGGCTAACCCTGCAAAAATGCGTCTTCAGTGCTTTCATTCAGCGACCGTAGCGAATTCGAAACTGGACTATTAATATAATAAAATCTTACCAATTACAAATTGATAAAAATCTACCTACTAACTTTAAGAATTAAAATCTATTATACACTTTTAACAACAACAACAACAACAACAACAACAACAACAGACTTTATTTAGACAAGGTGAAAGAAACCTCCGGTTTGGCATTTTTTTGTATTTCGCGGGAACAAATTTTGCAATTCGGGATGACTGATTTGTTTTGCTGAAAACTATTCTGTTTTAGTTTTAAGCACTTAAAACTGAACTTAAGGATGTCTTTAACATGTTATACTGCTACTGTGGTAACATGTTACTATGGTAACCTGTTACACCATAAAAGAGATCATAACTTGTTCACCAATGACTGGGCATTTGTTTGATATATACCATTGTTGTAGCATCAACTGACAGAGTGTAATATTGATCCATGAAAGGGTAAGCCCTGGACAAAGTTAATAGCAACTGTTGTGAGCCACCTCAAGCTGGTGTTTGTAGCTTACCACAGGGTATTCCTGTATAACCGATGTCACATTTACAGTTGAAACTGCCTCCAGAGTAGTTAGGGATGCAGATTCCTTTGTCACCGCAAGGATTCGAACTGCCGATCTCACACATACTCTGTGTACAGGAAACAAAAGTCCCAAGGTCCGTTCACAGGCTTACCATCCTCTGTTTGCGTGGTGTCCTGTACATCCGTCTCGGTTTATAAAGCTGGTCTCATTAAAGGTGAAAATTAGGGCTCTTAAAACTGATGGAAATAAAATAAACTCTCTCAAATCACTGCCATGTTGTTTAACTTGTTTTTCTGTGTTTATTCTGGCGATTTATGACTCGCGAAAGTTAAACAATAAGACAGTGAATTTTGCGATTTTTATTAGTTTTAAGAGCCTCAAACGATACGTCATTACAGATGCACACCACAACAAACCACTCAAACGGAGGATGGTAAATCAGTGGTCCGTTAGAACAGTTTCAATATTTGATCATGAAGCGTGCTGAAAATTATTAATAATTTAACAAAGAAAATCATAATTAGCATAAATTGCTGAGTTCATATCGACGGTTTTCAATTTCAAACAGAGAAAGGAAAATTAACCGCCGTGTGTTCACGTTCTCCACAAAACTTATTATATATTTAATCATTTGACGTTGTTATTTTGCAGAGAACGACGACAATAATATACCAAAATGTGAAACGCATGTACAGCGTTCCCGCTGCCGTCACCGTCGTGGTTGCTTAAGCTCCAGTCCCTTCGCCATGCACGAACTTGAGTTCGTTTACACTGAATTTATTAAAAACGTTAGTTGGATGGTGAAAACGTTTGAACGGCTTCCAATTCAAGTGACATTTTCGCTGTATACAATTACATTACCCGCTACGGGTATCATTTCCCCATTTTCTCATTCCCTCAGCTGGTTTATCGTTTTATCATTCAAAAACTCCGGTTAAAATTTTGCTTTATATGCATGCCCGAAACGAAAAATATTATACTTAGTCCCTTGAAAAGAAAGAAAGTTCTTTTTCCATGTTGCAAACAACGTTTGAGCTACCCTGGGTAGCAGAGGTTCTCTCGCGCCACGCTTTCGTGAGATGTCGGGGCCTGCCGAAGGCCGACCGACCGGTCGGAGGCCGACAACGAGCGCGGCGAAAATATAAGAGACAAGAGAAAGGGTGTAATCAAAAATTACATTATGAACTCGAGATTTCTATCACGCATATCAACTATCACACATGCATGGAAATCAAGAGCGAATAATCTAATTGTTTTAGTATAAATCCAGAGACGTTCAAAACTTAACATAAGGAGGCTTTCGTTGTTATTGAATAATGGTAAAAATTATCATATTCAAAAGACATCACGCTCAAAGTACAAAGCCTTTGAGCAGACAGCAAACTTTGTCTGAGTCATGTGGGGGGTCTATTTATTTTTAGTAATAGTGCAACATTGATGCATGCGGTAGGTTAATAATATAGCCTGTATTCCGGCAGTAAAATTGAAAGTCAACTTTTTTCACGCCGTTTTATTCTCTCCCTTTTCTATTCTCCTTAACTAACTGCCCTAGTTTCTCTGAGGATGAGTAAAAATTATTCATTATCTTTTATTCATCTTGAAATCGTTCTCAAACACAAACAACTGAATAATAGAAGATGGCTGCTTATATTCCTAAAACCATTGCAGTGTTACTTGACAAAGTCTTAAAATTAATTGCGCTCGTGCTGTTTTTCAACCAAAGCTACCGGTTCGTTTTGGCATTACCGGAGTTTTTCCTTCTTGACAAGTTTACTGAAACTAGTCAGGCAGTTTTAGAACACGTTAGAAGTTTGCTCAGACGGTGTAATTGTATACAATTATGACAAACAATTTATTCTTTATGAATATATGAAAATCATATAATTTATGAAATGCGTGAAATTTGTGATCCTCGCAGTGGGCGACTAAAGCAGTTGAAAATCAATCTGAAAAACAAATTCAGGCTTGAACGGGATTCAAACCCACGACCTTGCGATAACGATGCAATGCTCTACGATCTACCGAGCTATCAAGCCAGACGGAGAGATCGACGGGCAATTGTTATTTCATAATATACCTGATGATAGTGTATTCTTTGAACGACATTGAATTACCAAACATTACCTTCATTCCTCTGTACTTGAAATCGTCATCCTCTGTAAAGTTAACAAGACCTATAAATCGATCCGAGTCACTCAACTGACACACAAACCTTCCAGCTGGGTTCTCTGTGATTCCAAAGTTGTACGACCGACATCTCTCCTCTTCGACGCATTCAAGCCTACACACACCTTCTGAATCCACCTCTATTTCCTTTATCACGCTTCCATTCAACTTTCGTCCGTCTATCGACTTTGCAAAGTTGACAGCTTTTAAATTAGGCTCTGAAATACGGCCCATGCCGTGTACAGTTGTGGCAAAATAGAATACAAGCCATAAAGGCATATTGCAACTTCATGAAAGCTTTATACGGGTCACTTTACGGTGTAGCAGGTGTTTTCATAACTGTTTTATAAATTCCCGTCTAGCTAGTCTTCAGACTCAGTTCGAACCAGTTGGGGGTAATTGATACCCGAATGTCAACTGAGTACAAACAAACACCGTTTTTATTGATCGTCTTTTGCGAGCACAAACCTTGACATTCGGAGGTTTTTTTCTAAGGCGTCAAGTGTTTTTAAAATAGTGTTACGTGATCGTTCCCTTTAACGTCTCACGACAAACTAAAGTTGAGAAACTCGTGTTGACAAAATTAAGTTGGCTTGTGTGATGGACCAACATGTTGTCAAACTGTTTGGCGACAAATAGAACTTGTTTCTGTTCTTGACAACATTTTCATTATCGTTTTTGTGGTGGCAAACTCACATTTGATGTGCGAACATTTGCTCAGTGCAACTTCGGTTTGTCGTTTTCTAGGGTCTTCTTCCTTCCTCGCTCAAGAAGAGACTTCAATGACGACGACAAAGAAGTTACAACTTATGTTGAACTGCACTTGACCGTGCATCTCTTTTCTTTTTCGATCACACGCCATGACTAAATATAAAAACAATGCATTTTATGAACTCTCTCATTAATCTTATAGATTTTAAATATAACTTAAAACTATGGCGTTTTTTCAAGATTTAATAATATTTTAACTTAGATAGTATAGTCAGCTGTAATGTCTTTTAAATATTAAAATATTTCTACAGTTTTTATAGTTTTTTCAACTTCAATGTAACATATGATATGTATTTTTAATCATGTGATGTTTTATTATTATTATTATTATTAGGTATTATTATTATAATTATTATTGAATAACTTAATGGAAACATTTTTATTGGTCAGTTGCTCGAACAAAAGTTCAACATCTATGATTGTTGTGCGCTGTCAAGGTCGAAAAACGATAGCAAAACATCAAACAAAGTCATTTATTTCACACTTCTCAGGTTTCATGACCACAGATTGCGATTTATTAACTATGAATTGTGTGAAATTGATTCTTGTGAAAACACGAGATTGCCAACGTTTTAAAATTTGCCAACTTGGCTTGTCGTGTAGGGGCGTCTTTACCCGGGGGGGGGGGGGGGGGGGAGGGGTACTCCCATATATGAGCTATATAGGTATGTGCCGCTGTGAAGGGTATGGTTTTCAGGCAGTTTAGTCTGGGATAGGGTATAGTTATCAGAGATTTTTGGTCTAGAATAGGGTATCATTTTCCGTGAAACTGATCAGTTGCGTAAAGAAATTTAGTCTGGACAAGGTTTACTGGCAAATGGCATTTAAAATCGGTACGGCGGACAGTACGGCATTTTTACTGACCCCTGTTAACTAATAACTGTGATAGTGAACGAGTTTCTGGAAAATATCGAGTCTGGAATAGGTCTAGGATAGGGTAGGGTTTTTTGGTGTTTAGTCTAGAATAGTGTTGCAAAATGCAGCTAAAATGGTCTAGTATAGGCTAAGGGTCTTACAGTCCCAGGGGCACACCCCCACCCAAAAATTTGCAGAGTACCTCCCCCCCCGTGCGTCTTTAAATGTCAAACTAAATCGTGATCAGCGAAGCTAAGCAACGGTATATTACGGAAGCTGGTCCGAGAAAAGACCAAAGTTTAATTAATGAATTAGCCTGTGTACAGCCGTCCGCTTCCTTCAGGGAAACTGCATTTCATTAATTATGAATTGCTTCTTCAATTATATTGTTTTTATTTTATGCAGTCTTATTGGATAAAATCAGATTTCTCCGACCAATATTTGAATTTGTGGGCGGCACGGTGGTCTAGTGGTTAGCGCGTCGGACTTTCAACGTGAAGGTCGGTGGTTCGAAGCCTGATCTCTGCCGTCGCGTTGTTTTCTTATAGACAAGAAACTTTACTCCACACTGTCTCTCTCCACCCAGGTGTATAAATGGGTACCGGCGACAAAATGCTGGGGGTAACCCTGCGATGGACTAGCATCCCATCCAGGGGGGGAGTAGCAATATTCCTAGTTGCTTCATGCTACGGAAACCGGGTTAAGCTCCGGCCGTGTGGGCCATCGTGGCCCGTGTGCGACTTTACCTTACCATAACTGGTAATTAATTAATTAATTATAACACGCCGTTTTATGGTTGGTATCACACCACAGGCTGCCCAAAATGAAAATATGAGTCAACTAAATTAACTTGAAAACGCGGTTTCTGTATTATTTCTATGATCTATTTATAAATATGTGGGTGGCCTGTGGTTACAGGAGTAATTATTTAGCGCAACGGTTTGCTTCATAATAAACGTGGAGCATTTTGCTACGATATGACCCTAAATTTTGGTGGTGATTTTTTTGCAAAGAATAAAAAAGCACACACACCGGCCATAGATATGTGGTCGTATTAACGGAATTGAGTGAAATTAAAATATTTGTCCCTTTTATTTCAACTGGCCGCAAACACTGTAAATCTTATTGTTTTTAAAACGATATAATTTGCAATCAAGTGTTTAATATTTGATGCGCACTATAACCATTCTTTATATACCCAAAGCTCCACGATTTTTGTTAATTGCATCACGTGTAATTTCAACGTACCGCTGACCAAACGAAACGAAGAATGCACAATAACATTTTTGCATCGCTTAAAAGTTCTCAAAAGTTTTCAAACATTTTCTGGCCAAAAAATATATATCTGTTACGTGAAGCCGGAATGTTTATCAACAAAGATTCGGTTTTTCGTTGATTTTGAGTAGTGAAAAAAGTTGAGCTGCCAAAAACTAAACCGGCACTCAAAAGATTGACTGCCAAGCCACGTCTGATGGCTAGGCAGTGATACTGCTCGCACTAAAATGTCCGCGTCTCATTAAAAGCTGCGCGCGCGATTGCAGTCGTATAAATAACAAAATTCTCGATTGTGATTGATTATCCGCGCGCCTATTTCTTACGTAATAGGCGCGCGATTAAGTGGGGTCCAATTACAGCTGTCCAATTACAACTTTTTGTAATTGGATAGCTGTAATTGGACACCTACGTTGCGTGCTTCAATAAGTTGCACTTAAATGGATTCCTATTTTCGCTGTTTTCCTCCTCCTTTCATACTGACAAAATATTATTGACGTTTTGAGTGCAAAAAAACTCCACATAGACTTATTAATCTCGAATTTCGTTATTGATGCGATTAATTAGTAATTGAACTTCGTGTCGTACAATTCAGGGGTAATCGTGCTCGTAATTTCAAATCGTCCTCGCGCTGCGCGCTCGGCCGATTTGAAATTACTCGCCCGATTACTCCATGAATTGTACTCTACTCAGTCCAATTACTATTTCTATAATAATACCTAATAATAATAATTAAAATCAACAAATAATTTTATTAACAATTAGAATAACTATTTACAATACATTAAAATTCTAATACGATAAGATATGTACATTTAAAATAGTATATCTAGCGTTACATTTATAATATATATATTTTTACCACAATTGCCGCTAAACTCGCAATCTGATTGGTCGACGTGAGTGGTAAATGAGAGTCCAGACAACGATGCTGACGCTAACATCACGCGCGCTTGAAAAGAACCAATCAGATTGCGAGAAAGTTATAGACAACGCTTGCTCTTTCTTTGCTGTCACGTCTTGTAACAAGACTTCGATTTTTTCTTGTATTTTTTTCTAAATATTGTTGTAAAAAACAAATTTACACCGGTTTTCCGTGGTGTGGACTCTTATTTACCACGATTTACGTCATCACATGGTCAAAATTTGTTGCTGACTCACTCGGCTGCGCCTCATGAGTCCACAACATTTTGACCATGCGATGACGTAAATCGTGGTAAATAAGAGTCCACACCACGGAAAACCGGTGTAAATTTGTTAAATATATTATTTATAATATATATATATATATATATTATTTATAATAATAATAATAATAATACCTAATAATTTTTTAATAATAATAATAATAATAATAATAGAACACCTAATAATAATAATATAACATCACATGATTAAAAATACATATCATATGTTACATTGAAGTTGAAAAACCTATAAAAACTGTAGAAATATTTTAATATTTAAAAGACATTACAGCTGACTATACTATCTAAGCTAAAAGATTATTAAATCTTAAGAAAACCCCATATTTTTAAGTCATATTTAAAATCTATACGATTAATGAGAGAGTTCATGCATGGTTTTTATATTTAGTCATGGCGTGTGATCGAAAAAGAAAAGAGGTGCACGGTCAAGTGCAGTTCAACATATGTTCAACATATCGCCGTTATCGTCACATTCTGACAGTACTAACGTATTAATTTACCACTTGTTAAATATTTCTTGAATCCTCTACTGTTTTTGTTGTTCGTCGTTTAAGACACAGTACAGAAGATAGCCCGTCTTTTCACGAACTTCAATACAATTCACCAGAGGAACTAGTACGAATGTTTGCACAAGGTTGTCCTCAACCGACCATGCGTCTCTAGTATAAAAACGACCATTATCCCAATCCTAAATTAAGACTAGTCAGAAATCACCATCACAGTCGTAGACCGCGCAGTTGAACGTCATATAAGCCTTTACTTGACATTGGTCACTTAAAGGTCAAAATGACGGGACTTTTTTTAAGTTATTAAAATATTTAAACGTTTCCAGATAGAATAATAACCAAATTACTGGAATCCGAGTGTGGATTTCTGAAAAGTAATTCCTAAATGGGCGAAATTTTGATTTTCTCTTTAAAAAATGGCGTTTTCACAGCGATTTTAATGGTCAAATTGGGGGTCTGGGAACGAGTTAAAAAAATTAGAGGCAAATGTCACCCAATTTTTTGGCATGTGTTGCAAACAACGTTTTGAGCTACCCAGGGGCCGGATATATCAGGAGCCATAATCGGGGACGGAAGTGGGTTATGCATTTGCTTGGGCAGTTTTAATTGAAGACTGAACATGAGATCGATTTATGAAAAATTAAACAAGCTAAATGCAAGAAATACCTGTAATTGACGTCATTAAAAGACCAAAACGGAATTATGATCAAATTTCTTTGCCTGATTCGAAAGAGTGTACCGTACGTAAGTCGAACTGAAATGGCAACTACAGGCGGACGATAAAAAGCTTCTAGTTTTGGCACGCCATGCGAAAATTGTGCTACCAGTGATGTTGATTATGCAGATCATAAAAAATTCATGTCAGTAAGTTAATTATGATGAATTTAGCTGCAATGGCTAATGGATCTCAAATGGGAACCGCAATTTGGGCACCAACAACAGACCTTCAATTATAAAACCGCAGACTTTCCGAAGTGACCCCCCATGATAGTGCATCAAAAGCTAGCGAAAAAGCCAAATTGTATTTTTGTTTTTTAAAACAATTAAAATTATTTAATTATTTAAATAATTAAAATTATTTTAGTGTTCGAGAGAGAACGAATTTGTCCAGATAGAGGAAAGGGTACCGTTTTTTTCATATCGCCGTTATCGTCACATTCTGACAGTACTAACGTATTGATTTACCACTTGTTAAATATTTCCTGAATCCTCTACTGTTTTTGTTGTTCGTCGTTTAAGACACAGTACAGAAGATAGCCCGTCTTTTCACGAACTTCAATACAATTCACCAGAGGAACTAGTACGAATGTTTGCACAAGGTTGTCCTCCACCGACCATGCGTCTCTAGTATAAAAACGACCATTATCCCAATCCTAAATTAAAACTATTCAGATATCACCATCACAGTCGTAAACTTGTCCCAAAACCCGTTTTAAAGTAATTTTATTCGAGATAAATCTATTATTCAAGCTCATGCACTTTACTATTTTTCTCTTTTTATCGCCGTCCAGCCGTCCCACTTTCAAGAGAGATGCGGCGATGAGAAACCTAACATTTTAAACCGTATAGTATCAGCTGGTGTATATAGAATGTTTTTGTAAACACAAAGTATTAATGGCAGTTCTTTTGTCGGCGATAATGTTTTCAAGTTTTGGGACAAGGTGTCTGAGTCAATTGCGTCTGTAGGGAGGGTAATTATGGTTTTAAATGAGCCGGCTAATGGAAAATACAGAATTTGGACCAACGCTGTTAGGCCAATTATAAAATTACCGCAATTTTAATTTACCAATTTTAATTCTAGTATTTTCGTTGGCTGAAATGACTTCAGAAATAACTAACAATTATATAATTCTTCCTGACTCTAATTTCAAATTTTGATGTTATTCTTTTTATGGCATGGTTAACACAACAGGATTATCCTTCCACTCTTTTAATACTGAATAAAACTTAAAAAATGTCTTTACAGAAACTGAGAATCTAGACTAGAATGTAATAGTCGAAAGAAAAATAGTTCTCGGAGCCATGCGAGGGACCGTATTTACGCGAGTCACGCGGAACTTTTCTACCGAACGTTGAGAGTAGATTGACAGTTAGATTATTACATTTCCAGATATACGGCAACGTTTTGTGGGAATCGCGTGTGCGTTTGGCCACTGGGGAGCAGTCGTTGACACCATGCGCCGTATAAATTTTAGCGATATCGGCTTCCAAACCTTCACGATATAACGTTTTTCTAAGTGACACCCCTGCTAAAATTTTGCCTTTTGAATTTATTCATGGACAGGTATCCCCCGCGACCTTAAGATATCCCAAAGGCACGACTGGGAGACTCCCTCTCTGTCCAATCATTTTCTTTTGAAGTGATATAATAATAATAATAATAATAATAATAATAATAATAATAATAATAATAATAATAATAATAATAATAATAATAATAAATGCTTTATTTATCCTGAAAAACCGATCAGCGAATTTAAAGTAAAAACGCTGGTATAAACCGGTGATCAGTGTATATACAAGTCGAAAATAAAAATGGAATAAAAAAACTAACAAAAATATTTACAGTGATAAAAAACCTATAATCTACATAAAAATCGATGTAAGTAGGTATAAAAATAAAAATATAAAAAATAAAAAATAAAAATATATTCCCCCGTGGCGTACCCGAGACAACCGGTGGCGTGGCGTACGCCCTCGGGTACGCCACGAGGGGAATATATCACATATCCCCTCGCTCCAATTCATTAACTCTTACAAACAATTTTGAAAACACCTGCTATAGCTACGCAGTAAACGTGACCCTTGAAAAGCTTTCATGAAGTTGCAATATGCTTTTATGGCTCGTATTCTTTTTTGCCACAACTGTATACGGCATGGGCCGTATTTCAGAGCCTAATTTGAAAGCTGTCAACTTTGCAAAGTCGATAGAAGGACGAAAGTTGAATGGAAGCTTGATAAAAGAAATAGAGGTGGATTCAGAAGGTGTGTGTAGGCTTGAATGCGTCGAAGAGGAAAGGTGTCGGTCGTACAACTTTGGAATCACAGAGAACCCAGCTGGAAGGTTTGTGTGTCAGTTGAGTGACTCGGATCGATTTGAAGGTCTTGTTAACTTTACAGTGGATGACGATTTCAAGTACAGAGGAATGAAGGTATGTTTGGTAATTCAATGCCGTCCAACGAATACACTATCATCGCGTATATTACCAACTCACAATTGCACATCTATCCATCTGGCTTGATAGCTCAGTGGATAGAGCATTGCACCGGTATCGCAAGGTCATGGATTCGAATCCCGTTCAAACCTGAATGTTTGTCAGGTTGCTTTTTCAACTGCTTATGTTGATGGCACACTGCAAGGATCACAAATTTCACTCATGTTTATCCGCAGTCCAGATATATGATTTTCATATATTCATATTCATATAGAATAAATTGTTTGCCATAATTGTATATAATCAGTACATCGTCTTAGCGAAGTTCTAACGTGTTCTAAAACTGCCTGGCTAGTTCGGTTAACTTGTCAAGAAGGAAAAACTCAGGTAATGCGAAAACTTGCCGGTAGCTTTGGTTGACAAGGAAAACCTGTTAAAGGGGCAGTATCGCGAGGTCGAAACTTAAAAACGACGGCCCACGTTTTCAAGTTTTGATTCCACAAATTCAGAAAGGCCGTCGAGAAGTGGAGGTTTTTAAAATCCGTTTTGATAGCCGGAAGAAAGAAAAAATCACTTTTAACAGTGATATGTCCAAACTCCGGTGCAAGGATAGTGAACAGTGCCGCGCGTGGAACCTCGTGATACTGCCCCTTTAAGTGATATATCAAACACGAGGAAGAGTGTTTCGTTAGGATATCCAAACACCGACATGTGGGTTGAAAAACAAGGGGGGAGGGGAGGGGAGTAATATATTAAACACGAGGAAGAGTGTTTCATCAGGATATCCAAACACAGAGAAGAGGGAGAGAACAGAGAACAGAGCTGCCAGGGCCAGAGCTGCCAGGGGTGATAACCTCCTCTAACTACGATAAACGATCAGTTGAGATACTGGATGAACTTGGGTGGGATAATCTTGAAACACGAAGGACAAGACAACTAGCCATAATAATGTATAAATTGAAAAATCGAAATGTACCTGATCATTTGGCTCAAATTTTTAATAGTACAAACTCTATGTATTCTTACAATCTAAGAAACTCAACATATAATTTATTTGTACCAAGACCGTATACTGAGGCTGGAAAAAATAGCTTCCACTATAGAGGGGCAGTTCTCTGGAATAGTCTATCAAATACTACTAAAGGGCAGACAAGCCTGAAATCGTTTTTATCATATTTGTAATTTAGTATAGTTTTAATGACCATTTTTATTTTTTATTGCATGATTATATTATTGCACGGCTCTCTGGAAGAGCATTCTTATGATGAGATTCCGTGAATAAATAAAGATGACTGAGGGTTGAAAAACGAGGGAGGAGGTGGGGGGGGGGGGGGGGGTGGGGGGGGGGGGGTGGGGTTGGTGGGAGAGTAATATATCAAACACGAGGAAGAGTGTTTCATCAGATATCCAAACACAGAGAAGTGGGTTGAAAAACAAGGGGGGGAGGGGGGGGGGGGGGGGAGGGGAGTAATATATCAAACACAAGGAAGAGAGTTTCTTCAGGATATCCAAACACCGAGAAGAGGGTTGAAAAACAAGGGGGGAGGGGAGGGAGTAATATATCAAACACGAGGAAGAGTGTTTCATCAGGATATCCAAACACCGAGAAGTGGGTTGAAAAACAAGGGGGAGGGGAGGGGAGTAATATATCAAACACGAGGAAGAGTGTTTCATCAGGATATCCAAACACAGAGAAGTGGGTTGAAAAACAAGGGGGGAGGAGTAATATATCAAACACGAGGAAGAGTGTTTCATCAGGATATCCAAACACCGAGAAGTGAGTTGAAAAACAAGGGGGAGGGGAGGGGAGTAATATATCAAACACGAGGAAGAGTGTTTCATCAGGATATCCAAACACAGAGAAGTGGGTTGAAAAACAAGGGGGGAGGAGTAATATATCAAACACGAGGAAGAGTGTTTCATCAGGATATCCAAACACAGAGAAGTGGTTAAAAAGTGAAAAAACGTTTTCTGGTTAAAAATTTTAAAAACTACAAGCTTTCGACAACCGTCCTGTTGTCTTCAACGGATAGAAAAAGTGAATAATGCGAATGTGCATACATAATTAAAAAAGTTAAAAAATGACAAAAGCGAAAGAATAAAAACTAAAAAAAAAACATTTTTTAAACGTGTGAAAGGCAATGTTTATTTAAAAGAATGCGATATTGAATGGAAAGCGGGCATGAGTTATTGTCAGCGTCAACAGAGTTATGGTCATACGACATACACACGATATTAAAAAAATCTGCAAGCAAAAATGGTACCAGTTTATAGCAACAGTCATCTATTTTTACCGCTCACAAATGGTTCACAAAGTCAGCAACAAAGGATCTGTGCCCGGGCCTTTTGAAATATTTTATTAATTTTGAAAATAAACGACATTTTGTACTAATGCCCAGCTCCCGCATACAACACCACTTTTATTTTGATTATATTAAAAAGCCCGGGCACAGAAATGATGTACCTAATAGGTAAAACATAATAATTCTAAAGGCAGGTTCCGGAGAATAAGAAAAACTGGTGCCATGTTGCTTAATAGAATTTTGAACTAAAAATAACCCTGACAGGTCACATGACTTAATTTGCATTCGTTATGGGTGTTTAATATGACTACATTGTCAAACATATTAATCTGTCAAAGTTTTACGTTTGTATAGCTTAAGGTTACAGTGTACCTTCGGGAGTGTCTCCAGTATAACAGCTCTAGCGTCTCAAGATTACACTTAATATACCTAAACCCAGATATCAAATTAAAGCTTATAGAGCTGGCTATCTAAATATGGAAACCATTTGGTAATAAAATGAATTGTCGAATTTTTTACGACGTCTAAATTCAAACGTCCGAATCAGCTTTAAAACGCTATAACTCAAAGCGATTATTGTATTTTGCTAATTTGATTTGTTCTCGAGTTTCCGGACACGAAGCACAAAGTGCCCGCGCTAACTTTCAACATTCATAACTTCTTTAATATGTATTAAAACGCCATCAAACTTTGTGACTTTACCTAAAATTTATCTGGCAACAATTTCATATGACAATTTTTGGATCACGTGACTTGATGTTTCCATGGCAACAAGATTTTGACAGCCATGTTTTTGAAATTTGCATATTTATACCTTTGAATGAAGAAAAACAATGTTTGTTGCTATAACTTTTATATTTTTACGTCATTTAGCGTTTATTTATTGGTTTTGATTAATTTTGAGTGAATTTGGACGGTTTTTAAGAAGTTTTAAAAAAATTCAGCAATCCAAGATGGCGGATCCAAGATGGCGGCCGTATAACTAATTATTTAATAATTACGTCACATGACGTCATCGTTCCATTGTGCGGACCGCAAAGGAGACAGTTTTGGACGTACTATATACCCTCTAGGTTTCATTGTCATAGCCTTAATGTTCTTCAAGTTACGAGGGGGGGGGGGGGGAGGCACCCAGGCTCAGAAACTCAAATGTTTATTTATTACTAAATGTTTATTTAGTAACATTATGTACCTGAAGAAGACTGATCTGGCCAGCTGAAATATTGTACTCAACAAAATATACGTTGTTTTCAGCAAAAATGGTACCAGTTCTTTAAGCAAAACATGTTGTACCTGAAGAAGGCTGGTCTGGCCAGCTGAAATATTGTACTCAACAAAATATACGCTGTTTTCAGCAGTTTTATATTCAATTATTCAATTATTTTTATTATTAAAAAAATCTATGCTAATTATGATCTTCTTTGTTCAAATTTGATGTATTATTGAGTTTCAGAACGCTTGATGATCAAATACTGAGACTGTTCTAACGGACCACAGGCTTACCTATTGTATATGCGCATTGCGCATTGCGCACCTGTACTTGTATTGCGCATGAACAAAGAGCATGTGCTCGACGCCATCATGGAAGTAAACGTGCCTGTTGTGTTCCAGGAAACACTTCATGACTTGTTGCATGAAATTACAATATTACCATCCTCTGTTTGTGTTGTGTCCTGTGCATCTGTAATGGCCATATATCTGTTTATAATACTAGCCTCGCTAAAGACGAAATTTAGGGCTCTTAGAACTGATGAAAATAAAATAAAAACTGCACAGGCTTGTCATCCTCTGTTTGTGTGGTGTCCTGTGCATCTGTAATGGCCGTATATCTGTTTATAATACTAGCCTCACTAAAGGCGAAATTTAGAGCTCTTAGAACTGATGAAAATGAAATATAAACTGCACAGGCTTACCATCCTCTCTTTGTGTGGTGTCCTGTGCATCTGTAATGGCCATATATCTGTTTGTAATACTGGTCTCACTAAAGGGGAAATTTAGAGCTCTTAGAACTGATGAAAATGAAATAAAAACTGCACAGGCTCACCATCCTCTGTTTGTGTGGTATCCTGTGTATCTGTAATGGCCATATATCTGTTTATAATACTAGCCTCACTAAAGGCGAAATTTAGAGCTCTCAGAACTGATGAAAATGAAATGAAAACTGCACAGGCTTAGCATCCTTTGCCGTATCATGATCGGTTTATAAAACTAGCCTCACTAAAGGCGAAATTTAGACGGCAAACAAACAAAGAAGCAAGGCTGATACTACGTATAAAAACTTTACAAGACATCAACATGACACGAGATAGAACCCAAAACAGTAGGATCGTAGCCGTAGACAACTGTTTCGTTCTTATTAGAATTCATCCGTTTGGCATAACGATGGATAAAAAATGACCGTACACTCTGTTGAGCCCTAAATATGGACGCACGCTACTCGAATCACGCCACATCACGTGCTCCGGAAAGGACATGAGTCCAAAGTGTCATGTTGATGTAGTGAAGAAGCGGTGTGGTAAGTAGACAAAAATGTTCTGAGACTGCAGTAGGTTTTGAAATGTTAGTTTGTTTGTCAACTGTTCTAGTGCCAGTCCCCAACCACGCGTAAGAATGACAAAGCGCAAAAATTCAAAGGAAAAGAGATAAAAATCTGATTTTTTTGGCAAATCATATGCAATTCTACTTTTTTTAAAATCTGTAGTATGGAATAACGTGAATTTTAAAAAATTCATGCTACTGATTTTTTATTACGATGTTCTTAAGCCGTTGACATTGGTTTTATTGGGAAAAAATGTAAGATGTTTGAGTTTTAAGGGTTTTTATGTTCTGGTCACGTGACTTACCAAATATGGTTGTGACTCATAAAATTTGATGGCACCATTAACAGAATGAACGTGACCAAACATCATAACCGAGGAAGTTAAGAAACCCATTAATTGTATGACGTTTGATACTCTTCCATAGCAACCACCTTGTAGTTAAGTTTCTCCCCCCTTAAGAGTCCTAATATTCACCTTTGGTGAGGCTAGTTTTATAAACCGATACGGTCATTACAAATGCACAGGATACCACACAAACAGAGGATGGTAAGCCTGTAAACGGATCTTGGGACTTTTTTTCCTGTACACAGACTATCTGTGAGACCGGCAGCTCGGATCCTTGCGGTGACAGAGGAATCTGCATCCCTAACTACTCTGGAGGCAGCTTTAACTGTAAATGTGACATCGGTTATACAGGAATACCCTGTGGTAAGCTACGAACATGAGCTTGAGGTGGCTCAGGTGCTAGTACTTACACTTTGATGGATCAATACTATGCTCTTTATCAGTTTATGCTACAATAATGGTATCAAACAAATGCCCAGTCATTGTTGAACTAGTTGTGATCTCTTTCATGGTGTAATCTATGATCTCTTTCAGGCGTTCAGATAGTGGGGGAAGGCGCTAAGAAGAGCGAGCAAAAAAAAAAAAAAAAAATGCGTGGAGGCGAGGGAACGCCTGTAAACAAACTCAACAAAAGGTCCTTCCGCCCACTTTTAGACCGCCAACTCAGTTCTCAATCATATGTCAATTACAACCGGATTAGATTTCCCGGGAAATATGACATTCAGTTAGATATTCTGGAGCGGAGAGTTTGGTGTTAGCCGACATTGCTCGCTCGTTATAATAAAGCAGGCTGCTGAATTCAAATATTATTTTGTGGTGTTTATAATACAATTCGTAGACGCACTCCGCGCTGCAATTAGGATAAATACATGTAAATCGCCAAGCCTTCCGGAAGCAGAAAATCACTGAATTTCGATAAGTGTTTAACTCTTTTATTCAAGGGAAAGACATTTTCATTCAAGGAAATATGAGTTTCATTAAAAAGTTTTGACCTTTAGAAAAAAATATTTTTGATTCATGATCATGACAAAACAGCGGGCGATCGAATTACATTTCAAAATGTGCATCAAACAAAATTGTGTATTTGCAACAACAGTTTGAAGAAACTGTATAGCCTGGAAAAAACTAATACATGGCAAAATCAAAGCAGTTATTTAAGGAACTAGCTTTATGGAAAAAATTCATTTCGATTTGGTCTTGAAATCACGGAGGGGGTTTTTTATGATGCGTTACACAATATTTTTTTAAAATGTTTCACCAATTTATAGCGCTTATCACCACAGTTTTGAAAATTAAAAGCAGAATCTCCAGAATGCGATTACCTGTGTTTTTTTTTCGTTAACAATAAATTTAGGGCTTCCAAAACTTTATTGGTAAACCGGACAGGAGGAGGGGTCTCTGGGCTTGCAAATCCAGGTGGGAGGGGGGTCTAGCGGGCAAGAAAATCCGGGGGGAAGGGGAGGAGTAAAAAAATCTTGCCATCCATCAAGGGGGATAAACCAATATAATCACGGTTTAGGAAGTATTAGACTAGTGTAAGTTTGATTGGGAATCAATAAATTAAATATTCAAAGCGAGTATAGATAATTGGTAGCTTCAATCAATGCGTCTTAGAGTCTCATGCGCATGAGCATAGGCTACGTGAAGCCTCTTATTTTAGCTTTAAGTGCTTAAAACTAAAAAAGAATAGTGTTCAGCCAACAAATCAGTCATCTCGACTCGCAGAATTTGTACCTACGAAATACAATAATGGGCCATTACGCTAGATGTTAATATAGGAATTAACCTCCCTTTCCCAGAGCCAATGTTGAGCAGCTGCTCTAAACTTCTTCAGCATGGCTTCATATCTACTGGCGTGTACAACATTATTCCAGACGGTGGCAAGCCAATGCAAGTGCTATGTGACATGACCACAGACGGTGGAGGTTGGACAGTCTTTCAGAGACGTTTAGACGGCTCGGTGGATTTCTATCTTGGTTGGGAGTCCTACAAAAATGGATTTGGAAACCTGAATGGCGAGTTTTGGCTTGGAAATGACAATCTTCACCGTTTGACGGCAGCTGATGACGTGAAGCTGAGAGTTGACTTGGAAGACTTTGATGGGAACATCAAATACGCCGAGTACAAGACTTTTAAGGTGGCTGACGAGGAAGATAAGTTCCGGCTTTTGATTGAAGGTTACAGTGGCACGGCTGGCGACTCGATGACAGCTAAAAATTCCAGAAAGTAAGTAAATGCAGTGGAATCTTGCCATACGACCACCCAATTAAAGGGGCTGTGTCAGCATTTTTGGTGCTACATTAAAGGAGCCATGGTATGGGGATTTTGATGGCCTTGGATCAAAACCGCCACTAAATTAAAACCAAGTACCTTTGTTAAACACAAACTGCTTATAGAACACTGAAGGGATATATCAAGTGAATTTTCAAAGAGAAAATAAACCATAATCATAGGTTTCCAAGACATCAAAGGTAGTAACAACGTGGTTGCAGGAACGATGACTGAATGAAAGGAGTAACTCTTCTCCATGTCTCCAATTTATGATATACTATAAAACTTTCTTACGCATGCGCATGAGTATAGGTTACTTGGAGCCTCCTGTATAAAATAAAACTTGACAATTATGTTTGGGCTTTCACTGGCACAAATGTATTTTTTGGCTGCTGGACAAAAAGTCGGGCTTTGATCTCCATCAAAGGTGTAACAAAGTTGCGCGACACATGCAGGCATCAAATGTGATCAAAGGTTTGCAAGTCACAGGCGAATCAAAGGCATCTTTGTACAAGTCAAAGGAATATTTCACAGCACCTTTGACAAGCCTCAAAAGTGTCACTATTGAATGTTTTATAAACAAGAACTTTACGAGTAGTAAAACCGGGCTTGAAGGGTCGTATTTTTAGAGCAGTTTTCAATGAGTGTCGTAAAACCAAAACCAAAGTAATTACTCTGACCAATCACAGCAGTCGTAAACAATCCAATGAACCAATCAGAGCTCGAAGCAAATACATGTCGGCGGCGCCAAGCGCGGGAAAACGCGTGCGAGCAAGTCACGATTGGTTTTGGTTTTACTTTTGATTGGTCGAGAAAGTGGCCCGAGATTTTTTAGCCAATCACAAAGCGTAGCAATGCAAAACCAAAGCAATTGTGTAATTACTTTCGACACTCAATTGAAAACTGCTCTATCTGGTGTGTTACTGTTAGTTATCAAAAATTGAAGTTTTCCATCTTGCGACGCTTAAAACTGATTATATGGTCGAACTTCTCTTCGAAAAGGCACTTGAATTGATCGCGGGGGGGGGGGGGGGGGGGTACTCAACAAAGTTTGTACGGGGATGCTCCGCCCCGGGGTCCAAACCCTTACCCTTTCATATGCCGATTTTGACAGAAAAGGTACCCTTTTCATATACCTTTCATTGAAAATGGTACTCCTTTCATATACCTTTCAATGAAAATGGTACCCCTTTCAGAGCTTTTACGTGCGTCTGTTTGATATATTTAGAAACGCCATTTTTATAATACTTAAATGGAAGTTTTCCTTACCTTTTTTATGCTTCAACGGCGTGGCTTCGCTTCCCTTTACTATTCTTCGTAAAATCCCTACCCTTTCATTTTCTTAAACTCAGTCGTGAAATCCCATCCCTTTCATATACCTCCAGCCTCAAAAAGGTACCCCTTTCGGGTGGAGCATCCCCGTATAGCCCATTATAGGGAGTACCCCCCCCCCCGGGGAATTGATATCTTCCTCTTGGTGTTCTATAATCTGTATAATCATTTCGTGTTTTGAGCCAGAAACATTACAATCCCCAATGACATAGCTTTAATAGCTCCTTTAACAACCGGTCTTCAAAACTGACCTCTATTTCATGCATGATTGAACGAAAGGAGAACTTCTCAATTCAAATTAAAACTTCAAACTTTCGGTCAAATGGTTCCTTACCCACGGCATAGTTTCTTATATCCTAAAAGTTGTACTCCTTCTTTTGGGCCAGCCTTCCTCGGCGATAAATATAGAAAATTTTATTCGTTTCTCAAACAATGCGTGACATAAATATGACTTCAGTTTAACTTTTAAGACATTTTGCTTTAATTTCCCAGCAGTAAAATGCAGTTTTCAACTAAAGACGCTGACAATGATCGGGGCAGTCAACACTGCGCAGTGAAGCACAAGGGAGCTTGGTGGTATAACGAGTGTAGTTGGGCAAATCTCAATGCATTTTATTATGGCGGACCTTATAGCGGCTCATATGGCGATGGGGTGAAATGGGTCTCGTTTAGAGGGCAATTCTATTCACTAAAGCGCACTGAGTTGAAATTAATACCCAAACCGTAATACCTTTGCTTAATTTGACGCTGAAAAAATTCATATTTCGGAAAGTTCTCTCGTCGAAACGATAAAAGAGTTAGAAAGATTTCTGTAGTTTTTGGACATACCCCGTCCTGTACTCTTCTAACGCACAATGTTAAAAAATATATCTGTTCGTAAAAATATACGTATGTGTTCGTAAAAAAACGCAATTAATTTCGCTGATAAAACTCAGCCTCATCAGGCAGTATCCGCCATCTTGGATTCAAAATATATCTTGAATCCAAGATGGCGGACAATGCCTGATGAGGCTGAGTTTTATCAGCGAAATTAATTGCGGTTTTTTCGAACACATACGTATATTTTTACGAACAGATATATTTTTTAACATTGTGCGTTAGAAGAGTACAGGACGGAGTATGTCCAAAAACTACAGAAAAAAAAAAAGAAAAAATTCATAAGATCCAAGATAGCGGATTTTTGGAACTGATGTTGTGGGAGCTCAAGCACCGATGTAGTTAGACATTGCACGTTCAGGGGGCATTATTATTCACTGCGGTGCACTGAAAAGAAATTAAACCCAAACTGTAACTTCTCGGGTATAAATTTTCACGTTATAGAAAATTCATAACCGTGGATCCAAGATGGCGGATTTTTACAACCGATCTCGTGGCAACGAAAGTGCTGTTGGGGTTAAATGGTACACTCGTTTTAGTAAATGCACCCAAACCGTAAAATCAAAGATTTAAATTTTGACGTCGTGGATGAGATGATATACGAGATCTAAGATGGCGGATTTTGTAATCCATGACGTAATATTAGGCCTTTACCAAACTCTAAAATGCGAGGCCTGGCGCACAGTCGTAACCTTATTTGCACATGAATAGTTTTACTCCAGGCCTTGTTTTGAAAAATAGGGTAAAAACAAGTCCGAAATGACATATTCCCACTTTGTGTTACAACAAACATTTTTGGACGAGGAAGAAAATTAGATCACCAGCTTTATGCATGGAAAAACTTAACCCTATTCGGCCTGGGGGGGGGGGGGGGGGCACAAAATGCCCGCGCTAACTTTGAACGTTCATAACTTCTTTAATATGTATTCAAACGCCATCAAACTTTGTGACTTTTCCTAAAATTTATCTGCCAACAATTTTATGTAATAATTTTTTGATCACGTGACTTGATGTTTCCATGGCAACAAGATTTTGACAGCCATGTTTTTTGAAATTTGCATATTTGTACCTTTGAATGAAGAAAAACAATGTTTATTGGTATAACTTTTATATTTTTACGTCATTTAGCGTTTATTTATTGGTTTTGATTAATTTTGAGTCAATTTGGATGGTTTTTAAGAGGTTTTAAAAAAATTCAGAAATCCAAGATGGCGGATCCAAGATGGCGGCCGTATAACTAATTACCTAATAACTACGTCATATGACGTCATTGTTCCATTGTGCGGACCGCAAAGGAGACAGTTTCGGACGTGCTATATACCCTCTAGGTTTCATTGTCGTAGCCTTAATGTTCTTGAAGTTACGAAGGGGGGGGGGGGGGCACAATGTGCCCCCCCCAGGCTCAGGAACTCAAAAAAAGCCCAGGCCGAATAGGGTTAATGAATGGTGCAATAGCATTTCAGCTTCATTATAATCCCAGTTTATTAATAGTGTTGTATAGGAATACATCACAGAACGCTTTAGATAGAGTAAAAATTTCCTAAATGAGGAACAGTTGTGAATGTATGAATGGGTTAAACCACAGTAAATGAATGGAATCTAGTCATGATGGATAAAACGAAATTAGGATACTTCCTAAACTATGGATATTGTAAAACGGTTGAGTGCAAAATGGAACTATGAGCATTGTTGGACTATTTTTCAAATTCCACATTTTGGCACAAAAATCCAATGATGCTCTGTCCCTCCTCAGCATTTAGAGTGACAGAAATGCTGAACTTATACGTTAGCAATGAGATTAAATTACTTAACAGCCTAATGTCCATTGTTTTGTCTTCATTTGAGTTTCCAATAACAAGAAAACTTGATGCATGCAAAACCATAGAAGATGGAATGTTGTTAATTCAAGGTAACTGTAACACAAAATTTAAGCATTGTTATCTTCCCAAACGCCAAAAAAAAAAAAAAAAACAGATTCACGTTGACGGAATCAAAATTAGCCTAAAACGTGTCTTTTTTGCTGTTTTTGCTCTCAGCCGTTTTACATGTGTAATTATAAGCATGAAATCAGTTAAATAAGCTCACCTAGCTTTAATGGAGTTAATAGAGTTTTTATGGACTGTCTAATAACAAAGTAATGTTCCAATACATGTATTTTACATGAATAAAAATGTAATGTAAGTAATGTTCCAATACATGTATTTTACATGAATAAAAATATGCTTTATTTTCCCATTGCTTTGGGCACTCTGACCTAACACCAAGAAAAGAACGATACAGTTAAGTTATTTACTACCAAGTTGAAGGATATTTATCTTAGATACCAGTAGACATTAATCTAAACGCCGATCTCCATTGTGAGAATATATTCTCGAAATATCACTACACCATAATAAACTTATTTAGAACTCTTTGCCCTGTCACTAATGAAGACACTTGTATACACCTAACTGATAAAAACCATGTAAATTAAGAAGTATAAAATATAATAAAAACCAGACAACGAAACTGCCTGGGAAGACTAAAGTAGCAAGCTTGTTAATGAAGAAAATGTGTGAACAGTACTCGTAGTCTCGCCATGGCCCAACTGCCTGCCTTCACCTTTCGAAAATCAATGGAGTGGATGTCGGTGTGTTTTCCAAGGGAAACCGATGGAAAAATATTTAGGTTCAAGCGTAATACGAGACGTCATACATTATTGAAGAGCCGAAACCTAGGGGTGCGTTCCTTTGGGATGATCCGGATCCGGATCACTGATCCAAGATCACACGGATCATGCTGCATCAAAGGAACCGATGAATCCTTGTCCAGAGCGGATTCGTCGGTTCCTTTGATGCCTCATGATCCGAGTGATCTTGGATCAGTGATCCGGATCCGGATCATCCCAAAGGGACGCACCCCTAAATCGAGGTACGATTCCATCGAATAATGTTATCAAAATTTCGCTTTCTTTTTGGTCGGGACTCGGCAAGTTAATTATGTGGGAATAAGATTGCCGAAGTCGTCTTTTTTCTTCGTTTGAGTTATTTTATTTTTAGTGGACTATGGCGAGGGGGATTATGGCGAGGGGATTATGATGAGGGGAATATTAATATGACGGGGCAAATATGGCGAGGGGAATATAATCCTTTGTTTTGTTATCAGCTATTGTTTTCAACCCTGCCTCTCTCCTGTTACAATAAAAGCTGCACCCAGCTTTTCAGACACTGTAATGAACGGGGTTATGTGATATATTCCCCTGAAAAGAGAAAAGAAAACCAAGCTAGGTGAAAAATAAGATAAATTTCCGTCTAGTATGACTTACGCACTCAGTTCAAACCATTTGGGAGTAACTGCCAACTGCCATTCACACAAACACCGTTGCATTTTAATTAATTTTTATTGATCGTCTTATTGCTAAAGCCTGGTTTTCATATGTCGGGAAAATCCCAGACGATCGGGGATTTTGCTGTTCCCGACCGTCCCAAATTTTGCCGATATGTCGGGAAAATCGCCGACCATCGCAGAAATCTGGGACGCGTCGGGAAAATAGAAACGCTCCCGATTTTCCCGATTTGTCCCGACCATTCCAGATGATCGGGACGTCTACGATTTCATGTTTCCATAAGTTGGCAAAATCTGGGACGGTTGGGAAGCAGCGAAATCCCCGATCATCTGGGATTTTCCCGACATATGAAAACCAGGCTTAAGCACATCTTTTAAAAGGCGCCTTCATATTTGGAGGTTTTTTTCCAAAGGCGTCAAGCGTTTTAAAAGTAGTGTTACATGAACGTTACCTTTACAGCCGATTTCACTGCTGTGTGTAGACCCGGGTTTTTCGAACATGATTCGCCCGAGAGGTTACCAAGCACGATAGCTCGTTGAGATAGGCCATGAAAGCTTACCACTAAGATCTGAGGTGGCGTATAATCTACCACCAACACATTAACGGAAGCTTTTTTCTTCAAAGAAAAAAAAAACATCGAGATGCCTTTTTACGAGTACTAGATTTGTATCGAATATTCGAAAATTGTACAAACAGCGGGGAGACGTGAGCCGAAAGCGACGACGAGGACGGCAAAGAATCCTGTCACGTAAGCTTGTATGAAAATAATTTGTAGTGACGTGTAAAGCTGTGGACACTCACGGATATTATAAACAATGCTATTGAAACATAAAACATTTCCCCAGAAAATATTTACAGACATACCTTTTTATAAGTAAATCCAAGGCGAAGTAAAGATCTACAAATGGTTGAGATTGATAGCTTTGTTCCAGCAAGTGTATAGAACCAGTCTGGATATTCATCGCTGTATCAATAGCATTGATACAGAAAATTATTAAAATTATTACAAATTATTAAAATGAGGCTACCGTTGGAAGACTTGGAAGATTTCAATAATCAATTTAAAACCTGAATTTTGATTTAAATAATGCCATCCGTTCCCGATTAATGAAAGTCATTCCCAAATAATAAGCGGAACGCGCTGAGTATTTTGACTGTAATCGTATAGATTTTAAATGCTAGTAGTAATCAGGGATTATAAGTGCGTTCGAAGGGAAGTCTTTTTTGTTAGAGGAGTAAGTTGGGTGCTACACAGAAACTATCCCCCCTTCCCCCTTATCAAGTGAGTGGTTGTACACTTTAATCGTATAGATTTTAAATATAACTTAAAACTATGGCATTTTTTTATATTTAATAATCTTTTAGCTTAGATAGTATAGTCAGCTGTAATGTCTTTTTAATATTAAAATATTCCTACAGTTTTTATAGGTCTTTCAACCTCAATGTAACATATGATATGTATTTTTAATCATGTGATGTTTTATTATTGTTATTAGGTATTATTATTATTATTATTATTATTATTGAATAACTTAATGGCAACATTTTTATTGGTCAGTTGCTCGATCAAAAGTTCAACATCTATGATTGTTGTGCACGGTCAAGGCCGAAAAACGATAACAAAACATCAAACAAGGTCATTTATTCCTCAGGTTTCATGATCACAGATTGCGATTTGTTAACTATGAGTTATGTGAAAGTGTTTCTTGTGAAAACACGAGATTGCCAACTTATTTTGTCGTGTGGGGGCGTCTTTAAATGCAAAACTAAATCATGATCGGTTAAGCTAAGCAACGGTATATTACGGAAGCTGGTCCGAGAAAAGACCAAAGTTTAATTAATGAATTAGTCTGTGTACAGCCGTCCGCTTCCTTCAGGGAAACTGCATTTCATTAATTATGAATTGCTTTTTCAATTATATTGTTTTTATTTTAATGCAGTCTTATTGGATAAAATCAGATTTCTCCGAGCAACATATGCCTATCAGCGTCATTTTTACAAAGTAAGGGCAGGACTTCACAGTGCTGACCAATAACGGAAGAACATAACTGAATTTAATTAATTATAACACGCCGTTTTATGGATGTTTCTTGGTGTTGCGGAAGCCATTGTTGGTTAGCTTTTGTGTTGTGGTGTGGGTATTGTTCAGTGTCTTTTGAATCTTTTGTTTTACGTCATTTGGTGATCACACCATCCGCAACACCAAGAAACTACCCGTTTTATGGTTGATATCACACCACAGGCTGCCCAAACTAAAAATATGAGTCAACTAAATTAACTTGAAAACGTGGTTTCTGTATTATTTCTATGATCTATTTATAAATATGTAGGGGGCCTGTGGTTACAGGAGTAATTTTTTAGCGCAACGGTCCCCTCAGATAAACGTGGAGTATTCTGCTATGATATGACCCGAAATGTTTGTGTGGTGATTTTTTTTTTGCAAAGTATAAAAAAGCACACACACGGGCCATAGATATGCGGTCGTATTAACGAAGTTGAGAGAAATTAAAATATTTGCCCTTTTTACTTCAACTAGCTACAAACACTGTAAATCTAATTGTTTAATATTTGATGCGCACAATAGCCATTCTCATGCCCAGAGCTCCACGGTTTTTATGAATTGTATCACGTGAAATATCACGTGTAGTTTCAACGTACCGCTGAGGAAATGAAACGAAACCAACAAAGATTCGGGTTTTCGTTGATTTTGAGTACAATACAAATTCAAACGAAAGTTCATTTACACGGTTTGAGTAGTGAAACAAGTTGGGCTGCCAAAAACTATCTGGCATTCAAAAAAAGTGACTGTCAAGCCACGTCTGATGGCTAGGCAGTGATACCGCTCGCACTAAAATGTCCGCGTCTCATTAAAAGCTGCGCGCGCGATTGCAGTTTTTTTAAATTTATCAGCGCGCGCGGAGAAATAAAGGAATGGGGTAAATTAAACCAAGTGTATAGATAGTCTTTCTAAAATAAATTAAAAAAATTCACGCAAACGATCCGTCAACTTAAAAAAAACTCATCAGTAAATTGCATGTTCCATGGCCATAAGATTAATTTGAGTCAAGAAAAATGATATATCTACAGCAGTTTCATGTTTTTATGCTAGTTTTGACGGTTAGAAATGACGCGAGCTGTAATATACATCGCACAAAAAGTTGCGCGATTGATTTATATGTCGGAGTTGAAAATGTAACCGTTATTATAACGCCCCTGTGAGTTTTCTCGTAGAAGAAAGAACGGAAAGCAACTCGACGGAAACGCTTGAGTATTGTGTAGTTTCAACAGAGGAATGCTGACATGATAACAAACCGTGTAAATGAACTCTCGTTTGAGTATCTACCAAGGAACATGCGAGGTTTACCAGAATTTCATCACGCCGCACTTGTGGGTAAAACAGATCAACTGCTCAAGTTACTATCACAAGATAACACGATTTCTTCTAGTGTTGATATATATGGAAGGACCGCACTGCACGTCGCCGCCTCCCATGGTGTGTACAATAGTCTCAAAGTACTCTGTAAACACTGTTCTAAACAAATATTAGACCACGCCGACTGCTATCGCTTCACAGCTTTGCATTACGCGGTACAAGGAGCCAATACGTTCTGCGCCAAGCTTCTTTTGGAGTCAGGATGTGATGTGAATCCAACCCAATACACTTTGTACACACCACTTCATTTGGCAGCCTTATTTGGGTTTCCTGAGCTTGTTATCCTTCTTTGTAAACACGGTGCTAATGTTCATGCGCGGACCGCTTCTCTGGAAACACCGCTACAAATGGCCACGCGATCTGGCATCCGAATCCGAGAAAGACTGAAGGTGAGCAGAGGTCTGTTTACACATGGAGTTTACACTTTTGTCGCAAGTGTAAACTAGCGACGATTTCTGTGCGATCCGGGTGCAATTTTTTGATGCGATTTGCTGCGATTTTCCAAAAATCGCCGCCAAGTCGAACAGGTTCGAACTAACCTCTGCGACATCGCAGCGACAAATCACGCTCAAATCGCACTGCAATCGTCGCTAGCTAGTTGACACGCGATTTGAAGATGCAACTTGCGTGCGACAGAAATTGCACAAAAAATGGCATGTGCGATACAGTATATAGGGATTTGCGGGCACATTGAAAGGCTCCTGTGAGCTAACTCGTGATACAGTGTAGGGATATGTGAGCACACTGAATCAAAGGTTCCTGTGAGCTTATTTACGAGTTGAAAATTAAAACCAAGTTAAGCACTATGCATAAACATTTCATGTGGAGGACACTAAATAAACAAATAAATAAATGAATAAATCACCTTATTTAAGTGTCAAAGGTATTTAGCACGTAGTACTAATTGGGAACACTTTCCAGATCTAATTGGATTTGGAGGTGTTGGTTTTTGAGGAGAGGGGAAAACCGGAGTACCCGGAGAAAAACCTCTCGGAGCAAGGAGAGAACCAACAGCAAACTCAACCCACATATGACGCCGGGCCGGGAATCGAACCCAGGCCACATTGGTGGGAGGCGAGTGCTCTCACCACTACACCACCCCTGCTCCCCACTGGACACACAATGTAACGCTACGTTCAACGCCTTAATTGTGTTCCCACAAACAAACTTGTGCCTACTTGCACACAATTAGGTTTGATCAAAGTGAACGCAAGTCATCGCAAGAACACGCACGCTCTGGCCAAATGTAATCGCAAGTTATCGCAAGTTTCCGACTTTATACTTTTGGAATTTTACGCTATGTCATATTCTCTTTGTTTATGTCTTATCTTCTTTATATGTATCTTGTTTTGCAGGTACACTACACCACGTTAGCACTGTTGCTCAAGTTTGGTTCCGATCCTAAAGTGCAAGACAATGAAGGCACAACACCGCTTCATTATGTTGCCATGCACTGCGAAGGAAAAGAATGCGCTGCTCTTTTGTGTGCAGCTGGGGCGAGCATCGCTTGCCGTAACCATGGTAATGCAACTGCTGTCCAAGTTGCACATAGCGCGGACATCAAGGTCTTTCTCAGACAGCTGCTAAGGACTCCTTCAAGACTCGAACATTTTTGTCTGTTGGCTGTACGAAAGGGACTGGGAAGGAAACTGAAGGAGAAGGCGGAAGACTTGCCCCTTCCCAGGCCGCTGAAGGACAAAATACTTTTCAAGACACTTCCAAGAATAATTTGATAACTCTGCAAGGGTATCATTGTAGCTTTTAAAGGAGATTTGCTCGAAATCTTTCAAACTTCAAGATTTGTTAAATAAACAAGCGAAAAAGTCGTTAATCAAAGCCTTCTACGAGCCAACTCGTGAAAACGAAATAACCTTCGTACCCTCCCCTCTCCTACTCGTTTTGCTCCGACGATCCCCCCCCCCACCTTTTGCGTCCAACCCCCCCACCTTCCCTTTCCTCCAACTCCGCCCCATGGGTAAGGCAGGGAATCTTTACCCAACGCATTTGGAACAAACAAATGCGCTAGCCTTCCGTACTGGTCAGCGGAATTACCAAGAAAAGTTAACAGCCGATAGATAGCAGGAGTGAAAATTTGCATATTTATCCCTGTCTGCTATAACGCGTCCAACCCTTCGTCTATTCACGAGTTAAAAACGGGGATGATTGGTGTTGCCCAAATTTTGGTGATGCAGGAGTTAGGGTAGGAAAGGATTACAATCCTGGTCAGAAGTCTTGGGACGCTTACCCTTTCCTCCCACAAATTATCTCTGTCGTTAACTCCCCTCCCATTTAAAAATGTTGATTTTTACGCATACCACAAAACCACAATATTTCAACTTTCTATTGTTAGAGGAGGTTCGGGATATATAAAGACAAGTTTTCTCTTCGAAAGACAATGGTAGCGTTACTCTTCGACAATCCAGGCTACAGATTTGGGTTATTGGAACAAAAATCCGAAAAACGATCGATCCGTTCGGTTGATCATCCCCAGGAACCTCTGCGAAGGGCCTCCGTTTGTTTGCGGATTCTGAACATCCACGTGCTATTGATCTAAAATTAGTTCTCCAAATGGAACGCACAATCTGAAACCAGATTCAGATACCAATCTGAAATCAGATTCAGATACCAATCTGAAACCAGATTCAGATACCAATCTGAAATCAGATTCAGATACCGATCTGAACCATCCACCTCCGGGCATGGATTGTTCAGATCGGTTTTTCCTAAATGGAACGGAAAATAGAATTTTCGATCGCAGTGGAATTACACTAATTAACCCTGTAGCTCCTAAGAGTGCCAAAGACAAAAATTCAAGAAAAATCCCAAATTTCATTTTGTAAAATATTGAAAAACAAATGGTACCATGCAAAAGTACTGCTGAAGAGGTTTCACTTGAATGGTCACACCATAGGATTTTGTCTACAGACTCAAAAGTTAGTACAAATGGTAACATGCAAAAGTACTGCTGAAGAGGTTTCATTTGAATGGTCACACCATAGGATTTCATCAACAGACTCAAAAGTTAGAACTGTGTTACATGTCTCCATAATTGACTCTTGGAGTGAACGAGTTAAAAGGAACGCTTCTTTTTGTCATTACCTGATAGCTTGCTATGTGCCCCAAGGTTTTTTGATCAGCATTGTAGTTTAGAGTAACTTTTATTTCATAACAAACTTCTTTTACAGAAAAGAATTGATCATTGTTTCAGTTTATTTTATTTAAAAAAAAAAGTTATTTAAGCACAATATATAGCTCTAGTTCATTCTTAACAATTTTTGCAGAGTATATCATGAAACCACGGCTCTGCCGGCTAACATAGTTAAAATATAGTTTGATATTATAATTATAGCTATACACAGTAGCATTCATAGCCTACAAAAACGGCACTGCCGAGTATTTAATTTTTTACGAATGTATACCCGCCTAGATTACAAAAGTACAAAATATTTTTTTTGTTGGCTGTAGGAAAATATTAACTATCACTAATGATGGAATTTTTGTGTACAGCGGATTTACAGTGAGTGAAATCAAATCAAAATCCACGTGATCACAACTGACCAATCACATTAAATTCACATTACGCTATGATCCAATCACAGCGTAATAGCAAAAACGCGCAACCAGTGGCAAGCGCCGAAAAACGCGCATAAAAACAGTCAGCTGGTTTTGGATGTTTTCTCGAATTGGTTACTGCATGGACAATTTAGCTGATTGCAGTAATTTTTTTTACGGACACCGTATTTGTGGTAGTTAAGTCTAAGGCTGCATTTTTTGGGAAAATCCGAATCCGGATTCTTGAATCCAAAAAAGGATTTTGCAGCGTTTTCTTTTATTAATATCCAAACACGGATCATGAATCCGTTGAATCCATACTCCGGTGAGATTCATGAAATAAAATCTAAATCCGGATTTTTGACACTTCTGATCCAGGCGGTTGTTGTTTTTCTTTCTTTTTTTTGGTGGGGGGGGGGGGGGGGGGGGGGGGGTTTGCATATGACAAGCGGTCTATTTTGCAACTTTTAATACTCGTTCCGGTCGCTGCTTTGTTTCTTTCACGATTTCTTATCATGGACAATTCAGCTAAGATTTTTTTTGCATAAAATTTGAAAGCTATTTCTTGAACTAAGCAGAGTGAAAAACACAAGCGAATTTTAATTTGCATACTATACTTTTTTTTACGTAAAATGAACTGTTTTCGGATTTTTTTCGTTTCATTGGTCATGAAGAATCCATATGAAATGAGATCACAAATCCGATTTCGGGTTCTTCCAAAAAACGCAGCCTAAATCAGATCCGAGTGTCCGTTTTAAGAAGTTTCCCTGGAGTTTAAGTGGAATACTCGGGACCAATTAGTAAAAAGTTACGGGAAGAGAAGACCAAATGAAACACTACATTTCTTTTGACAATAAAAACCGTTCTATAAAGTAAGTATGAAATACCAAATTAGTTGCGTTGACAAATCGATCCCTATTTCCTTTTAAGGGATTTTAACAAGTCTATCTACAGATAAAGCATTCGTAAATACTTATTTACTTTTATTACGAAAAAGCCGTGTATACAAAACTACCCGGCTCGGGCAAAAGCCACCTATTTAGCAGATTTTGGTCGTTTAAAATTGTCATCGTCCTACAGGCGGACACCTTATTGAGAATTATATAGCGAAAAAGTCGCGTAAGCTATTTTATTTTCGATAAGCAGGTCTTATAGTTAAATTTAAACCGAACTGACTCGAGCGGCTCGGTGGTGCTTTGATAGTGTACGCTGTCAAACAGCCGAGACACCAGCTAAAGTGACAGGTTCGATTTTGGGTGGGTACATTTAGATTTTCCTTTTAACACTTTTATCATAAGAAAAAAAACAGAAGTGTAGATGTTACGTTATATAATTCTCAATAAAGTGTCCAACCGCGAGTTGGGGACTTTACGGTGACGACCATTTACGTAAAGAAACGCCAACGATATTAATCCTAATAAATATTTCCTTAAAAAATTACGTATGCTATTACAGCTTACAATTTTACGGCAATCGCAATCTTTTTGCTACACAAAGTTACTAGCCACTTCTAATGGAATTTCTAATATTTTTGCGGTCATTATAGATACCAATGAGACTTAAAGTCTTTTGCTATCGAGTTCAGTATTTCACGAAACCGAAGCTTCGATTAATTACCACCATTTATGCTGAGCTTACAAGCTGAAATAGTTTTTTAAACAACAAAAGTATCTCAACTCAATTTTCTTCGTCTTCTAAAGGCATGCAAAGTTGTATGTCCTTAAAACGAACAATTAATTCAAGTTATTTACGTGTTTTTCTATCAACTGTACTTGTAATTCATAGCTGCCATTTTAGATTACGGGTAATGTGTGACAAACAGAATTAACCGAATTTAATTTACTTTCAGATTGGCTTGCTATACATATTATCTTAGTCTAGAAGCAGATGCAATGTTGACTGTGTAAAGGGAAAAACGGGATAGACGGAAGTCGGGGAAACAGGCGGGGGGAGGGAGTTTTTCACATCCTCATACCATCGAAATCTCCTTCCGTTTACCCCTTCTTCGTTCCCCAAAGTTTCCATTGAAGCTACTCGAAGTTATTATAGGCATCAAATGAGTCCAGATACTCGCCCAGAGCGTGGTAAATAAACTCGTACTGATCCTATGAGAAACAAAGTATGGCATTAATTTTCGTAATTTTACTTTCAGCAGCTAAAAAAATCAGACTTTTGAGTTTTGCATGGCATGTAAAACTCGTATTCTCCCAGTTTCTCCAAAACCTTTTGTATATTTTTTCCAGACACTATGTTGATTAATCAAAGGCCATGAGCCAACTTATGATAATGAAACGTTCTAAATAAAAGATTCTGCAAACATTCGGACCCTTTCATCTCTTAGGGGTTTTACTACATAGATTCCTGTCCCCAGCGTCCAACTTCCGACCCTCCCCCTCCAATGCTGTCTCCATGGCCATGGGTAAGGCAGGTGACCTTTACATATCGCGGGCTCGATGTTCACTGGCCCTCCCTTTGCTTCATAGATTCCCCTACCTCCTGCGTCCAACGCCTCACCCTCCCCTCCCTCGAACGCCGTCCAGGTGACCATTGTATATCGCGGGCTCAATGTTTACAGCTGATCGAGTGAAATTTTACCCAACTGCTGCAGCTCGTTCAACGCATGCGCGTATTCACGAGTTTCAAAGGAGAGAACCCAAGCGCTGAAATCTGTTGTTTTTGCTTCAGCGAAATCTTTGCAAAATCGCAAAATAAAAATACTCGCGGAACTCACCATTCATAAAATCGCAAAATATACGCAACGCAATAAATAGTTGTCAGAAGGTATATAAAATAATGTAAAAAACACAAGTTTTTAAGACGATTAGTGTTACCTTCGTTTGTACCATAGCAGGCCTCTGAGCTCTTAACTGTTTTACAGTCTGGAAAACATCCACCACAGCCTCAGCCTTAAGCCGCTCAATCAACACACTCAGGGCACAGAACACACCTGTTCGACCAACACCCGCGCTGTAAAAATAAAAAAAGCATACCAACGATGAGCTGCGGTTATTTTCGGAAATGATCGGATCATTTCCGGAAGTCAACTGTATCTCCAGAAGATTTGAGGTGACCTTCGGCATCTTTCGAAAGCCTTCGATAATCTTCGCAAAATATCTTACACAAATATCGAACTTGTTTATTGCGTTGTTTGAAAAATACTGAGTGAAGTTGTTTTTAAAGTATTAAAATACTTTGCATTTATTCGAAGCTTATGGATTCGTTGGATTGACAGTATTCCGAAATAAAAATTAACGGAATAGTCTCTTGAGAATTGTTTGTTCAGGCACACCTGCAGCATAAGGCCCCGTCCACACTTATCCGGATATTTTTGAATCCGCAACTTTTTTGTTGCGGATTGGCCTTCCGTCCACACGTATCCGGCGAATTCGGGCAAATACGATTCGAATACGGTACGTGTGGACGCGAATATTTTCTAATCTGTAACAAAAAAGTTGCGGATTCAAAAATATCCGGATACGTGTGGACGGGGCCTCAATCTGTTAAAAGATGCTTATGATACACCTTTAGGATTTCGAGTGGCTTCCAAATCCCGATTTTTGTGATCATTTTTCTCTTATTTCGAAATACAACGTCCAACGCACTCTTAATTAAACAAACATGGGGTCGAACCTTACGAATAGTAAGTATTTTCAGAAGGGCTGCTGTTTTTGAAAATTACCACAGGGATATTTAACAAAACAGCTGTTAGGCTTTCAGGTTTCAAGGGCCTTCAATTTGAGGTCTTACTGAAGGGAATCTCTACTGCGCAGATGTTCAGTGGAGAGAATTAAGGGAAATTCTTCTAGCAATGTACTTGCATGGGCAAAACCGCTTCCGTTCTTGTGCGCCCGCATTCTCTTCGGTCAGCAGACTTTTCTTCGAGAAATTGGTATGTACTTGGTGTATCCATTATTATTTTGTATTTAAACACTTAGTTTTTATTTCAGTAGAAAAAGAAGATAAAAACGGCAGAATAGGGAATCGAACCCGGGCCGTATGATCCACTCCATGCACACTATCCACTGTACCACCGAGTAGCTGCCGGAAATTGTAATTTTTAAGGGATATAAGATAATATGCTGCTAGCCCAGACTATATATAAGAACTAACCCTTTCGATACACTGGAAATACTGGAATCAGTGTTTAACCCTAAATACTAAAATCAGTGCTTCAACCCTAGATGCTGTAATCCGACCCTAAATTACACTGCAATATATCTAAATACATTACAATAATGGATACATGAAGTACCATACATTATGAAAGGGATACACCAAGTACCTGGGGAGAAATTCTGTCTGAGCCGTTTTGAGTGTGCGAAAGATGAAACTAGAGGATTATTATAACGTTTATAACTGCCGTACGGTCGGAGTACATGACTGTTAGTCTAGTAATGCCTTCAACAAAGAAACTGCCAAAAATACTGCTGCGAATCGCTGAAAATAATATGTACTTATTGACTAAGTGGGAGGGCCGGATGGGATGGCGTACGGACCGAGCGCGGCGACGTCCGTGACCAATGACCGAGAGCCAAATATTTTCCCATCCGGCCCGACCTAACTTAGTCAATAAGTATTTTATCATATGACCAATTTGGAGACAAAATTACTTGAAATTTTAGCGCGCGAGGCCGTCTGCTTTTGTAGTAGGGCCGTACGGCTTTTTCCGGCCCCGCTCGCGCAAATGCGTACGGCCCTCATACGGGACTTTAATCAATGGTTTTGCAAAGAAAAGGCTCGCAGTGCCGTACGCGTCATATGATAATTCCCGAAAACGTCATTTGAACGTGTGTCACGTGACGAAATACTCCGCGATCCTTGGTGTATTTTAGCAGCCTTGTCCGGTCAGCATTAGATCCCATCCACCCAAACCACCTCGGACACCTCATTGAGGCTAATATAACGTACTAAATAGTTAGCTTTCAGTTAAGGTTACGGTTAGCCATTCATACAGTTAAATTTAGGCTTGAACAATCTGAGCAGCTAGGTGGTACTCTGGTGGTGTAGGCTTTATAAGCCTAAACCTAGCTGAAGTCACAGGTTCAATCCTGAGTGGGTATTTTACATTTTCTTTTTTACACTTACACATTTACTGAAAATAAAATTCTTAGTGTCGACATTACGTTACGTTAGTCTCAATAAGTGTCTGAGGTGGTTTAGGTGGATAGTATCGAATGCTAATCGCCTTTTTCAGGGGCGCTTCGCCCGCCATTTTAGAAGCGGAGAAGGTCATGGTGCGAGGTTGGTAATGCGGCAGGTTAACCGCGGTCAAACGAGAGAAATTTGCAAAAGTTACGCAAAGTACTTAAAAGTTAAGGTTGTCATTTGCACTGTTTAAAGTTTAATACATTGCCAATACATTGTCAATTTACCAAACGTTTTGAAGGTTTACCAAAAACGTTTTTAAGCGTTTAAAAACTGTGAACTGCAGAATTGTCGGCGCCATTTGCCAACATAATTTTGATCAGGCGCAAAGAGTTTTGGTCAGTTTTCAACGGAAAAAAGCTCATTATTTTGAGAAAAATTAAAAGTTACGTCAACTAATTATTTTATACATCCTTGCCCATATTTCCATTCAATATTAAATGAAATCCCACTAAATAAAACGAAAAACGCCTCGGACGTTTGACCACGGTGGATGCGGCAGGAGCCTGCTCGTACCTGCAATGCACAGTGATTGTAGTGTTTCCTGACTTTTGCTGCCACTTTTGTACCTGACCAATGAGATCAATCAACCCTGATCCTGATTCTGGAGATCCAACATCAGGCCATCCCGTGTAAAGATACTGACGGACCATTCGGGATGCACTCTCCTAATCAGATTAACAATCAAAATTACATATTAAAGTAGCCTGTTCCAGTCGTTCATATAGTGGGGTGAGAAGGATAGGCGGTGCGCAAAGAAAAAATAGGGAACTTAAGCAACCACATCGGCGACGGCGACGGCAGCGAGAACGGCACAAAACAATAGGTTTTGTAAGCGAAAACAATGCCTCTGCACGGGCGTTTTACATTTTGGTACAGTGGAACCCCGTTAATACGGTCACCAACGGGCCATGAAAATTTGGCCGTATTAACGGGGTGGCCGTATTAAAGGGGTAGGGTCAAATTTCATGACTGGTCTATGTTTCTTTTTCATGACAGGAAACGTTAAAAACGTTAACGACAGAGGTCAATGACATGACAAGTTACAGGCGTTGTGAATTAATACAGTATTGTTTCTCAAGTACTGTGCAGTATTTGCTTTGTTTGGTCAATAATTAATGCGTATTTGGTTCGAGTGGCCGTATTAACTGGGTAAAATTATAAAGGATTATACAGGTTGGGATTTCAGAATGTGGCCGTTAGCCGTATTAACGGGGTTTTATTATAAGAAAATGTATGGGCGTTTCGCCGGGACATAAAAAGGTGACCGTAATAACGAGGTGACCGTAAGGCGGGGTTCCACTGTATATTTCTTTGCCATTTCCTGAAAAACAACGCCAAATGATCAAATTATAGCCTTTGTGGAGAATGTGAACACAGGACGGTTAACTTTTCTTTCTCTATGAATATGAATATATGAAAATCATATAATTATGTGAACTGCGGATATTTGTGATCCTCGCAGTGTGCTCTCAACTTAAGCAGTTAAAAAAGCAACCTGAAAAAAAATTCAGGCTTGAACTTAAAAACCGTTCAGATTTTCAAGTCGCGATCACTCGGTCTAACTTCGTCCTTCACGCGCGCGCCTTTGGCGGCTGATGGTCGTTTTTTTAATTGATTAATAAACAGAACTTAAGTAAACAGAACTTAAGTAACCAAATTTAACCATTCACAACAAATGAAGTAATTGGCCAAGTACAAAAGTGAACCAAACGCACCCCCAGAAATTTTAAAATGCTGTATCTTCAAGGCAATGTAATGTTTTAAAATGAAACCTGACGCGGCAAATACTATTACAGTATATCTGATAAAAAGAAGGGCCGTGTACAAAAAGCATTTTCGATTTTAGAAGTTTGATGGTATAAGATGGTGAAAACAAATCGATCTATAAAAATAACGGGTGTTTCTTGGTGTTGCGGAAGCCACTGTTGGTTAGCTTTTGTGTTGTGGTGTGGGTATTGTTCAGTGCCATTTGAATCTTTTGTTTTACGTCATTTGGTGATCGCACCATCCGCAACACCAAGAAACTACCAAAATAACTGTCGGTACGTTTCCTCTCATAAATTAAATGTAGTAGTCACAAATCATAGATACCTTAGTATTGGTGAGTTTAATCTCTCTCAAGATGTAGTCTTCATAAACAGTCTCGTTGGTCATTTCCACCATTAAAGTGCTGATGTTCGCGGGCTGTTTTGCAGGCCAGTAGCGATGCACCTTCACCTGAACACACACAAAGAGCAGTAAGACATGCTGCTATATAGCACGACGCTCCGTAGCCAATCAGAGAGCAGTATTTTGAACACGTAGCATAAATGGACCAATCAGAAGCGACATGCCTTACCACTAATAGGTGGACATTTATAGACACTTGTTGTTGTCCTTCAACTGTTCGTGCCGCCTCTACCCCCCCTCCCCCTCCCCCCGGGGGAACTCCCATATAAAACTGACACATGGATGACTGTTGGAAATTTTAAAAGGAGTCCCTAAAAGGCACTAGAAGCCCGTCCTGTGGCCGTGGTTCACTTAATTTTCACCCCATAAGAGGTACCAATTGTTTCTAAAAAGTTGTTCCTGTCATCATATTGTTCTAGCTTAATATCCTAAAAGGCATCAAGATAACTCTGACAGGGGTCAATTTCGATTCAAACACCCTTAGCGATACAAATCACGAATTTTAACTCCTAAACGGTACACCGCTCATCGCCGTTACTTTAATATGGGAGTCCCTGCCCATACACCTAATATATCATTATGTAAATAAATAGTAAATACACAAACACACAACACAAACAGACAGAAGGCTGGCCACTTAATATCCATAAAAGTCTCTTCTACCTTGCCACTTTCAGTTTCTTTAGACAACATGACAATCGTGGAAGACTCTTGTTCCCAGATCATGCGCCAGAAATCTGGAATAGTATCAGGAATCGGAGCCTGGGTAGCAATAAATGCCCTCCTCATCATGTAACCATCGATGAAGCTAGCGTTGATGTAATCAGAGCCTTCTATGCCCGTGATGACGCTCAGTTTCACGCGTGAGTCATCGAACGCTAACACGTTTGCATATCGATTCTTGGTCTTGTTGTAGGGCATGTTGGCAGCCTGGAATTTGGACTGTGGGGCAGAACTGCCACGTCCCAAACGGGTGAACTCCTCGTCCATTTCTGTTTGACCTAGTAAAATATGATCAACTCGTAAATTCTCTCAACAGATCTTGATACATTTAGTATGGTACCACTTCGGAGAATTTCACAACACAACTAGCTGTTGCGATAAGATAATGTGATCTTAAGATAAGACAATGTGATCTTAAGATAATTGTAATTAATTTTATACACGACCCCACAAGCAGTGATGCTTAAAGTCTCATCGTGTTTAAATAAAGATTATTGTATTGTAAACGTTGGATCGTGGACGCGAGTTATGTCCAGGATTGCACAGTTGCATATTATGCTTTTTTGCCTAAGTATAATGCTTTCCTTTATGTTTTTATTTTCCTTGTAAAATGTTCGTCTTACCCCCAAAAAGGTCAGTAGAATGCTCGAAAAAAATGCTCGGTAAATTGTTTTTCGACATCACGTTTGTTTATTTCTTTCTAAAAGGGTGCACTTACTGCGACAACAACGTATAACAAGCTTGCAACGAACATTTCTCAAGTTACTCAACTTAAGCTTAGCAGTGAAGCTTTTCGGAGGAAAACAAAGCAAAGATTTTCGTTTTCTCTAAAAACGATCAGTTTTAGTTTTCATATCTCTTAAACAGTTCAAGTATCAGGCAAAAACAGCCAAATTTCGGGGCCATTGTAGCCATGCAACACAAGCTCTCCAGTTGAACCAGAAATTCCATCTCTCCCTCCCCTCCCCTGTCGCTAAAATGTTGCGGTGCACCCTCCCCCGAGCTTCGCGAGGCTCTGCGTGACAGGTATTTCTAGTAAGAATTTAAACTGATTGGAGCAGTACCTGTATTTGCATTGATCTCCATAAGCATCCTGATGTGGGCTCGGAGATTATTGGCGCGTATCTCGGTGTATCCAGCGTGTATGGCCTCCACTAAAACTTCATGAATAAAAACATACTGTTCTTCAACTTGGACCATGATGTTTCTGTCACCCCGCAAAGACATCACATACCCAAACACATCCACTGTTTTCTCTGCTGCTATGCGCTGCAGCATGGCGTCTACAACAACGAATGTGCCGGTCCTCCCTACGCCGGCACTGCAGTGAACAACCTGAAACAAAAAGTGAATCTTTACTGACATCATTGTTTACATTACTGGCTCTACTGTTCACAAATGTAAAATTCATTAATAATTCATAACGGTACTAACAAATAGAAATGAGCCATTCCAATCACATGATTACCCTGTATAGGCCGATACAATCTTGATACAACTCACGAGTGGTTGTATCTAATTTGCATTCCAGATACAACTCACGAGTCGTTGTATCTAATTTACATGTGAATGTGAATTTCACAAGTTGTTTACTACATTGGCGTCCGTGTTGTATCGGCACTATACATTCACTCCGCTGCGCCTCGTGATTGTATAGGCCGATACAATACTCCCGCTCATGTAGTAAACATTACTTACAACACGCGTCATGCCAGCGACGTAAGGATTATTAGATCTTATTGTAACAAAGACCAATTGCCCTCTTTTGTTTTTATTGAAGGAATGTAATGAGATTCCTTTAGAAATTAGGAACAGTGAAACTGCTTGCAATTTTTAGCGTGATCTTGTTTTTTTTTTTTAAATTAATTTTGCATTTATTATTATTTTTAGCGTATTTTTATTTAGTGACTTTTCTTTGGAGTGATTTTACTTCAACTGTGAAACAGAAACTATTAGTTAGTGTCTAACACTATCTATCACTATCTATTACACTAGCGCTAGACCTTGATAGAGTGATTACAGTTAACCCGTGAAACACGATCTAACAATTAGTGTGTGATAGTCCAAATTAAACAAAAGAAAACAATGGAATTGTTGTCTAATAGTGCGTACTATTCTACTAACTATTTCACGGGTTAACTGTAGTCCAATCGCTCTAATATTTGAGGATAATAGAAGCTGATACGAAGTACTACGGCGTAAAATCCTACTATCTATTTCACAAGTGAAGTAAAAGCACTCTAAGACAGGACTCGTCTGAAAAGCACCTATGAGTGATGGCGATTGTATAAAGACAATTTTATTAATAACAATTATTTCATTAGCGAACGAATTTACGTAGACAATGCATTGACTTCAAATGTTGAAAGAGCTTGTTAAACTTAGTAATCCAAGCAATTTTTCGCTTTTTTCATGTAATGTTTAAGGAAATATAATCTATCAAAAACTGCAAAATTGCTGGGTGGCAAAAGCGCTAATGAGCCATATATTCTTCGTAAAATCTCGAGTTACCAACAGTCTCTACAGCCACTTATGATCAACGTGAATTTTCTTTTTATGCTCCTAAAATCTGGAACAATCTGCGGCACGTATCAGATCATCTGAAACTCTATAAAAGCCACCTGAAAACGTTTCTTTTTTTAAGTCATATTTTTACTTATTTTACGTAAATTATTTTTGTCGACATTTAATATGTTGTAATTAGAACTTTGTTATTGACTCACCATAGGGCCCGCATCAGACGGATTAGCACCAGAAGCTTTCCTGACAAACGTAAGCAGTGAGGTGGCGCAAGTGGGTACACCATGATCCGGCCATATTGTGTAATGGTACTGGTTAACTGTTCGTTCAGCTCTGCTGTTTGACTTCTTTAAACAAAATGTGCGGATAGTAAAGTCACTTAGCTCCACTGTCTGCGTTAGGGTAACTTGTATGTCACCATACGCTGAACCGCCATCCGAAGGCCAGTACTGATGGCATTTAACACGACCTCTCTCTTCCAAGTTTGTTACCTGGGACAGAATGGATAAACAAGTTACGAATGACAAACGTCTTGTTTCTCTACGAAAATATCACATTATAAAACGAATATCTAATGAGAATAAAGAAAATATCAAATTGGGACGTTGTCTTTGGTTACACGACCTCTTCGCTCTACCAACTTTGTTAAGGCCCGTTTACACATGCGATTTTTGTCGCGCTTTCCAATGCAACTTTTGTCGCAAGTGTAAACTAGCGGCGATTTCTCGTGCGATTCGGGTGCGACATTTGCTTTGATTTGCTGTGATTTCCCCCAAATCGCCGCCAAGTTGCATCAGGTTTCGAACATGTTCGAAACCTCTGCGACATCGCGCGACAAATCGCACTGAAATTGTCGCATGTGTAACTAGCACGCGACAAAAATTGCATCGACAAGTGCGACAAAAAATCCACAAAAAATCACCTGTGTAAACGGGCCTTGACCTGCATGGGAGGGATGATGAGTACAAAATCCCCATCATTTCAGTTATAAGTTTATTTTTTATTATTGGTTCATTGGATTGTCTGCGTCTGTTGTGATTGGTTCATTGAATTGTCTGCGTATGTTGTGATTGGTTCATTGAATTGTCTGCGTCTGTTGTGATTGGTTCACTGAATTGTCTGCGTCTGTTGTGATTGGTTCATTGAATTGTCTGCGTCTGTTGTGATTGGTTCACTGAATTGTCTGCGTCTGTTCTGATTGGACCATTGAATTGTCTGCATCTGTTGTGATTGGTTCATTGAATTGCCTGCGTCTGTTGTGATTGGTTCATTGAATTGCCTGCGTCTGTTGTGATTGGCCAGAGTTATTACTTCGGTTTTTGTTTTATGACACTAAATTGAAAACTGATCTGAGGCCACGTTCATGCAAGAATAGCGACGGACTGTTTTTCAGTGTATCTTTATCGGGAGTTTACTCTTAAACGGTAGTTATTGTCCGCCAACGAAGTAGAATTGCAATTTGTGCGCTGTGGCGGCCTTGGCGCGTCGGACGTTCAACCTGAAGGTCTGTGGTTCAAGCCTGGTCTCTGCCGTCGTGTTGTTTCCTTAGACAAGAAACTTTGCTCCACATTGTCTCTCTCCACCCAGGTGTATAAATGGGTACCAGCGATATAATGCTGGGGGAAAACCTTGCGATGGACTAGCATCACATCCAGGGGGGAGTAGTGATACTCTCAGTCGCTTCATGCGACAGAAACCGGGTTATGCTCCGGCAGTCGTGAGCCATTAGGCTTGTGAAGACTTACTACCGACCTAGAAAAATCACTAGGATCGTTTGCATGGGATTGATCAAACAACTTCACAAGCTTATATTAATAAATGCGAACCATAACAATGGTCTTTGTGCTTTGCTCCCACACCATTCTCCAGAAGTCGTCTACAGTCTCTGGGAGGGGTCCCTGAGTAGCGATGTAGGCCTTCTTTCTACCATAACCGTCAAGGTAGTTAGCGTTAATGTAATCCGACCCAGGTACTCCTTGTACTGGCACCAGGGGTACTCGGCTGTGGTCATACGCAACGATGTTGTTGTAACGATTCTTGAATCTGTTCTCCTGTGCTAGAGTAGCATTCCAAGTGAAGTTTGAAGTAGGACGGAGGGCACTGTACTCTTGAGAGAACAACAGATCGCCATTGGCGTGCAAGCGACGCACATGGCCTTCAAACTCTTCGACAGCAATCGTTTCTCCTGGGATGTGGTTGGGGTTGTCTGCATATTAGAACATAATCTTTAATTATTAACATTCAAACTAGGGGGTCTTAAATAGGCTGGTAGGATTGCCTGTTACATTCAAGCCAGGAAGTCTATTAGTATGCAATCAGACGTCTCCAATCTCCTTCCTTCGACGAAGGAATGAAGGAGACGTCTGCACGCATGTTAGAAGCCCGGGTAGGATACTAGAAATTTTGAGGGCAGAAAATTGGCGTTACACTTGATAAGAAAGTATATTATATGTAACATAAGCTGTCAATCACTATCAGTTTCTGCGTCGCTGCACGTGCCTTTTAGTGATTGGTCACGTGCCTTCTCATGTGTGGTGTGGATCATACTTGGCGGCGTACTTCGGCTCCTTTAAAATAGACACGTTTCCATGGTCACAAAGTAGGGTTCACTGAGTACGTGCATTTTACCTGTTCACATTCAAAGTAGGTTTCAAGTGCATTTAGGATGTACTTAGAAGCCCTGGTGTGAAACCATCAATTGCCCCTTAAAATGTTAACTAGAACCCCCAGTATGACTTACCGATTCCTGATCTGCGGAAATAATTGGATATTGATTTGGTGCGTTGCGGTTTGGAATTCATAGGCACATCTTCACCATCATTACTACTTTCTCTGTTTATTCGACGACGATAAAAGACAACAACAACAATAACAATAACTGCCACTGCAACGAGCGCTACTACCACCCCTGCTGCGATTGCTGCCGTGTTGTCCTTATTGGTTGTGAATTGAATGATACCCTCATCTTCATAATCACCATCGTTGTCAAAAGACCGCTGAAAGACTGCATATTTGGTGTCATCGTTAAGCTTCCCATTTAGATACTTCAACGCGGCTAAAAACAAAAGAAAAACGATAAACATAAGTTTCAGCAGTTGTCACTTCAGATTGGTTGAGAAAGAAGCGCGAGATTTTTATCATAATTTATTGAAAATCTGAGATAAATTTCGGTTAATCAACAACTCTTGTTTGAGCTATGAACTTTGTCCAGTGATTAACGGCACGTGATATCACGTGAGAACCCTAGGAGCCGCTGTATCTGACTGTCCAATCAGAATGCGCCTTCCCTTCTTGGTAAGCGTGTCTAACATGAGGAAGTTGATTAATACGTAGATACAAAGCACAAAGCACAAAGCACAAAGCGACACTCAATCAATCAATCAATCAATCAATCAATCAATCCTTTTTTTAGCGTGGAAACCACTCTATCATACTACTTAGGGCTCATTTAATTGACCGTATTTCGGTATAAGAATAAACAGCATAGTCTCTGAGAATGTTCTTTTTAGGCAGATTTGCAGTATAAATCTGGCAAAACGTGCTTATAATACAGTAATAGGATAAGTTTAGTTTTCCAGTAGCTCTCAGATTCCGAAAAACTCGATTTTTTGTGACCATTCTGCACATTGTTATTCCGGAATACGTTCAATCGCATGCACCCTAAATTGGCCTTTGACCAAGAGTTCTTCAAAAGCGAAAGAAAAAAAAACTTTCCCAACCAGGGTCCGGTTACATAACACAACCGTGAGATGCCTTTTCCTTAAGGGAATTTACGAATATGAATATAAGAAAATCATATATATGTGAACTGCGGATGGAACAAACTGCTTCGTCATTTTCTTAAGTAACAATCCGTGTAAGAAGTAGGCAACTCAAATGCACGGAATGCAGAAAGGTGTGAATTGTGCTATTGTTGAAACCGTTCACCTCATTGGTTAAAACATGAAAATCGACCATAACTTCATCAGGTAGCGCATTTAGTTATCTCTAGTTTACTAATTGATTCCCTTTTAGTGAAAACTATTGTAATTTTTAATGCAACAAAAATTCTATGTGGGGAACATGGAAAATTAGAAGTCTTTCTTGGCCATTGTTTTGGAGTCTCACGATTGGATGAAATCTTGTAACACAAAAGAAACATCGCTTTAAAATAAAGTTTAAGTAAATTTTATTTCAAAACCATGTTCTCCATAGGTTGACGTATTCTCAGTACGAAAATCTAAACATTCTTATGTGTGGAAAGCGAAATGCAGCGGAACAATAGAAAATTGCCTTCTTCTTACACGGATTGTTACTTTATTATCAGTAATTTCTGCTAAACATTATTTCGATACCTTCCCTTGCCGTTTCCGGAATAATCTCGTCCGCATTTTCAAAACTGTCCGCCATGTTGGACGAAACAGAGAAAACAAATTCTCCACGACGTCAACTGTGCGTTTGTACCCTAACAGATCATAGGTACCGGCCAATCAAAATGCGCATAGAACTCAGTATATTGTATAAGCTATAACAGACCGTAGGTAATGACCAATCATAATGCGCGTACAATTTAGTATACTGTATAATACATGTTTAAGGTTAGGGAAGGCTAGAGTGGAAATGGTTTGCAATTTTAACCCCACGTCCTTTTTCTCTTTGGAAACTGTCTTAGACTGACTTAGTGTTTGTTCTGCCTTCGAGAATTCTTTTGATACCTTGCCCAGTTCCCCTCGGTGTTCTAAGAGCACTTTATTCCGGGATTTTATGTAGGAGCAAAGATATAACAAAGCAAGGGCATAATTTAGCATAGCTGGCTTTAAATTAATGGAAATAGGAGGTAAAAACAACTTCCGATTGCAATATGTACAGAATTTCTTCCTGAGTCTTATTTCATCACAATCCCTGGTTTTTAGGTCAACTTACGTGAGGATACAGCTCTGCGTTTTCTTTTAGCGTCAGTTATACCACCTTCCCGCGAGTAGTACTTTCCATCTCCAACAGGAAATTCTGTTCCTGAGGCATCCTTCTTTGAAAACTCAGCCGTAATGTAAGGCTCGCCTTCCTCTTGGTCATCGTATTTCAGCTTGACGTTTTGGTACTTTGGATCTGCAGGATTTCCTGCATCATCTCCTTCTTTTAGTGGTGTAACAATTATTCGAAAATAGCTGCAAACAGAAAATGTATAGCATTGTCTCTCTCTCCCTCTCTCTTTCTCTGAACCGGAAGGCAGCGTGGTCGAGTGGTTAGAGAGCTGGACTTGAAATCAGAAGGTCCCGAGTTCAATTCCCGCTCTGACCACTGGCTGGAGTTGTTTCACGGTAGACCCAAGTTCAACTCCTCAGCCACGCTTGTAAAATAGCCAACTGGTCTGCCTCCTGTCATTTGGGATTTTTTTAACATGTTTTGTTCAATTTGAAGTATTTGTTTTTGTTATTTAAATGCTCGGCCACATTACCACTTGTGCTATAAAAACATAACGAGGGTAAATAACATCAAATTCAATGTAGTCTTTATTTCCAGAATTGTATTTAGATTGGTATATTATCAATATTAGCTAGCACGCAGAAGGAAGGTGATAGGATACATCTACACGCAGGTCACGTTTATGTTAGATTTTCATAAACTTCTTGATCCTAAAACGCAACTTAAGTATGAGGTTCTGTGTTTAGAATGCAACGAAAGTAATTTTTAATGACAATACCGTAAGCTCACTTATCTACCGGTTATTATACAATGAACTACTGAACATTACGCGCTCTGTGATTGGTCGTTGCCTACGATCTGTCAGAGTACAGACGCTTTGTTTTGTCCAACATAAAGCACAGTTTTGAAAATGTTTGCGAGATTATTCTGGATTGAGCAAGTGAAAGCCTCGAATAATGTTTAGCAGGAGCTGTTTACGAGAAAGAAAAAGAAGAAACCAAATGGAAAATTGTTCTTGGCGACTTGAAAAATACCTAAACTGGAACAAATCTTCGAACAGTCGAGCGCTACGAGGCAAGTTCGTAATTTTACTCTTTTTACTTTTCTGTTCATTGTATATAAAAAATAGATTCCATTCTGCCATGTGTCTGTTCAGTTATAGATCACAGAAGACGTCAAAATGTGGTAAGAACATCAGTGACACACTCGCCTGCGGCTCGTGTGCCACGTTTTTGTTCTTACAACATTTTGACGTCATCTGTGACCTATAACTGAACAGACACACGGCAAAATGGAATCTATTTGTTAAATACCGGTAGTCCATATTCGTATTCTCGGTATTGAACTGGAACTAGCTTGCAGTCTTGGCTCATGCGGGACAATCTTTTCACATGCAACTATTTTTAATGATATTCCCCCTGCATGAGCCTCGATTGCAAGCTAGTTCCAGTTGAATACCGAGAATACAAATATGATCTATTCAAATGTCACACAAGTTAGCCTGGGGCTAGGAATTCACCAGACCTTATTTCCGACTTGGCCATGCATACTTTACGAACCAGACAACCGTGACCGCTTTGATTTAATTTTCATTTGTCAATAGTGTAGCTTCCAATCTGGGGCGAGATTGAATCCTAAGTATTGTTTAATAACAATAGCCTATTGTCTGAATGACAGAAGCCTATTATTAAGAAACAAAATAAGGCTAAGAAGAACTTCGATGAATCCGGCTCCTGGTCCAATGATATGCAAGATCTGACTAAAAGAAAACTATAAAGGCACCTTCCCGTGACAAATTAAGTTGGCAAACTATTGGTAGAATCCAAAAAGTTGGCAATCTCACACGACAAACTTCCACACACCTTAATTTCGGGGTTGTTTCTCGAGGGAGGAAGAGCGAGGACCCTGTGAAATGCGGTTGTACATTCTCAAGTTGCAACAGACGTACACACGTTAAACGCGAGTTGGAGAAAAAAGTTGGATAGAATAGAATGAAGTGCTATTTGTTATTTGGGCGATCAGTATTTATCATGCTAACTTAAAACGTTTTGAATCTGATCTAAAATATGTTAACTTGATCTTATAAAAAACTTTTAAGAAACCTTGCTTTCCATTCAAGACTGCAACTCCGCAAAGGAACATGTACAATTCCCAAAGATTTATTTACCTTCCGCAGCATCCCTGGAGACCAGCGGCAAATAAGAACCGATTATGCAAACTACCTCTGACGACGGCAACAGAGAGTTTGCCGAAAATTTAGTTCCTCAACGTTTTTTATAAGACCATTTTAACATTTTTTGGATCAGTTTCAAAACGCTTTTAAGTTAACAAGTCCTATTTATCGCTAACAGTTTGCCAACTGTTGATGTCATGTTCACACGCGCCTGTTTGAGTTTGCCAATACAGATTTACCAAATTGAGTTTGTCAACAAAGGTTTACCACTTGAGTTTGCCAACACAGGTTTACCAACTTGAGTTTGCCAATACAGGTTTACCAACTTGAGTTTGCCAACACAGGTTTACCAACTTAAGTTTGTCAACACAGGTTTACCAACTTAAGTTTGTCAACACAGGTTTACCAACCTGAGTTTGTCAACACAGGTTTACCAACTTGAGTATGTCGTGTCACAGACGCTCGCAGATACCACGCAGCTCTTTACAACCTCTAATTTCATTGGACCTGTATATCATGCAGCTCTATTGTTTTTAGGTCTAGGGTCTATTGTTAGCCATTGTTGTGTTGTTTGTTCTATTGTTTTCTCAGCAAATCAGAGAAGACCTTGTAAGAGCTGCGTACTGCCCCGACGCTCGAGCCACAGATGCTACAGGGTGGCTAATGAATCACTTCCACGATTTCTATCTTCTCCCCTTTTAAAGGTTGATAATCGTTCATGTTTTGCAAAACCGCTGGAGATGGCTGCGGGTTGGTTCCCACCAGCAACGTAATTGGAAGCCGAGTCTGAGTCGGAAGCGTAACGATCATTACGTTCTAGTGTAAATTAAAAAACGGAGTCGCAATCGGAATCGGAAGCTCGACGGAATCGGAAGGTTTCCTTTTCTTCCGACTCTACTTCTGCTTCCGCTGCTTACTATTTATTTTCGTCGCTTATTATCCGTTTCCGTCGTATTAATTTCCACTAGATCCTAACTTTCTTGCGATTCCGATTCCGATTCCGATTCCGATTCTGCTTCGGTCGCTAGTGGGAACCAGCCCTTGGAAAATGCCAAGTGTCCCAAGGTTTACAGACTGAGCTTGTGACTACGACTGACAAGAGTTGCAGAAGCACTCTTCGATACTAACCTGACTGGTTGGCCGTCACTTAACGTTTCCTTGTTTACAAACGGGATTTTTACTTCTGTTGTTCCAATGGCGTCACCCACAGGTGGTGCAACGGAGGGTATGGCTGAAACAATTGTTAAAACATGAATAACTTCACTCCCCGTAGCACCCCATAGCAGCCATGTTCAAAACTGGAAAACTATCGTAAAATTTCATGTTGCAAAGTATTGAAAAACAACATGAGTACGTACCACTTAGAAGATTTCATCCGAGCATTCATTCACAGAATCAAAAGTGAGAAACACCTTTTACAGGATAATAAACATCACCACAGAAAAGTGCTGCTCAGTAGCTTCCATTTAAATGGTCACCTTGTACAGCATAATAAACAGTACCACAGGAAAGTAGTGGTCAGTAGCTTTTATTTGAATGGTCACACTTTAGGATTTCATACACAGACTAAAAAGATAGAACCATCTTGTACAACACAATAAACAGCACCACAGGAAAGTACTGGTCAGTAGCCTTCATTTGAATGGTCACACTTTAGGATTTCATACACAGACTCAAACGTTAGAACCACATTGTACAGCATAATAAACAATACCATAGTAAAGTACTGCTCAATAGCTTTCATTTGAATGGTCACACTTGTCACACTTTAGGATTTCATCCACAGACTCAAAAGTTAGAACCATCTTGTACAGCATAATAAACAGTACCACAGGAAAGTACTGCTCAGTAGCTTTCATTTGAATTGTCACACTTAAGGATTTCATCCACAGACTCAAAAGTTAGAACCACCTTGTGCAGCATAAGAAACAGCACCACAGGAAAGTATTGCTAACTAAGTTTTTGAAGCTGTTTATCCCAGCGCGCGGTGAGAAGAGTGTAATAACGTGTCATATTTGCACTCGTTTTGATGCGTATTTGCACTCTAGAATGCTATGTCAAATAATAAAGAGACAATATTTCGCCGTTTATTAACTGCGAAATGTTGGCTCAATAATATAAGGAGTAAAAATAGAGAAACTATTCCACTCTCTATAGATATAATTAACGGCGAAATTTGTATTTATATAAAGTTGTTTTAATATATACCCTATTTTCTCACCATTAGTAGTTGCCGTTTTAGTGGGACTTGATGGTCCATCACCCTTTGAAGTTGCAGCCACAATCCAAAATGTATATTCAGCCTTCTGTCTCAGTCCATTAACAGTTGCGTTAAAAGCAGGTGCTTTGACGACCTTTGTACCATTTTTATTGTTGTCTTCGTTCCTGAAGTGTATGGTGTATTTTCTAATGATGCCATTTCGGGAGTCTAAAGGAACAGCTTCCCAATTCACAAAAACACTAGTGCTGTTTATCACCGTCACACTGGTTAAGGTAGGATAACCAGAAGGTTCTGTAAAAGTAAACATAACGTGTAATGTGTATTAACTTTGAGAATAGTTGCCTTATTGATTACCTTGCTCACTATAATGTTAAACAACGTTAAACAATGTTAAACAATGTTAAACAACGTTAAACAATGTTAAACAATGTTAAACAACGTTAAACAATGTTAAACAATGTTAAACAACGTTAACAACGTTAAACAATGTTAAACAATGTTAAACAACGTTAAACAATGTTAAACAATGTTAAACAATGTTAAACAACGTTAAACAATGTTAAACAATGTTAAACAACGTTAAACAAAGTTAAACAATGTTAAACAACGTTAAACAACGTTAAACAATGTTAAACAATATTAAACAACGTTAAACAATGTTAAACAATGTTAAACAACGTTAAACAACGTTAAACAATGTTAAACAACGTTAAACAACGTTAAACAATGTTAAACAACGTTAAACAATGTTAAACAATGTTAAACAACGTTAAACAATGTTAAACAATGTTAAACAATGTTAAACAACGTTAAACAATGTTAAACAATGTTAAACAACGTTAAACAACGTTAAACAACGTTAAACAATGTTAAACAACGTTAAACAACGTTAAACAATGTTAAACAATGTTAAACAACGCTAAACAACGTTAAACAATGTTAAACAATGTTAAACAACGTTAAACAATGTTAAACAATGTTAAACAATGTTGAACAATGTTAAACAACGTTAAACAACGTTAAACAATGTTAAACAATGTTAAACCAAAATTAAAGCAAACCATGCAAATACTAGAAAACACTCAGTCTAACTAAAAAAAAAGGAATATTTTCACTGATGACGTTTGCCACGACGAGGACAGCGAAAATATTTCTGCAGATGTGTTTCATAGCTAATGCCACGGTTGTCTTGTGCAAAGTTTTCTTCTTAAACCGAAATATTAGCACGATATATATTTTTTAACCTGCTAGATTATTTCAACGTTAACTAAATGATATAACGGTATGTTTCGACGAGGACACCAAGAATAAAAAAATAACTTTAATTTTTTATAATAACAGATAAAAACCAATGGCGCTTCGTTTCCTTAACACTTTTGCTGGCCATACTCGTGACAAAAATGTGGCTTTGGTACAACAAAGGATGTTTATTTTCAAAATTTGTACAGTTATTCCATTTAGCTCCGGCTCTGAGTCACACTCTCAGAAAAACCACTTTTAGGGATAAAGGGGTTCCTTTTTAAATTTTTAGTCAACACCTCTGTCACTTGTCTTGTGAGCAGGAACACATTGAGTAACGTGACAATATTAATTTCTTGCCTTAAAGCCTGACCAGCTAATGATATGGTAGCAAAAGATGCATAGCTTCGGGCGTGGGTTTGTGTGCAGTGGGCAGGGAAGGTGGAAGGATAATGGTTAATGTGACCTTACACGCGAAACACGTCTTTTCGAGCAGATACCACGCAGCTCTATACACCTCTTATTTCATTGGACCTGGGTATCACGCAGCTCTATTGTTTTCAGGGCTAGGGTGCATTGTTGTGTTGTTTGTTCTATTGTTTTCTCAGCAAATCAGAGAAGACCTTGTAAGAGATGCGTACTGCCCCTTTTCGAAAGGTTTGAAATGCAGCAGTGACGTGAACGTATTTCAAACCATTATTTAACCCACCCCGTGAAGAATACAGCCAATCAGAAGGCTGTAAAAATGTCGCATATTCTGCGATATACCACTGGTCCTATTCATTTGAAAGATAACTGGACCATTATGTTTGGGTTAACGTTTTCGCTGATATGAATATGTCTTTTGGGCTTTTATAAAGTGACACTAGAAATGTTGACATAGCTCCTTAAAATACTTATTTAAAGTAGGCGGTAATCACAAAGAGTCGGTCTGTTTAAAACGATTTACGACACCAAAAACTGAAAACGAGATACTCTGAATAGACCATTTTACAGTTGTGTGCTTAGTACCCTGGCCTTTGAGTGAAAGTGAGGCTGGAGTTGACTTTGTTTTGATACAAACCTTCCTTCTTTTCAAAGGTAAATCATGCTGAACGAAAACTAGCATAAGAACAACATGATTTACACTGATATGAAAAACGGTAAGGTTTGCATCGAAACAGGGTCGACTCCATCCTCACTTCCACTCAACGAACAGTTCACTCCCGGGGGAGGGGGCGGGGGGGGGGGGGGGGGAGCGGGCGGGAGGGGGGAGGGGGCGGGGGGGGGGGCGGGGGGGTACTCAACATAGTTTGATATATTTTGAAAGGCACTTTTTATAATACTTAAATGGCAGTTTTCCCTACCTTTTTTATACTTCAACTCGTGTTTTCGCTACCCTTTCATATACTTCAACTCGTGAAATTTCGACCCTTTCATATACCTCCAGCCTCAAAAAGGTACCCCTTTCGGGCGGAGCATCCCCTATGGGCCATTATAGGGAGTACCCCGGGAGTTCACTAAGCATACAACTGTAAATTGGGCACTAAAATAATAACCAACATACTCAAATACAGTTAAATGTAGAATTGTCGAAAAAGGCTAAACTACTAGTCACGACTGAAGGAACGTACGAAGATATGTTGAGGAGACAAAACTGTAGCACTGTACGGACGTACTAACAAACGGAGATAAGTCGAGAATCTCGACAAAACTAACACTGTACGAACGTACTAACGCATATAGGTATGTAGGTCAAGAATACAAAACTAATACCGTACGAACGTTCTAACATACGAAGATAAGTCGAGAAGACAAAACTAATACTTTATGAACGAACTATGAAAACGTACGGAGACATGTTAAGAGGACAAAGCTGATACAGTACGGACGTACTAATGTGCGGAGAAATCCCGAAATGACAAAACTATAAAACCGTTCGAACGTACGGAGAAACATCAAGAAAGGCTAAACTACAATCACTTGCAAAAATAGTTGAGACACTCTGCATGAAAACGGCAATTCTACAAATTTAACGCTTTAAACATTGAATGCTCCCCCCTCCCTTGTCAATGTTGTCTAAATATCGGAATTCCATTCAATCCGTAAGCGAAACAACTTTGTAAGGGGGAACGGGGGGTAGAAGGAAACTAAGTTGCTTATTTTTCAAATTCTTATCCTTTTTTTAAGGAAAACCCGCTTTTTTGGGAGACTGTTCCAACCATTTTGCAACTGGTTGTATAGCGCAGAAGAAATATGTGTGTTATGGTGAACTTTCATAGATGTGGACACACTGTGATGCCTTTTATGGTGTAGCAATGCTCCCCCATGCTTGAAAGTATTTATCAAGAAAAAGAATTTGAGTAGTTAGAAAACAAAACAGCAAAAAGAACAGTACTTATAAAAAAAATTAATAAGAATACATATATTTTTGAAAACAAGCTGAACGATAACAGTCAATATAATATACTCAACAAAATATACAGTTTCTGATTGGTCAATGACGAATGCTTATCCTTTTACCAAAAATTAAATGGAGCACAAGTTAACTTACTGTCTTCATCCGTTCTGATAATGAAAGGTGTGCTCACATTTCCACCTCCCTTTGAAGTAGAGGCAAACACTGTGATGCTGTAGCTTGTGTGTTCATTGAGTTCCGTCAGTGTTGCTTTAGATGTTGGAGCATCCTCTACTTGGGGTACTGGGCTGCCATCAGGTAACGCTCTGTAGGTAACTGTGTAACTCAATATAATGCCATTTTGATCAGGTTGCGGAACATCAGCCCATTCAACCAAGATACTGGTAGAACTTGTGATATGTCCCTCGACATTTGATGGGGGAGCATTGGGCTCTATAAAAAAAAAAAGAAAAAAGGAATAAAGCATTTGTAAACTAAAACGATTAGAAGGAAAATAAAGCATAAATAAACCAAAACAAAATAAGAAGGCCAAAAAATGTACATGTAAACCAAAATAATAAGAAAAATAGCGAGTATTTATAAGCCAACACAAAGAGAATAAAAAGAAAAGTATATATATATATATATATATATATATATATATATATATATATATATATATATATATATATAAGGTATAAGTTTATAAATAGAAACAATAAATGATCAAAAGGCTCTAAGAGCCATCTCGTGAATACAAACAACGTAAGGTTAATTTTAGTTGTTCTTGATGTTTTTAATTAAGTTTCAAACTTTTGATAATCCCTTAATTTTGAAAAACTATCTACTGTTTCAGCTAGCAAGGCAGTTAACCGTGAAAGTATATGCCTGGCTCTTTGACGACAACATTTCTTGTTTCCACTTTCAATAATGCATTACAAAAAAAGATTGGTGAACTGCTGGCGTTTCGCTAAATTATAATAAGCCCCACCCCCTCTCAATTAAGCCCCATCTCTCTATTAAAGAGGCTGTGTCGCAAGGTGAGTCTGCGCAATGAGTTCCTGTCACGTGACATATGTCAAATTTCCATTGTTCCCTCCCGGATCGCGGCAAGTTTTATCGCGCTTGCGCTCGTGTCGAACCACGCGAGGTAAACAAACACACGATCGATTTCGCTTTTAAATTCCTCCCCAACTTCCACCACTACTGGAAGACTACGAATTTTTCGAAGGTACGACTAACAAATCGCAGAAATAATTTACCAAAATTGTAAACTTGAGATCGATCCTTCCACGCAATACGACGGGATGGAACGGATTGCAGCGAATTCGACAGTTATGGCCGCCAACTTGATAAAAAGCCACCGGACGTTTTTCAAGTTGTTAGTACCCAGTACTCACCCGCCATCCTCGCGACATAGCCCCTTTAAGCCCCCCTCACCGACGCGCTTGAAATAAGTACGCTCACTTAATTGTAATACGATATTTTCACAATTGCGGTATAAGTTTAATAGAGGGCACATAGTAACATGCAGTGTTTGATAGCGTTTAGCGCCGGTTTTCAAAAGCAGTTTCGATAGGGCAACATCAAGAAGGTACGGTTTCACGGCAGATCAACGACAACATATATTAAAGGCGATTGCATGACACTTTTGTTGGTTAAATATTGACAATATGCTGTATAAGACGAGGTAACAGTTTTTGTCTCAGTCTGCATTTTATACCAAGTCTCCAGACTGTAGTCTGCATTATATACTGACCGCCCACACAATCTACGTGACCGTTCATACTTTAAAATTTAGAGGAAATGTATGGGAATATCGAAAGGTTCATATTATTGTAAAATTACTGGGATGAATATTTACATACAAGTTCACAATAAACATAATAATGTTAATTTTGTGTATTGTTGTCCTTGTAGCTGAAAACGGCGAATTTTAGCGATTTGAAGAGTTTTTGCGTCGGACGTTTACCTGAGCGTCTACATTATATATAGAGAGACAAGGAAGAAAAGCTAGATTTTGAACGGGTCCAGCGCCGAGCCGATTTTCACCAAGAAGTTCTCATCATCCAGCTTCAACACTACGTACCAGGCAAGCTGAAAGCCAGGTTTCTTTTCACGCCATTCAATTTGAATTCGTCCAAAACTCAAAGCGCTAGACCCGAATAATACCGAGAAATCTAGGAATCGGATGCCGGCCTGTAAGCAAACAATGCCCTTTCATAAATTCGTCCCGCGGGAGGGGAAGCTGGGGGAAATAAACAGCGGCGAACTTTACACTCACTATCCTGGGCTGAAGTGAATGGCGTCTTGCTGGGCTTCATGCATCCATCACTCATCACCCATTCGCTTCACCCCAGGATGGTGACTGTAAAACCCTTTAAATCGCTAAAATTCGCCATTTTGAGCTACAAGGACGACAATACACGACATTTAAGTTATATGTATATATTCATCCCAGCAAAAACAATAAAACTTCGATATTCCCACCTACCATGTGCTCAATGTAAATGTTTGTGTATGCTGTTGTAACATTCACTGGTTGAACAAGAGTTACAGGAGCAAAAGTTTCATTTTATTCAGCAAAACAAATTGATAAATTGAAACAATTCGCCACTGCTTGAATGATAATTGCATCAGCTTATGTTGTGACATGTACTCTCTATAAACTGTTCAGGGTTATGCAGTAATGAAATACTGAATTACAAGGGTACGCACATCAAAATGGTTATTAGGATTGCTATACAATTGATGTCATACAGCATGAAAAAAAGCAATCACCACCTCCTCCAACACCAAGTTCAGTTCTACTTAAACCTAGTTCCCAAATAAGCCAAATAAGCGAAAACATCTTAACGTGACATGGTCTGAAACAAGACATTACGTTATACATTGTCTGAAACGAGACACTAAGTAATATCCTGAGGAGAGTTAACAAGTCCCGGGGAGGGGGTACTCCACGAATATTTGGGTGGGGGTGAGCGTTGCGCTTCTTGAGACCCCTTCAGATCAGAAAATACATGATTGTAGCTGACCCGGGACCCAGGAACTGCTGTGGCTTATATTAGGGAGTACCTCCCCCCCCCCTCCCCCGGATAAAAGCTTACAGCTGAGGGACATGGAGTGACTAATTTGCATATCTGTACCCGTATACTATATCTCTTTGAACACGGTTCGCGTATTAACGAGATAAAAAGAAACGTTTTTGTAAACTTAAACAATAACAAATAAGGAAGAGTATTAAGAATAAATGAAAACAAAAACAAGACAAAATAGTATATGATTAATTACCTAAATTAGCAAAGTAAAGCAATAAAACAAGAAGTATTAAATAATAAGCTGAACGAAAAATAGGGAAGATATCAATGTCGTCACCAATTGTTATTAATGTGCCAACCAGAGCCTTATTGGCTGCCGAAACAAAGGGTTCTTTTGTTCCAGTGGTTGGCACATTTGAATAACAAAAAGAATGTTTGTAAACAGATATCATCACTATATGTGCACTTTAATTTTAAAAAATCATATTTGTACATGATGGTTTTGTGTATTAGCTATTGTTTGATTTGCATTACTGTCTTATTTGTTACCATAAATTAAAAGGAACACAAGTTAACTTACTGTCCTCATCTGTGATGACAAAGATAGGTGTGCTCACATTTCCACCTCCTTTTGAAGTATTAGCAAACACGGTGATGCTGTAGTTTGTGTATTCATTCAGTCCTGTCAGTGTTGCATTAGTTGTTGGAGCATCCACTACTTGGGGTACTGGGCTGCCATTAGGTAACGCTGTATAGATAACTGTGTATCTCAGTATAATACCATTTTGATCAGCTGGTGGAACATCATCCCAGTCAACAAAAATACTGGTAGAACTTGTGTTGTGTCCTGTTACATTAGCTGGAGGAGCACTGGGCTCTAGAAAAAAAAAAAAAGAAAAATGAAAAGAAAAGCATTTATATGACATTTAAATGACAAGAAAGGAAAATAAAAGCATTCATAGTCAAACAAAGTAAGAAGCTAAAGAAAAGTATTTATAAACAAAACAATAAGAAAATCAAAGTTTCCTATGAACCAACTCGTGAATATAGAACGCTCTTTTTATTTTGACTGGATGGCTAAAAGAGATTTATCAGGACCATCCCAATTAAACAAATATAATTTCTTGGCCTAACAAAATTAACCACAATGGAAAAATAGACACATCGTTCAATAAAACTTGATATGATTGCCCTCGCCGAGGAGGCACTCTATCATCCCCCGCGAAGATAAGTAAAAAGAAATTTCAGTATGTGAAACGATCCCGATTTGAAGAAACTGGGCGCGTAAAGTGGTATCGAGTAACTCTTCAGCAAGCGGCTGGCCAAAAGGATCGCGGCTCTGGGAACGAGAATGCAAGCACGCAAGGTGGTTTGGGCAATTGCAGCCACGCGCGAGGTCGCTTGTGTTGGCCATGAATTGGATCTGCGTTGCTTTAATGAATAATATAGTCTTGGTTCCCTTCGCAGTTGCAATTTAAAGATGAGTATCTTGCATCACAGTGAATTCTTTGAACTCAGAAGTCATTCAGCAGTACTGGATAGAATTGTTTGGTACAGAACTTGGTTTGTTAGACACAAATCAGCAACAGGGTCGACAGACTCGATCCAAACACCACACGCAAACAGATCAGAATCTCAACTGAAATAACTTAAAACCCAGTCGAAAACAACAGGATCTTTTTTCAACAAAAAACGCAGATCATCATTACTTATCTGAAATAACTGAGTTTTGTTAATGTTAATATTAATAGTAATGAAATGTTAATGTTAATATTAATGTTTATTCCCAGTGATGCAAGCTTTTTTACTTGGGCTGAACATGGGGGTGTTTTGCGGGCTTAATTTTTTCAATCACAAAAATATTGTGATAATCTAACAATGTTCAAACATTACTGTAGTACTGCATGTATGCATTTGTCTCAGAAAACAAACTCTAAATTAATACCAATTATGTTGATACGATTTTTGTTGTCTATCGTAAAAATAAACTTCCTTCAGATAAATTCATTCTCTCTCAAAATCGTAGAAATTACATCCCGCAAAATACAAAAAGTCGCAAATTCAATGTCCCGCGAGAATCTAGCTCTTTACGGTATTACAAGTAAACAAGAGAAAATGATTATTTTCTCTTAAAGTAAACCAGCAGAAAAAATTAATGCTTTTTTAACATAATGGAGTAGGAATACAAAAGTCAGATGATTGTTTTCAAGGTATTCAACGTATTTTTTTTTTACATAAATACAAGGAGAAATTAGTTTTGTTATCGACTCCCGGTTTTGCGTTGTTTCGACCATTGGTATTCCTGTGGTACATAACGCTGACCAGTATGATGCAGGAATCAATCCTGTCACGCTCGCAGGTACAAATTTATATTTTGGTTCTTTTGCGGTTGTTGGTATGTTCTGCTGGCGTCCAGATCTTTTAACGTGACATATTTTTTGTCTTTTTCACAATAGATACATGCCTAGCGCATGTACTCAATAGCCAGCTCATGAGCAATTTTTGGTATTTTGAAACACTGGACATTTTCGGAGGCGGAATTGGAACTTACTTTGACATGCTTTACGGCATTTCACATGGCACCTGGAGAAAATACTGGCGGAGTTAAGTGTTTAGCATGTCTGGCTTCTTACTCTAACCAGAGTTTGTTTTGGGCCAGCTAATAGAGACGTCGAATGTAATACATGTAAGCGACCTTTTACAGTGCGACCACACGAACCGAGGCCACCCAGACAAATTTTGAGACAAATTTTGAAATAAGCCAATCACAAGTCAAGATCTAGACAATAAAATAGCGCATAATTATACTTGACCAGTTGTTTGGTTAACCGCCGAGCGCAAAATTTAAATTCTGAACTGCGCGCTGTGTCGTGAATCTTCGATCATTAAAAGGCTATGTCTACACTACACCGGATAGCTCTTGCGCCGGCACGAAAACCATACCGGATAGGCCTTTCGTTATCACATGAAACGCTAGTTTCGGAACGATTTTTGTTCCGGAGCGCCGCTGCGACGCGGCGCTCGTGAAAGTGAATCGTCACATATCGGATAGATTCTCGTGCCAATCTCTGGGGCAGTGTGAACAGGCAATCGAACCGAACCGTAGCGGAGGTCAACAACTAGGGGCGAGAATTAAAACCCACTGAGAACGAAGTAAGTATCCAGTTCTGGGTCGTTTCTGTTCACACCAGGCCGGAGTATTTTTCATGTCGACATGATAAGCTATCCGGTATAGTGTAGACATAGCCTAAGGGTAAAAATATGCCGCGCGCGTTTGGATAAATCAATCCGGAAGGTATTTTGTACGGCGTCGAAACTCACAAATTCGACGCGAGGAAGTTTTGAATTTATATCACATTGATATATCATATCGAGAAATCATGAGCTCGTAAGCTGAAAACCGTGTGTCCCTCAGGCGTGTTGGAAAGCAAACATGAACACTGCCTTTTTATTAATTCTTCGAGTTGTGATTGTTGAAAAAAAAAATCAACAAAGAAGCAAATTGTATTCTAAGAGACGTGTATAAATATGTGACAAAGCGGGCAAAGTTGGCGGCGAATAAATTAGATGCATCACAAAGAACAAAAGAACAAAAGAAGAAAGTTATTTTCCTCCTTTCTTCAAACGAATTCAGTGCAGTTTGCTCCCGATTTCTCAACTTAACGGCACAAATCGCGTGGACAAAATAGCACTATTTTCTGAGAAACAACTGTGACCTATCCGTACGGATCCGCTCGTTTATCTAGTTGAGTAAACTTTGTTATCCAGCGACCGTACACTGAAAGCGGGTATTTTACTTTTTATACAAAATGTTCACGTTACTTTATATAAAATCCCGTTGTCGTCTCCCTGTTCCCTACTATACATGTACAGACCGGCTTGAAGCTTTGAAGTCCAGTAAACTATAAATTGTGATTTTCTCGAGACACAAGGTGCCAGGGGAGAGTGAAAAAAATAACAAATGAAAACTCTCAGATGTACGAAGAATCGCTCTCAAATTGAAATGGAACCGGAAAAATTATTAGAAACAAGAGGCTACTATTGTAGCCTACACTCATGCGCTTGCTTAAGCAAGTTTTATGGTTTGTTTTGAACGGGTCACGCACCCCTTCCCCCCTCAACGAATTTTGCGTGACACACTAAAGAACACGCTAAAACACGTTTTTAAGTCGTGAATACGACTTATAGTTCAGTAAGACTGTGGCTCAACATCAAACTAATTGCAACAAAAAGTTTCTCGATACAATATGAAGGGGATGGATAGCCTAGCCAACATACTGAAAGTTCGCCAAAATTCCTTCAGAGGAACATCACAAAATTTGAAACTGAACTTTGGAGCGTTTTACCACAGGGTACCCAAGTCTTGAAATATTCAGAAATGCAAAAAAAAATCAACGGTCGCTTCATTTTGTGACGAGATAAGTGTATATATGTCTAAATAGGAGTAATTACTCGTTGCTTTTTACAAATTATCACACCGACGCTTATTTTAAAGGATTTTATTTACCACAGGGTGCCCAAGTACAAGGAACGTTATAAAATGCATTTAGGAGAAAAACGTAGATAGATGATCGTAGAAAGGTCTTTATCAAAAAAGCATATGACTTGTATATATATATATATATATATATATATATATATATATATATATATATATATATATATATATATATATATATAGATATAGATATATACATATATAAGATAAAAAAACCAACAACAACATCATGTCTGATAAGTGTCAATTGTCAGAAAAATTATAGTTTTTCATATCATGATTAACTGCCAATAAATAGAAAGTTTAGGTGCCCTCTTTTAATGCACGTTCTCCTGAACCAGAATCTAGTTCTCCAGTGGCAGATCCAGAGGGTGAATAGGGTGGTTAACAAACCCCTTTTCTTAATTTTCTCAGTATATTGTTACTTGAAGTCACCCCCCCCCCCCCCCCAATTTCTTTGTACTGGCCACTGCCTTTTTAACTTTCTGGATCTACTACTGTCCTAAGTTCTCTAGGAGTTTCTTAGATCTCCCATCAGCCGTCTCCTTCAATGAGGTCTGGTACTGGTGAGTTGGTGCAACTCACACCGCGGCAAACTCCACAAGCTGCAGAGCATTCCAGACCGTTTTTGCGGCATGAGCACCTCCGAGTGCTATAGTCACTCTTACAGCTACAGCGGATCATCACTAGTAGAGATGCGTGCTCTGCCGGTAGGGTTGTGCGGGTTGGTAGAAGCCTACCATCCTTTGACTCCCAGCCCCATTCTTGCGGTTGCAGCTCGATACCCTTCCATTGCTGGACTTGTAGATAAACTCTCTGACTGTGGAAACTGGCTGCAGTAGAGGTCCGGGGAAGGTTTTCTGGCTGGACGAATGCACTTCCTGTAGCCACTTTTTGACAAAACTTGGTGTGCCTTAAGGAATCTAGGCTTTCATTCAGGCCACCATTATATAGGCACACCAATGCCTTCTCACCAGCTGCTACAATATCATCTTTGGTCACGGAGCTTACGTCGCTGTTAAATACGGTTGCCTGTTCTTGGAAAGTATGGCTGTTCTTTATCTTCTTCAGAGCCATCGCCTTACCGCTACCATGAATTCGTGAAGTTGTATCGCAGCCGAGTAGGGCATGCACGAAGAGTATGTTTGAACAGACACATGGCTCCAAAGCTGCCTTTGTCTCCTTGATATTCCATATTCTCCGTGTTTTGCTTCTTTGCTTCGGCTCAGGCTTGAAGAAGAGATCCCCTGTGTCCATTTCACCATAATAGAGTAACAAGGCAAGAAGGTCGGTGTCATCTCCGACGAGAATGGTGCTTTGAAATCGGGCGGCTTCCACTGCGGTCTTAACAATAAGAAGATCTGCATCGCTGCGCGCGTTGAGGACAGTACAACCAGCGCTTTCTAACTTCCCTCCAAGAAGAGTAATGAACCTCTGCTTGTTCTCCTTATCTGACAAAAAGTCATTCTTCTTCAATGTGATAGGCATACCAGGGTCGAACAACACTGGCGGGGCGTTGGAACTTGCTCGTCTCTGATGAGTGCAATCCTTTGCGGTAGGGCCATCCTCGTAACTATCGAACACGACTGTGGCATTTCCGTATCTTCTTTGTACATACTGAACGTACAAAAGGCAGACTTCTTCATAAGAGGCACCGTTTGACCAAGGAATGAGATGGATAAGGGCTCCTCCATCAAGCACATAGTGGGCATCTTGGGGACTGGCCGTTTGTTTGTGTTGCGTCTCTATCCAGTTGGAATCGGCTAACGCGGGTTTATTGGCTTCTCTGAGCAACAGTGAACCATCAAATAGGGAGGTAGGGTAGCTTGACATCTCATACCGGAACATGGTTTCAGGGTTGTCAAACTGCCCGCTGGTGGGCATCCAGGTGCTCCATCTTACTAACAAGATCGGCTATAGTGAGCTGCTCATTCTCATTCTCCTCCAGATAGTCAATCACTTTGAAAAAAGCTGTGTACTTAACAGTGCCAACTGGCCGTCCTTGAGAGTTCTTGAATTTATTAGAGCGGCTGTCATCAGGAGTACTGTACTGCATCGGTATGTTTCTCCCTGTTCTAAAGTTGCTCCTGCATGCTTTGTGGTATACAGCATCTGCTGCATGAAGATCCTGGAGATATTGTAAATGGCCAAACACAGTCTGGGCCCAGTCATCATTCCTTTCTTTGCACAGCTTTGAAATACTTTCCTGGAATTCTGTTGTCCTTACAGGGATCACATCCAGCAGCTTTGTCTTTCCGTCATACTTTGAACGCTCTCCGCAGAAAAAGCAATGCTCCCTAGCATTATATTGCTGCTGCATCGAGCTGCATCTAACAACGCCCCTGCCGCTGGACTCCTCACCCTGGAGGTCATTTGACGACTTCTTGGGAGGTCTTATGAGGTCAAGACGGCATTTTTGATGAATACTCAGCCCAGGACTGACGTCAAGATAATTGCTGATGTGGCTTTCCTCTCTAAATATAGTTATTTATTTATTATATGATATATATAAACTAAAAATGGATTGGTGAATAGGTGATCCTTCAAACATCAAATGCAAGAAAAAACGTGAAAATAATGAGAGTCAGTTTTATTACTCATATCATTGCTGTGGAACGTTTTTCAAATATTTCACCACGCATTTAAATCTAATTTCCTGCATTCTCAACGAAAAAAACGAAATTATTGTCCACAGGTATCCCGCTCAAGCATGTAATTTATTTATTTTGTCAAGGGCTTATTATTTTGTTTAGGTACAGAAAAAAATGTACTTTAATATTAGATAAAAGAAGAGAGAAACATTCAAGAAAACCCAGATAAGTGTTACAAATAAAGAACAAGCAATGATCGGCACCAGTACCTCTCGATTGCACAAGGAATGCCTTGAAGATATCAAAGCGCAACTAGATTGTATGGAAGTTTTACGCTCGTTTCTCTCGTTATTTTTTGTTTTATTCATTTAATTGTTATTCAAGAAAGCCATGGGCCTGAAAGGTGGAGGGTTGTCCAATATACACGCACAGTCACGTTCCGTGAAAGCTAGGTTACGGTCCGTGGAATTCCTTCCGACCGTGACGTTAAGAGTTGATCCATACGGAGCGTACGGTTCGTGAACTGAACAGACGGACCGTAATCAAGAAACCACGGTCCGTGAATTGCATCTCATTAAGGGCACTTAGAATATTTTCGTGTATTTCGTTGAACCATGTGTACCCCAAACGGTTCGTCGATCCGTACGGAGCGTACGGTTCGTGAACTGAACAGACGAATCGTAATCAAGAAACCACGGTCCGTGAATTGCATCTCATTAAGGGCACTTAGAATATTTTCTTATATTGCGTTGAACCATGTGTACCCCAAACGGTTCGTCGATCCGTACGGAGCGTACGGTTCGTGAACTGAACAGACGAATCGTAATCAAGAAACCACGGTCCGTGAATTGCATCTCATTAAGGGGACTTGGTATATTTTCGTGTATTGCGTTGAACCGTGAGTACCCCAAACGGTTCGTCAATCCGTACGGAGCGTACGGTTCGTTAACTGAACAGGCGGACCGTAATCAAGAAACCACGGCCTTGAATTGCATCTCATGAATAGTTTTAGTGGGCAGAAATGATTGATAGCGGAAGGTTTGGCGGAGGTTATTCAGTGATGCAGATTGACCAGACGTGAAAATGAACGTGGTCGTTGCTATGATGCTGCTTGATCGTTCCCAGGGTCTCTCTCCTTCGGCTACATAAAGAAATCCTGGGAACAACTGCAACCTCGTTTCCACGTCATGTAAGGAAATCCCTTTTCAACAATGAAAATTTGGTTTTATCGACTCAGTCGATAAGGTAAATTAGCCACCGTAAAAAAATTCGAGAAAGCTGACGTTTCGATGATGCAGGTGTATTGAACTGTGTTCAAATTCAATGATACGTACCTCGCGTAAGTTTTATGGAAGGCATTTCCAGTCCAGTTCGTACCCGTAGCAGCTCTTCAAATCAAGGTCCAACCGTTGAAAATGATTGTTCATTATGAGTTGCTTAATAAATGACTTCGCAAAACACTATTTTTTTAACTGCGTGCGGTAAATTGAAGCCTGCGTAACGGGAGTAAAATGGCAGTGAATGGGTCACTGGTGTGAGCCGTTGACTGCTTGAAATTAATCAGGCGGTTTATGTACGGATAAAGATACATTTCATTGTATATTTGAATGGGATTTAACAAATGGAAGGTGTGAGAAATCAGGAGTAATTTGTTCGCAAACACAATCCGATCATTCACATTATCCACGCGATCATAACATTGAAAACAATTAAGAGAAGCATTAAAAAAAAAAAAACACAGGCTTGGCAAGCATAAGGGGACATGATATTTCTTTTGGAAGAAACATACTTTTGTGGTATGGAATGTATGTGTTCTATAGAATAAAGGCAATTTAAAATGACATAATAACGGGGCGTATTAAATTGGGAAAAAAATAAAATTCTTTGCTGAAAAAAAAAGATAAATGGTCGATCAATATTGATGCTGGCCTTTGATGATGGCGGCACATTTGTTTAGATGAATGGAATATGTTTTCAGTGATGTGTGATAATTTTAAAAAGCAAGCCGAAAGTCATGGGGACGAGGGCGAGAAATAAGTGTTGCTATTGCCGAGGAGGAAAGAAAAGAACTGGTTAAAGTGTTGAATGGAGATGCGTTTTTCGCTCTCAAAGCATGGCCAATGGAGATGAGGATAGTATTTTGGAAGAAGCCACTGGGCGATACGGAAACCTTCAAGATGGTGTTATTTTTTATAGGCAATGGATGCTGAGCCCACATTGATTGCAGAGTGGATTATGGCTCCGTCAATTCCAAGCCCGCTCATTCCCCCTCCCCCGGGGCATTTGTCGCGCATTTTATAACTTTTCCTTCCCAAGGATGGGGCATTTGCTAAAATAGGTCATCCCGGGGGTGGGGCATTGTCAAAACAACGTTATCTTATGGATATTAAAATTCGTACATGCTTCGTTGTTTATTTTTAATTTTTCTGATTATAAAAACTGAGTTGATAAATGTCGTTTCAGTCCTGCACTTTTCATGTGAAAATATTAAAGTTTCACACAATTTTCAAAACAGGCCACCTATTGCCTTACCTTTCAAGTGCCACAGAAGATAATATCTATATCACGGCAAATTTTCAAGTTTTGTTGACGTCTTATTTGCCAACATTCGTGGCCTTGGTGTCTTTCCATCATGATATGTCGCAACAGAAGAATCTGGCTACTTAAAAATTCAATAGCAACTTCACTCGAAAAAGCGTCTCAATCAACGGGGACCTTACCGTGTAAGCATAATTTTAATCAAAATTAATAACATTAACAACGAAAATCGACAGGAAATTATTGGAGTCAAAAGTTTTGCGGAAACACAACACAAATATTTAGAACGAATGAGGGAACGGATTGGTAGAACGAAAGAATTCCTAGCATGAATAAAGATCCATTTATTTGTGAGCAATTATTGCTTCCATCAATAATCATTGAAATAAAAATTTCGTTCTTGTCCCATGGGTCGGGCACTTGCACTCTTTCAGATGCCCCACCGTGGGGATTTGTACATAAAAGCTGACCCCACCGTGGGGCATTTGCAACTTTTAAAAAAAAAACGACAAATGCCCGACAAATGCCCGACAAATGCCCGGCGGAAGGAGATGAGCGGCCTTGAAATCGAAGGAGCTGAGAAAAGAGCAAGGCAGATAGATTTTATCTTGAACAATGCGGATCAAAAGCGGCTTTCCTGGTTTTATTTTGACATTGACTATAACAAAGTGCTATATTTAAATGGCCTGCCAAAAAAGAAGTGAAACGGAGATGAACTAAATGGATGTGAATGCAGTTTACTAAACTAAAAGTGAATGACATTATTGATTTGATATGTGATAAGTGTGCTACAATAAATGATTAAATGAATGTATATTCTGACTGTTGTTTCGATCATGGGAAGGGTGATTGTTAATTTTTATATGGTTTGAATCGTGCATACTTATGTTTGGTGGAGTGGCGTGTTTTGATTTAACGCCTCCCCGCGCTAATATTGACTCGCGCCTCCTTGCTAATGTCGCGAAAGTTGTCCGTTTTGTCATAATGTATATGTTGCATTCGTTTGAACGGTAAAGAAAGAAATAGATATGCATTTTCTTCATTTCTCTCGCGTGAATATTCGGGTTTATTTTTTCGGCTCGTGTGTTTATGAAAGCGTATCGTAGCAAAATAGATATTTGATGTGGTGGCACGTTATTTGTCGCGTGCAGGTTCCTTATTTCCTCTCGCGTGTATGTTCGGGTTTAGTTTTCGGCTCGCGTGTTTGTTTATATTTGAAAGCGTATCGTAACAAAATAGATATTTGGTGTAGTGGCGCACTGTTTGTCACCTCACGCTTAAAGAACGAGATATATGTGTAGGTTCCTATTTCTTCTCGCGTGTATATTCGGGTTTAGTTTTCGGCTCGCGTGTTTGTTTATATTTGAAAGCGTATCGTAGCAAAATAGATATTTGGTGTAGTGGCGCGCTGTTTGTCGCCTCACGCTTAAAGAACGAGATATATGTGTAGATTCCTTATTTCCTCTCGCGTGTATATTCGGGTTTAGTTTTCGGCTCGCGTGTTTGTTTATATTTGAAAGCGTATCGTAGCAAAATAGACATTTGGTGTAGTGGCGCGCTGTTTGTCGCCTCACGCTTAAAGAACGAGATATATGTGTAGGTTCCTTATTTCTTCTCGCGTGTATATTCCTCGGGTTTAGTTTTCGGCTCGCGTGTTTGTTTATATTTGAAAGCGTATCGTAGCAAAATAGATATTTGGTGTAGTGGCGCGCTGTTTGTCGCCTCACGCTTAAAGAACGAGATATATGTGTAGGTTCCTTATTTCCTCTCGCGTGTATGTTCGGTTTAGTTTTCGGCTCACGTGTTTGTTTATATTTGAAAGCGTAGCACAGTAAGATAGATATTTAGTGCAGTGGCGCGTTGTTTGCCGCCTCACGCTTACAGAACGAGATATATGCACGCTCCGTAAGCAAGGATTACGTTCCGTACGAAACGTACGGTTCGTACGAATCGTATGGACAGTAAAAAGTTATTCACAGTGACTGAGTGTGATAATGAGATGCACGTTCCGTATACAGACAGAACACGGACCGTAAGCAAGGATTACGTTCCGTTCGAAACGTACGGTTCGTACAAATCGTATGGACAGTAAAAAGTTATTCACACTGACTGAGTGTGATAATGAGATGCATGTTCCGTATACAGACAGAACACGGACCGTAAGCAAGGATAACGTTCCGTACGAATCGTACCGATAGTAAAAAGTTATTCACACTGACTGAGTGTAATAATGAGATGCACGCTCCGTATACAGACAGAACACGGACCGTATAGTTACGTAAAGTTAGAAGGTTACGGACCGTAAGCGAGGATGACGATCCGTACGTTTTGTACGGACCGTCAACGTTTACTCACGGTCCGTATCAGTGCGACAGTATTGGACATGAGTGCTAAAAGTGAAAATTGAATAAAAATAAATTAAAATATATTTACATGACTTGGGAACCCTGCGGTGAACTGTCACTTTTTTCAAAGGCCGATTTAACCATGTTCCTCCATCCGAATTTTGGGGAACTTTTAGTATGTTGTTTCACACGTTGTCCTGAGCCTAAAAACAGTTAAAAAGCTTTTGTTGCAATTAGTTTGATCTTCGCCTATAAAATTTCATAGCCTTACTGGACTATTATTGCGATTACTGGAGAAAAGTCACTCGCTCATCGTAAACTTTAGGAACACTGTTTGACATGCGCCGGTTCTCGTCTGATCACCGAAGTTAAGCCCTGTCGGGCGAGGTTAGTACTTGGATGGGTGACCGCTTGGGAATACTTCGTGTCGTAGGCTTATCATTTTTCTTTCCTTCACTCCCTTTCATTTTTCATTTTTTTGGTTCCGTCAAGGAGCCACTTGTCCTGAGGAGGGCAAACTGAAGCCAAACGGTCATGAAAACATAGCATACCTTCGACGATATTCCAACGACAACGAATGGGCGACAAAGTTTGTCCGTAATTTTCATTTTCGCTAGTGTAAACACATTCCTTCGTGTTAATACTAGCTACGCACGAAGGTTTTAAGGTTTTAGAGATCTTCTTTGGTAAAATATATTGATACGTGGATCTGCAACATAAGGGAAGTACCTTGTGTAGGGTAGGAAAAGGTCCCCGATGGTTGTTTCATTTTCACGACTTGGCTCGCAAGGAGCATGTGATCTGTCTCGCTTTGAATATTTAATTTATTGATTCCCGATCAAATACACACTCGTATTTTATTTCCCAAACCGTGACTTATTCCCGTTACATTTGAAAAGACTACTTTTAAAAGCAATGAAATCAGCAAACGACCGGGCTATTTTTTTTCAATTTTAGCGAATCTCAATAACAGAATTATGCACAAAAACTTTTACTCGGTCTAGAATGACTAGTATGACTAATTTTCGAATAAAATACACCAGTTGTATCGAAAATTGCCCTAGAAACTGATTTGGAAATGAAAATTGCAAAACATGCCCAGACATATTTGCGTAGGCGACGCGTGTGAAGTTAGGCCCAGTTCAGACGCCGAACTTTTCATGAGCCGAACTTAATTCGAATTTGGACCGACCCAAATTAACAAAAGTACGCCTGTTGATTCAGACGCCGAACTTAATTAGCCGAACTTAATTCAGTTTGAAGAGAAACAAATCAAAAGGTGAGCGATTTTCAGGCAAAGATGTCAGAACATGCACCAGTCGTTATAATAATTTATGCATTAGGTTCGGCTCATGAAAAGTTCGGCGTCTGAATCAAAGCCGTTCCAAAGCCGAAATTCCCGGCTGAGCCAGGCGAAAAGAACGGCTCAGCCGGTCCAAATTCAAATAGCCGTTCTTAATTGATTCAGACGCCGAACTTTTCATGTACTTAATTCAAGGTATTAGGTTCGGCTCATGAAAAGTTCGGCGTCTGAACCGGGCCTTAGATATTTTGTTTACATATAAATAATCACATGTCATTACGATTGAATTTTAGCATGTTTTATAATTATTTCCTCAAAACTAACCAGAACACAGAGAAAAGTGAATCACAAATTGATATCAACATAAATTCTCACCAAAAAATTGTAATTTCTTTTACGGTAAAGTCCCTCATCTGTAAGAAATCTGCTTCTTCGGTTTTGATCGCCCCGCACTGATAGCAGCGTATGAATTTCCTTGAAGCAAGAGTCAGTTGCTGAAAGCTCTCCTTTTTCTCCACTATAGCGGCTTTGGGTATTCTTTAAAGCTTTCTCTTTCCATTTTGAATATTTTAAATGTGAGTTATTAATGCGATGACACGAAACTACGGTTTTAAAAACCAAGCACATGCCGAGCGCGGCAGCCATTTTTGTAGAATATGTTGGTGACCCGAGGACCCGGTCACTAAAATATGCGTGCATAAATTTGCATGCAAAATCGTGACACAAAAAATAAAAATAACAAGAGGCTCCTAGCAGCCTATACTCATGCGCATGCGTAAGTAGGCTGTACCACAATGAAGGGAATGATTCTTCTAAGACTTATATATACCAAACATGAACATTGCTAATGTAAGTAGGGTTGTAGGAGACGCTGTCGTGACACTTGAGTAACGCTCTTTTACCGGAAGTGAGAGTAGCCGGAAGTCACTAAACAGGAAGTGTAGTGGAAAAGCTATGAACCGGAAGTGTACAATTTAAAATATGCGTGCATAAATTTGCATGCAAAATCGTGACACAAAAAATAAAAATAATAATAATAATAATAATAAAAATAACAAGAAAAACGGAGCCGAAACCTTACCTCATGCCGCTACGCGCATGAGTAATAACAAGAGGCTCCTAGCAGCCTATACTCATGCGCTTGCGTAAGTAGGCTGTACCACAATGAAGGGAATGATTCTTCTAAGACTTATATATACCAAACATGAAAATTGCTAAGGGATGGACCATTTTATTTTTGAGGGGGGGGTTGGGCAATTACCAAAAAAAAATTCCTGCACAGCAAAAGTCAAGAAAAAAAAATCATGCACAGTGGGCCAGGGGAAAAAAAAATTCGAGCAAGCCTTTCTACTGGTAGGATCCTGTTAGAGATTATAAAAAAGTAATCTGTAATTTTTGTCAATTTTATTTCAGCAGACCAAAAATGCTGTTAAAATGTTTGTAAAATAATTCACCTCTTTGTGTTTCATACCATAAATATCAAAAATACAACATTTCCATCCATCTCTTGTAGTAAAACATAAATTTGAACCATTTCACTGAATCTGGTATAATATAAAAATCATGTCTTAAAATATCATTTATATTTAAATATAACTTGTATTATAAAATAACTTTTAGCTATCTTCAACATATCTCATATATATTTATTAAATAACAATAACTGTAATGTCTTATAGTGTCTATGTTTCTGCCCCTTCTTCTGCTTCTACGGAAGCTTCTTAACAGACCAAAAATGCTGTTAAACTGTTTGTAAAATAATTCACCTCTTTGTGTTTCATAGCATAAATATCAAAAATACATTTCCATCCATTTCTTGTAGTAAAACATAAATCACTATAGAGGTGCTGTAAAGAGGGGAGGCAACTGGTTTCACTATGATGGTCTATGGGAGAGGCAACAGCCAGGAAGTGGATTGAGACTGGGGGGCACAGCTACTCCACATGGCTTTATGCTGTCAAGCTGCATTTATGTCAAGGCTTTGTTACTGTAAGAGGGTGGGAAGTATTAAAATTTGCTAGGTGTTTTCTTAAGACAACATTTGTCTTTTAGATAAGATATTCAATTTTCCTAATTTCCTGGCATCGGATAAAAAGATCCAGGCATTTTTACAACATTTGTAATTCAGCTGAACAGAATTCCTTTATATTTATTTTTGTAACCCAACATGTAACACTGAATAGACTAAATGCAGCTTGACAGTATCGGCCTGAAGAGAAAGCACTGCTTGAGGTACATGTACAGCGCCGTAGCTAGTATGAGGCCAACCGAGGCACTCGCGTCGGTAAAATTTTGACGAATTTCGCCGATCCTTTTTATTTTACATAATCGATCATCAGAGCCTGCCAGAAAAGATTTCGTGGCCAAAATATAACAGTTAATATATATATATATATATATATATATATATATATATATATATATATATATATATATAAATCGTTGATATTACCTGATGAGTGTGGCCATCATTTGACCATACGAAACAGTGCTGTAGTAATAAAACGATGAACTACCTCTGAAGTCTTGAACCAATTTATTATAATTGTCAATGCTCCTCTAAGAGTTGAGCGCTCTCTGAAATACATTCAAATCAAGTTCAAGAATTTATATATATATATATAAATATATATATTTATATATATATTTATATATATATATATATATATATATATATATATATATATATATATATATATATATATATTGCTTCGCTCACTGCTCGCAGTTTGAGCACTCTCGTGACTCCACAATGCAATCCAACAATGTGTAACCGTACATCCTGTGCCCAAGTTCAGGAGTTGCCATAAAGCCATTATGGTAATAACCGGGAGGGCACATTGTATACATATTTGTATGTTACGCTCACTGTTCATACAGTTTGAGCACTCTCTGGATTGGGTGGAGAGCCTCGTAAGAGGTGTTCACTATTGGCATATTGCTTCGCTCACTGCTCGCAGTTTGAGCACTCTCGTGACTCCACAATGCAATCCAACAATGTGTAACCGTACATCCTGTGCCCAAGTTCAGGAGTTGCCATAAAGCCATTATGGTAATAACCGGGAGGGCACATTGTATACATATTTGTATGTTACGCTCACTGTTCATACAGTTTGAGCACTCTCTGGATTGGGTGGAGAGCCTCGTAAGAGGTGTTCACTATTGGCATATTGCTTCGCTCACTGCTCGCAGTTTGAGCACTCTCGTGACTCCACAATGCAATCCAACAATGTGTAACCGTACATCCTGTGCCCAAGTTCAGGAGTTGCCATAAAGCCATTATGGTAATAACCGGGAGGGCACATTGTATACATATTTGTATGTTACGCTCACTGTTCATACAGTTTGAGCACTCTCTGGATTGGGTGGAGAGCCTCGTAAGAGGTGTTCACTATTGGCATATTGCTTCGCTCACTGCTCGCAGTTTGAGCACTCTCGTGACTCCACAATGCAATCCAACAATGTGTAACCGTACATCCTGTGCCCAAGTTCAGGAGTTTCCATAAAGCCATTATGGTAATAACCGGGAGGGCACATTGTATACATATTTGTATGTTTGTATATATATATATATATATATATATATATATATATATATATATATATAAGCACAATTTTCGCCGTATTAATACTGCAGGCATGTCAGTACAAAAACCTGTCGGTACACCGGAAGTTCCTCGCTTTCATGTGCTTAAATTTACTCGAAAAAAAGTTACCGAAAGGCCCAGAAAACGCTGCAAATCGCATTTCCGAGAGACTAAATTTCAAAACTTCTCGGGGGGGCATGCCCCCGAACCCCCCTAGCAACTCCCGCCTTCGGCGGTCGGCTGCCTCAGTAGGCCGTTTAGTCTGGCTACGGCACTGATGTACCATCTTGTATAGACATACCCTATGGAATGCTCATTTTTGGTGATACTAAATATGAAGACTGAAAAAAAAAATGGAAAAAAAAAAATTCGTGCACAACCTTTAGGTACTAAAAAAAATTCTTGCACAGCCCAAAGGCGAAAAAAAAAATTCTTACCAAGCAAAAATTGCCCAACCCCCCCTCAAAAATAAAATGGTCCATCCCTAATGTGAGCAGGGTTGTAGGAGACGCTGTCGTGACACTTGAGTAACGCTCTTTTATCGGAAGTGAGAGTAGCCGGAAGTCACTAAACAGGAAGTGTAGTGGAAAAGCTATGAACCAGAAGTGTACAATTTAAAATATGCGTGCATAAATTTGCATGCAAAATCGTGACACAAAAAATAAAAATAATAATAATAATAATAATAATAAAAATAACAAGAAAAACGGAGCCGAAACCTTACCTCATGCCGCTACGCGCATGAGTAAAAATAACAAGAAAAACGGAGCCGAAACCTTACCTCATGCCGCTACGCGCATGAGTAATAAAAACAAGAGGCTGCAAGCAGCCTATACTCATGCGCATGCGTACGAAAGTTTTATGATATATTTTAAACATGATAAGAAGATGTCCGACATGGAGAAGAGTTACTCCTTTCATTCAGTCATCATTCCTGCAAACTGTGTTCTTTACTATTGAATGTTTTGTAAATAAAGGCCGTACCACAATGAAGCCAGTGATTGTTCTACGTCTTATATATAGCTAACGTGAACATTAGTAATGTAAGTAGGGTTGTAGGAGATGCTGTCGTGACACTTCAGTAACGCTGTTTTACCGGAAGTGGGAGTAGCCGGAAGTCACAAAACAGGAAGTCTATGAACCGGAAGAGCACAATTTAAAATATGCGTGCATAAATTTGCATGCAAAATCGTGACACCAAAAAAAAAAAAAATAAGAAGAAAAACCGAGGCCATTTTATAACTCATGCCGCTACGCGCATGAGTAACAAGACGCTGCGGGAGCGTATACTTGGGCGTCGTTGTATTAGGCATATTGGAGAATAATTGTCTTCGGAATCTGCATGCACGTTATTTCACGGTTTGATGATAGGGAGTATTCGGATAGTGTGAGCAGTCTAACAAAGAAGCGCGTTAACTGTCTAAAACAAGAAGACACAGTACACTTAGCGTGCGAGATCGCACGCAAATTATTAAAGTAGCGTGTCCACTGTGTCAAAAGACGAGTACATACTGAAAAATACGAATCGATGCCTACTTTGTACTTACCGTTGAAAAAAAAAAGGCCGTATGTCAGAGTTTCCCGATGGTTGTTGTTGGTTTTAGCTAAATCTTGTAACTAGCTGGTCTGTGTTTCCGACACTTTTGAAGTGAATGCAAATGTAGCCGCAAAGTGGCTTTTCGAAGCCATGATGTAATTGCCTGGTCCGGCCCGAGGTCAAAACAACTTTTCCAATTGAAAGTTTTGCTGGAAGTATTCCCGCCGTTATTGTAATAAAGTTTGAATGAAACATAAATTTAATCAACGTTAACGACAGAAGTGATAATTTAGGAGGAGAGAACCAAATTTAGCCCTTTGAAATATATTTTTTCAGTTGAGGTAAAAATGTTGCAATTTGCATAATGTGAAAGTAATTTGAAACCTTTCCAGTAACGCATAACGCAGCTGTTTCATAAAACATCTCGCAATCAGACACACGAAAATATATCCCGTTTTTATTCCTCTGTATCCGAAACACAGAAAAGAAAATTAAATGAAAAAGTGATCGCTTTAAGGTTATTTTCGCCCGAGAAACTAACTAGCTAGCGGAAGCAAAACTCGCAAGAAACGTATCGCAAGACACCGCGTGCATTGTTTACATCTTCTCTCGGCGGTGAATTTTTGCACCCAAAGTTTCAGTTGGCTGTTCTGTTCCTTCAACTTCACGAAATCAAAATTAATGAAAAGCAAACAACCGAAAGAAGTGAAATTAATTGGGATTCCTACCACGCTTATATTTCTTCCTTCGCTGTCCACTGTTCAGTTCTTATTAAATAAGCGCTATGCATGTATTCGTCTAAATTATCTTCTTCATGTTCGTTTAAACATGTTTTAGCGGGTTTCCGTCATGAAGGTATCGTAGAATTAAATCGCGAGTGCCAAATACTTTCGCAGTGTCTTCTTGAGTAATTTCCTTACGCATATTGAATATGAAACTGTTAGATGCAACAGAGAAAACACAACTCGCACTTTGTGACGTTCGCCTCGCATCAACAAACAGGTGTACTCCACTGCGGTCAAACGAGAGAAATTTGCAAACGTTAATCAAAGTACTTCAAAGTTAAGGTTGTCATTTTTACTGTTTATTAAAAGTTTCATATATTAACAATACACTGTCAACTCACTAAACGTTTTGAAAGTTTACTAAAACAGTTCTAAGCGTTTGAAAACTATGAACCGCAGAACTGTCGGCGCCATTTGCCAACACAATTTTGCTCAGGCACGAAGAGTTTTGATCAGTTTTCAACGATCGAAAAAAGCTCGTTATTTTGAGCCGGAAAGATGAAAAGATAGTTACATAAACTAATTATTTTATACATCCTTGCCCACGTTTCCACTTAATACTAAATGAATCCCACCAAATAAAACGAAAAACGCCTCGGACGTGTGATCGCGGTGAAGGTTTGAACAATCCCGCCATCCCCAGAGTTGCGCAATACTGCACATTTGTGGACGACCAAACTGCATTTTAATACTTGGTCGCTACGCCCAAGTAACAAGAAAAACGGAGCCGAAACCTTACCTCATGCCGCTACGCGCATGAGTAATTACCGCTTGAATGTGCATTAAAACGTCTTCGAAAAATGAAAACAATCTTTGTCGACAGCTCTGTTTGGTTATCACGGAAACTGCGCTCGCGGCGCCCGGTTTGCATGAACTTACGAGCGGTCGTCACGTTTACTTTGGATTGTTCAACATTTCATTACTACTGGCTTTGATTCTGGCCAACCCAGACGTTGTCATGAAATTTTCCAGCTTGATTTATACAAACGTGACAATTCTTCATTGTTATCATTTGGGTAATGAAGAATTTATGGATATCAAAGGTTCGCAACACATCTCACAGTTCAGAGCTCGTACTGGTCAAGTATAATTTTGCGCTATTTCATTGTCTAGATCTTGACTTGTGATTGACTAATTTCAATTTGACTCAAAATTTGTTTGGGTGGCCTCGGTTCGTGTGGTCGCACTGTAAAGATTGTGTGACATATGCTTGCCGATGTAAACAGTTGCGTTGTGCATGAAAACATCTGTTACACTAATTACTCATGCGCGTAGCGGGATGAGTTATAAAATGCGCTCCCTTTTTCCTCTTTTTATTTTTACCTTTTTTTTTTTGGTGTCACGATTTTGCATGCAAATTTATGCACGCATATTTTAAATTGTGCACTTCCGGTTCATAGCTTAGCCATTTACACTTCCTGTTTAGTGACTTCCGGCTACTCTCACTTCCGTTAAAACATCGTTACTGAATTGTCACGACAGCGTCTCCTACAACCCTACTCACATTAGTAATGTTCACGTCACGTATATATATTATTTTCACAAGAATGACTGGTTTCATTGTGGTGCAGCCTTCAGTTATAAAACGTGCAATAGTAACGTGGTTTGCAGGTACGATGACTGAATGAAAGGAGTATTATATTAAGACTAGTTTATTTTTAAGTGAGGAAACCTGACTCATTATAAGCCTTGTGGTTTCTTTCAGGTCTCCTCGCCATTCACTTTTTCTGTAATCTTTTATTATTTCCATCTGTAAAATGTTGCATATATGGCAAATAAAGAATGAATGAATGAATGAAATGAGTAACTCTTCTCCCTGTCGGACGTCTTCTTATCTTGTTTAAAATATTAAAATATAAATTGCTTCTTTTCTTATGGTACATTGAAATGTAAGACCTAAAATGTTTCTTACGCATGCGCATGACAAAATTTTCCGTCATTTGGTCTTTTTGGTTTATAGGTCAGTCCCGTATTTCTCCTATCGAGGTGAACGTTGCTTTTATACACAGCACACAACTTGAGGCCGAATTTGTCGCGATTCTGAAAAACTAAGAGCTATTTTAATCAGAATTCTTCCGAGGCAAAAATGCCAGACATCGATCTCTCGCACTGGTAAGCATATTGTCAATTTAGTCCTCTTTTTATTGCTGATTCTTTACAATGCCTGTGTCGGAGCAGTCCTCGCTGCCTGTGGTGAATAATGTCAATTTTTTCTTTAAAGAAAGAACAATAGAAACACACGGCAAAACAGCGTCGTTACTTCAGCCCATCGGATTTAATAAAAAAATTGGACTTCGGGACTGGACTTCTGTGGATTATGGACTGTGGAATGCGTGTCGTGTTAATGTCGATTTTTACTGACTTTATTGCTTTCTGTGGTTACTAGTAACCACTATGTTGTCACCTGTGTAAGTAAGTCCGACTTTCCGAAGCGCGAAGTTGTGCCGAGTTCACCCGGTTGCTGTACGATGAGACAGTCCTGATAGCTTCCGATTGGACGACTCGATTGTCAAGACAGTTCTGTTTGTACGTGCTCGCTTTGGATCCGTGGGAAAGGTAAACGAAGCTTTTTCGTTCTTTTTACTGCTTTACCAAGCACAGCTTTCACCAGATGTGGCCAAGTATTGTTTTCAAAGATTATTTTACGTTTTCTCGTGGTTTGGAAAAAGATTTTAGTGAAAAATCCCGCTGTGAATCGAAGTGTTTGTTTGCAGACCATGAGCGGCGAACTCACGATTCAAACGCCGGCAGCATTTCATTTCTGTACCTTTGACCATTCAGAACTGCATTTTGATTAAGCGAAAGCATTATGCGAATCATCTTTTCGGATAAGATTGGCATTCTATTACACTGGAAAAGTCGGCAATTTTAGAAAGCGTAATAAAAATAGGTTGCTGAATTGAATTATTATATTTATATTTTCGCAGACGCTAGCCGCGGTTCCTCACCGTAATTAGGATACAATAAATCGCGAAGACTTCCAGAAGCAGAAAATCACTGAATTCTGATACGTGTTTGACTCTTTTAATCAAAGGAAAGACATTTTCATTCAAGGAAATATGAGTTTCATTCAAAAGTTTCGGCCTTTTATAGAAAATATATTTTCGATTCAGTGGTCATATAAAAACAGCTTGCTATCAAATAACATTTCACATCAAATTTGCATTTAAAAAAATTGTGTATTTGCGACAATACTTTGAAGAAACTGTGAAGCCTGGAAAAAACTTATTTTAGATGGCAAAATCAAAGCACTTTTTTAAACTAGCTTCAAGTTATGGAAACATTCCATTTCGATTTGGTTTTAAATTCACGGAGAGATTTTAGTGAATGCGTCACGCAACGTTTATTTACAAATGTTTCACCAATTCATGGCAATTATCACCAAAGATTTGAAAACTTTAAAAAAATTCCGGATCTCCTGAATGCGATTTCCTGTTCATTTAGGGTTAAAAATCAAGGTGCGAGGGTGGGTCTGCCTGGGTGGGAAATCCGGGCGGGGAAGGGGTAAAAAGATCTTGCATCCGTTGGGGGGGGGGGGGGGGGGGGAATTTTTTTCTGGAATAACCCATTTTACACACGCTGCATACGATTTAGTAACACAGGAATACTAATTCTTTATATTGATTATCAATTTTCTTTAATCTATCCAACTTTCTGGACTCATACAGACCAGAGGGAAAGGCACGAACGGGACTCAGGTCCCATGCGAGGTGCCATCCCTTCCAATCCCACAACCCGCAAGGTTGACCACACCACCGGGGTCTACGGTCCCTACTCTTTTCGAATAGTGATGTGGGATCTTTAACGTCCCACAAGAACAAATCAGAGAGTGCTGTGAGACGGGGCCTACAGTTTTTTCGTCCTTATCCGAGAAGACTAGAATGTCATACCATTTGCAGAAGTCACTACAAAGGCGGCACATTCTCTTCAGTTATTTTAAGACCCTGAGTGTTGGTCCGGTCGAGGTTTGAACCAACGACCTCCCGCTCAGCAGACCGCAACTCTACCACTGAGCTAACCGGGCGGCGGGCGACTGCATGTGGGGCACATGCAGTCCTCGACTGCCTATTTTTTTAAGTAGTCTTTTCAAATGTAACAGAAATAATTCACGGCTTGGAAAGTAATAGAGGAGTGTGGATTTGATCGGGATTCAATAAATTAAATATTAAAAGCGAATGGTAAATTCCATCAAAACGTCTTAGAGTCTCATTCGCATGAGTATAGGCTAAGTGTAGCCTCTTGTTTTAAAAACGCATGTGGCAACTGACCCAAACTTTCAGGTTTTAATTTCTTAGCACATTTCCAAGCAAATGGAAATTAAAAGCTATTTCTACATGCGAATAAATATTGCATAATCAAGTATGTTTCCAATTGCTTTGAAACATGTTTTGGACTGTTGCGTGACTGTTTTTTGCATAAGTATTTTTTTGTTAGTTTATTTCTTATCCTTTCGATTATTAAGACCTATAATTCCTTTTCATTTCGTATGAAATCGACCTTTTATACCTTTTCAACATCCTGTATTATTGTCACAAACTTGAATAAAAGTTACTCTTCAAGTATGAATTTGAGGTTATGTATTAACTTCGGTTGAAATTTTTCAGCGGGTTAAAATCGAGGCCAAATTTTTTTTAACTGTTTTAAAATGTTCTAGGATAGATCTGATTTAGAGTGGTATTATCTCGTTAAAAGCATTCCTCTCAATAAGAGATAATTTCCTCTCAAATCGATCCTTTTTTGACATATTTGAAATGTTGTGTGACAGGGTAAAAGTGCACCTAACCCCAAAATTGTTTGTTTCGCTTAATCAACTCTATGTACCTTGAAAAGTTGAATAGTTAAATTAACGTTGCGTTAGTGAATTATAGAGGTTTGAATTTACAAAATGTTAATAAGATGACGTGAAATCAAGACTCGTTTATTATACAACTACTTGTTTCCACCTCTAAGTAATATGTTTTTTTTTGCAAGTCAGTTAATAGTTATTTGTTAATAGTCATGTCAGTTGACTATTAACAGTTTTTATTTAGTATTTCTTAAATTGATTATACTTAAGCTGTGAACTGCGTATTGCAAATTGAAGTAGAAATAATGGTAAAGTCTTGATTTGACGTCACCTAATTAGAATTTTGTAAATTCAAATCTCTATAACTCACTAACGCGATGTTAAAAACAAGAAATATTTCACTATTCGACTTAAAGAAAAAAAATTGGGGGTTAGGTGCACTTTAACGATTAACGTCTGTTGCAATTGATTGACAGCTGCTAACCCATTTCTTTTGAAATTGTGTTTGGAGGTTACTTAAGGGACAAACATTACACATGTAATGTTTGAATGAATTCTTTTATATCCTGTGAGTGTTACAACTATATGCATTTTAAATATATGATAATTTTAGGGGTTTTGCAACTAAATAACTAGGGGGTGTCCAGTTCTTCTTGGAATAATGGCAGACGTAAACTACTTTGGATTTTTCAATATTTTATCGACACCTTTATACTGGCAAAGTTTGGAAGAAATCAGAGAGATGGCTTGTGCCACACTTGCCTGGTCCTATAGTGGACTTACTCTTAAGGTTATTGTTTATTTACATCGTGTGTGCTTTAGCAGATAGTTATAATGCGTACATACATTAGCCACTGAAAAATAGCCTCCCTTTGGGGAAGCATGAGTTTACTGTATGCAACTAAATTTTTGGATACATGTACAATTAATTCAACCTTTCTTCTTTTGAAATTTTCGGGTCTGCCTGCTATTGTTTTCTTAGCTAAAGCCAACTCAAGACTAGGTCTAACAGGTCGTCAACTCTACTGGTCACATGGTGGATAGCAATGATATCATTAACCCACATGACTGTCACGCTTGGGCTTTGTTATCGTCTTGTCTGATCTTCTTCGGACAATTTTTCATTAATTTTATGTCTCAAACGAGGATAATATTTAATGGTTCAGAGGTTTTAGTGTTTGAAGTGTCGGTTTCTGTGGAAATTTAGCAAATTTCATCACTTTCCGGTTGCATTAATGCTACAACTTTCATTGCTACACTTTAAATTGTTACATTTTTTATTGTTGTAGCTTTCATTGTCACAACGTTCGGTTTTAGCAAAGCGCCTACTAAAGGCATGCGCAGTAACACAAAAATCTGTCAAATTTGGAGATTTGCCTTTCGTATTAGTAGAACAATGCTCCTCCGATCAGTATATAAGTGCCAACAAATTAGTGACAATAATAACTGCTAAGACATCAAAAGAAGCTTTGCAACAAACATTACTACTTACTGTCCTCGTCTGTTCTCACAACAAGAACAGGTGAACGTGGTCCAGCTCCTTTGGCAGTTGATGCAAGCACTGTGATATTGTAGTCAACATACTCCTTTAACCCTGTTAGGTTTTTTTGACGATCATTAGGATCAGCTGGTACATTTCCATTGTCATTCTCTGTTTGTGACTGGTAGTAAATAGTGTAACCTGTGATGATACCATTCCGTTGTGCAACTGGCACCTCTTCCCACGATACTGAAATGCTGCTTGAACTGGTGTTATGTCCTCTCACATTTTGTGGTGTTCCATCAGGTTCTGGTAACACAAAAATAAATTACGAAGTTTTATGGGACTGCCTATGACTTTGGCTTTAATATATTTAGTTAAACCTGAGTTCACGAACAATAATGAATTTGTATTGATTTCTTGTAAAAAACTAAATGTTGTTTTTCTTCATGAGCATCCTTTAGTAAACACTTAAATGAGTAATATCATCTGTAAGAAATCTGTTAAGGACGTTCGCACCAAAAGCTTCTAACATTGATTTTATTATAAAACTTCTGCTACATTTAGGTAATGAGATAATCGTGTCAGAAATGCACTAAAATTGGGGTGTCACCGACTGCGTTTCAGAGATAAGGGGACCCTAATTTAGAATCAAAGGCTCCTGTGAGTCAACCCGTGAATAAGAAATGGTAACGCGTAACGCGATGTTGCGGTAAGCTTAATATGCTTTTATACTGATACGGTTCGATATTTTTACAAAGTTAAACGTAATGACTTCTGAAGAACGCAACAACAAAAAAAGGTTCACGGCGAGATTTGAACTCGAGCTGTCTGATTGCTGTCCGATAGCCATAACAAGAACCACGCCACTAGGCCACGAAAACCTACGATAACTAGAAGAATAAAATTTTATTAGTTCAACGTAGATATGCGGTAAAACGCGCATTAAAATTCACTTCAAGTCTGCAACTCGGTTTTAATTTTGCAAAAAGACTCTACATGCGAAACATCTTTAAGCCGTTTATTGTTGTTTATATCTTCGTTTACAACAAATTAGTTATTGTTATCGTTGTTCTTGTTATGCAACGCATACGATAAGATTGCGAAATTAAGCTTTTTACGCGTAACGCAATGAACGGTATTTTTAGAGGAGCTCTCGCGGGCCGAAGACGAAGACATTTTCATTCAAGGAAATATGAGTTTCATTCAAAAGTTTCGGCCTTTTATAGAAAATATATTTTCGATTCAGTGGTCATATAAAAACAGCTTGCTATCAAATAACATTTCACATCAAATTTGCATTTAAAAAAATTGTGTATTTGCGACAATACTTTGAAGAAACTGTGAAGCCTGGAAAAAAACTTATTATAGATGGCAAAATCAAAGCACTTTTTTAAAGAACTAGCTTCAAGTTATGGAAACATTCCATTTCGATTTGGTTTTAAATTCACGGAGAGATTTTAGTGAATGCGTCACGCGACGTTTATTTGCAAATGTTTCACCAATTCATGGCAATTATCACCAAAGATTTGAAAACTTTAAAAAAATCCCGGATCTCCTGAATGCGATTTCCTGTTCATTTACGGTTAAAAATCAAGGTGCGAGGATGGGTCTGCCTGGCTGGGAAATCCGGGCGGGGAAGGGGTAAAAAGATCTTGCATCCGTTGGGGGGGGGGGGGGGGGGGGGAGGATTTTTTTTTCTGGAATAACCCATTTTACACACGCTGCATATGATTTAGTAACACAGGAATACTAATTCTTTATATTGATTATCAATTTTCTTTTTACAGCATGTGGGCCACATGCAGTCCTCGACTGCCTATTTTTTTAAGTAGTCTTTTCAAATGTAACAGAAATAATTCACGGCTTGGAAAGTAATAGACGAGTGTGGATTTGATCGGGATTCAATAAATTAAATATTAAAAGCGAATGGTAACTTCCATCAAAGCGTCTTAGAGTCTCATGCGCATGAGTATAGGCTAAGTGTAGCCTCTTGTTTTAAAAACGCATGTGGCAACTGACCCAAACTTTCAGGTTTTAATTTCTTAGCACATTTCCAAGCAAATGGAAATTAAGTGAGTGTTACAACTATATGCATTTTAAATATATGATAATTTTAGGGGTTTTGCAACTAAATAACTAGGGGGTGTCCAGTTCTTCTTGGAATAATGGCAGACGTAAACTACTTTGGATTTTTCAATCTTTTATCGACACCTTTATACTGGCAAAGTTTGGAAGAAATCAGAGAGATGGCTTGTGCCACACTTGCCTGGTCCTATAGTGGACTTACTCTTAAGGTTATTGTTTATTTACATCGTGTGTGCTTTAGCAGATAGTTATAATGCGTACATACATTAGCCACTGAAAAATAGCCTCCCTTTGGGGAAGCATGAGTTTAATGTATGCAACTAAATTTTTGGATACATGTACAATTAATTCAACCTTTCTTCTTTTGAAATTTTCGGGTCTGCCTGCTATTGTTTTCTTAGCTAAAGCCAACTCAAGACTAGGTCTAACAGGTCGTCAACTCTACTGGTCACATGGTGGATAGCAATGATATCATTAACCCACATGACTGTCACGCTTGGGCTTTGTTATCGTCTTGTCTGATCTTCTTCGGACAATTTTTCATTAATTTTATGTCTCAAACGAGGATAATATTTAATGGTTCAGAGGTTTTAGTGTTTGAAGTGTCGGTTTCTGTGGAAATTTAGCAAATTTCATCACTTTCCGGTTGCATTAATGCTACAACTTTCATTGCTACACTTTAAATTGTTACATTTTTTATTGTTGTAGCTTTCATTGTCACAACGTTCGGTTTTAGCAAAGCGCCTACTAAAGGCATGCGCAGTAACACAAAAATCTGTCAAATTTGGAGATTTGCCTTTCGTATTAGTAGAACAATGCTCCTCCGATCAGTATATAAGTGCCAACAAATTAGTGACAATAATAACTGCTAAGACATCAAAAGAAGCTTTGCAACAAACATTACTACTTACTGTCCTCGTCTGTTCTCACAACAAGAACAGGTGAACGTGGTCCATCTCCTTTAGCAGTTGATGCAAGCACTGCGATATTGTAGTCAACATACTCCTTTAACCCTGTTATGTTTTTTTGACGATCATTAGGATCAGCTGGTACATTTCCATTGTCATTCTCTGTTTGTGACTGGTAGTAAATAGTGTAACCTGTGATGATACCATTCCGTTGTGCAACTGGCACCTCTTCCCACGATACTGAAATGCTGCTTGAACTGGTGTTATGTCCTCTCACATTTTGTGGTCTTCCATCAGGTTCTGGTAACACAAAAATAAATTACGAAGTTTTATGGGACTGCCTATGACTTTGGCTTTAATATATTTAGTTAAACCTGAGTTCACGAACAATAATGAATTTGTATTGATTTCTTGTAAAAAACTAAATGTTGTTTTTCTTCATGAGCATCCTTTAGTAAACACTTAAATGAGTAATATCATCTGTAAGAAATCTGTTAAGGACGTTCGCACCAAAAGCTTCTAACATTGATTTTATTATAAAACTTCTGCTACATTTAGGTAATGAGATAATCGTGTCAGAAATGCACTAAAATTGGGGTGTCACCGACTGCGTTTCAGAGATAAGGGGACCCTAATTTAGAATCAAAGGCTCCTGTGAGTCAACCCGTGAATAAGAAATGGTAACGCGTAACGCGATGTTGCGGTAAGCTTAATATGCTTTTATACTGATACGGTTCGATATTTTTACAAAGTTAAACGTAATGACTTCTGAAGAACGCAACAACAAAAAAAGGTTCACGGCGAGATTTGAACTCGAGCTGTCTGATTGCTGTCCGATAGCCATAACAAGAACCACGCCACTAGGCCACGAAAACCTACGATAACTAGAAGAATAAAATTTTATTAGTTCAACGTAGATATGCGGTAAAACGCGCATTAAAATTCACTTCAAGTCTGCAACTCGGTTTTAATTTTGCAAAAAGACTCTGCATGCGAAACATCTTTAAGCCGTTTATTGTTGTTTATATCTTCGTTTACAACAAATTAGTTATTGTTATCGTTGTTCTTGTTATGCAACGCATACGATAAGATTGCGAAATTAAGCTTTTTACGCGTAACGCAATGAACGGTATTTTTAGAGGAGCTCTCGCGGGCCGAAGACGAAGACATTTTCATTCAAGGAAATATGAGTTTCATTCAAAAGTTTCGGCCTTTTATAGAAAATATATTTTCGATTCAGTGGTCATATAAAAACAGCTTGCTATCAAATAACATTTCACATCAAATTTGCATTTAAAAAAATTGTGTATTTGCGACAATACTTTGAAGAAACTGTGAAGCCTGGAAAAAAACTTATTATAGATGGCAAAATCAAAGCACTTTTTTAAAGAACTAGCTTCAAGTTATGGAAACATTCCATTTCGATTTGGTTTTAAATTCACGGAGAGATTTTAGTGAATGCGTCACGCGACGTTTATTTGCAAATGTTTCACCAATTCATGGCAATTATCACCAAAGATTTGAAAACTTTAAAAAAATCCCGGATCTCCTGAATGCGATTTCCTGTTCATTTACGGTTAAAAATCAAGGTGCGAGGATGGGTCTGCCTGGCTGGGAAATCCGGGCGGGGAAGGGGTAAAAAGATCTTGCATCCGTTGGGGGGGGGGGGGGGGGAGGATTTTTTTTTCTGGAATAACCCATTTTACACACGCTGCATATGATTTAGTAACACAGGAATACTAATTCTTTATATTGATTATCAATTTTCTTTTTACAGCATGTGGGCCACATGCAGTCCTCGACTGCCTATTTTTTTAAGTAGTCTTTTCAAATGTAACAGAAATAATTCACGGCTTGGAAAGTAATAGACGAGTGTGGATTTGATCGGGATTCAATAAATTAAATATTAAAAGCGAATGGTAACTTCCATCAAAGCGTCTTAGAGTCTCATGCGCATGAGTATAGGCTAAGTGTAGCCTCTTGTTTTAAAAACGCATGTGGCAACTGACCCAAACTTTCAGGTTTTAATTTCTTAGCACATTTCCAAGCAAATGGAAATTAAGTGAGTGTTACAACTATATGCATTTTAAATATATGATAATTTTAGGGGTTTTGCAACTAAATAACTAGGGGGTGTCCAGTTCTTCTTGGAATAATGGCAGACGTAAACTACTTTGGATTTTTCAATCTTTTATCGACACCTTTATACTGGCAAAGTTTGGAAGAAATCAGAGAGATGGCTTGTGCCACACTTGCCTGGTCCTATAGTGGACTTACTCTTAAGGTTATTGTTTATTTACATCGTGTGTGCTTTAGCAGATAGTTATAATGCGTACATACATTAGCCACTGAAAAATAGCCTCCCTTTGGGGAAGCATGAGTTTAATGTATGCAACTAAATTTTTGGATACATGTACAATTAATTCAACCTTTCTTCTTTTGAAATTTTCGGGTCTGCCTGCTATTGTTTTCTTAGCTAAAGCCAACTCAAGACTAGGTCTAACAGGTCGTCAACTCTACTGGTCACATGGTGGATAGCAATGATATCATTAACCCACATGACTGTCACGCTTGGGCTTTGTTATCGTCTTGTCTGATCTTCTTCGGACAATTTTTCATTAATTTTATGTCTCAAACGAGGATAATATTTAATGGTTCAGAGGTTTTAGTGTTTGAAGTGTCGGTTTCTGTGGAAATTTAGCAAATTTCATCACTTTCCGGTTGCATTAATGCTACAACTTTCATTGCTACACTTTAAATTGTTACATTTTTTATTGTTGTAGCTTTCATTGTCACAACGTTCGGTTTTAGCAAAGCGCCTACTAAAGGCATGCGCAGTAACACAAAAATCTGTCAAATTTGGAGATTTGCCTTTCGTATTAGTAGAACAATGCTCCTCCGATCAGTATATAAGTGCCAACAAATTAGTGACAATAATAACTGCTAAGACATCAAAAGAAGCTTTGCAACAAACATTACTACTTACTGTCCTCGTCTGTTCTCACAACAAGAACAGGTGAACGTGGTCCAGCTCCTTTGGCAGTTGATGCAAGCACTGTGATATTGTAGTCAACATACTCCTTTAACCCTGTTATGTTTTTTTGACGATCATTAGGATCAGCTGGTACATTTCCATTGTCATTCTCTGTTTGTGACTGGTAGTAAATAGTGTAACCTGTGATGATACCATTCCGTTGTGCAACTGGCACCTCTTCCCACGATACTGAAATGCTGCTTGAACTGGTGTTATGTCCTCTCACATTTTGTGGTGTTCCATCAGGTTCTGGTAACACAAAAATAAATTACGAAGTTTTATGGGACTGCCTATGACTTTGGCTTTAATATATTTAGTTAAACCTGAGTTCACGAACAATAATGAATTTGTATTGATTTCTTGTAAAAAACTAAATGTTGTTTTTCTTCATGAGCATCCTTTAGTAAACACTTAAATGAGTAATATCATCTGTAAGAAATCTGTTAAGGACGTTCGCACCAAAACCTTCTAACATTGATTTTATTATAAAACTTCTGCTACATTTAGGTAATGAGATAATCGTGTCAGAAATGCACTAAAAATGGGGTGTCACCGACTGCGTTTCAGAGATAAGGGGACCCTAATTTAGAATCAAAGGCTCCTGTGAGTCAACCCGTGAATAAGAAATGGTAACGCGTAACGCGATGTCGCGGTAAGCTTAATATGCTTTTATACTGATACGGTTCGATATTTTTACAAAGTTAAACGTAATGACTTCTGAAGAACGCAACAACAAAAAAAGGTTCACGGCGAGATTTGAACTCGAGCTGTCTGATTGCTGTCCGATAGCCATAACAAGAACCACGCCACTAGGCCACGAAAACCTACGATAACTAGAAGAATAAAATTTTATTAGTTCAACGTAGATATGCGGTAAAACGCGCATTAAAATTCACTTCAAGTCTGCAACTCGGTTTTAATTTTGCAAAAAGACTCTACATGCGAAACATCTTTAAGCCGTTTATTGTTGTTTATATCTTCGTTTACAACAAATTAGTTATTGTTATCGTTGTTCTTGTTATGCAACGCATACGATAAGATTGCGAAATTAAGCTTTTTACGCGTAACGCAATGAACGGTATTTTTAGAGGAGCTCTCGCGGGCCGAAGACCCGCAGCGGAGCTCCACACTCAAAGCGGAGCACAGGCGGCCGAAGGCCCGCTGCGGAGCCCCATACTCATAGAACTGCCCGTCATTTTTCATGGTCATGGCTAGCGGAATGTTTCGCAGGCGCGTCTGTCCGTGTGCCAGGCCGCCTTACGCGTTGAGCAGGGCTAATTCGCGGGCGCGTATGACGCCACACAACATCCGGGATCTTAGCAATTTTGAAACCAAAGCGAGGCTTTGTTTTTCGCGCGGCTACACAGCTGTCAGCTCGGTAAACACTTTTCCCTTTCGATGTGTTTAGCGGAGAAGTAAAGTCGTCATTTCCCTGAATTTTTCGCGGTTTGCTACTCAAGACAGGGATACTAATTAAGGGATACTTAGAAGCCGCTTTAGTGGAAAAAGTAGAACATTTTTAGAGATAAAATCTTGCTTCGAGGAACTTCATACGATTTCAGAACCAAAGAAGCGGAGATTTAAAGAATTTCCAAGCAAGGAAGGGACTTAAAGGTAAAAGAACTGACATTTTTCGATGGGAATTTATGTTGATATCAATCTGTGATTGACTTTTTCTTTGTGTTTTTGTTAGGTTTGGAGAACGTGCTTAAAACGTGCTTAAAGTGCCTATGAAATGAAATTTTTGACCCGCTTATATACTAAAATCAAAGGCTCCTTGCGAGCCAAGTCATGAATATGAAACAACCATCGGATCTTTTCCTACCCTGCACAAGGTGGGTCCTCTTAGATTTTACATACATGTTATGACTACTTCCCTCATGTTGCGCTTTTCTATATATTTTAAAAACCGTGAGATAGATTTTTTTAATTTATATGGTCGTTTCTTTATAATATGAACAACATTGTCTCGAAGTTTCATCTTGATTGAAACATTGCAACATGGTCAAATAAAATAATAAAGTTCACCTAAAACGCGATTGAGACTTTTTGTTTTGATTGCACGGTGGAAGGCGCACAAAGACGCGTTAATTAATTCAGGTGAAGTGTAACGCATTTCTTATTGGTAATCACCTCATGCCTGGTCCTGCCTGGTTTTCTGGTGGACACTCTCTTAAACACTAAGTTCCGGTATAAAAGTAAAGGAAGTTGGCCTGGCAACTGACAGCTCAGTTGTCATTCAACCTTGGTAGAGAACACATCTCCGCAAGCCCGCTGAGGTCACGTACGAGACGAAAAATAATATTTATCACTAATAAGTCCAATTCTATCCATTTATCGTTCTAAGCTACGATGGATTCAAATAAGATATCTTATGAACACTTTGTATTTTCTGTGATTTATTTTGTAACGTTCTGTGTTCGAATTTACCCGCTGGTTCGCCAGGCGAATGCCATATCAAAGCAATTGAGATAAAAAAAATTCACACCGAAGCAATTTTCAAACATTTTAGTCTTACCTTGTATGGATCATAGTCAAAGTACACAAGTAAAACAATGAAGAAGTCCTTCCGATTGTCCTTGGCTGTAGATTTGCTACCTCCGAACAGTGGTTTTACATGCAAAGATTCGAAACGAAGAAATTGTTGTCCGTGATATCAAGCGAACCAAACGCGTGGGGGCAAATTCACATCCAGTTATTATTCAAAACAGCCATACCAAGTTGAAAATCCAATTGCCCAGTAGAGCACAATAATCGTGATGTATACCCGATCGTTATATATTCGTTTTATAAAGGGAATATATTTGATTAGGCAATTATTTTAGTCCATATCTTCCCAACCGGCCGTAACGCGGGCCGTAACAGCCACCTTCAATTCAAATTTGAAACCAGAGGCGCGAATTGGAGGAGGAGCCTGGCCTTTTATACCGGAACTTCGTGTTTAATATGTCACACATTCATTTTTTGCACTATACATGTAAAATGAGCTAGAATAGTACACTAGCTTAAAACAAAAATTATCAAATTATTATCAAGTCGGCTTACAATGTTAAGTTCAACAAGTTGAACTCCGTGAGACATGTCTCGCGGACAAAATGTCCCCAAAATTGGTGTTGCACAATTATGATAGTATCAGTTCACACGAGGGGACGTGTCGCTGCAATATGTCCCTAAGACAAATCCCCGCAACATTTTCATGTGGTGTGCAAGTGCTATGATTTTTTTCCTGCTAAATGTCCCCGCTACACTCCCTGCTACATGTCCCTCAGTGTGTACTTCACAAATTTTTGTCGCTACATGTCGCTGCGACATGTCCCTGCTACATGACCTCTCGTGTCTGACCTCCTTAAATGTACTGTGCAGACGGTCGCGTAATTCTGTTTTTGAGAATTGCTAAAATTGAAAAATAGCCCGGTCGTCAATCTTAATTCTTGTGCTTCCGACCTTTCACCTCAGTTAAGTTTATCATCGGCTTTCGGTTCATAGAGCGACGCTGTTAGGCTCAGCCTATCTGTATATACTAAATTATAAACACGGCTCGATATCTTTTAAAATAGTAATCCACGATAAGATATGTGTTTACATATTCTGTTCAGTAGAAAAACGCAAGGATATATTTCCACTTGAGGAACAGATCAGATCCACTGACGACATATGAAAGTTGATCTTTTGTGCATAACCGTGTCCAGTTCTCTCCTATTTCAATCAAACAATGCGTATTTGTACTATCACGCTAAGACATGAAAGGCATAAATTTGGTTTATTCATCACAGGATTCCAAATACGAAATATCCTTAAGCTTATTGTTGTTCATATTTGTTTACAGTAAATTAGTTATTGTTATCACTGGATTCACGTTGTTCTTGTTACGCATGCATTCGTAACAAAACTAATTAAAAACATTTCGTGACAAAAGTTTACAGTGAGTGAGTGAGTGCTCATTTGCATATCTGCATCAGTTACCGATAATCCGTTACCGTTACCGTCAGTTACCGTTCATTAACAAGGGGCTTTTTTGCTGGACCATGCGCGAACTGCTGGACGGTGAAATCGCAATGCAGGCTCACCACAAGGAAACCACTCCCAACATGGCTCGCGCTATTCATCTTTTCGTATTTCTCGTTGTTTTGGTCTTTGCTCAATGTGCAAAAAATGAATTAAAATGCGCGGTTTGCCTAAAAATACTTTCGACGTCGCAACGCAAGTACAGCCGACCAGTTTCTGCGTACATCGACGAGTTGTCGTCTTGCATAAACCCAAATGAGCTGGGTCAGGATGCACGCATTTGCAGTACGTGCAGAGCGGCCGTCTTAAAATCGCGAAAATCCGCGGAGACATTTTCGCATGTAAGTCGATTTTTTTTGTGTATTTTTTTTTGACACCGATATGTATATAGGAAATACCATAGCATACGAAAATAATTTTTTTACATTTCAGCGAGTGGGAAAATGCAAGCGCGACAAGGTTGGGAGGCCCCCCAAAACCGTCCGTAATATAAAACAAGCGCGAGCATCAAAAAAAGAGGCAGGAACACAGACCACGGCGAAACAATTGTTGTCTTTGACATTGTGGACGGTGGAAAGCACATGTTTTGGCGAGATTTTGCGAGATTTTGCGAACCTTATTCCCCCCTGGTCTGTATGAGGAAGTGGAAGAAAAAATGCAGCTGCTCTCCAAACGTAAGTTACTAACTATTACATGCTGAAACGAAAGTTACAGATTAGGAATTGCATGACGCTAAAAGGGTGGAAAAGAAGCAGTATTCACTGACAGACAGACATATATTCCTTTATTCAATAAATGACTGATTTATTGATTCTTCAATTGCTTGACTTGCAGGATGCGACCTTTCAAAGGAGCTCCAGAGTCTAAAGGACACTATGTACAAGGAATTCACGAAATCAGCAAGGCCTCCCATATATGATCCTGATGAGTTTGAAAAATTATGTGCCAGAGCTGGGGCTCATACAATATTTCATTCTATTCTGTCTGCCATGACTGGTGACAGGCACTCGTCAGAAAGGATTGCAACTAACAAGAAAAGAACCGTAGCAATCATCTATAAGCTATGCTATGGCCTGAGTCAGGTCTGTAACTGGTTGCAGACCGACCATGCTGTATTTCTAAAACATTCCAACATTAACCAGGAAGGGTTGGAAACAGAACAAGCAATGGGAAGTTCTTGTAGTAAAAGCAAGGTCGATCAAATGATTACGGGGATGTCCCAAAAGGCTGCATTTAAGATTGATGAAATTGTTACACAAGCCATCACAAATAAATGGCAACTGGTTCTTGTTATAGATGATTACACCTCTATTCACTCAATCAGACGCCCCAAAACTGATACTGTTTCCAATGCTAAATATATGTGTACCATAATCATTAAAATATTTAAGAATGTCCCAGCCCTCTCAGCCTGTCCAGTAACAACCTACCATAATCCAAGTGCTATTGACATAACTGCCTGCATAAAAACAGTTTCGGGTATTCCTACTATGCACAAATTGACTCTCACTTACTCTTCTATAATGCCTTCCTGGATAAGAGATTCATTTTTTAAACCAGAATTTGAAAGACACAGGATAACAGCACATGAATACTGTGATCATGAATCAGTTCAAACTATGAGGCAGATGGATGATGTCCACTTAGTAAACTTTTTTCAGTTAACTCTTAAAAGCTTTGATGACTTTGCAGCTGCATTCGATGCAATACTAAGTTCTAAACTATCTGACTACCTGAAAATGTTCCTAACACCTCAGCCTGGTGACTGGCCTGCTCAATTTTACAGCCGTCAAATTGTATATGAAAGCCTTTTGAAATTCTGGGAACCATCTAATGTCCCTGACAATACAGCCTCTTCTCATCTACATGTAAACCATTCCTACACCACAGTTGGCTCTTCTGGACCTGGAACACATAATATAAGCATGCACGTAAGCAATGATCAACCAAGAATCCTGTCCATAATTCCCTGCATTGGTCCCCTACATATTTCCTTAAATGGGAGAGAAACTGTTTTTCACGATTATCGTCCTTTTTTTGACATTGTCTATACTCAACTTTTCCCAAAAAGCAAGCTGGCAAAGAACCCTAAACCCTGGAGAATCAGTCTTATACATGAAGTAGTATGTGGTGGCTGGCTGTTTATTAGGGACAGTGTAAAGGAAAAATTTTGTACCTGTAAGGACCTAGAATACAGAACATTGTTAAACTTGTTGGATAACTATTTGCCTCTAGTCCTCACAATCTATAGTGTTACCTTCAAATTGAATAACTTTGTGGAATTCTTTAATGCCATGGTCAGGATTTGGACAATGTTTGTATGCCTTGAAAGGCACCACTACAATAAAGCACCACTAGTTTGGCTTGCCATGTGTACATACTGGGGCACACACCATCCTGAGATGTATAACCTGCTGCGAACTTATTTGGTCATCTTTGACGAATATCCAGTCGAGAATGCCCATAGCATTATCCGCTCTAAGACTAATGCTTATGACACAGTTGAACAACTAGAGAAAAAAGCTAAGGCAACCTTCCAGTCAAAGCTTGCACAGAAGAATTTCAAGGGACACTTTGCACCACCTAAGAAGCAAAAATTCACACTCAACCACCTGAGGAGCCTTAAGGCAAAATGTGCCAAAATACTGGCCAACATCTTTTTAGAAATAGCTAAAAACCCTGGAAAGGCAAGAATTAATGCTGATGGGAAAAAGAAAAATATTCTCTTGCCCAGAGTATTTGGTAATGAGCCAGTTAAAATCAAAGTACTACCACTAGGATATTGCAGCTTTAACATGCCACACCAAGACAAGCGTTGTGACTTACCAAGTTGTAACATTGCTGGAAATGAGCCATGGATTCTATTTGAGGGCTGCTCTCATTCCTTTCACCAGGTCTGTCTGTGCAATTGCCACTTCTGTCCACTTTGTCAAGCATTCCTTGCAGAAAAGGCAAAATGTTTGTCAGAAACAGCTAAGGATGCTATTCTAAACCCTAAGAAAAACAAGGAAACTGAGGATCCCAATAACAATAGCAGCAACACTGAAGAATGTGAATCAGATCAGGACAGTGCCTTTGACTTAAACCCCCCTTGTGAAAGTGATCCTGGAAATGAAGATAGCCAGATTCAGTCAGTCAATGAAGCAATATCTGCACTACCATCACCACCAGCACCACCCTTACCACAGGCATCACCCTTAATGCAGCCAACACCTCTATCACAACAACATCACCAGGTACATGCTCCTTCAACATCCAAAAGAACTCCAAAATGTAGACAATGTGGGCATCGAAGAAAAGGACACACACATCCCAAAAATGGCCCTGTTAAGTGTCCCGAGTGCAGAGGAGGTTTGTGCACAAGCCATAATCAATCTCAGACATCTCTTACAAATCAGCAATTGACACTTCAGTCAACTGTACATTATGGACAAGTCACAGAATGGATTTTACCGCATCATCTTTCACAATCTATGATTTTTGGAATCCCAATTAGCAGCAATGCCTGTACAATTATTGCCACCATTGGAGCAATGAAATTTTTGGCTGGTACCCTACCTACCCCGTCATGCCAAAGCATCTTAACATCTGTTGCAACATTTGCAAATTCAATGAGAGAAGGAAACATCCATTACAACACCTTAAATCTGCCAGCAAATCAACCCAACTTGGATGCTAGTGAAGCACTACAAACAAGAACTGACAACTTTGACCTCAGAATTGTTGAAGATACAGGGATCTTCTCTCCTGGCAGTCTTAAGAATAAGCTGAACAATATCTGCTCCTCACCAGATGATCAATGTGCTATTGTTATAACACCACCAGACAAATCTATGCTCCTGTGCTTTAGCAGTGATGAACAGAAAATTTCGCTATTTGAGAGCCATGCCCATAAAAATCATGGTGGGTTAATTGCTGTAGCAAACTATGAACATGTTGACAATTTTGTTTTGTTTTTGTCTCACATGTGTGCACGTGATTGGGGAACTGGCATTTCTGGAGCCAATATTACAGTAGTCAGAAGACATATTAATTAATTGAAAGTGCTGTACATAATTATGGCTAGCACATGCAGTTTATCAGTTAAGTTTCTTTGGTGTAACCTTTGGGGATATTGATAAGCTTACGAGTTAGTAATCCATAAAATAAATTTGAGTTGACAAGTCAGTCACGTTTACCTTCCTAAAAAAATACTGTACCTACTATCACACACTTTTCGGTGTGTAAACTCAAGGATGTATTGTGTTTTACTATAAACGAACGGATCTATTTATTATGACATTTGAAAAGGGCAATTTCCTGGGAGTATTGCAATCCTATACCAAAATTACCAATAGCCCAAGCCCACAAGTTCTCAGAAGAACTGGTTAATTTTCTCTTTTCCCCAATTTTGCCAACAGGCCCAACATAATACAATGAAAATACATAAAATGAAGGTATGTTTTTCATTGGAATTGTTGTGGTTATCTGTTATAGATGTCACACCATAATGCAAAATAGAATATTCATGAGACAATATTTTTATGGAAAATTTGGGGCTCAGTAACTACTACAATACACGACCGATCTCTGGGAAATAAAATGTTATGCTTTCACAAGGGTCACAAAAACTAAGTGTGACTCATCATAACATTAAATATTTTCAAGTAATAATTTTCCGGTCAAACAAAAAATACCACGCTAAAACGCTTACGAAACTGTAAGACACAAAAATCATAACTTCCCCAATTTTGCCATTAATGATCCCTAGATAAACCGAATTCTAAAGCATAGTGGTTACCATTTCTGCTAACAACGCTGTGGTTATCAATCCTAGATTTCGAAATAATTCCCTGTCAAGATGACAGAAAGCCAACTTGACACAAAACAGGATGAAAGTTAAACGAAGATTTTCATAAACCCTTGAAGCCGATCTCTAAACAAGGTATTTTAATAAAGTGCTAATGACTTAAAACTTACCGTGGTTGAGGCATTGGCAGCATACCGTCTTATTTCATGAAGGAAATCCAAGCACGAATTATGTCGGTAGCCACATCAGCCGCCATTTTCTCGTCGGAATGAGCTGCTCTTTCATCTTGTTTGGAGTGGCGGTTCGAAGCTAAAACAGGTCGATATTGGCTTAAATTGCACCAAGAAGGGTCCTTTCGGCATTCCATTTATTCTTTGAGCTTCGATCAGCGTTTTTGAATGAAGAAAACCGGTCATTCCTTACGTATTTTACTGCTGTTAATCATTGTAAACAATCCGCTGAACTCAAGCGTACTGCGCATGCGCAGCAAAAAAGCCCCTTGTTCCGTTCATTACGCATGGGCGTATTCACGGGTTAGAACTCGGTGTTCCTTACTCGATATGGCCCTAATGTCTGTAAGTCTAAAAATATTGTAAATGAATCTCTAAATTGCAACTTTCTATGCCAAATTATATACGAGTAGGTATATCAACAAAATTCACTTAACTGATGACATCCGTTAAAGAAAATCTAATCTTTGAACGACAGCATTTGCAAAATCCTGGCAGTTGCAAGTTAGCAGGATTCGATGTCGCGTGGGTAGAAAAATTGAAACATTTTAAACTTCCTTCATTATTTTCGTGGGTAGAAAATTGGGAACAGTTTAAACTTTCTTCATTTTTTTTGTTCATTTTTTCACAATCTGTCGAGAATTAGAAATTAAAAGAAAAGTATGTATCCAAAAAATGGGGGTCACCGACAATCCAAGCCAGTTAAATATAAGCAAAGTTAACACAACGGCTACCAGCTCTTTATGTGTTTAGGTTTCATCCCTTGCGCGCAAACTCGTGCATGACGTACAGTGTATGCGACATGAATTGCGCGAGCAGTAAGGATGCGCATAAACAATTAGCGCGAACGTCCTTAAATTTCGAAAAATGTCTTTCGAACTTGTTGAACAATGCTCCTCCGGTCAGTATTTAAGTGCCAACAAATTAGTGACAATAATAACAGCTAAGACATCAAAAGAAGCTTTGCAACAAACATTACTACTTACTGTCCTCGTCTGTTCTCACAACAAGAACAGGTGAACTAGGTGGTCCAGCTCCTTTGGCAGTTGATGCAAGCACTGTGATATTGTAGTCAACATACTCCTTTAACCCTGTTATGTTTTTTTGACGATCATTAGGACCTGCTGGTACATTTCCATTGTCATTCTCTGTTTGTGACTGGTAGTAAATAGTGTAACCTGAGATGATACCATTCCGTTGTGCAACTGGCACCTCTTCCCACGATACTGAAATGCTGCTTGAACTGGTGTTATGTCCTCTCACATTTTGTGGTCTTCCATCAGGTTCTGATAACACAAAAATCAATTACGAAGTTTTATGTGACTGCCTATGACTTTCAATTGGCTTTAAAGTGCCACTACGACGAAATTGTTTGCATTTCTTTTTCGCAAATGTATCTAATAGGTTTAGACAAATGCGAATTGCTATAAATTAGATTGATATATTCTTACACAGCCCAGAAATAGCTGACCGAAAACCCACGAAAATCACGTAAAATCCGTCCGCCATTACTCTGTTAATAAATTCGAGCCCACATTCTACTGGTTTGCGATCTGGTACACGTGACTTGATTTGTGACGTCAATGACTCAACGTGATTCCCTCCGGGTCACAGAAAACAAAGCCAAAAGACACGTGTTGAGACCGACTTAGTTTCAGAGATAAGATAACTGAAAGGCGACCCTAATGGCCCCAATGTCTGTTAGGCCTTGTCCACACGTATCCGGATATTTTTGAATCCGCAACTGGATTGGTCTTCCGTCCATACGTATCCGGCCAATTCGGCTTACGAATCCGCAACTTTTTGAATTCGCTCTCCAGAGTGGAAATTTTTGAATACCCTACGAGTACGGCATCGTGTAGACGGTCGAATCCGGATATTTTTTAATACGCTGACGTAACAGTATCGGATCCAGTCTTTAACCGCGCGAATATTCAACATGGCCGACCGAAATGTCATCGCTTCACTTCTACTTGGACTTACTTCAATTGTTGCTCAGAAAAGAGATTCAAGATATCGGCGTAATTGGTTTGGCATGATTCACAGTCAACATTCTCCGTGATCTTCGACGTTTTGTACTCCATTGTGACTTTTAGTAAAAGTTCAACTTCATCATCAGTCCAAATAAAGGAGTCTACCTTGCTTTTCTTCTGTTTCTGTCCCGATTGAGAAATATTTTCTGGTATAATCGAAGGATTTTGAGGCAACACGAAGCGAAAGCAATCGAATTTGCCGCCAAACTCGCACAAAATGTTGACCTTTACGCAAGCCCTGGGTACTAGAGCGAATCCGGATACGTGTCAGGGACGGGCAAATACGATTCCAATACGCTACGTGTGGACGCGAATACTTTCTAATCTACAACAAAAAAGTTGCGGATTCAAAAATTTCCGGATACGTGTGGACGGGGCCTTAGTCTACAAATATTGTAATGAATCTCTAAACTGCAACTTTATATGTCAAATTATAGCGGAGCTCTCGCGGGCCGAAGGCCGTCTGCGTAGCCCCATACTCATAGAAGCTATGCCCGTCATTTTTCATGGTCATGGCTAGCGGAATGTTTCGCGGGCGCGCGTGTGTACATGTGCGTCCGTCCGTTGGGCAGGGCTAATTCGTGGGCGCGTATGACGTCGCAAAACATGCGCGTATGACGTCGTGTAACAATCTTAGCAATCTTAGCAATTTTGAAAGCAAAGCGAAGCTTTGTTTTTCGCGCGACTTCATAGCCGTCAGCTCGGTAAACACTTTAGTTGCAGGATCTTTTGTAGCTGTGTTTAGCGGAGAATTAAAGTCGTTATCACCCAACCTTTTTTCGCGGTTTGCTACTCAAGACAGGGATACTAATTAAGGGATACTCAGAAGCCGCTTTAGTGAAAAAAGAAGAGCTATCAAAGATAAAATCTTGTTTCGAGGAACTTCATACGCTTTTAGCAATGCGGGAGATGTTCGTTTTACGATTTCAGAACCAAAGAAGCGGAGATTTAAACAGAGAATTTCCAAGTGCAGTAGTCGAGGGACTTAAAGGTAAAACAAATTACATTTTTCGATAGGAATTTATGTTGATATCAATCTGTGATTGACTTTTTGTTTGTGTTTTCGTTAGTTTGGAGAATTGTTTAGCTTAAATTCAGTTGTATTAATTTCTTGAATTTCATCGAAGACACGGCTCGGCCTCGATGCGATATAAATGGTTCGCGTTTTGCTTTTAAACATAAACTTATGGAGATTTGAATAAAATTTTTCGAAAGAAGATTGTGTTGTCCATTTTTATGTGTTTATTCATTCATTACATAGGTTAAAAAGCGATTTTATGAAAACAAAACAGGACTTGGATTTTATAGACTTTCTATCTTAAGGTTACAGTGTACCTTCGGGGGTGTCTCCAGTATAACAGCTCTAGCGTCTTAAGATTACACTTAATATACCTAAACCCAGATGTCAAATTAAAGCTTATAGAGCTGGCTATCTAAATATGGAAACCATTTGATAATAAAATCAATTGTCGAATTTTTTACGACGTCTAAATTCGAACGTCCGAATCAGCTTTCAAACGCTATAACTCAAAGCGATTATTATATTTTGCTAATTTGATTTGTTCTCGGGTTTCCGGACACGAAGCGCTAAAAAAACGTGTCGGCGATTTCTCATATTCAATTGCAGTGAAAAGTTACAGAATATTTTCGAAAAGGGGAGAAAAAAAAAATGGAATGATCGCACGGAAATGGCTCTTGACGAAAAAGTTTTCGGAATTAAGAAATTCGCCGACACGTTTTTGTTGATTATATGTCAGCCTAGCTTCTGTCCAAATTTGAGGAAAATCGAACAAATTCCCTTTGAGTTGTAGCTCTTTAAAGTGTCCCCAACAAGCGAAAAATTAAGTTTGAGAAAACGGCGCTTAAAAAAACATATCGCGTAATAAACAAACTCCGCCCACAAAAGTTATACCGTCATTTCTCCGTCAATTTTCACTATTTTTCGATAATTTTTTTTTTGGATGAAAGTTCATTCTGTAAACATTATTTTAACGCCAAAAAATAATTTTCAATAAATTTTCGATCTGAAGGTACACTGTAACCTTAACTCGCGTCGCCTTATGCAAATACAGCTGTTTCGAGAATGGTTGTCGGAAAAAAGGACAAAATAGCACTGACGCGATAATCCCGAAAATTATTTTGGGATGTGATCACTGAATGTTAATAAGTCAAATAAATACATCAAATCCGCGATGCCTCGTCCGTACAGCGACGATCTCTGATGGTGGGCCATATGGATAAACTTGTTTTTAGGATGAAGCGTTGATGACTACCCACAATATCTTCCGGGATTGTCGCGTGCACTTTTACGCTTTTTTCCGACAACTTTTCTCGAAACAGCTGTATGTTTGTGTATTTTTTGCAATTTTGATTTCCAAATCAGTTTCTCAGGCCTTTTTTTGATACGCAACAGGTGAATTTTATTCGGAAATTAGTCAAACTACATGTAGTTATTCTAGACCGAGAAAAAATCGTTTTGTGAACCTTTGTGCGGTCTAAATGAACTGCGCAGACGGTCACGTAATAAGCTTAAGCTTACTATTTTTTGAGAATTGCTAATTCTTGTGCTTCCGAACTTTCACCTTAGTTGAGCTTATCATCGGCTTTCTGTTCAGAGAGCGACGCTGTTAGGCTCATTCTATCTATATATATTATACGACTAGGTCTGTTACCAAAATTCACTCAACTGGTGACATCCATTAAAGAAAATCTCATCTTTAAACGAGTTAGTTAGCAGGATTCGCGGATATCGCGTGGGTAGAAAAATGCGAACATTTTAAACTTCCTTTATTATTTTTTGTCCATTTTTCACAATCTGTCGACAATTAGAGAATAGAAGTATCTATCCAAAAAATTAGGGGTTACCGACCATCCAAGCGAGTTTAATCTAAGAAAATTTAAAACAACGGCTACCAACTCCTTATGTGTTTAAATTTCATTCCTTGCGCGCAAGCTCGTCCATGACGTAAAATTGTATGCGACACGAATTGCGTGCGCAGTAAGGATGCGCATAAACAATTAGCGAACGTCCTTAAATTAGGAAAATTGTCTACGACATGAATTGCATGTGCAGCAAGGATGCGCATAAACAAATAGCGCGAACGTCCTTAAACTTGGAAAATTGTCTTTAGAACTAGTAGAACAATGCTCCTCGACTCAGTATGTAAGTGCCAACAAATTAGTGACAATAATAACTGCTAAGACATCAAAAGAAGCTTTGCAACAAACATTACTACTTACTGTCCTCGTCTGTTCTCACAACAAGAACAGGTGAACGTGGTCCATCTCCTTTGGCAGTTGATGCAAGCACTGTGATATTGTAGTCAACATACTCCTTTAACCCTGTTATGTTTTTTTGACGATCATTAGGACCTGCTGGTACATTTCCATTGTCATTCTCTGTTTGTGACTGGTAGTAAATAGTGTAACCTGTGATGATACCATTCCGTTGTGCAACTGGCACCTCTACCCACGATACTGAAATGCTGCTTGAACTGGTGTTATGTCCTCTCACATTTTGTGGTCTTCCATCAGGTTCTGATAACACAAAAATCAATTACGAAATTTTATGTGACTGCCTATGACTTTGGCTTTAATATATTTAGTTAAACCTGAGTTCACGAACAATAATGAATTTGTATTGATTTCTTGTAAAACACTAAATGTCGTTTTTCTTCATAAGCATCCTTTAGTAAACACTTACAATGAGTAATATCATTTCTAAGACATCTGTTAAGGACGTTCGCACCAAAATCTTATTACATTGATTTTACTATAAAACTTCTGCTACAGCTAAGTCATGAAATAATCGTGTCAGAATTGCACTAAAAATGAGGGGGGGGGGGGGGGGGGGGGTGATTAACCGACTTAGTTTCAGAGATTAGATAACTGACAGCCGAAAATAATTTAGAAAAATCGGTGTTCCTTATTCGATATGGTCCAAATGTCTGTTAGTCTACAAATATTATAATGAATCTCTAAACTGCAACTTTTTATGCCAAATTATATACGACTAAGTCTATTAACAAAATTCATTCAACTGGTGACATCCGTTAAGAAAATCTAAACTTTAAACGACAGCATTTGCAAATCATGACAGCCACAAGTTAGCAGGATTCGAAGATATCGCGTGGGTAGAAAAATTGGAACATTTTAAACTTCCTTAATTATTTTTTGTTCATTTTTCACAAGCTGTTGAGAATTAAAGAATAAAAGTATCTATCCAAAAAATTAGGGGTTACCGACCACCCAAGCGAGTTTAATCTAAGAAAAGTTAACACAAAGGCTACCAGCTCTTTATATGTTTAAATTTTATCCCTTGCGCGCAAGCTCGTCCATGACGTACAATTGTATGCGACATTAATTGCGTGCGCAGTAAGGATGCGCATAAACAATAAGCGCGAACGTCCTTAAACCTGGAAAATTGTCTTTCGAACTAGTAGAACAATGCTCCTCGACTCAGTATGTACGTGCCAACAAATTAGTGAATAATAACTGCTAAGACATCAAAAGAAGCTTTGCAACAAACATTACTACTTACTGTCCTCGTCTGTTCTCACAACAAGAACAGGTGAACGTGGTCCATCTCCTTTGGCAGTTGATGCAAGCACTGTGATATTGTAGTCAACATACTCCTTTAACCCTGTTATGTTTTTTTGACGATCATTAGGATCAGCTGGTACATTTCCATTGTCATTCTCTGTTTGTGACTGGTAGTAAATAGTGTAACCTGAGATGATACCATTCCGTTGTGCAACTGGCACCTCTTCCCACGATACTGAAATGCTGCTTGAACTGGTGTTATGTCCTCTCACATTTTGTGGTCTTCCATCAGGTTCTGATAACACAAAAATCAATTACGAAGTTTTTTGTGACTGCCTATGACTTTGGCTTTAATATATTTAGTTAAACCTGAGTTCACGAACAATAATGAATTTGTATTGATTTCTTGTAAAAAAACTAAATGTTGTTTTTCTTCATGAGCATCCTTTAGTAAACACTTACAATGCGTAACATGATTTGTAAGATATCTGTTAAGGACGTTCCCATCAAAATCTTATAACATTGCTTTTGCTATAAAACTTTCGCTACAGCTAGGTTATGAAATAATCGTGTCAGAAATGCACTAAAAATGGGGGGGGGGGGGGGGGGGGGGGGGGGGTCACCGACTTAGTTTCAGAGATAAGATAACTGACAGGCGACCCTAATTTAGAAAAATCGGTGTTCGTTATTCGATATGGCCCCAACGTTTGTTATTCTCAAATATTGTAATGAATCTCTAAACTGCAACTTTTTATGCCAAATTATATACGACTGGGTCTATTAACAAAATTAACTCAACTGGTGACATCCGTTAAGAAATTCTAATCTTTAAACGACCGCATTTGCAAATCATGACAGCCACAAGTTAGCAGGATTTGCGGATATCGCGTGGGTAGAAAAATGAGAACATTTAAACTTCCTTGATTATTTTTTGTTCATTTTTCACTATCTGTCGAGAATTAAAGAATAAAAGCATCTATCCAAAAAATTAGGGGTTACCGACCATCCAAGCGAGTTTAATCTAAGAAAAGTTAACACAACGGCTACTAGCTATTTATGTGTTTAAATTTCATCCCTTGCGTGCAAGCTCGTGCATGACGTACAATTGTATGTGACATGAATTACGTGTGCAGTAAGGATGCGCATAAACAATTAACGCGAACACCCTTAAATGTGAAAAATTGTCTTTAGAACTAGTAGAACAATGCTCCTTGACTCAGTATGTATGTGCCAACAAATTAGTGACAATAATAACTGCTAAGACATCAAAAGAAGCTTTGCAACAAACATTACTACTTACTGTCCTCGTCTGTTCTCACAACAAGAACAGATGAACGTGGTCCATCTCCTTTGGCAGTTGATGCAAGCACTGTGATATTGTAGTCAACATACTCCTTTAACCCTGTTATGTTTTTTTGACGATCATTAGGACCTGCTGGTACATTTCCATTGTCATTCTCTGTTTGTGACTGGTAGTAAATAGTGTAACCTGAGATGATACCATTCTGTTGTGCAACTGGCACCTCTTCCCACGATACTGAAATGCTGCTTGAACTGGTGTTATGTCCTCTCACATTTTGTGGTCTTCCATCAGGTTCTGATAACACAAAAATCAATTACGAAGTTTTATGTGACTGCCTATGACTTTGGCTTTAATATATTTAGTTAAACCTGAGTTCACGAACAATAAAGAATTTGTATTGATTTCTTGTAAAAAAAAAACTAAATGTTGTTTTTCTTCATGAGCATCCTTTAGTAAACACTTACAATAAGTAATATCATTTGTAAGATATCTGTTACGGACGTTCGCACCAAAATCTGATTACATCGATTTTGCCTTAAAACTTTCGCTACAGCTAGGTCATGAAATAATCCTGTTAGAAATGCACTATAAATAGGCGGGGTGGTGGTGGTGGTGGTGGGGGAGGAAGGGGGGGGGGGGGGGGGGGCAACGACTTAGGCCCCGTCCACACGTATCCGGATATTTTTGAATCCGCAACTTTTTTGTTGCGGATTAGAAAATATTCGCGTCCACACGTAGCGTATTCGAATCGTATTTGCCCGTCTACACGTATCCGGATTCGCTCTAGCAGCCAGGGCTCCTCTTTAAATGTTGTCAAAAAAGCATACGAAAAGGCCAAGTTCAAATCAAAGTTCAACTGTAAACACGTTATTAGACTAGAAATAAGTCCATGTAAAAGCCCCAAAGTCCAAACCCTTACCCCTTCATATACCGTTTTTGGCAGAAAAGGTACCCCTTTCATATACCTTTCATTGAAAACGATACCCCTTTCATATTGCCTTTACGTGTGTCTGTTTGATACATTTTGAACGGCCCTTTTGATAATACTTAAATGTCAGTTTTCCCTACCCCTTTTATACTTCAACTCGTGTTTTCGCTACACTTTTCTATTCTTCGTGAAATTCCTACCCTTTCATGTACTTCAACTCGTGAAATCCCAACCCTTAGAAACTCGACGTCAAAAACTAAAGACTGAGATGGTCTATAAGTCATTAAATGACCTCGCACCGAATTATTTGTCCTCTAAATTTATTCAGCAGAGTGATGTGATCACTTCTTAAAATTTGCGGGATTCTGATAATAAGCTTGCAGTACCATTGCCACGTACTAACCATTACAAAAATAGCTTTGCCTATAGTGGTGCAGTCCTCTGGAACAGTCTACCCTCAGCTGCTAGGCAAGCAACATCTCTGTCTAATTTCCGACGGTTATTAATTAATTCTGACACAGCATTCATGTAAAACAGGCTTTATTTTAGTTAACTTTTCTTTAATAGTTAGCTATATTTTTAAATTATAGAAGATTAATTCATACATAGTTTCGTATTAAGTTGTAGTTTTATATTAAATTATTAATGCCTGATGTATTTACTGTGTTTTTAAATAAAGATGATGATGATGATGATGATATACCTCCAGCCTCAAAAAGGTACCCCTTTCGGGCGGAGCATCCCCGCATAGCCCATTACAGCGAGTACCCCACCCCCCCTCCACCCCCCTCCTCCACCCCCCTCCTCCACCCCCCGTCCTCCACCCCCCCCCCCCCCCAACCCGGGGAAGTGAAGCGATAACATTTCGGTCGGCCATGTTGAATATTCGCGCGGTTAAAGACTGGATCTGATACTGTTACGTCAGCGTATTCAAAAATATCCGCATTCGACCGTCCACACGATGCCGTACTCGTAGCGTATTCAAAAATTTCCACTCTGGAGAGTGAATTCAAAAAGTTGCGGATTCGTGAGCCGAATTCGCCGGATACGTGTGGACGGAAGGCCAATCCGCAACAAAAAAGTTGCGGATTCAAAAATATCCGGATACGTGTGGACAGGCCTTAGTTTCAGGCCCCGTCCACACGTATCTGGATATTTTTGAATCCGCAACTTTTTTGTTGCGGATTGGCCTTTCGTCCACACGTATCCGGCGAATTCCGGCAAATACGATTCCAATACGCCATGTGTGGACGCGAATATTTTCTAATCCGTAACAAAAATGTTGCGGATTCAAAAATATCCGGATACGTGTGGACGGGGCCTCAGAGATAAGATAACTGACAGGCGACCCTAATTTAGAAAAATCGGTGTTCCTTATTCGATATGACCCCAACGTCTGTTACTCTACAAATATTGTAATGAATCTCTAAACTGCAACTTTTTATGCCAAATTATATACGACTGGGTCTATTAACAAAATTAACTCAACTGGTGACATCCGTTAAGAAAATCTAATCTTTAAACGACAGCATTTGCAAATCATGACAGCCACAAGTTAGCAGGATTCGCGAATATCGCATGGGTAGAAAAATGCGAACATTTTAAACTTCCTTCATTATCTTTTGTTCATTTTCATAATCTGTCGAGAATTAGAGAATAAAAGTATCTATCCAAAAAATTAGGGGTTACCGACCATCCAAACGAGTTTAATCTAAGAAAAGTTAACACAACGGCTACCAGCTATTAATGTGTTTAAACGTCATCTGTTGCGCGCAAGCTCGTGCATGACGTACAATTGTATGCGACATGAATTGCGTGCGCATTAAGGATGCGCATAAACAATTAGCGTGAACGTTCTTAAACTTGGAAAATTGTCTTTAGAACTAGTAGAACAATGCTCCTCGACTCAGTATGTAAGTGCCAACAAATCAGTGACAATAATAACTGCTAAGACATCAAAAGAAGCTTTGCAACAAACATTACTACTTACTGTCCTCGTCTGTTCTCACAACAAGAACAGGTGAACTAGGTGGTCCATCTCCTTTGGCAGTTGATGCAAGCACTGTGATATTGTAGTCAACATACTCCTTTAACCCTGTTATGTTTTTTTGACGATCATTAGGACCTGCTGGTACATTTCCATTGTCATTCTCTGTTTGTGACTGGTAGTAAATAGTGTAACTTGAGATGATACCATTCCGTTGTGCAACTGGCACCTCTTCCCACGATACTGAAATGCTGCTTGAACTGGTGTTATGTCCTCTCACATTTTGTGGTCTTCCATCAGGTTCTGATAACACAAAAATCAATTACGAAGTTTTATGTGACTGCCTATGACTTTGGCTTTAATATATTTAGTTAAACCTGAGTTCGCGAACAGTAATGAATTTGTATTGATTTCTTGTAAAAAACTAAATGTTGTTTTTCTTCATGAGCATCCTTTAGTAAACACTTACAATGAGTAATATCATTTGTAAGATAACTGTTAAGGACGTCAGTTGCACCAAAATGTGATTACATTGATTTCACTATAAAACTTTTGATACAGCTACTGTAGGTCATGAAATAGTCGTGTCAGAAATGCACGAAAACTATTGTGGGGGGGGGGGGGGGGGGGGGTTACCGACTTAGTTTCAGAGATAAGATAACTGACAGGCGAACCTAATTCAGAAAAATCGGTGTTCCTTATTCGATATGGCCCCAAAGTCTGTTATTCTACAAATATTGTAATGAATCTCTAAACTGCAACTTTTTATGCCAAATTATATACGACTGGGTCTATTAACAAAATTAACTCAACTGGTGACATCCGTTAAGAAAATCTAATCAGCATTTGCAAATCATGACAGCCACAAGTTAGCAGGATTCGCGGATATCGCGTGGGTAGAAAAATGGGAACATTTAAACTTCCTTGATTATTTTTTGTTCATTTTTCACAATCTGTCGATAATTAAATAATAAAAGTATCTATCCAAAAAATTGGGTGTTGCCGAGCATCCAAGCCAGTTTAATCTAAGAAAAGTTAGCACAACGGCTACCAGCTATTTATGTGTTTAAATTTCATCCCTTGCGCGCAAGCTCGTGCATGACGTACAATTGTATGTGACATGAATTGCGTGTGCAGTAAGGATGCGCATAAACAATTTAACGCGAACACCCTTAAATTTGGAAAATTGTCTTTCGAACTAGTAGAACAATGGTCCTCTACTCAGTATGTAAGTGCCAACAAATTAGTGACAATAATAACTGCTAAGACATCAAAAGAAGCTTTGCAACAAACATTACTACTTACTGTCCTCGTCTGTTCTCACAACAATAACAGGTGAACTAGGTGGTCCATCTCCTTTAGCAGTTGATGCAAGCACTGTGATATTGTAGTCAACATACTCCTTTAACCCTGTTATGTTTTTTTGACGATCATTAGGATCAGCTGGTACATTTCCATTGTCATTCTCTGTTTGTGACTGGTAGTAAATAGTGTAACCTGTGATGATACCATTCCGTTGTGCAACTGGCACCTCTTCCCACGATACTGAAATGCTGCTTGAACTGGTGCTATGTCCTCTCACATTTTGTGGTCTTCCATCAGGTTCTGATAACACAAAAATCAATTTCGAAGTTTTATGTGACTGCCTATGACTTTGGCTTTACTATATTTAGTTAAACCTGAGTTCACGAACAATAATGAATTTGTATTGATTTCTTGTAAAAAAACTAAATGTTGTTTTTCTTCATGAGCATCCTTTAGTAAACACTTACAATGAGTAATATCATTTGTAAGATATCTGTTAAGGACGTCAGTCGCATTAAAATCTGATTACATTGATTTTACTATAAAACTTTTGCTACAGCTACTGTAGGTCATGAAATAATCGTGTCAGAAATGCACTAAAAATAGGGGGGGGGGGGGGGGTCACTGACTTAGTTTCAGAGATAAGATAACTGACAGGCGAACCTAATTCAGAAAAATCGGTGTTCCTTACTCGATATGGCCACAATGTCTGTTAGTCTAAAAATATTGTAGATGAATCTCTAAACTTCAACTTTTTATACCAAACTATATACGAGCAGGTCAATTAACAAAATTCACTCAACTGGTGACACCCGTTAAAGGAAATCTAATCTTCAAACGACAGCATTTGCAAATCCTGACAGCCGCAAATTAGCAGCATGCGATGTCGTGTGGGTAGAAAAATAGAAATATTTTGAACTTCCTTCATTATTTTCGTGGGTAGAATACTGGAAACATTTCAAACTTCCTTCATTATTTTTTATTCATTTTTTTCACAATCTGTCGAGAATTAGAAAAGAATAGTATCTATCGGAAAAAAAAGGGGTCACCCGACCATCCAAGCGAATTAAATCTCAGCAAAGTTAACACAACGGCTTCCAGCACTTTATGTGTTTAAATTTCATCGCTTGCACGCACGCTCATGCATGACGTACAATTGTATGCGACATGAATTGCGTGCGCAGCAAGGATGCGCATAAACAATTAGCGCGAACGCTTTTAAATTAAAAAAAAAATGTCTTTCGAACTAGTAGAACAATGGTCCTCTACTCAGTATGTAAGTGCCAACAAATTAGTGACAATAATAACTGCTAAGACATCAAAAGAAGCTTTGCAACAAACATTACTACTTACTGTCCTCGTCTGTTCTCACAACAATAACAGGTGAACTAGGTGGTCCATCTCCTTTGGCAGTTGATGCAAGCACTGTGATATTGTAGTCAACATACTCCTTTAACCCTGTTATGTTTTTTTGACGATCATTAGGATCAGCTGGTACATTTCCATTGTCATTCTCTGTTTGTGACTGGTAGTAAATAGTGTAACCTGTGATAATACCATTCCGTTGTGCAACTGGCACCTCTTCCCACGATACTGAAATGCTTCTTGAACTGGTGTTATGTCCTCTCACATTTTGTGGTCTTCCATCAGGTTCTGATAACACAAAAATCAATTACGAAGTTTTATGTAACTGCCTGTGACTTTGGCTTTAAGATATTTAGTTAAACCTGAGTTCACGAACAATAATGAATTTGTATTGATTTCTTGTAAAAAACTAAATGTTGTTTTTCTTCATGAGCATCCTTTAGTAAACACTTACAATGCGTAACATGATTTGTAAGATATCTGTTAAGGACGTTCGCATCAAAATCTTACAACATTGATTTTGCTATAAAACTTTCGCTACAGCTAGGTTATGAAATAATCGTGTCAGAAATGCACGAAAAATATGGGTGGGGGGGGGGGGGGGGGGGGCACCGACTTAGTTTCAGAGATAAGATAACTGACAGGCGAACCTAATTTAGAAAAATCGGTGTTCCTTATTCGATATGGCCCCAACGTCTGTTAGTCTACAAATATTGTAATGAATCTCTAAACTGCAACTTTTTATGCCAAATTATATACGACTGGGTCTATCAACAAAATTAACTCAACTGGTGACATCCGTTAAGAAAATGTAATCTTTAAACGACAGCATTTGCAAATCATGACAGCCACAAGTTAGCAGGATTCGCGGATTTCGCGTGGGTAGAAAAATGGGAACATTTAAACTTCCTTGATTATTTTTTGTTCATTTTTCACAATCTGTCGAGAATTAAATAATAAAAATATCTATCCAATCAAAGGCTCCTTAGAGCCAACCCGTGAATTTGAAATGCTAGCATAACGCAATATTGCGGTAAGCTTATGTTTTCACTCTGTTACGGTTCAATATTTTTTTTTAAATTAAACGTAAGGATTTTTGACAAACGCAAAAAATAAAAATACAGTACATCACTTTCATAATATTCAGTTCGAAAAAGAAAGAAAAAAAAAAAAGAACGGCTCGAGCGAGATTCGAACCTGGGCCTTTCGGCTGTAAGTCCGCGCTTTACACCACTCGACCACCGTGACCACCGACTTGGGACGGGATAAATTTTATTACTTGAAGATAGATAACCATCAAAACGCGTGTCTCAGTTGAAAATTCCTTTTAGATCGATTTAACGTTGCATTAAAGACCCCAAATGCGAAATATCTTTAAGCTTATTGTTGTTTATATTCGTTTACACCAATTTAGTTATTGTTATCGCTGGATTCACGCTGTTCTTGTTACAAAACACATTCGTAACAAAGCATTACGTCACTAAGTTTACAGCTGATGGAAGGAGTGAGCGAGTGAGTGACTCATTTGCATATCTGTCGCCGTTACCGATAACCCGTTCATTACGCATGCGCGTATTTTCACGGGTTAAAAAAAATGACCAAAAATGGGGTGTTGCCGAGCATCCAAGCCAGTTTAATCTAAGAAAAGTTAGCACAACGGCTACCAGCTATTTATGTGTTTAAACGTCATCTGTTGCGCGCAAGCTCGTGCATGACGTACAATTGTATGCGACATGAATTGCGCATAAACAATTAACGCGAACACCCTTAAATTTGGAAAATTGTCTTTTGAACTAGTAGAACAATACTCCTCTACTCAGTATGTAAGTGCCAACAAATTAGTGACAATAATAACTGCTAAGACATCAAAAGAAGCTTTGCAACAAACATTACTACTTACTGTCCTCGTCTGTTCTCACAACAAGAACAGGTGAACTAGGTGGTCCATCTCCTTTGGCAGTTGATGCAAGCACTGTGATATTGTAGTCAACATACTCCTTTAACCCTGTTATGTTTTTTTGACGATCATTAGGATCAGCTGGTACATTTCCATTGTCATTCTCTGTTTGTGACTGGTAGTAAATAGTGTAACCTGTGATGATACCATTCCGTTGTGCAACTGGCACCTCTTCCCACGATACTGAAATGCTTCTTGAACTGGTGTTATGTCCTCTCACATTTTGTGGTCTTCCATCAGGTTCTGATAACACAAAAATCAATTACGAAGTTTTATGTGACTGCCTATGACAATGGCTTTAATAATTTTAGTTAAACCTGAATTGACGAACAATAATGAATTTGTATTGATTTCTTGTAAATAACTCAGTGTTATTGTTATTCTTCATGAGCATCCTTTAGCAAACACTTACAATGCGTAATATCATTTGTGAGGAATCTGTTAAAGGCCCAGTATCACCCATTCGGCTTTGCGGTCGTTTGTTTTTGTTTTCAAACGATGAGCTCGTTCGTGATTGGCTCATTCGGGAATTTTCGACTGCGTTAATTCAAGTTAACACAACGGCTACTAGCTCTTCATGTGTTTAAATTTCATCCCTTGCGCGCTAGCTCATGCATGACGTGCAATTTTGTGCGACATGAATTGCGTGCGCAGTAAGGATGCGAATAAACAATTAGCGCGAACGTCTTTTAATAGACAAATTCGGCTAAAGGCGCTGTTACACGATGCAATTTTTTCTGCAACTTGTCTCGCAACGGCATTGCGAAACATGTTGCACGTACAAATGCAGTTGCGTGAGAGGGATGTTACAGGCTGCAATTACTTTTTGCAATTTGATGTGTTTGTCTCTTTCGCGCCGTTGTTTTGGCGCCTTTTTTGAATGTTTGAAACAAAAATGGCGGCCAGAAAAGTTTGTTTGTGTCCTCGTCCGACCATTTTTCCTCTTCTTCTGTGGGAAAAATGTCCCGGGTGACCGGAAAAGCCATTAAATGCAGGAATGGCTCCGAGGCGTTTGAAAGGAAACCGCTGACCTCATTAGCATTCACTTCTCTCTCTTTTTTGTTTGTGCCTGGATTAGAACGAAAGTAGGCTTTTATTATCAGATAAAATTAGGCCTAGGCAAAGCGATTATAAGATCTAAGCTAGATTCGCGATTAGGTTAGATTTAGGGATAGGGTCACCTTTTATAATTAAATTTTTCTTGGGTTTGCCGGATCAACCCAGTGGTCTAGTGGTGAAGGAGGGATGTTTGCACGCAGGAGGTTCCGGGTTCGATTCTAAGTGATTTATTGCATTTTTCTTTTTCTGATAGGAAAAAAATTCTATAATTGGTGAAAAATTTTCTAAGTGTCGCTCGGAGCCATTCCTGCAATTAACGCCATGTGGTGTCCGGAGTGTCCGCCATCTTGGAGACCAGGTAATGTTATCAAGGCGCATGTGCATAAACACCAGATTGTGGGAGATAAATTCGAAAAAAATTGTGAAACAAGTCGCAAAAGGGGTGTTACACACCGCAACACCGTGCAACGCCGATGCAAGTTGCATGAAACTGTTGGAACTTATTGAGCTTAATTAGAAAAAGATCTGTCGTCGTTTTAGGAAAATATTCGAGTTTTCTTAAAAAACGGGGTTTTCTAAAAACGCTTGTAACTTTTAATCGCTTATCTTATATGCACTAAAATTTAAAGTCCTGTGTAATTTGAAGACTCCTTTATCGCCCTACCAAAACTTAAAAAAATCGGTGAACGCTTACATGCCGAAAATTCGATTTATAAAACGGAGCCTCCGCGCCATTAAATAGCCGCGGGCCACCTTAAGTGGATAGTTTCGCTACTGGACTCATACAGTTATGTTAGGCCCCATCCACACGTATCCGGATATTTTTGAATCCGCAACTTTTTTGTTACGGATTAGAAAACAATACCGATGAAAATTAAGTATCTCCCTTTTAATAATTTTAAAAAAGAATACAAACTCTTTCTATTTGACAGTCAAGCATGTTAAACAACTCTAATTTATTATTTAGTTCTATTTATTTAATTATTTAATTTAAATAGTTATTATAACAACTAGTTACTAAAAGTACTGTATAATCTCCACCCACTTGCAACTGCTCTGTGGTAGTAGCCAACTCGAAAGCTTGGCTCCTTTGGCTACTACACACTCTTCTTTTGTTACGTTTAATTCAATGTCTAGTTAGCTCTGTTCTTACTTTTTTTTATTTCCTTAATGTTGGTATATTGTAATTGAATAAGTGTGAATAAAATAAACTTGAACTTGAACTTGAAAATATTCGCGTCCACACGTAGCGTAATCGAATCGTATTTGCCCGTCCACGCTCTAGTACCCAGGACTCTTCTTTAAATGCTGTCAACAGAACATGCGCAAAGGCCAAGTTCAAAACCAAGTTCAACTGTAAACACGTTATTAGACTTGAAATAAGTCCAAGCAGAAGTGAAGTGATAACATTTTGGTCGGCCAAAGACTGGATCCGATACTGTTACGTCAGCGAATTAAAAATATCCGGATTCGACCGTCCACACGATGCCATACTCGTAGCGTATTCAAAATTTTTCACTCTGGAGAGCGAATTCAAAAAGTTGCGGATTCGTGAGCCGAATTCGCGGGATACGTGTGGACGGAAGGATTAAAAAATATCCGGACACGTGTGGACAGGGCCTTAATTAAGAGTATGATTTCACATAACGAAATATTTGATGCTAATTTAAAAGAGAATATATAAATTGCCGAAATTGACATATACCACTAATCCGTGTAATAGACCTCTTTAGCTTGTATGTTTTGTTTTCCCAATGTAGGTCATGTGATGTTCTCAAGGGAATTTGTCCTTTGTCTTTTCATAAATTATGCATACATACGCACGTGAAGAAAACAAAATTTAAAAGAAACAGTTCTCTAGGGTAACGTCACATGATCTACATTGGGAAAACAAAACATACAAGCTAAAGAGGTCTATTGTGGACTTTGTCCTCAACTCACATGTTTACTTGTGTTTCGTAAAACCAGTTTACTTAAAACCTTTTAGCCATATATCACACAGCCACAGGGCCGAGCGAAACCAAAGTGGAATTTCGTTGTTTTTGCACCTGAAAATGCACTTTTCACAGGGTACGTTTTCTTTGTGGCACAAAGTTAGGCTGATATCCCCATACAATATTATCTTTCAGTGTCAATTGTTGGGAAGAGAAATTCACGACACGATGAAGAAATAAATGAATAAATAAACAATGGCCACGATAAATATACCATGCGCAATTTAGGGGTAACACTTATTCTTTTGTTAAAACAATAGAAAATTAGAACACAAATGAACGACAATACAATAGAATACAATACCATAGAATATAATAGAATACATAATTTTACCTAATACAATAGAGGTGTACAATATAAAAAAATAAATAAATTGGCCGACATTATGAAAAAGGTCTCTAAATCGGGCATCATATGACGATTAAAGTAACAGGCAATCGACTTTTGAACGGCGTATTTGACAGTTCGATCATTACCATATTATTGATTCATTAGTATAAAAAATTAATTGTTTTGTTATGTGAAATTTATGTTACTAATGTGTTCTTCACTCTAAGATGTAAATATATATATATAATTAGGGAAAGCGGTGACGTCTTCATCGGCTATTGAGAGTGCTCAACTGGATAAACCGGAGCAATATAAAAGTATACGAAGAAGTTAAGATTGTAAAAACATTTTATCTGCTACTCGGAGTTTCACGTGTTGCAAGCAACACGATCATCAGGCAACTGCCAAAAATTCAAAAAAATACAAGGCTCCATATATGTTTACTGAGTTCGGTTACGTGTCTATATCTATCGTGTTTGAATGAGCAAATCTAAGCCATTTAGTCCATTTGAAGTCCAAAAGTCAAATTGCAAGTGCTGCAACAAATCCACGTGTCCCATGAATGGTAATTGTGAAGATACAAGTAACATATATCAAGCAGTGGTATCTACATCGAACACAAAAGAAACATATATCGGACTGTGTGACACTACATTTAAAGTTAGATATAACAATCATATATGCTCATTCAAACACGATAGATATAGACATGTAACCGAACTCAGTAAATATATATGGAGCCTTAAAGATCAAAACATCAAGTACAACATCACATGGAGAAAAGTCAAACAACCCATCGCATATACAAATGTAAGCAAAAAGTGCAGTTTATGCTTATGGGAAAAATTTTTTATCATCTGCAAACCCAATATGGCTTCGCTAAATAAGAGGAGCGAATTGATGTCAAAATGTAGACACGCGAACAAATTTCTACTGAACACCTCCATAACCTGATTGTTTATATTGTAATATACGCACTTAAACGTTGCGCATATACGTATTTAGTTACACAAACGATGTATTGTTCTGTATCCCGTTGAATTTCTATTTTTGTATTTTTTTGAATTTTTGGCAGTTGCCTGATGATCGTGTTGCTTGCAACACGTGAAACTCCGAGTAGCAGATAAAATGTTTTTACAATCTTAACTTCTTCGTATACTTATACACCCTTTTGCAAAAATATTGACACTTCAAAATATATATAAATATATATTCGTCCTTTGTTTTTTTGTATCGTATACGTGACGATAGGCGGCAAACAGTTCTCGAGGTGGGTACAGTAGAGCTTGTAAAATGCTACTGTATCCACCTTTATCCACCTGTATCCACCTTTAATAGAGCGTATGCACATGACGTCACGGCGGCCATATTGGTGTACCAAAACAATAGAACGGCGGCCATGTTGGTGTACCAAAACAATCCTGTGGGATTTGAACGCTTTTCTTATGTTAACACTTTCTTTTGTTCCAATAAATTTGCATAGCTGCTTGCCACGTGAGTGCATACGCTCTATAAAAACGTCTGTCATCACGTATGTGATATGGACGATTATATAATTATTTTTATATATTTTTAAGTGTCAATATTTTTGCAATTTTTTATCAAATTTGTGTTTGTTTAAGATAAAAATCTGTCATCAAATCAAGTTTTCTAATGCGATCGGTGTATGTGATATGGACGTACGTATGTGATATGGACGAATATATATTTATATATATTTGTAAGTGTCAATATTTTTGCAATTTTTTATCAAATTTGTGTTTGTTTAAGATAAAAATCTGTCATCAAATCAAGTTTTCTAATGCGATCGGTGTTTCTCAAATTTGAAAAAAAAAAAAACCTGGAAATTCCGGCTAATCTTCAAAGACGCCGTAGTATGTGGGTGGGGCAGGCCGATTTTCAAAAAAATCGAGGAAAACAAAAGAAACCGCTTCCGGAGCTGCCACAGCTAATCGATTTGATCCAGATATGGAGCTTATTCAGAGAAAAGTTGTGTGATACGTGAGGGTTATTGACCAGGAGCGAGGGGGCAAATGAATCCCATACAGATTTTTTTATCGTAGGAAGAAAACGTTTTTTAGAAAACTTGGTTTTGGACCAACACATTATTTAAAAAAACAATTAATTCCAGTTATTTATTTCAACTTGCGTAGTGTTTATTGCGCGCTTAATATGTCGCAACACTGAAACAAGAATCTATTTTACGAAACATTGTAAACAGGTTGTAGTCTCGACGTTTCATTGCCATTGATCCACCGGAACCCCCTCTAGTTAAATTTAAAGATGAAGACGACGAAAACGAACCGGCCGAAACGTTTGCGTTACATTCACGGTTGTTAAGTTATGCAAATGTTTCAAATCAATGCTCACTCAATCCTCTAGTCTGCGAGCAGGCTCTACTATTTGGGTTTCGCGCGCGAGTGCTATGCAAGCGATGATCATGAAGCTGCGAATTTAATACGAGCGAGTGCTATGCGAGCGATGATCATGAAGCTGCGAATTTAATACGAGCGAGAAAACGTAACTTTTCCTCGCCCCATTCTTCTCGACGGCTTCGCCGGCTCACAGCTCCGCCGCCAAGACTCGCGCGATACCCCAAACAAGTGAGCCTGCTCGCAGGCTATCAATCCTCTAGTACGATTAATACATTTCAGTGTATGCTCCTTGATGCAAATTTCAAATTTCTTTGCATCTGTTTTCTCTTCGTTTAAAATGCCTGCTGTAAAAACGTCTTTGAAATGCAAAAGCGCATTAATTGCTCACAATAATCCTAAAAAGTAGTAAGGAGAGTAATAGAGTGATTTTACTTCATCTGTGAAACGCTATCTAACAATTAGTGTGTGATAGTCCAAATTAAACAAAAGGAAACAATGGAATTATAATTATAGTCTAATAGTGCGTACTATTCTACTAACTATTTCACAGATGAAGTAAAATCACTCTAAGGTGCCTTTTATAGAGTACACAAAAATAGTACTACAATAATGCTAGAATTAATACGAAGTGTATTGATTACGGGGGAATGTTGCAGGCAGTAGTTTGAAATAATTAGCATAATTTAACAACCGAGAACGCAAACTTTTCGGCTGGTTCGTAGGTCTCTTCATCTTTAAACTTAAAGACGTTGAGATGAATCAATGTCAATGAAACTACGCGATGGCAGTCCTATGCGATAATATTTTTCACGTCGGTAAGCATGCGTGGCGAACTTTTTAAAAAAATCTATCGAGCCCATGGTTCCTCAGATGTTTGCAAAAGCGATTGAAATCGAAAATTACCAAAAAATTGCACATGGAGGGATGTTAGGACAATAGGTAGTTCTCAAGATCGCAAAATAGAAATTGTAAAGAAAAATTTCATGGCGTGCAAACGTTCTTTAAGCTACATTTTGACACTATTTTGAAAAGTAATTTCACAAAACCAGTGTTAATCTCTCGGTCTATTTACTGTAAGAGCATACAAAGAGTACGGTTGCATGTTAAGCGATTTATTTGAAATTAAACATTCAAACAGAATTCTTTTATTCTTGCAAAATTTACTGGTCATCTGCCATATATTAATATGTTGTTGTATGATTTTCAATGCAAAATCTTGATTGTGCAAACTTTCACCTTGCATGTGTAATAACTGACTACAGTTAAAACCCGCGTGTAAGAACCTATATTTTTTGAAGTCTGGCAAAATAGGTTCTTGTATTTTGGGGTCAGTTATTGGCAATTTAGGCTTAGTAGGTTCTTAATTAGGTTCTTAATTTCTTTGAAGGACATATACAGTACAGACCTCCTTTAAGCAAGAAACCTGTTTTTGATACTTTTTACAGTCTGGTATTCTCTTGTAATATATATTTGCAATCTCAAAGTCAAACTCCTAATGGTTAAAATGTTTATCATAATTTAACTGTAACCCACATATAAGAACCGTTTGATCTTGCTTGGCTAAACAGGTTCTTATATTTTTGAGTACTAAAATGGCAAAATTTCTGTCAGCAGATTCTTAAACGCGGGTTTTTACTGTATCCTTCCTTTACCATATTACCGGTATACATGTGGATAATACTTTTCACATTGGTAAGCAAACATAATCCTCAGATTTTTGTAGAAGCGATTTAAATCGAAAAATACTCAAAAAATGCTCAAGGATGGATCTTGAAGTAATTTCACAAATTAAACCAGTTAATCTCTCGGTCCATTTATTATCACCATACAAAGAGTAAGGTTTGAAATTTAATTGCGATTTATTTGAAATCAAACATACAAAATTGTTTTATTATTGAAAAAAAATTATTTGCCATATGCCATACATGTATTTTAAGATGTCTATGTGAGATTTTCAATGCGAAATCTTAAACGCGCAAAATTTTACTTTTACTGACTTCGAAGTTTCTTGTTTATTGTTGTCATGGTAATATCGATTTTACCAGAAAAAAAAAAAAAACATCTTGCCAAACTCCAATTCAAAACCAGTTAGTTGATCTGACTTAAAGAAGACTGCTTATTTAAAGCCGATTGAAAAATGTAGGTATGGTCCCCGAAAAAACTGTATCGAAACACTTTAAAGTGACTGCATTCTGGAAGATCATGCATTTTTCTTTTTTGGACATATGTAAATTTAAGGCATGGGGTGGGGAGCTTAGACTTCTCCATCACTTTTTAGGTGGCCGAAAACATTTTTGATAGGTTATGACTACATGTATATGTCATTCGTTAGGGCATTATGTGAGAAAGGTTGCAGCTTAGAAGCTGAAACTTGACAAAAGGAAAATATAGTGATGGAAGATTTTAATTAACGGCTAAAATTTGCGCTTTGGACTGTTTCCATGGCAACATGTTTGATGAAAACAACCCTAAAATTTCACTTTTTAAAGGTTTATGTAAAATCTTGTCATTAGATTTTCTCATGAGGTTGCACACAGCTTACAATTAAATTAATTCTTATTGTTTAAAATTCTTATTGTTTTAAATTGGCTCGACCAAATTTTAACAAACGGTTTCAAGAACATACCTGCCCAGTCAATATTGATTGTGTCACAGAATTCCTTTGGTAGACTTCTGTTTTAAAGTTCTCATTACTTGAAATGTGATACAAATAAGAATTCTGACAAATTTCATGAAATTTTAATGAGTGGATTTTGAGAAATTGTCGTTTGTGTACATTGTTTACAAAACGGAGCTGTCTCACATTCTTTCTAAATACCCGCGCCATCACGCTAAACTGTGTTCGGCCACCTTATATGAAATTTATTCCCCAACCTGATTAGTACATGTAAAACTATAAACTACAGTAATAACAATTAAAAAATAATTATTGCTTCTTCAGTCATGATAAAACAAGACACATTTTTCCTCTTTATATAATCTTTTTCAACAACATTTAAGTACAACGTTTTTTATGGTACTCCTTAATAAGTACTTACTGTCTTGGTCTGTGGTGACCTCTAAAGGTTCACTGGGAGGTCCATTTCCTTTGGAAGTAGAGGCAAACACTTTAATGCTGTAGGTGGTAAATTTTGTCAGTGCTGTCAATGTAGTATTTGTTCTTGGAGCATCCACTACCTTGATGTCCTCAACACCATCAGGAATTATCTTGAAGAGAACTGTGTAGTTTCTTATGATGCCATTCTGGTTGTCTGCTGGAACTTTGTCCCACTGAATGAAAATACTGGTAGAGCTTGCATTGTTGATCTGGACAATAATTGGTGCAGCATTTGGTGCTGTTTAAATAAATGTATAATAAAACAACTGTCACTACACAACAAATTACATGTAACACTAATAAAACTGAACAATAACTATGCATGATATTGAGGTTCTGTTAAGGTGTCTCACAACAGTTTTTAGTACTTTCTGTTATTTACACTTTGAAGGATCAATATATGTATTACCACTCTTTATCAGTTAATGCTATGAATTAATGGTATCAAACAAAATGAAAGAAATGCCCCCCCCCCCCCCCCCCACCCAGTCACTGTTTAACATGTTATGGTCATTGTCATGGCATAACAGATTACCCTACAAACAGCAAAGTAACAACAAAAATTTAAGGTGGCTCTGAACCCCTTCCCAATTTTTCCCAATTTTGTTTTAAACTTTGCAAATATTTTATCTTCATTTGACATGCTAAATACATTAGAATCCTGATAACTCAAACCTTCAGGGGAGAAAAAGTTGGTTTGAGAGTTGAAGGTTCGAGTTATTGAAGATAAATTTGCAAGCAATCTTTAGCCAAGAGAAAAAATGTAAGGTTGGAGTTAGCAAGAGGTTCGAGTTATCGAGGGTTAAGTTCTTTGGGATTCCACAGAAAATTCCAATTATTTTGATAACAATCAAAGCCGGCAACCCTTTAAGTTAAATTTTTTCTTCCGAGTAGCCATTTGGTGACTGACTTTTTAGTTCAGGTTAGCAAATCTTCTTTGTAACAGGTCGCCAGTACCAAAAATTTTAGTTTCCATGGTGCCTAAAATGGTCGCAACTTGCAGGATTGCAAATTAAGGCTCCTATGAGTCAACCTTGTGAATGCAAAAATTAATGCTCAAAGTTAAAGATTCTTCACCAAAACATTTGTGGTATACTGAGAGGCCTAGGTTACGAGTACGGCCTGAGATTATTTAGATATTTATTTTGTGTATAGAAAAAAGTTCCCTTGCATTACCACAGCTAAATTAAGGGTGTTTTTAACAGATTGCAGTTACTATCAGGTAGCCTGTTTCGTCATGACAATGACCACTGATAACTTGTTCAGCAATGACTGGGCATTTGTTTGATACCATTATTGTAACATCAACTAATAAATTTGTAGTACTGATCCATCAAAGTGGAAGTAATGGAAAATGTGAGGCTCCTTAGGGTAACAATACCTCATCTTACAGTAAAAAGGTATATTAAACTTCCTTTGTTGAATTCTAGTATTATCTGATTATTTGCCTTTTGTACAATTTCAAATTATCCTTAGTTATCTCCTTAAAAAATGAAATATGGTACATTATATGTGAAAATTTATACTTTAATGACTTTTTAGGCCTTACACTGTAAATGAGCTTCAGTGACATTTTTGTATTAAAAATAATCCAGGGATATGCATGCTAGAAGAAACCCAGACAGTGATACTTAAGCTATCTAAAACTTATATTGTAAATTACATGAATAATACAGCCCATGTCACCAGGCCCCTTGTTCTTCCAATCTGGTGTGGAAATGTGCTTTTGAAGGTGCAAGCTCATGATTATTAGAACAAATAATCAAAGGCTCCTTAGAGCCAACCCGTGAATTTGAAATGCTAACGTAACGTAATATTGCAGTAAGCTTATGTTTTCACTCTGTCGCGGTTCAATCTTTTTTTTAAAATTAAACGTAAGGATTTTTGACAAGCGCAAAAAATAAAAATACAGTATATCACTTTCACAATGTTCAGTCCGAAGGAAAAAAAAAAGAACAGCTCGAGCGAGATTCGAACCTGGGCCTTTCGGTTGTAAGTCCGCGCCTTACACCACTCGACCACCGTGACCACTGGCTTAAAAAAGGATAAATTTTATTACTTGAAGGTAGATAACCATCAAAACGCGTGTCTCAGTTGAAAATTTATTTTAGATTGATTTTAACGTTGTATTAAAGACTTCAAATGCGAAACATGTTTAAGCTTATTGTTGTTTATATTCGTTTACACCAATTTAGTTATTGTTATCGCTGGATTCACGCTGTTCTTGTTACAAAACGCATTCGTAACAAAGCATTACGTCACTAAGTTTACAGCTGATGGAAGGAGTGAGCGAGTGACTCATTTGCATATCTGTTGCCGTTACCGATAACCCGTTCATTACGCATGCGTGTATATTCATGGGTTACAAAGGGGTCTGAGTGAGTTAAAGGTTTCTTCTCAGACAAAATTCTGTAAAAGGTTTGACTCAGTTAAGCACAAAAATGTCACTATGTTTATATGTATTAATAAAAAATATTAAGTACAACATAACTATTAAAAAAAATAATTTATACTTTCTCAAATTATGAAAAATTTGCACTGTTGCCTAAAAAGTAGAAAATAAAAAGAAAGTTCATAATAACTATGTTCTCTTTTTGCTCAATTTATCCCAGACAAAAATGCATCAGTAGCCACATACATACCATTTAATTATTACATGTTTATTTAATGTATATGGTATGTAACTACTGATGCATTTTGTCTAGAATACATTGAACAAAAAGAAAACAGATGATTCAAATAAATTTATATAAATTAATAATAAGTTGTCAAGGGAATGCAACAGTACACTGCAAATTGCTAGTTGATATAGTCTCATCACCATGCATGTATGTGTGTAAACATGCAAGAGGGTACCGGCTACTCTATTTTCCAATAATTAACTTATCCAACAATAATAAAACCCTGGATTTCTGGGTGAGGAGTCCATTAGGGGGAGGGGGGGGGGTACATTGTAATAGTAATTTTGCATGATACTGGCCAAAAAAATAATGATAAGGTCAAAACTACATTTTACCCTCCCCTCCCCCTCAAGCCTTTTGCAGTTTCTCAAAATTAATAATACATGATGTATACCTTCTTCATCTGTGATTGTGTCCACTACAGAGCTTCCAGCACTGGGACCAACTTTGTTAGTTGCAAACACCTTAATGTAATAAGTCCTTCCAGGATGGCGGCCCGTAAGTGAAGCACTTGTAATGGAGCCAGATACTACACAGGCACTACTTGATAATCCTTGACAAGAACCAGGTCCAAAGTTCCGATTATCTGTACTGATCTTTACAGTATAGTTAAGAATTTCACTGTTTCCATCAAATCCAGCTGTCCAGGAGATATTCACCACGCGTGAGCTCTGGGAGACAACTGTCACATTCTGTGGTGGGCTGGGTACCACTGTAAAGTACATTAAATTAAAAAACATTTTTAATTGGATAACAAACCAAGAGACAATTGAAAATATCCAGGCAGGAATGTCTTAATATTGACTTTTTGGCCCATTTTTCTTGACAAATTATGAAACATTTTCATGGGTTTTTGGGACACATGGCAAAGAGCTATTTTGTTTCTCAAAACAATGTCTGGTTGATGAGATCCAATAATAAAAAAAAAAAGATTCAAAACAAAAAAGAAAACAGTTTGAAAGACAACCTGGGTAACTTTCAGGAGACAATCTTATTTGTTTTTTGTTTACCAACATTTTGGAAAATGCAGGATTTTTCAATGGCATGGTTGGAACAAAAACTATTGAAGTCAAAATTGTCCCAAAAGTTACTTAGGATATTCATACCCAATAGCCTTTCATTTAATTTTACAATAAATTATTGTACTTTATGTTCAATTAATAAGTTTTAAATAAAAAACTCCAACATGTACATGTACAGGGTTTGAAATTTACTTCTATGTCCAGTTGCCCCTGGGGCAACCGCAAGACTAAATGATTTGGTTGCCCATAGAATATTTTGGTTGTCCAAGCTTTTGCCCCAGTTCAAGCCAAGAAACTAATACAGGAGCCAAATAGTGAGTTTTATTAATTTTCACAAGAAAATGAAATAAATATATAGTGAACTGTATTCAAAAGAGTTTTACCAGCCTGTGTCCTCTTAGAGTTGTTTTTAGTCCATCAGACACGCAAACCTTAACAATTATTATAAAAATCAACACACATTACAGAATTGCAACGGGAAAAAACTTGGAAGTTGGAACCTCGCATAAATCAACACTTCTAATAAAAGCTTGCCAAGAAACCTATTTCAAATGTCTTCAGAAATGCAGGCTTCCAAATGCAGATTTATCTTTCTAAAACTGTCTGCAATATTATAAACTACAAAACATAGCGTTTTCTTTTGCGTGAAATTCCAGCCAGGGTCTTCCAGTCTTCCACTACTCTTGAAACGTACAAGACCTTTTTTTTTAGCTTTCTTGCGCCTCAGCTAATTCTGCTGTAGATTTTGAGACACCCGTAGCATCGTTTTGATCATCATCTTTCTTTGTGGCTTCCGAATTGTTGTTATCGCCGCCATCCTTCACTTTCTCACGGCTGAAGTAGCGGAAGAGGCTCATATTAACTAACATTATTAAACAAAGAATCACTTAAAAAGGTTTTAAAGGAGAACAGGCAAACAACAAATTGCCATCGTACTTCAGGGAACAAACATGGCGGCATCACAGAGCAGATCTCACTACTGCATGCCATCATGGCCTACGTTTACAGATACCAACCGCTGGTTAAAGCACAACAGGCTCATTCAGATTAAACGAAGAGTTGGGGAGAGAAAAGCCTTCCAACAGTACGTGATATTCAAGTATTTCTTCTGCATTTGTTTTACTTTCGACTAACTTTTAGGTATCGTTAACTCTTCAAAGACAACAAGCTGTTATATTTATTCAACTTTATTAATAGGGACTAGTGCCATGCCAGATTGGGTTGCCCACCACTCAGCACAATTTGGTTGCCCCATCATAATTTTGGTTGTCTGGGACAACCGGACAACCGTTAATTTCGAACCCTGATGTATAAGCCAACTTGTGAATACAAAACACTCTAATTAAAAGATTCTGCACACCTTTCAGACTCTCCCCTCTCTTAGGCACCTTTTTCCACTGACCCCCCCCCCCCACCTCTCTTATGCATCTTGTTCCACTGACCTCCCTCCCCTCTCTTATGTATCTTGTTCCACTGACCCCCCCCCCCCCCCCCCCTTCTTATGCATCTTGTTCCACTGACCACGCCTTCACCCCTTACATGCAACACCTTCATGTACCCTCCCTTTCCTACAATGCCATCCCCATGAGTATGGCAGGTGACTATTACATATCACGGGCTGAATGTTCACCAGCCCCCCCTCCCCCAACATCTCCTAGGCATTTTGCTCCACTGACACCCCACCCCACTGTGCCCAACTTCCAACCCTCCCCTCCTGGGTAGGGCAGGTGATCATTACATATTGCAGGCTCAATGTTCACAGCTAATTGAGCAAGCAGTTGAGCCATCAAGTGAAATTTCTTCCTAAATTCTACAACTTGTTCAATGCTTTACATATTAAATTTTCTGTTGAAACCTCGAGTTTTATTTTACTGCAGTTTAAATACAAAATTCTTTATTTTTAAAAAAGAAATCACGGTCAAGAATGGCACTTTTATTTATCAGCGTGCACTATCGGGATTTTGAGCACACTTACGTATACTGAATTTGATTGCGCGGCTCTGCTAGCTATGTTATAATATATTTTAAACAACTTAAATTAAGATGTAATGTTGTCAGGAATCTAGGTATTATTGACATTGTGAATGTTCCTTTCCATAAATATTTTTTGGGTTAATCCCTCTCACTCACTGCCACCCATTTGAAATTCCAGTTTAGCTTCATACTTCCCTCTTAAAACTATCACTTTTGAAACCCCCCTTCCAATAACCTTCCACTGAGGGGGGAGGGGGGAGTGCACTTCCAGAACTGCACACTATCTGAAGGGCCTCAAACAATTCCACAAATACATGTACACCCGTACAACACATGTATATTCTAAGGACAAACATTTTGGTGACAGGTGAAAGGTGCGGGGCAGATTATGAAACAATGTTCAAAGAATCTGTTTGATTGGTATAAAGTTAAGGTTAGGGCTTAAAGAATTATTTTAGTTCCTGGGAGCATATTCAATCTCATCTCCAGAGGGGAGAGGGTCTTCTGTACTTTCAAAATGGCAGACCAGGAGGAGAAACCCCTGAATGAGCCTGCTTGTCGCGTAAAACATAAAGAACGTCTTTGTTTTGTTTTAACAATGGTTTCAGATTGCAAGAAAACAAACTTGGCTTCCAATAAAAAAAAATTGCTGAAAATAATCTCCAAACACTCTGTTTCAGCATGTGTCACTATATATGACAAAATACTCCATGATTCTTGGAGTAATTTTGGCAACCTTGTCTTGGGGTTTCTAGGCCCGCCCTGTTATATTATGCCAATAGACATTTCGTGACTCTTACATAGTACGTTTTGTTATAAGGACATTTCATGATTGATACATGATATAAAGTTTTGTGTGATCAACCTCGTGCTTTCGGAGCCAGCCATGTCTGTTTCTCCTGCCAACCTGTCAGGTTTACAGCTGTAAATTGAGTTAATGTTCTGAAATAAATCTTCAATAAAACTACAACAGCTCCGCCATTTTGAAAGTGGAGAAGAGCCTGGGGATGAGAATGCAGCATATTCTCACTCAAAAGTCCTTGAAGAACTCCCCATGGCCACCCACCCAACCCACTAAAGTTCAAGTATATGACAGATCTATATAATCATTGTCACTAAAGGCTTAATGATTCAAAACAAACCTTGAATTATAACTGATGCTGTATCAGTTGAATTATCAACTCTGTTGATAACCACACAGGTGTAATTCCCAGTATCATTTGCAATACTTGAGCTGATTGTTAACTGCACTAAGCTTTCATTGAAATGTGTAATACTCCCCCGTGTTCCATTCTCCATGGTACCATTTTGAGATATTACAGTTCCATCTTTTTGCCACAACACTTCAGATGCGGGTGGTGAAGTATTATAGTGGCAAGTCAGCTGTAATTCATTTCCAACCACCACAAACCGATTTGCAGCACCATCAATTGTTACTTCTGGCTGAACTGCAATCAAAACAGTATAGAAGTTAAAAAAATATTTAAATTGTTCAATTCTTTGAATTCCTAATATTTTTATAGCAAACTTCAGTTTTAACAATGAGATTCAAAATCCAATTAACAGTTTAAAACTGCTGTCAGAATATTACGTCAGTTAGTGGATGTCTCGCTTACAATTGTTTTTTTTTTTGTCTACATGTACTATGTTGTGGATCAAAATTTTCTTTGGTTTAAAAATTTTCAAACCAGTATTTTTTTGGGTTTCCTAATTGTCTTAGGCTATGGTAATTGCTGTGTTATGCAATATTGAACTTTGAAGTTTACAACTCAAATTAACAGGTTTCTTGCTCTCTCATTAAAGAATCTGACCCACCCAGTTTGCATTGCGTGCATATGTTGGTTCATCCGCCATTTTCAGGGCCACCAAAAGTCCATACTGTATTGTAGATGAGAAATTCACTCGTGCAAGAGGTGATATGCTTGCCCAAATATGGAATAGAGCCGTATCATAACAATAAGAGAAGCGCATAATGCAATTTGGGTGGGTCAGACTCTTTAAATAATTTAACAGTAATGAATCTGCCAGAAAGGGAAAAAATAACTGGTTTAAACATTTTCAAACCAAAGAAAATTTAATCACAACATAAACACTAATTTCTTTCAACTATTGGGTTGATTGTAGTTGGTATTGCTTTAAAGAGCCTACATTTGATAGTAGCCTATTTATGAGTCATGTTAGAGAGGCTGTAAATGCCAAATTGATGTTTCATACCCACATCTATGAGACTAGGCTAACACATAATGTTCCCGAGCTGATAAGTATATATGACACATATAGTCATGATGTCTTTATAGCTGATGATAAATTTATAAATAATAATAATAATAATAATCACTTTATTTAAGTGTCAAGGTATTTAGCGCACGAGCACTAATTGGGGACACTAAATAAAGAAACAAATATTCAAATAGAACATAACATTTTAAAAATCCCAACTGACAGGAGGCAAACCAGTTGGCTATTTTACAAGTGTGGTCGAGGAGTTGGACTTGGGACTACCGTGAAACAACTCCAGCAAGTGGTCAGAGCAGGACTTGAACCCGGGACCTCCGGATTACAAGTCCGACACCCTAACCACTCGACCACGCTGCCTCCCAACTCAAGTTACGTCATCACATGGTCAAAATGTTGTGGACTCACGAGGCGCAGCTGAGTGAGTCAGCAACAAATTTTGACCATGTGATGATGTAAATCGTGGTAAATAAGAGTCCACACTACGGAAAACCGGTGGAAATCTGTTTTTTACCACAATTAGAAAAAATACAAGAAAAAAATCGAAGTTCCGTTACAAAATGTGACAGCTAAGAAAGAGCAAGCGTTGTCTATAACTTTCTCACAATCTGATTGGCATTGTGTGATGTTAGCGTCAGCACCATTGTCTGCACTCTCATTTGCCGGCAATTGTGGTAAAACTTGTACTAGTTGCTACCATTATATTAATATTCTTTATCTTTTAGAGCAGTCTTAAATGCTCAACATTGAGCAACAGACTTATGTGATAAATAAATAAAATGTTTTGACTGTTATAAAAATAATATTAAAAAGAGAAATGTTATTCAAATATAAACATGTTGATGTAAGCTTATATATTAAGTTGCATCAAAATATTAATTGAAGTACATGTACGGTTTCATATTTAAATAAGGATATTAATTTCTGTTTCATAAACTTTATAGCTGAAAGTTTCGCTTTCAGATTATCAAAGCAACTTAGCTGAAGCTCAGCTGTCGAACGGAAAACAATAATTGAATAACAAGCAGTAAAAAGTTTGAAAATATTCGGAATACTTTCGACTTATAAATACAACAATTTATCATACATGACAATGCACCTGTAAGAACATGCATGAGCATTAATGAGCGTATCATTTTTTACAACTCTTTATGACAGTGGAGAGCAGTTAAGTTGTAAAGTATAGTTTGAAATAACCAAAGTTTATGGAAACTGTCTTGTAGCGGTGTTGAAGCCGTTAATCACCCATCCATAAGGAAGTCATAAAAAGAAATATTGAATTATACCGTGAGAAATGATAGAAATACGGCAGAATCGATCGGCTGAAAACATTGTACGTTTCAGCGCTTTCATACATCGCGCCCGTACATGTTCAATTTCTTTCAAACAACGATTGTTAGAACTCTCAGACAAGAATACAAGCTTATAGAGATATGAAATGGCTTATAATTATGTTGAGGTATGTAACACGAAAGAAGCCGATTGCATGTAAATACACAGTCTCGTTCAATTATTTCCGCTTTGGAATCAACAACTAAAACTCTTAGTTTCAAAATTAAGAAGAGTGTTTTACCTGCTTTAACAGACGAACACAATGCCAACAGCAATAAGATTAAAAACCACAGAGTAAGATGAATTTTGGGGACAATTCCTCTTGTAAATAGTTCGTCCATATTTCGGAAGCATAGCTTCTTGCTTGTCGAAAGCACTACCGAAAATTGGATCCTTACCCCTCCCCTGAGCGGAAACCGAAAGCGAGGGCCGTAAGTGCTTCATGTTGTGAGGTCACGACACAAAATAAACTGAATAAATTAAGTCACTGTCTACTGCTACACGCTACAAAATGTACACAACTTTGTCGCAAACTCGTTTAAATTTCGACCGAAACAACTTTCCTGAGTTTCTTCAATTTTATGACTATCAGGATAAAAGGACTGAAAGGCTTAAAAACGAAATCGCTTCAAACAAGAGTCATTAATTGCCAGGGATACAAAAACATAAGCAAATATCACAATGAGAGAGAGTTCGAGATCACGGTTGACGTCACAAATGCCATTCTATTAAATTCGTGTAAAATCAAAACAATAAAAGATATGTCAAACAACTTGACTTATTGTCAGATAAAGTTATTATGTTTTGTGAACTAACAGCGGCTGCCTCAACGTATGTCACGAGGATTTAACTGTTTTGTTTTGTTTTTAATCAAAACTCTGCTAAAATTACTGACAGGCACCATCAATCATTAATTCAGTCATGCACGAAATTTTGTTTGAACCTAAAAAGGTGAATTTTTAAGCAAAGGAAGAAAGGACCGCAGCCATTTTAATCGATCTTTTAAAGACACAGCGCGAGGAAGAACTTGACAAATTTAGCCTAAATTTTTTAAGTTGCAATCCATTTCCATTCTAGCCATCCGCTGCTAAAAATACACATCAATAGTTTTAGTGCACTAATATTTAACTATTATAGCGCGAAATCGCGCGTGATATCGCCTAATTCTTAGCCGACGAGGCTATCAACACATTGATAACAAAGCACAGATTGAAGAAAAAATATCGAGGCCAGTCCGTCATTTTTGCATTCTCTTGTCAAAATGCGAAATTAACATCCATCGTTGGATATACGTCATGCAGACATAGCGTATATCGATAACTTTTTAACCATATTTGGGCAGTGTATCAATGTGTTGAATTATAAAGTTCTATTCTCCCCGAAGGAGATAAAGGAACAATAATGATGATGACTAATATAATACTAGACCACTATTTTTCAGATTCCTTTGACACAAATACGTCTTTTGGCCCTTCAAAGGGATGATACAAACTGGTGATGATTATATTAAGCACTTTCACAAGTTGATGTTCGATATCAATCTCATTTGAAGTTATCCACAAAACGCAATGAATAACACCCATGGCGATAGGCGCGATATATAATCTATTTAAGCAATCGTTATCATTCATCTATCCATTCATTTCATATGAATAAACTGACGGCATACGCGTTCAGTTTCAATAGTTTTTATTTCAAAACAGAGATTTTTTACTTCACTGTTTTAGAACTTCCGTCTCCATTCAAAACGGTAAAAAAGAGAGGGTTTCGAAAGCGATCATGTGAGATCGCGTTCCTCAGGAATGTGTTTTACGATCGTTTTCATTGGAAATCGGACATTTTTAAAAACGGATTAAGTTCAAAATGTTTTATTTCCACACGCATACGGCTTCAATCGTTTTCGTTGTTCACACTTGAACGATTGTAAACGATCAAAAACGTAAAAATTAAGTTACTCCCTCCCCCGTACGCGTAAAGAGACTTAAGCCAACGTTTCGAACGCCTTCATAACTGACGTTTCGAGCCCTTCCTCGGAGCCCATGCAAATGAATTGATAAATCCAAAATTTTCAAGTTTCCACCGACGCAGCACCGCAGTTTCTTTAGAAACAAACCCTTTTGATCAAAACCGTGATTCTCTAGCGACCTATTTCCTTGTTGTTACGTCATCGTTTCCCAAAACCTCCGTTTTGGATCTTTTCGTTAGGCGTCAGTGGACGAAATGCCATGCACCAAACCGCAAAAATTGTTCGTTTTTACAACGGAAGAGAAGACTGCCAGCTTGGAAGTCCGTTTTTGCCATCCTCGTGTAAATGACAAATATTCGTTTTCAAAAATGCCCGTTTTGGATAGCGTTTTTAAAGATCTATTCTTTGTTGTGCTTTTTGGATCGTTCACGAGAGGGCAATATAAGAAGACTAAGAAAACTTTCGATTTCAAATAAAAAACGCAGAAAGCGCGCGAATGTGTTAACCTACTATCAGGCGCTATTTTCATTTCGCTTGTCACCTAAAATTAGGCCAGATCACAGGTTACGTATGAGAAGACAAGCCTAAAACAAAGTTCTTTACTGTCGTTTTCTTTCGGATAGGACAAAAAAATGAATGAAAGCATACAGGAGTGGACGGTAAACATTTTAAACATATGGTTTTAAAACCCGTTTTCGAATAAATACCAACGTAAGTGCATTGACAGGGCCTAAACTACTTACAGTGTACTGTTAGTGTCCCTGCCTCTGAAGTATTGGAACCCACACTGTTGTCAGCCTCACATCTGTATTGTCCTTCATCTGATCGGTGAACATTCTGTATTGTCAAACTGTGAGTGTTTCCTAATGAAGTTGTGCTCCGTTGTGGATCTGCTGTTATGTTTAGAACCACGTTATCTTTTGTCCATTTAACGCTGGGTTGAGGGTTTCCATCTACTGTACAGTTAAAGACAACATTTTGATCTTCTATTTTCACGATATTTTCCGGTTGCTTGGTGAACTCGGGCACATCTGGAAGGATACAAATACAAAAAACAACGCTGTTACAAAAATAGCATTTCAAAAGATCAACACGTCGACAACAATAGTATTGTTATATCGTCAAAATTGTCAGCTATTACAAACAAAACTTTTCACTCCAGATTTAACATTTGAGTTATCTGAAATTTGGGATTTCTGAAAGGTTTAAGGACGTTTGAGAGGAAATCTTTTCTCGTGTAAATTTTTTCAAATTGTTGCCACCATTAGATATAATGAGTGAAACTCAGACTACGTTTACACTAGAGGAGATTTTTCCGGATTCGTGACGAATCTGGAACATTTTGGTACCGGATTCGTTTTGCCGTTTACACACAGATGGGTGAATCCGAAATAAAAACGTCCCGGTTTGGTCGCGTCTCCGGAGATTTTGAATCCGGAATCTAAGGTGAATACTTTGTATCCGATTACTGTAAATCCGCAATGTTTTGAAGTGTAAACAGTTGTTCCCATGAATCCGGATAGTTTTTCGCCTGCTTTGTAACCGTTCCCGCGTGACTGTCCTCGGATTTCTTGATGGATGTAAACGGTTGGGAATCCGAATACCCTTTAGTATAAACGCCTGCGAATCCGAATACCCTAAATTTAATAAATCCGGAAACATTTATGAATCCGGGAAAATCTCCTCTAGTGTAAATGTAGTCTCACTGTTTTATTGTAAAGTCACTCGATCCTTATACATGTATAAAAGGTTTTCATGCCATGACCTGGAGCTTGCTTTAATAAACTGGCTCTATTATCTTGAAATAGAAAGAAAAGAACGCCAAAACTGATGAAAGCAAAGAAATATTAACTAAAGAGACAAAATTATGGCTAAAAAAGTCAAAAAGCTAGCCACAAGGATGGCAATTTTGATTTCTTGACCGCCTGTAAATAAATCAACCGGCTTTTAGTTTATTCGAAAGGCGATTTGAGTCAGCTTATCATGGATTAAAGTCAATCCGGGATTTTACTTATCTTGTTTCAATGCCGAATTTCCCACGGTGAAAAAAGGGGAAATTAAAAAAAAAAAATCATAAAAAAAATCATGCACAGCAACCAACACACACACACAAAAAAAAAGAAAGAAGAAGAGGACTTAACCGCAAAAAAGATATATTCTGCACAGCCAATGGCGCTCTTGCATGACGTATAGCGTTACGACATGGATTGCGTGCACAGAAAGGTAAGTCTTCACAAGCCTAATGACTCACAACTGCAGGAGCTTCTTAACCCGGTTTCTGTAGCATGAAGCGACTGAGAGTATTACTATACCCCCTGGATGGGATGCTAGTTCATCACAGGGTGACCTGGTTTATACACTATGAAGTGATTAGGAGTATTACTACTCCCCCTGGATGAGATGCTAGTCCATCACAGGGTTACCCCCCAGCATTATGTCGCCGGTACCATTTATACACCTGGGTGGAGAGAGACAACGTGGAGCAAAGTTTGTTGTCTAAGGAAACAACACGACGGCAGAGACCAGGCTCGAACCAAATCACTAGACCACCGCGCATAAACGCAAAAACAATTAGCGCGAACGTCCTTTAGTACCTTTGCTCTTACACAAATGCCTTAGAGTACCAAGAGAAAAACACCAAGTGATTCCTCGAAGAAAGAACAAACCATAATCAGATTAAAGTGGTTTTTCGAAAACACAAAGCAAGAACTTGTTGATATCTATTTCCATACAGACCATCCGCAGCCAACAACACTTATTCATAGTTTCAGTACACTAGTAGAGTGATTGTTGACGAAACTGGAGCATTATGACCATGATCAAATGTATAGACCTTATTCGATGGTTTGACAGATAATAAGCGCAGATATTTTAAGGGTTGTGTAGTAAATCAGTTTTTCCAGCCCCGGGGGGGGCGAGAAAAAATGCGAACAATGAGTAAAATATCCGCAGGTATTATCTGTTAAACCATCGAATAAGGGATTTATTATTCGACTGAAATTCCTTTTATTATAGTTTCTGTGTCTTCAAACCGGGACACTAAAGTGTAATACGACAATCTAGTGTGTAATACGCTCGCATATTTTGCGGGTTCTCTTTTCCTTATAAGGAAAAATGACGTCAGAGTACCTTATTCCTTTTTTTCGAAGACCTTGAGGTAGGAGGGGAGAGGGAGAGTGGGCTAAGGGGGAGAGGTCAGGGGGATAGAGGGAGAAGGGCTAGCGTTAGGGTAAATTAACCATAGCCCTGAACAGGCCATAAAACGTGTTCTTACATTGGACATCTATTGTAGAAGCATTGGTGGTAACTGTCTCAACATCGTTGGTAGCCACACATTTGTATTGTCCACTGTCCCCTCTCTTCAAATTCGTTATTGTCAACTGCTTTTTATCCTGTGATAAACTGATTCTTGCATTCGCATTTACAGGAGATTCATCTTTTGTCCATGAGAATGTCGGTGGAGGATTTCCACGTGCATCACAAGTTAAGGTAACGTTCTCTCCTTCTTTCTTAGTCTCATTTTGTGGATATGTGCTGAACTCAGGCTGATCTGTAATAAGAAAATAATGCCGTTGCTAGCAAATGATCTATTATCACTAAGAAACCAGGTGTGTAGGAAAAGATCATACAAACCAGCTAAAGAAAATTACAGAAAGGAGCAAAGAAGGTAATCAAGAGATCTCAAGAGCACATAGACATTGATCCAAGAAAGAGTTGTTCTTTCTTGTTGCACCAAAACTCAACCTGTGTAAAATACTACGATGCTCGGTCTGACTATGATCAAAGCCGTTATAAAGAGCTTGCACATTGAATGAAATGGTCGTAAAAGTTTTCTTACATTGGACGTCTATTGTAGAAGCATTGGAGGTAACTGTCTCAACACCGTTAGTAGCCACACATTTGTATTGTCCACTGTCCCCTCTCTTCAAATTCGTTATTGTCAACTGTTTTTTATCCTGTGATAAACTGATTCTTGCATTCGCATTTACAGGAGATTCATCTTTTGTCCATGAGAATGTCGGTAGAGGATTTCCACTTGCATCACAAGTTAAGGTAACGTTCTCTCCTTCTTTCTTTGTCTCATTTTGTGGATATGTGCTGAACTCAGGCTGATCTGTAATAAGAAAACAATACCGTTGCTAGCAAATGATCTATTATCACTAAGAAACCAGGTGTGTAGGTAAAGATCATACAAACCAGCTAAAGAAATTTATAGAAAGAAACAAAGAAGGTAATCAAGAGCACGTATAGACATTGATCCCAAAAAGAGTTGTTCTTTTTTTGTTACACCAAAACTCAACCTACGTAAAATACTTCGATGATCGGTCTGACTATAATCAAAGCCGTTATAAAGAGCTTATACACTGAATGAAATGGTCCCAAAAGTGTTCTTACATTGGACATCTACTGTAGAAGCATTGGAGGTAACTGTCTCAACATCGTTAGTAGCCACACATTTGTATTGTCCACTGTCCCCTCTCTTCAAATTCGTTATTGTCAACTGCTTTTTATCCAATGATAAACTAATTCTTGCAGTCACATTGATAGGGGATTCATCTTTTGTCCATGAGAATGTCGGGACAGGATTTCCACTTGCATCACAAGTTAAGGTAACGTTCTCTCCTTCTTTCTTTGTCTGATTTTGTGGATATGTGCTGAACTCAGGCTGATCTGTAATAAGAAAATATCACCTTTTCTAACAAACGATTTCATTCAAGAAAACGGGTATTGGAAAACATCACATCTGTTGACCAAAAACCAGCGCACAAAAGTTAAAAATGGGTAATCACTAAGAGCACATGGAGATTGATACCAGAAAAGAGTTTCTCTTTCTTGCTGAACCAAAACACAACTTATTAAAATACTTCGACACTCGGTCTGACTGTGATCAACGTTGCAAATAGATTGCACATTGAATAAACTGGTCGTAAAAGTATTCTTACATTGGACGTCTATTGTAGAAGCATTGGAGGTAACTGTCTCAACATCGTTGGTAGCCACACATTTGTATTGTCCACTGTCCCCTCTCTTCAAATTCGTTATTGTCAACTGCTTTTTATCCAATGATAAGCTGATTCTTGAAGTCACATTGACAGGGGATTCATCTTTTGTCCATGAGAATGTCGGGACAGGATTTCCACTTGCATCACAAATTAAGGTAATGTTCTCTCCTTCTTTCTTTGTCTGATTTTGTGGATATGTGCTGAACTCAGGCTGATCTGAAATAAGAAAATATCACCTTTTCCAACAAATGATTTCATTCCAGAAAACGGGTATTGGAAAACAATACATCTGTTGACCAAAAACCAGCGCACAAAAGTTAAAAATGGGTAATCACTAAGAGCACATGGAGATTGATACCAGAAAAGAGTTTCTCTTTCTTGTTGTACCAAAACACAACCAATTAAAATACTTTGATACTCGGTTTTGACTATGATAAAAAATGCAAATAGATTGCACATTAAATAAACAGTTCGTAACAAAGTGTTCTTACATTGGACGTCTATTGTAGAAGCATTGGTGGTAACTGTCTCAACATCGTTGGTAGCGACACATCTGTATTGTCCACTGTCCGCTCTCTTCAAATTCGTTATTGTCAACTGCTTTTTATCCAATGATAAGCTGATTCTTGCAGTCACATTGACAGGGGATTCATCTTTTGTCCATGAGAATGTCGGGACAGGATTTCCACTTGCATCACAAGTTAAGGTAACGTTCTCTCCTTCTTTCTTTGTCTGATTTTGTGGATATGTGCTGAACTCAGGCTGATCTGTAATAAGAAAATATCACCTTTTCTAACAAACGATTTCATTCAAGAAAACGGGTATTGGAAAACATCACATCTGTTGACCAAAAACCAGCGCACAAAAGTTAAAAATGGGTAATCACTAAGAGCACATGGAGATTGATACCAGAAAAGAGTTTCTCTTTCTTGCTGAACCAAAACACAACTTATTAAAATACTTCGACACTCGGTCTGACTGTGATCAACGTTGCAAATAGATTGCACATTGAATAAACTGGTCGTAAAAGTATTCTTACATTGGACGTCTATTGTAGAAGCATTGGAGGTAACTGTCTCAACATCGTTGGTAGCCACACATTTGTATTGTCCACTGTCCCCTCTCTTCAAATTCGTTATTGTCAACTGCTTTTTATCCAATGATAAGCTGATTCTTGAAGTCACATTGACAGGGGATTCATCTTTTGTCCATGAGAATGTCGGGACAGGATTTCCACTTGCATCACAAATTAAGGTAATGTTCTCTCCTTCTTTCTTTGTCTGATTTTGTGGATATGTGCTGAACTCAGGCTGATCTGTAATAAGAAAATATCACCTTTTCCAACAAATGATTTCATTCCAGAAAACGGGTATTGGAAAACAATACATCTGTTGACCAAAAACCAGCGCACAAAAGTTAAAAATGGGTAATCACTAAGAGCACATGGAGATTGATACCAGAAAAGAGTTTCTCTTTCTTGTTGTACCAAAACACAACCTATTAAAATACTTTGATACTCGGTTTTGACTATGATAAAAACTGCAAATAGATTGCACATTAAATAAACAGTTCGTAACAAAGTGTTCTTACATTGGACGTCTATTGTAGAAGCATTGGTGGTAACTGTCTCAACATCGTTGGTAGCGACACATCTGTATTGTCCACTGTCCGCTCTCTTCAAATTCGTTATTGTCAACTGCTTTTTATCCAATGATAAGCTGATTCTTGCAGTCACATTGACAGGGGATTCATCTTTTGTCCATGAGAATGTCGGGACAGGATTTCCACTTGCATCACAAGTTAAGGTAACGTTCTCTCCTTCTTTCTTTGTCTGATTTTGTGGATATGTGCTGAACTCAGGTTGATCTGTAATAAGAAAACAATACCGTTGTTAGCAAATGATCTATTATCACTTAGAAACCATTGTGTGTAGGAAAAGATCATACAAACCAGCTAAAGAAAATTATAGAAAGAAACAAAGAAGGTAATCAAGAGCAAGTATAGACATTGATCCCAAAAAGAGTTGTTCTTTTTTTGTTACACCAAAAATCGACCTACGTAAAATATTTCGATGATCGGTCTGACTATAATCAAAGCCGTTATAAAGAGCTTATACACTGAATGAAATGGTCCCAAAAGTGTTCTTACATTGGACATCTACTGTAAAAGCATTGGAGGTAACTGTCTCAACATCGTTGGTAGCCACAAAAATTGCACAAAATTGCACAATATAAAAAACCACTTCTTATTCGTATTTTCCGCAACATTCTCATTGCCGCTTCATCGCTAGACTGTATATCGATTTTCAGTTTCCCAGCCATCACCCACTTTAAGTTTTAATTTCTTTTCCGGTAGCTTCAATGTTCAAACTTTTAATTATGCGAACTTTCACTGAACTAAATTTGCATGAAAAATTAGCACCTCGGAAAAATAAACAAAGCAACCAATTACACGTTACTAAAACAATAAACCCACACTCTGTTTAAGTAAAATATATATTTAATAATAACAAAACGTATTGAGGCTTCATCAAATCATTATGTCAACAAAAGCTGTTTTATTTAGAACAACTCAAATCCATATACTACACAAATGTTAAGGAAATCAAGAACAAAATGTTAGAATGAAATAGCTTTTCGGACGTTGCGGAAAACACGAATAAGAAGTGGTTTTTTATATTGTGCAATTTTGTTGCTTCTAAACTTCAATGTTTCGAAAACCTCTAATTGGTTTATTCAGCTATAATATCGGCCACAGCTGTAAAGATATCTTGTTTTGATCTTTGTCTGAAAGGGATATCTGTGTCAGTTGTGTTTAGTTTTGAAGAGAGTTGGAATAGAGAGGGCAAGTTTGGGCCGGTCTATTGTTCCTATTGTCATGAAACCCTTTTCCGTTTATTAGTATGCGGGGAGGCATATTAATGATTTACCTAGGCACTTACTAGGCACCTAATCAAAATTAGTATGCGGGAAATCCAAATTAGTATGCGGGAAATCCAAGGGAAATCCGTAACGGGGCTTATCTTTGCTGACCCTATATATACTACCGTATTTTCTCGATTAAACGCCGGGCCCCGAATAGACGCCGGGTATAATAGAGGAAGTTGTAAGTAAGCCCCTCAAACGTTTATTTGTGGTATAATAAACTTACGATTTAAGGGCAAGGTACACGGCTGCCAAGAAAAACGAATAATAACCCTTTATTTAAAAATGGCGGGCGAGAAAGAACTGCTGATTCGAAGAAACGCCGGGTCCACTAGGCCAAGTTTGAAATAAACGCCGGGGGCGTTTAATTGAGAAAATACGGTACTCTCTTTCTCTTCAGTTTTGGAAAGTTGAAACGCTGAATATTTCCCATGCCAAATTTTAAGATCAAATTCCAAAGGGAAGACCAGTTATTTTAAACGTAAATTTCAGCTTCGAGCTTCGACTTGCCACCATAAATTGCTTCAAATGGCCAAAAATGATTAGATGACGTCATATGACGTAAGGCCGCCCAAGTTAATTGTTTCTCATACAGAACCAGATATTTTAGACTGTTTCAAACTTGCCCAAAAAGGCATACAAATTTGTGTTAGCCTCGTCATTGTCTCAAATTTGTGGACTGCTTGACTCACGTTCACACTTCCAGTCACTTTTCTGCATGAGTTTACAAATTTTCAAGACTTTCTTTCCAAAAAAATATTTCAGGTTCTCTTATTGCGTTCGAAGAACGCAATTCTAATTTGGTTCGTGTTGGTTGTCCTGTGATTTACATGCAGTAAAATTTGAGATTTTTTGGTAGACGGTCTTCCAAATGGCCGCCCCTATTGGTTTTCTCAGGGACTCATTTCCGCCGGAAGTTCCTTCGAACGCGTCTCCATGATCTCCGATTACTGCTAGTTCGTATTCTTATTCACAGTATTCCCATCATCTGTACAAAATATGCAGGCACTTCAATGTTTTGTTGACCCTACCCAGGGGGTGCAAAAAGTGCAAAGTGAACTTTCAAACCTTGTATACAACCTTGTATACTCTGTATACAAAGCAACTATTACGTCAAGCAAAAACTATACCAGATATCGGTGGCGTACGGCATAATGACTAACCAGTAAATATGAAACATTCTACCTACGAACCATCTCACTATATTTTCGCTTGGCGCAAAAACCGCATCGCGCAAAAACAGTTTCCTTTACTTCAAACATGTAAAGGTACAAGTAATTATGACGTCAAGCTAAAAATATCACGTTAAGCTAAAAAGAAACCACGTGTCGTAAGCTGCCTACGACATCTTACTACGAAGCTAGTATCTTGGGAATTACAAAGAAATTACCGAGGTAGATTACGAAATCCCCAAAATTTGTCCAAAATCATACCTTCTTTAATTCTTTAGGCATATCAGGTTACACCTGATACCCCTAGTTTTTTTTAATTAACACCTTTACAATAATATAATAATAATAATAATAATAATAATAATAATAATTTTTTTTTTAAAAAATGAACAAGATGTTTATTAACAATTATAATAACTATTTACAATACATTTAAATTCTAATACGATAAGATATGTATATTTAAAATGGTATAATAAAAAAGACACATCTTACATTTCAAGAGTACCTGTAGCTGATACCCCTCGTTTTTTATTATTTTCTTGTTCCACTGCACCCCTCCCTCTTATGCATCTTGTTCCACTGACCACGCCCCCACCCCTTACATCCAACACCCACCCTCCCTTCCCTATAATGCCATCCCCATGGGTAGCTAAGGCAGGTGACCATCATCATCATCATCATCATCATCATCATCATCATCATCATAATCATCATCATCATCATCAACATCATCATCATCATCATCATCATCATTATCATAATCATCATCAACATCATCATCACTTTTATTTATACACGGGTAAACATCAGGCTAATACACAAATAAAGCTAAATACATAGTTCTATACTTCTAAATCCTAAAATATTACACTCTAATGAAAACTACTATTGTGCTTACAATAATGTAAAACATGATGTTGAAAAATAAAGTTAAAATTAAAGCCTGTTTTCCATGAATGCCATGTTTAAATGAGAAGTGAGCAGTTGCCGCAAGCTAGTCAAGGATTAAGCTTGCCTTATATCAGAGGGCAAATAATGTTCCACAGGACAGCTCTACTGAAACAGAAGCTGTTCCAATAGTAATTAGTACGTGTTAAGGGAACAGCAAGCTTATTTTAAGAGTCTCTAAGATTATAGGAATTAAATATATCGCTGCGTGGTATAAATTTCGAGGACAGGTAATCAGGCACAAGGCAACTCAAAGATTTATACACCATCACAGCCTTATTAATTAGGCGCTGGGTTTCAGATTTTTTCATCCTAAGTCATTTAATAGCTATAGTATGCTTTCATCGGCATTAAAATTGGAGTTAGTAAGAATGCGCACCACACAGTTCTGAAGCCGCTGCAATTTACGCTACAATAGTCAAAATGTGATTGGACAAGACCATAATAGACATCATGCATGGCGGCAGGGGGCATTTTATATCACGGGCTCAATGTTCACCACCACCACCCCCCCTCCCCCCCCCATCTCTAGACATTTTGCTCCACCGACACCCCACCCCCTGTGCCCAACTTCCCATCCTCCCCTCCTGGGTAGGCAGGTGACAATTACAAGGGGTTATCGAATGGTCCTATAAAATTTTCAAGTGCTCGCAAAATGTGGCCTTTGCTCGATTTGCTTGCAAAATTTAGACCAGTGCTCGCTTGCTCGTGCTCACAAAATTTTCGTAATTGCTCTCATTCTCGTTAAAATTTGCTGCTTGCTCGAAATTTCGTAAATCATGCTTTGTAGGTTTCTTGGTGCAGAAATAAAATTTAATGTTCTGTCAAATGCCATCAAATATACTATTCAAGCGTCCACGGATTGAAAGGAGGGGCATCTAAATTCTGATTTGAATAACATGGAGAGGTAGCTCTCAGAAATGAAATTTGTCATTACAATGATTCAAGCTAATACAGTATTGCAAATTTACGAAGTGCTCGCTGCTCGCCTGTTGTTTTTTCTAAAGTGTTTGCTGCTCACAAGAGAAATTTGATGACTGCTCGTGCTCGCAAAAAAAAAAAAAAAAAAAATACAGTGCTCGCATGCTCGCAAATGCTCGCATAGACCATTCGATACCCCTATTACATATTGTGGGCTCAATGTTCACAGCTGAATGAGAAAGCAATAGAGCAATCAAGTGAAATTTCTTCCCAAGCTTTACGTATTCATGAGCTACAAATGAAGTTTTATTACTTTGAACAATGGTAAATAAACAAATTCTAGATATATATGTACTGTATTTCTTGACAACACCTGGCTCATTTACATACACATGTACATGTATCATAACGCTAGGTCCTCTTAAATGGTGACTGTTATACATGTACTTCAAACAACTTCAACTAAGATGCAATGTTATCAGGAATCTTGGTATTGATCGCGGCGCGATCGCGATTGTCGCGGCGCGATCGCACTTGTTGCGACGCGATCGCGATTGTCGCGGCGCGATCGCCCTTGTCGTGGCGCGATTGCGAATTACTCGCGGCGCGATCGCGCTCATCGTGGCGTGATTGCGCTCATAGCGGTGCGATTGCGCTTATCGCGGCGCGATCTGACTTGTCGCGGCGCGAGTGCGAATTACTCGAGGCGCGATCGCGCTTTTCGCGGCGCGATTGCAATTTACTCGCGCCGCGATCGCGCTCATTGCGCCGAAATCGCGCTAAATTTTTTACAAGGGTTGTTGACTATTATTTCTTTGCCCCAATGTTTTTTTTTTAGTTCTTGGGAGCATATTCAATTTCATCCCCAGAGGGCCTTCTTCACTTTCAAAATGGAAGACCAGGAGGAGAAACCCCTGAATATAGGCTGCCAAAATGCTCCAAGAATCCTTGGAGTGTTTTGTTCCATAAAACATGAGTGCATGTCTTCGTTTTGTTTCAACAATGGTTTCAGATGCCAGAAAACAAACATGGCTTCCAATCGCTGAAAATAATCTCCAAACACTCTGTTTGTGTGATCGACCTCGTGCGTTCAGGAGCCACAAAGCTCTTTAGAACCTCTAATTTCATTGGCCCTCGGTATCACGAAGCTCTATTGTTTCAGGGCAAGGATCCATTCTTCTGCAGTTGTTTGTTCTATTGTTTCTCAGCCAATCCTGTGAGCCGTTCCGAGAGCTTCGTGGCGCCCCCGTACTTTCGGAGCCAGCCATGTTTGATACTCCTGCCAACCTTTAAGGTTTACAACTGTAAATTGGGTTAATGTTCTGAAATAAATCTGCAATAAAACTACAACAGCCCCACCATTTTGAAAACGGAGAAGGGCCTGGGGCGAGAATGCAGCATATTCTCACTCAAGAGTCCTTGAAGAACTCCCCATGGCCACCCACCCAACCCCCTAAAGTTCAAGTATATGACAGATCTATATAATCATTGTCACTAAAGGCTTAATGATTCAAAACAAACCTTGAATTATAACTGACACTGTATCAGTTGAATTATCAACTCTGTTGATAACCACACAGGTGTAATTCCCAGTATCATCTGCAACACTTGAGTTGATTGTTAACTGCACTAAGCTTTCATTGAAATGAGTAATACTCCCTCGAGATCCATTCTCCATGGTACCATTGTGAGATATCACAGCTCCATCTTTTCGCCACAACACTTCAGATGCGGGTGGTGAAGTATTATAGTGGCAAGTCAGCTGTAGACCATTTCCTACCACCACAAACTGACTTGCATCACCATCAATTGTTACTTCTGGCTGAACTACAATCAAAACAGTATTAAAGTTAACAAAATATTGTCCAATTCTTCGAATGCTTAATATGTTTGCATTATTGAACTTCAGTTTTAACTATGAGATTCAAAATCCAAATAACAGTTTAAAGGCCCACCATCACCCATTCGGCTTTGCGGTCGTTTTTTTTTTTGTTTTCAAATGACGAGCTCGCTCGTGATTGGCTCTTTCGGGAATTTTCGACTGCGTTAAATTCGCAATGCATCGTGGGTGACAGTGGGCCTTTAAAACTGCTGTCAGAATATTATGTCCGGCAGGCCTTTTCCACGGGTGGCGGGTGGCAGGTGGCGGGTGGCGGGTGGCGGGTAACGGGTGGCGGGTGACGCGTGGCGGGTGGCGGGTGACACGTAGCGGGTGGCGGGTGGTGGGTGGCAATCAACTGTCTTTATTGATACTTTGTAAAGCTGTTTGCATTTTTGTTTGCATTTTCAGAGGCGGATCCAGGGGAGGGCTTGAGGGGGTTGCAACCCCCGCTTTGAGCAGCATTTTTTTATTTGTTTGACTCTTCATAAAAATAATAGAATAAAATTGTTTTATAAGTAGTTGTTTCACTTCCACCAATTAACTGATTGTCAAGTTAGGAAAAGATAATGTACATTTCGCGACAGTAGGACGTTAACATGTGAAAAGATCGTGTCAGGATCCAATCGATCATTTCAAAAAATCTGTGGCTATTTCCCTTCTTGATTCCCTGATTATTCAAATGCAAGACCGATTTTCTGACGACGATCGCCACGCCTCCCACCTGCTTTATCTCTAGTACCATCAAACATAGTCAATAACACCCTGGAGCTATCTGATGAAACAGAAGGCATGTTGTACTGGGTGAAAGACCTTCCATTTCCCAAATCCCTTAGGAATGAACTGTGAAGATGGCAAATTATGTGGCAGTCAGCAGAGATGGAACTTCCAAGCAATCTTCTGCTAGCACTTGGTGCGTGTGACGAGGATGCTTTTCCAAACATCCATCGTCATCTCCTCATTGCATGCACCCTACTAATGAGTAGTCCTGCAGCTGAGCTGTCCTTTTTGCTCATGAAACAGATCAAGACCTCCTCCAGATCAACGATGTTTGAAGAGGGCTTCTCAGGATCTCGCTGTTATTGCTATTATTAATGCTCTGAGAAATTCGAGCAGACGAGAATTGCGAGGGCTTTGTAAAAGCTCATCCAAGAAGACTCTTTTAGGCTACATTGTTCGATTTACGAGGTATGTAGAAAAACGACAAATTACTCAGGGACGGATCCAGGATTTTTCTTAGGAGGGGGTGCACCTCTAAGGAATGACGTAGCCACGTTTTTTTTCTTTTCTTTGCAGAATACCAGTCATATTAGAAAGATGCAGGTCATCTCAGGGGGAGGGGGTGCGCACCCCTGCACCCCCCTCCCCCCTAGATCCGCCCCTGTTACTATCGTTGTTTCTGCTGTCCCTTTTAATCATGCATTATTATTATTTTTGCATGGTTTTCTGGTTGAGAAATAAGGTAAACTCCAGATTTTATATCATGCCTTCACAAACGCTTTCGAGTCTCAGGAATGCTGGAAATGGCGTTTTAGAGGGGAAAATCGGAAACATTTTCCGGGAGGCATGGCGCCGGACTCCCCTGGAAGCTCGCGCCTGCGGCGCTCGCCGTCCACGCCGATGGCATCGAAAGTTATTAAGGTGTACAACCCCTCCCTTTCAGGAATTACTGGATCCGCCCCTGATTTTACAAAGGTTACAGTCAACGGTCTGACAAAAAGTATAGACAGGAGGTACATATGAAATGTGTCGACGATGGGACCGACCGAAGGGACCGACCGAAGGGACGCCATTCTCTAGGGTATATGTGATGTCATATAGTAAAGATAATGGTGGGGTTGCTGTTTATATAGTGGTAAAAATATAGGAAGTTAAAAGTAAGATTATATTTTCGCGTTGTAAGATTCCAATACCGGACGTAAAAAAAAACCCAGATCCACGAAAATTTGCTCTCAGCGATAAAATCTGAAATATTTGTCAGGATGGTTGGTGCAACGATTCTGAGAGAAAGACAACGAACGGAAAAACATTCGCAAGCGAACGGCAAAACCCCCTCGAGATGTGTCACAATACGGGGATCATATTGATGTAGAGGCCTCAAATGAGTGTGATACAGGTACTCCCTACGAAGTTATCTTCGTTAAAGACACTAAGGCTACTACACGTTATGGGTGTAAGGGACGCGTACGGGACAAGGCATCAGATCCACCTCCACCTGCCCCTCATGACATTTTCTTGCATCATATGGAGTTCTGTGTGTACAAGCGTCATGGGGAAACAAAGATTCGCATCACTATTAAAGTGTAAATTATGAACGGTGGCACGGGCAATTGCAAGAGAGGAACCAAGTGCAGGGCATGTTAATATCAAAAGTAAAATCTAACAAGGAATAGTAGGTAGCAAGCAAATAATTACTAAAAATGCTTAGGCTGGAGAGTTTGTCGGAAGTAGCTAGTCTGCAAATAATGTTCTACGGTTTTACAATCCGATTGAAAAAAGAGGCCTGAAAAGTAGTGGCCTTACAATAGGCAGGTTTTAACATAAGGGAAGGATGTATTCTGAGAACGAGATCGGTCATGCGAGACAAAGGTAACGAATCGATCGATATTTAAGTCAGTAGATCCAGATGGCGTTCTGATAAGGAAGTCGAAAAAAGTTTTTTTATATCGATTTTTCTTGTCCGTGATTTAGCCGTCTAAAAACGTGAAATTTCACTTCCGGTGTGTTACAAAACCGCGCAAGAAGAAAGACTGGAAATAGTCCGCTGTGACGTCAATACAAGAATGCCAGTGTCGTGGTTCCTCAGTTCCTCCGTTTTTTTGGTGAATGTTGCTACAGCCATAGACAACACACCTCAATAGAGCCATGTTTCTTCCACGGGGCGCACCAAATTTAAAAAATGTGAGGAACCGAGAACTCTCGACACCGGCATTCTTGTATATTGACGTCACAGCGGACAATTTCCAGTCTTTCTTCTTGCGCGGTTTTGTACCCCACCGGAAGTGAAATTTCACGTTTTTAGACGGCTAAAACACGGAAAAGAAAATCGGTATCGAAAAAATTCTTTTCGATTTTCTTATAAGAATACCAAGTAGATTCCATCAAGCAAAAGAAAAAAAAAATCTCTCATATACACTTTAAATCCAGATAACCCCATGTTCATTGTTTCGCCCCACAGTAGCTTCACCTTCATATATTAGGAGCGAACCATTAGCTGTGTTGCTGGAGAAATTTTTTTCTTATAAAACAAAGCCTCAAGTCGAGCTTTCGTAGTTGCAGGATATTTTTTCCAAGGGAGTTGGCTTGCAGGATATGTATAATTTTTCAAAATTACCCAGCCCCCTCAGGAATCTAATGGTTCGCCTCTTATCAAACGGTTTTCGATTTACAAATTCTCGTTTCACACAAAATGACATTTAGTCATGACTTGTTTTCGGACAAATATCTGGATTCACCTATTTGCTCAAGACAAACTAAATACCGTTTACTTAAAACACAACCGAGCTTTACGTGGTCGTTTCAGGTTGTTAAAGTTTGTTGATCTTTGTCGCTTAAGACCAATATTGTTTCATATAGTCTAAATCCAATGTTTCAAATTAATCTACACAGTCTTTAAATCATGTCAATTGTAATTGCAAACGTTTTAGGTGACGTTTGGAAGCATAACCATTTAGGGGTGGCGAATGGTACCTTCAAAATCGTGGGTCTCGGAAAATTTTGGTCCGGTCTCGAAATCTCGACAGTTTTTGTGTTAAGTTTCAAAGTCTCGTTTGGCTGGTGCTTTTTCTGTCTCGGAGTCTCGGATTTTTTTCCTAAAGGTCTCGGAGTCTCGGATACTTTGGTCAAGCATTTTCATTCTTCATCCTTGTTTGTTGTTTGATAGGTGATTTGGATATTTTTAGCACTGAGTCTCGGGCTCGGATTTTATAACGTAGCTGCGGTCGCGGTCTCGGATTTTGAAACAAGGGTCTCGGCGTCTCGGCGAGTCTCGGATTTACCATTCGCCACCCCTCCATTTAAATCACCTTAGTTACTGCTCGCAAGCGCGGATAAATGAAAAGTATTGTGAATGCTTTTTAAAAACATTAAAGTAATTTACAACATTAAAACATTTAATTTAAACATTCATGTTTTTAAACATTCAAGTAATTTACAACAGTTCATAATATTTTGTTGGTACAATATCTTGCGAAAATAAATTTACCATCGGTCAAAGTAGCGGTGAGCAATGTAAGGTGACTATGCAATCAGTCTACAAGTAATTATTACATCTTACATTTTTAAAAGGGAAGTGAGAGTGGCAAAATACCGTTTTCTTGCTAAATTCAAGTCGAATAAGCACTGTAAAAGCCTAGGGTGTTGTTGCCGAAAAATATTGTCGATGAGTGATGAAGATGAAGATGGTTAGCGAAAGTACAAAATGACCCTTATCCTGCGAAAACAGTCAGCGGCCGGCCACTTAATTGTCAGAAAGCGATTATCGCCGACTGCTTTCTTAGTCTTCAAGTTGAATTGTTTAGCTATAGAATTGTTTAACAATAAAAAGTAAAAGCCCATGGTTAGTTATCAGAGAAAAACAGCATTCATTTTAACATAAACAACAGCACTGACCTGCTTGTGTGAACGGAGCAATAAGTAATAACAGTAGCAATCCTTTAACATTCATTCTAAGGCCCATAGAAACAGCTTTCTCCTCTAACAAGAAAACCGGGAGTGCTTAGATTAATGCGTCAGTGGGAATCGATAGGACTTAAACTTGCCGGCGGAAATAGAAATGTTACTGAATTAACCGGAAAGAACGAAAAGAGTGGAAAAAATTGGCATATACTCCAGCAGGTAGCTCTCACATTTTACAAGACTTTCGAAACGTGATGAAAAGTACGTTTAGATTTTCCAACCGCAATTTGGTCATGTTTTTCATTGCAACTACTACGTTATTAAGCACTATATGTCTTCGTGCAAATTTGATATTACTACAACATTTCTAAAAACAATATCCACTCAGAATATGGTTCACGCATAAAACCGTGGAATGTTCGCTTTTCGTCCCGATTCTGCCTGTGCAAATCATAACACCTCAGGAATACCACTTTCTTCTTTCTTGCGAGACTTGATTGTATACTTGCATATGTAAATTTCATAAATATTTCTACAAGGAATATTTATTTTATAAAAACCGATAAGCCACAAAGATAAGTCACGCATCAAAACAAGGAAATGGTTGCTGGTGGCCTGTGTAAACTAATCCTAAGTACCACAGGAATGCCACTTTCTTCGCCTTTTTGATTGTTCTTATCTTTATTTATCCCAAGCTTGCTAATTTCGATCGCTCTCTAAAAGCGAAACTGCGAAAATTGTAATCGTGGAATTTCTAAAGGTCATCCACATGAAAACAGTGTTGTAAACATAGTCAGATGAAGTTTGCGGTGAATTTGATCAGATGACGTAATGTTAATAACACCTAATGAATTTTCAGTGAATTGATTATACAGCTCTAGTATTCGATAAACATTTCCACACGCAATATCACTAAAACGGATGTCACGTAAAACCGTGGAATATTTTGAACAGAAACCAGAATTTAGAGAGATCATAATTAGCACATGCAGTGGTTTGAAGAAATGCAACAAGTCTGAACTACTAGATACAAAATAAACCAGCGATTTAATTCGAAACAGACTCTTGGGCCTGCAACTGAAACCAGAAGCATGCTTCTGCTGAAACATGTAGTTAATTAGTAGTGAATCTCAAATTAACTGGCGAAAACGTGAAGTAACTATTAGTTCACCAATTAAGTAGAATTCAGTTAAACTTCGTCAAATATTCTTCCATTCCTTGTAACCATTCATTCATGACTTTAATTCATTAAGTAATAAATGAAGTATGAACAGAATTTTACAATGTGTTTTCGATTTCACGTATTAGTTAAAAGTTTAACATTGATTTCAGTTTGCCTTAGATATCTATTAAGGCTAACACGGCTTAAGGCCTTGCTTTGGACACCTTTGCGACTGTGATGTGAGTATCGTTTCACTAAATTTAGTAAGTACGATTTGTGGATCTGCTCCGACGTGTCCACAGCGTTTCTCTTATTTTCAGTTGAAACTCCAGAATCTCAGTTATTTATTTCAAACTAAACGTGCAAAAATAAATACTGAAATAAACGAGAACAGTTTTGCCCACATTCCTTCATCAGATAACCCGCACGTTTTGGCTGTTTTTAAAGGCATTTAGTTCCAACAAATTTTGTGAAGAATGTTATAGATAAGACGACGAATCCACAAAACAAAGCAATATCTTATAAACAAATACCCATTGTAAAGACTCAACTTCTTTTCTAAAAAAATGTTGGAGAGTAAACCTCCTTATTTTCACCGCAAAGAAAAAAAAAAGACACATTGTGACCATTTGTGAAGAACATTATACTGAATTAGAACGTCACATGTAGCGATAACTAAGACACGAATACTTATCGTGAATGCTAACGAATAATGATTCAAGCAAACCGGCGCCCATTTTTGAAATAAGTAAAGACAAATTAAATCTGTCATTGAGATGGTCGCGGTTTCTGTTTACTCCCGGAAGTTTTTTAAAGAACTGCGAAAATTTGCGAATTTGGAAGCGTATCAAGTAATTTTACACCATTATTTAATTGAAAATGGTTTCATTGAGTCATTTTGGGTAGAAAAATGACATTATCTTAAGAAGCGACGTAAATTTAGAGACTTGTGAATTGAAGCTTCGATCACTTGATCACTCCCCGCTGTTGTTCGTTCTAAGCATACGTCAGAGCAGTGATTAAAAGCAGCTTACCTCCTTGTGTGAACGGTAAAGCGAGTAATAACAGCAACAAACTCTTAAACACCATTTTTAGACTCAAAGAGACGGAGTTCTTTTCTCAAATGTACGCCAGAGTTTCCAATACATTCGCTCCCATGTTTCAAGAACGGAACCAAAAGTAAATTGATTAGTCTGAAATACAGCTATATGCAAATTCGATCGATTTACGACCACCAATAATAGAAGAGTCCACAAGACAGATCAAGCGTAAACTAAAGAAAGGTTTGAAAACAGAAAGTGTCATTTGTTAGTTCACAGCTTAAATATGTTCAATTAATTCAACAGCGCGATTTAGGAAATGTTCAGTTTGAATGACGCCAACAAAAGGTTACATTAGATGGACTATCTAATGTGATCTTATGATCAACCATGTATAATTAACAAATCATTGCAGTTCGAAAGTAGACCGGCAAAATTCTTGAACCGGAAAGTAATAGGTTTTTGCGAAATGCCACAAAAACCACTCTTCTCTTTTTCAAAGGGGGAAGTAGAAAGCAATAAGGATAATTTGCTAACCAACATTTGAGATAAATCTTGACAAAATCCCCTTGAAACTGGGAATGATTTCAACAAGAGGCTACCAGTAGCCTTTACTCATGCGCAAGAAAGTTTTATGGTTTATTTTAAACGTGTCACGCACCGCTACCACCTCAACGAATTTTGCGTGACACACATTGCACCATCAGTCAAGACACGGGGAAGACACGTTGATTTTTTCTGTACTTGCTTTGAATATTTAATTTATTGATCCCCGTTCAAACGCGCACTATAGTCTTATACTTCCCAAACCGTGAATTATTTCTATTACATTGGGCATTGGGTTATTCCAGAAAGAACCCCCCCCCCCCCACCCCACCCCACCGACGGATGGCAAGATTGTTTCGTTTCATGCAAATTTCGTGTGGAATGTAATTCGATCGCGCACTCCACAATATTTGTTCTAAAGGTCAAAACATATTTCCTTGAATGAAAATGTCATTCCCTTGAATAAAAGAGTCAAACGCTCATCAGAATTCATTGATTTTCTGTTTCCGGAAGGCTTGGCGATTTATTTAGCCTAATTGCAGCGAGGAGCGCTAGGGTCTGCGAATTATATTAGTCTCAAGAGCAAAACGCGTTAAATTATCGCATCGAGGAAGCTCTCGGCAATGCAAGCAAATCAAAGAATTTCTCGTGCGGCCGATATTTCGCAAAAATTCTCACTGATAACAGAAATAAACAGTCCATGAAATGTTTCTTACAAAGTAAATGGACATTCAAAAATGTTATTTTCTTCACCGTAGTTTTCCAGGAATGCTTGAAAATTCTTAGTAAAGTCTGCCGCTTCGAGCTTCGAGTATGAATTCTGTAGGAACACATATCTCGCTTTGTGCCGGGCTTTGTGTCTCGCTTTGTGATCCTCACAGCATGATTCCATCGCTTTCAGCTCTCTAACCGCCACTTCAAAGGCATACAAATCGTCTTAAGGACTCTTTCTTTCCATTTCGAAGTCTTCAAAGGGATGTTTACATTTTGGTAACGGAAAATGAACGTCTGAAAAATTGAAGTGTAGAGCACAGAAGAGGCCATATTTGTTTGAATCTGAAAGTCTTCTCTGAGTGACAAACCGATTCTCTCTAGTCCCCCCTAAAACCCAGACATGTGCTCGGTAGACGGATTTTGATTGGTTTAACCTTCCTGAAGCCTTTTATAACAATAGGGGGCAAAAATAACTTTCTAGGGGAGGCAGGGGCGAGTTCGCGTACACTAAACGTGATTGCGGGCACGCCACTCGGCACGCCGAAATCACGAGGTCGCGTGTCAACCAATCAGACCAGTGAAAGTCGTCCCGCGGGATACGGGAAACTTTAAAAAAACAAGGCAATTTGTGACTACAAAAAGCGGGACAAAAACCTTACCGAAACCTTGACTCATGCTGCTATGCGCATGAGTAATTAAGCAACAGATCTAACTCATACCTTTTTAACATACATAAACATACAGCTATTTCAATTAACATTGTCGGATGAAAAACGCGAACAGCCAAGACCACAAGGAAGGATGGGATGTTTATGCAATGGCTTTTAACCCTAAAGGCGCTGTTACACGGTGCAATTTTTTCTGCAACTTGTCTCGCAACGGCGTTGCGAAACAAGTTACACGGACCATTGCACCGTGTAACATACTCCGCAACACGCGAAATCGTTGCGAGACAAGTTGCTGAAACCGTTGCCAAAAGTAGAACTTGATTCTACTTTCCGCAACGGTTTCATGCAACTTGTCTCGGCGTTGCACGGTGTTGCGGTGTGTAACACCCCTTTTGCAACTTGTTTCGCAATTTTTTTAGAATTTATCTCCCACAATCCGAGATAAGCTTTGTATTTTTATTTAGTTCCATCTCGATATGAGATTATTTAAATTTGTTTGTAGCAATAAGCGAAGCCAAAAGTTAAATATAAGGATAAACAAAGGTACATTGCTCCAGGTATTGCTTTTCTCGAGCGCTGCATGATACTTTGGACCAAGTAGTATGTTGTATTTTTCTTTAAAAATGTATAACTAAAGCTAAAAATAATAATTAACCGCTATATTTATACCATATAAACAACATGACAGTTGATAATCTTAAAAAAAAGCAACGAAGGACAAAGGAATTAACAAAAGTAACGTGGTAACGTTTCAGATCAATACCTGTTTAGTAAATGTTTTGGTTCAAATTTGATTTTTCCTTTGCTTTGTATTTTCTTTTGTCTGGCATAAGAAAACTATCGTTTTCAAATAAAAACGCAGAAAACGAGCGAATGCATGTGTTAACCTACATACAATTGGGCCAGATCACAGGTTCGTATGTGCAGACGAGCCAAAAACAAAGTTGTCTTTCCTATCGTTTTCTTGCGAAAGGACAAAAAAAATGAATGAAAGCGTATAGGAGTGGACGGTAAACATTTTAAAAATATGGTTTTAAAACCCGTTTTCAGATAAATACCAACGTAAGTGCATTGACAGGGCCTAAACTACTTACAGTGTACTGTTAGTGTCCCTGCCTCTGAAGTATTGGAACCCACACTGTTGTCAGCCACACATCTGTATTGTCCTTCATCTGATCGGTGAACATTCTGTATTGTCAAACTGTGAGTGTTTGCTGATGAAGTTGTGCTCAGTTGTGGAACTGCTGTTATGTTTAGAACCACGTTATCTTTTGTCCATTTAACGCTGGGTTGAGGGTTTCCATCTACTGTGCAGTTAAAGACAACATTTTGATCTTCTATTTTCACGACATTTTTTGGTTGCTTGGTGAACTCAGGCACATCTAGAAGGATACAAATACAAAAAACAATGCTGTTACAAAAATAGCATTTAAAAAGATCAACACGTCGACAACAATATTGTTATATCATCAAAATTGTCAGCTATTACAAACAAAACTTTTCACTCCCATATTTAACATTTGAGTTATCTGAAATTTGGGATTTCTGAAAGGTTTAAAGACGTTTGAGAGAAAATCTTCTCACTTGTAAATTTTTTCAAACTTTTGCCACCATTAGATATAATGAGTGAAAGTCACTGCTTTATTGTAACGGCACTCGATCCTTATACATGTATAAAAGGTTTTCATTCCATGGCCTGGAGATTGCTTTAAACTTGCTCTACTATCTTGAAATAGAGAGAAAAGAACGCCAAAAGTGATGACGCAAAATGCCACAAGAATAGCAATTTTGATTTTTCGACCGCCTGTAAATGAATCAACCGGCTCTTACTTTATTCGAAAGGCGATTTGAGTCAGCTTATCATGGATTAAAGTCAATCCGGGGTTTTACTTTTCTTGTTTCAATGCCGAATTATTCACAGTTTAGCAGTAGCTTAAGCTTAATAACTAAAGTGTGTAAAATGGGCGAATTCTGCGGATAATTTTCTCGAGTATAAGTATTTAAAGGTAAAAAATTCATGTACTGCAACCAACACACACACACACAAAAAAAAAAAAATGAAGAAAAATACTTTACCGCAAAAAAAAAAAAAAATAATAAATAAATCCTGCACAGCCAATGGCGCTCTTGCATGACGTATAGCGTTGCGACATGGATTGCGTGCGCAGTAAGGTAAGTCTTTATAAGCCTAATGACTCACAACTGCAGGAGCTTAATTCAGTTTCTGTAGCATGAAGTGACTGAGAGTATTACTATACCCCTTGGATGAGATGCTAGTCCATCGCAAGGTTACCCCCAGCATTATGTCGCCGGTAAGCACTTATACACCTGGCCCCGGTTGTTCAAAAGGTGGATAGCGCTATCCACCGGATAAATCACTCTTCAGTGGATAAGTATTAACAAAATCCTTTGTGTTATCCACTGGATAATGATTTATCCGGTGGATAGCGCTATCCACCTTTTGAACAACTGGGGCCTGGGTGGAGAGAGACAACGTGGAGCAAAGTTTCTTGTCTAAGAAAACAACACGACGGCAGAGACCAGGCTCAAACCACCGAACTTCAAATTGAAAGTCCGACGCGCTAACCACTAGACCACCGCGCAAGTACCTTTCCTCTTACACAAATGGCTCTTAGAGCATCAAAAAGAGGAAAATACCAAGTAATTCCTCGAATAAAGAACAAACTATAATCAGATTAAAGTGATTTTTCGAAAACACAAAGCAAGAACTTGTTGATATCCATTTCCATACAGACCATCCGCAGCCAACAAAACTTATTCATAGTTTCAGTGCACTGGTAATTTTTGACAAAACTGGAATATTATGATCAAATGTATACACGTTAGCCGATGCAAGTTTGACAGATAATACGCGCAGATATTTTAAGGGTTGTGTAGTACAGTCGAAGCTCTCTTAACGGACACTCTCGTAAGCGGACAGCTCTACTTACGGCCGCCTTGTTTGAAATCCCGTTTTAACTACCATACAAACTCTGTATTTTTACATTCTTGTAAGCGGACATTGCCATAAGTGGCTGCGGACACTTTCAGAGATTACGACTTAGAGTTTTTCTTTGTTTTTAAGCTAGACTACGAGCAGTCTCTCTTTCCCAGCTTACTCCGTCGAGCGACAAAAGAAAAAACATTAGCGAACGGATAATGGCCGCGCGAAACTAGGGGCGATTCCCGTAAGCGGACATCCCAAAGAAAATCCTATTAACAACCTCTGTATCTTGTTTTTATCAATCAACTTCACATCGCCGTTCGTTACAATTATTTTACAGTAATTACAGTACCATATTTCAGTGTTTATTTTGTCGTCATCCACGTCCGGTTACATTTCGAAACACCACTTACATGCATATGCCCTTGTGACTGGAATTACAACGTCGTCCAATACGGTACTGTATTTATTGTTAGCTGGGCAAGCTCCCGTAAGCGGCCATCTATCCCCTACACCTCTAGTGGCCGCTTACAAGAACCATTCCCGTAAGTGGGCATCTATCCCCTACACTTGTAGTGGCCTCTTACGAGAACCATTCTCGTAAGCGGCCATCTATCCCTTACACCTCTAGTGGCCGCTTACGAGAACCGTTTTGGTAAGCGGCCAGCTCCAGTTACGGACACTTTTTTCGCTTTCCGAAGGTGTCCGCTTACGAGAGCTTCGACTGTCTTTCTTCCAGCCCCGCACGTATTATCTGTTAAACCATCGAATAAGGGATATATTATTCGACTGAAATTCCTTTTATTATAGTTTCTGTGTCTTCAAACCGGGACACAAAGGAGTAATAGGGCGATCTACTGTGTAATAACGAGCTCGCATATTATGCGTTATCAGCTTCTAGAATCAACCAAGCACATCGTTTCTGTAGTCTTAGAACTCTTTGGAGGTTTCCAACGGTGCAGTTACCCCAGACTGTACAACAGTACTCTAGTATTGGCTTCTAACAAATGATTTCATTCATGAAAACGGGTACAGGAAAACATCACATCTGTTGTCCACAAACTAGCGCGCAAAAGTTAAGAAAAGGTAATCAGTAAGAGCACATGGAGATTGATCGCAGAAAAGAGTTTCTTTTTCTTGTTACACCAAAACACAACCTATTAAAATACTTCGATACTCGGTCTGACTGTGATCAACGTTGCAAATAGATTGCACATTGAATAAACTGGTCGTAAAAGTATTCTTACATTGGACGTCTATTGCAGAAGCATTGGAGGTAACTGTCTCAACATCGTTGGTAGCGACACATTTATATTGTCCACTGTCCCCTCTCTTCAAATTCGTTATTGTCAACTGCTTTTTATCCAATGATAAGCTGATTCTTGCAGTCACATTGACAGGGGATTCGTCTTTTGTCCATGAGAATGTCGGGACAGGATTTCCACTTGCATCACAAGTTAAGGTAACGTTCTCTCCTTCTTTCTTTGTCTGATTTTGTGGATATGTGCTGAACTCAGGCTGATCTATAACAAGAAAATATCACCTTTTCTAACAAATGATTTCATTCAAGAAAACAGGTATTGGAAAACATCACATCTGTTGATCAAAAACCAGCGCACAAAAGTTACAAACTGGTAATCACTAAGAGCACATGGCGATTGATACCAGAAAAGAGTTTCTCTTTCTTGTTGAACCAAACCACAACCTATTAAAATACTTCGATACTCGGTCTGACTGTGATCAACGGTGCAAATAGATTGCACATTGAATTAGCAGGTCGTAAAACTATTCTTACATTGGACGTCTATTGTAGTAGCATTGGAGGTAACTGTCTCAACATCGTTGGTAGTGACACATTTGTATTGTCCACTGTCCCCTCTCTTCAAATTCGCTATTGTCAACTGCTTTTTATCCAATGATAAGCTGATTCTTGCAGTCACATTGACAGGAGATTCATCTTTTGTCCATGAGAATGTCGGGACAGGATTTCCACTTGCATCACAAGTTAAGGTAACGTTCTCTCCTTCTTTCTTTGTCTGATTTTGTGGATATGTGCTGAACTCAGGCTGATCTATAATAAGAAAATATCACCTTTTCTAACAAATGATTTCATCAAGAAAACGGGTATTGGAAAACATCACATCTGTTGACCAAAAACCAGCGCACAAAAGTTAAAAACTGGTAATCACTAAGAGCACATGGAGATTGATCCCAGAAAAGAGTTTCTCTTTCTTGTTGCACCATATTAAAATACTTCGATACTCGGTCTGAGTGTGATCAAAGTTGCAAATAGATTCAGTGCACATTGAATAAACAGGTCGTAAAAGTATTCTTACATTGGACGTCTATTGTAGAAGCATTGGAGGTAACTGTCTCAACATCGTTGGTAGCCAGACATTTATATTGTCCACTGTCCCCTCTCTTCAAATTCGATATTGTCAACTGCTTTTTATCCAATGATAAGCTGATTCTTGCAGTCACATTGACAGGAGATTCATCTTTTGTCCATGAGAATGTCGGGACAGGATTTCCACTTGCATCACAAGTTAAGGTAACGTTCTCTCCTTCTTTCTTTGTCTGATTTTGTGGATATGTGCTGAACTCAGGCTGATCTGTAATAAGAAAATATCACCTTTTCTAACAAATGATTTCATTCAAGAAAACGGGTATTGGAAAACATCACAAGTTAAGGTAACGTTCTCTCCTTCTTTCTTTGTCTGATTTTGTGGATATGTGCTGAACTCAGGCTGATCTATAATAAGAAAATATCACCTTTTCTAACAAATGATTTCATTCAAGAAAACGGGTATTGGAAAACATCACATCTGTTGACCAAAAACCAGCGCACAATAGTTAAAAACTGGTAATCACTAAGAGTACATGGAGATTGATACCAGAAAAGAGTTTCTCTTTCTTCTTGCACCAAAACACAACCTATTAAAATACTGCGACACTCGGTCTGAGTGTGATCAAAGTTGCAAGTAGATTCAGTGCACATTGAATAAACAGGTCGTAAAAGTATTCTTACATTGGACGTCTATTGTAGAAGCATTGGAGGTAACTGTCTCAACATCGTTGGTAGCCACACATTTGTATTGTCTACTGTCCCCTCTCTTCAAATTCGTTATTGTCAACTGCTTTTTATCCAATGATAAGCTGATTCTTGCAGTCACATTGACAGGGGATTCATCTTTTGTCCACGAGAATGTCGGGACAGGATTTCCACTTGCATCACAAGTTAAGGTAACGTTCTCTCCTTCTTTCTTTGTCTGATTTTGTGGATATGTGCTGAACTCAGGCTGATCTATAATAAGAAAATATCACCTTTTCTTACAAATGATTTCATTCAAGAAAACGGGTATTGGAAAACATCACATCTGTTGACCAAAAACCAGCGCACAAAAGTTAAAAACCGGTAATCACTAAGAGTACATGGCGATTGATACCAGAAAATAGTTTCTCTTTCTTCTTGCACCAAAACACAACCTATTAAAATACTTCGATACTCGGTCTGACTGTGATCAACGTTGCAAAAAGATTGCCCATTGAATTAACAGGTCGTAAAAGTATTCTTACATTGGACGTCTATTGTAGAAGCATTGGAGGTAACTGTCTCAACATCGTTGGTAGCGACACATTTATATTGTCCACTGTCCCCTCTCTTCAAATTCGTTATTGTCAACTGCTTTTTATCCTGTGATAAGCTGATTCTTGCAGTCACATTGATAGGGGATTCATCTTTTGTCCATGAGAATGTCGGGACAGGATTTCCACTTGCATCACAAGTTAAGGTAACGTTCTCTCCTTCTTTCTTTGTCTGACTTTGTGGATATGTGCTGAACTCAGGCTGATCTGTAATAAGAAAATATCACCTTTTCTTACAAATGATTTCATTCAGGAAAACGGGTATTGGAAAACATCACATCTGTTGACCAAAAACCAGCGCACAATAGTTAAAAATGGGTAATCACTAAGAGCACATGGAGATTGATACCAGAAAAGAGTTTCTCTTTCTTGTTGCACCAAAACATAACCTATTAAAATACTGCGACACTCGGTCTGAGTGTGATCAAAGTTGCAAGTAGATTCAGTGCACATTGAATAAACAGGTCGTAAAAGTATTCTTACATTGGACGTCTATTGTAGAAGCATTGGAGGTAACTGTCTCAATATCGTTGGTAGCGACGCATTTGTATTGTCCACTGTCCGCTCTCTTCAAATTCGTTATTGTCAACTGCTTTTTATCCAATGATAAGCTGATTCTTGCAGTCACATTGACAGGGGATTCATCTTTTGTCCATGAGAATGTCGGGACAGGATTTCCACTTGCATCACAAGTTAAGGTAACGTTCTCTCCTTCTTTCTTTGTCTGATTTTGTGGATATAAGCTGAACTCAGGCTGATCTGTAATAAGAAAATAGTATCTTTTCTAACAAATGATTTATTATCATGAACTAGCCTGATGAAAAGGAAACGATCACCCCTTTTGACACACAAATCTTTGCAAGGTAATTGTACCAAAACACAACCTATTAAAAGAATTTCAATTGATACACGTACGGTCTTTTTCGTTCTTACAAATTACCGAGGTCGATTACGGAATCCCAAAAATTTGTCCAAAATCATACCTTCTTTAATAACTTAAGCATATCAGGTTACATCTGATACCCCTCGTTTTTTTAATAAACACCTTTATTGACAAAAAAGATACATCTTACATTTCAAGTTACATTAAGCTGCTGTATTAAAGAAAAAGAGTACCCCTCGTTTTTTATTATAATCACGTGTACTTACATTGCACATCCAGTTTAGCAGCACTTGAGATTTCAGCATTTCCAAGGCTGTTGTTTGCCACACATTGGTATTCTCCGCTGTCTTGTCTGGTTACATTCGCTATAGTCAACAGTTTATTTTCTTGTTCAAAACTGATTCTGCCATCTCCGCTCGCACTTATAACGGATCCATTTTTTGTCCATGATATTGTCGGTAAAGGATCTCCACTGGCGTTACATGATAAAATCACGTTACTGCCTTCTTTTACTAACTGGTCCTGTGGATTTGTTGAGATCTGAGGTGCAGCTGTAATAAGAAAACAAACCATTCATCAAGTTCAAAAGATGGAAACTAAAAGACTGTAGCCTTTGAGGTATTTGATCACATGACATAAATTGTCCCCAAGTTCCGACGTGGGTGACAAGCCCTATTTTTTATACATTTGTCAGCTCAAATACTTGTAATGCAGTCAACGGAATGTTTTTCAAATTTATTGACAAAGACATTCCCTTAACCTGTTCCTTAGCTATTCCTCCCGTTAGGCGCACTGATATTGGGAGTTCAAATACGCGGGAGACTAGAAGGGATGTCGAAGAACTGGAAATTTCATTAAAGGTAATAACTCGAAATAATAACTCGAAGGGATTCATTTTTTTGCCTCACGATGGTTTTGCCCTTACGTTTCGTTCAACGATTTTCGACTGATTTACAATTCTCAAAGACATGTCTAGAAAATTATCGTGCAATTCAAACCAAACCATTAACACATTCTTCCTAAAAGGTCATACGAATGCTATTTCTGGATTTAAAAATCCAGATAACCCCGTGTTCATTGTTTCGGCCCACGGCAGTTGGCTTGCAGGATATTTTTTTCAGAATTACCCAACCCCATCAGAAATCTAATATCTTCTAATGGTTCGCACCTTATCAAACGGTTTTCGACTTATAAGTTCTCGTTTCATACAAAATGATATTTAGCCATGATTTGTTTTCGGACGAATATCTGGATTCACCTATTTGCTCAAGACAAACTAAATACAGTTTACTTAAAACACAACTGATCTTTACCTGGTCGCTTCAGCGTTGTTAAAGTTTGTCGCTTGGGACAGATATTGTTTCATATAGTTTAAATCCAATGTTTCAAATTAATCTATACAGACTTTAAATCATGTCAATTGTAATAAACGTTTTAGGGGACGTTATGAAGCCGGATGGTAACCATTCAAATCATTACTCGCAAGCGCGGATAAATGAAAAGTATTCTTAATGTTTAATATTGTGAACTGTTATAAATTACTTGAAATGAATTTTACTTAAAAGTATGCTCGATAATGTTGGAAAAAATTAGTAAATAAACAGAGTCAATGGTATAAATTACTTGAAATGAATTACTTGAAATGATTTAAGTATGCTCGATAATGTTGGAAAAAAATAATAAATAAACAGAGTCAATAATGGTACAATATCTTGCGAAATTAACATTAACATCGGTCGAAGTAGCGGCGAGCAATGTCAGGAGACTATACAATCAGTCTACAGGTAATTATTACATCTACATTTTTAAAAGGGAAGTGAGAAATACCGTTTTTCTTGCTAAATTTAAGTCAAAGCAGTATTGTAATAGCCTAAGGTGTTACGTTGTTACCAGATAATTGTCGATGAGTGATGAAGATGGTTGGCGAAAGTACAAAATGATAGCCGACTCTTTTCCGTCTTCAAGTTGAATTGTTTAGCTATAGAATTTTTTAACAATAAAAAGTAAAAGCCTGTGGTTAGTTATCAGAGAAATACAACATTCATTCTAACATAAACAACAGCACTGACCTGCTTGTGTGAACGGAACAATACGCATCGGCGTACGGGAAAAATTTCGTCGGGGGGGGGGGGGGGGGGGGGGCTGAACTTAATTTGCCCGAATGAAAATCGTGACGTCATGTTTATTCGTCATGATGATGATTCTAGTACTCCCTGACATTTTACTTTTCTACCATTGTGAACGATGCGAGAATGAGCTTCTACATCTCGCTAAGATATATTTTAGGAGACTTCGACGAAGACATACTTTGAACGACCAGATACCAACCACACATAGATCCACATACTGTCCTAATAAGGAAGATGGTCGCCAAATGTTATACTTAGTTTCAGTCCCTGCGCGGTCTACAATATCATTTCCACCCTTGGCGGACCACACGCAAATTTGTCGTTCTATGGCCCTATTTACATGGAAAGAGGATGATCCTAGTGCAAGGAGGATCTTAGAAGGTTCACTTGGTTTACATGCGTAAATACGGCATCCAGAATCAACTTTTCATTTGGTTTAATTTACGTGAAAAATTCAGCGGGATGGCCCCAGTACCTTTGAGTTCGGCGCGGTTGCAACGCAAGACGGTGGGTGACAATAACAAAAGCGAAGATAACCTTGGGGCTCCCGAGGCCGTTTAAATGGAGTTCGGATGATCCTAGCGCTAGGATCATCCTACCTTTTAGATAGGATGAACCTAGCGCTAGGATGGTCTTAGCGCAAGGGCCAAATGCAACCCTTCGCATGTAAACTGAAAGTAGAAAACATCTCGCGCTCGGATGCACTAGGATCATCCCCTTTCCATGTAAATAGGACCTATGTCTGTTCACGCGGTTAGCTTCTTATGGAGCTATCACATCAATAACATGATCGATGTAGTATAGAGCTCCGTTTAGAAAGTTAAGTGAGTAATGTGAGTTACGAGATAAAAACAATTAATTTAAGACATTGAATCACAAAATAATTCAGTAATTCTACTGTGTCTGTGGTACCCGAATAGTCGCCCAGTTTTGCACGAATAATACTATATTTTTTACGACTGGGGGGGCTGCAGCCCCCCCAGCCCCTCCCCCTCGTACGCCTATGC